>CM073127.1:5823437-6503437 GCA_037039145.1 Fundulus diaphanus | reverse complement strand
GGAGAGCTGACTCGAGCTCCTGGTTAAGCCGCTCCGTCTGACCATTAGTCTGGGGGTGGTACCCAGAGGAGAGAGAGCACCGGTCTCCCAGGGCGGAGGCAAATTCCCTCCAGACTCGGGAGGTGAACTGGGGACCTCGATCGGACAGGATGTGTGTACCATGCAGACGGAAAACGTGCTTAACCAGTCTGTAGAGCGGAGGGGAACTAAATGACAGGCCTTTGAGAACCGGTCGATTATCGTTAAAATTGTCGTCATGCCCTGAGAGAGTGGGAGACCGGTGACAAAATCAAGGGCTATGTGGGACCAGGGCCGCTTGGGGATCGGTAGTGGAAGTAGGAGACCCGAAAGGGGTCGGTTTCACGGTTTATTCTTGGCACAGACGGGGCAAGCGAGGACATATTCCTGGATGTACTTAGCCATAGACGGCCACCAGAATCGCCGGGAGATGTGGGAGAGTGTTCGGTGGGTGCCTGGGTGAGCGGAGAATTTGGAGGCGTGGCTCCAGTGAATCACTTGAGCGCGTGCAGCGCGGGGCACATAAACTCGATTGGCAGGACCGTTGCCCGTATCAGGTTCATTCTGTTGAGCTCGGGTGATGATTTCTTCTATTTCCCAACGTAAAGAGCCAAAGGTGCAGGTGGGGGGTAAGATAGGTGCTGCTTCAGGATCAGAGTCGTGTGGGGAGTGGAGGTGAGAAAGGGCGTCGGGCTTCAGGTTCTTGGAACCGGGGTTGTATGTTATGGACAGGTTAAAACGGGAAAAGAATAGTGACCAGCGGGCTTGGCGAGGGTTTAGGCCAGAGGTCACGGATTAGCGGACCAGGGTCCGGATCCGGACCCATCTGCTGGCTAATCCGGACCCAACCTGATTTAAAACATTTATATATTACTGCATGTTGTCCGAAGACAGTGTCTAACTCAGGGGTTAAAGTTCTCCGTTGCTGCGACGGATTTCCGTCATTTGGAAAATTGAGCGCAAAAAGTCCCGTCTAGACTTTTTATTCAAGGTTTTACACTGAAGCTGCTCTCAACCTGGCAGAGCCGGGACATTAGCCAATCAGAAAGAGAGTAGGGCGGGTCTTTGCAAAGCGGACATCGTCAGTCTGAGGTTTATCGGTGTTCAATCATTTTAACTTTTGGAAGAATATTCATTCCGGAGTTTAATAAATGTATATGTAAAAGATTAACAGACCTGTTATCGATATACACAGCAGAAATGGTTGCAATTATTCTTAGTTTACAGTGGGTGGAGGAGGTTAGACCGGATAGGGTGGTAATTTGTACAGATTCAAAAGCTGCAATAGAAAGTATTCATTCAGGAGGAAATAATAGGAAAGACCTTGTGTTAGAAATTTATCAGAGTTTATTTAGGTTATTTAGATGTGGAATAGATTTTCAGTTCTGTTGGGTACCGGCACATGAAGGGGTGAAAGGAAATGAAAAAGCAGACAAGCTAGCTAAAAAGGCTTTAGGAAAGCAGAATGTAGTTGAGATTACATTTGGGAAAGGGGAAGGGAAATCAATAATTAAAAAGAAAGAAACAGAAATGTGGCAAAAAATATGGGATGAAGATGAGAAAGGAAGAAGATTATATAGGATTCAAAAATCTGTAAAATTTTGTAATATTACAAAAATAAAAATACTACGAATATAAAGTATATTCTGATACCTCTGATACTGTTTAAGTGACTGAGTAACTGCAGATTTGCCACATTTAACATGGCGGACGCTCTGACGCATCGCAGCATAGGCAGAACCCGCCCAACGACGCTTCTACGTATATGATGAGGTGGGAGGGGGAGGTCGTGGCCGAGTGGTTAGAGCAGCGCGCTTGCACTCAGAGAAGGATGCAAGTACCTGGTTCGATCCTAGTTCCCTTCTGCTTCTTTCGATGGAGAAAGAAGCAGAAGGGAAGAGATAATTTTACTAGATTAAGAACTGGACACACATATCTGAATGAGTTTTTGTATATACTAGGGAAAAATAATGATATATGTGAGGGTTGTGAAGGAAAAGAAAATGTGGATCATGTTCTGATGAAATGCATTAAATATGCAACGGAAAGAGAGATGATGAGGAAAGTAATTATGGAAAATTCAATTCAATTTTATTTATATTGCGCCAATTCATGAAACATGTCATCTCAAGGCACTTTACAAAGTTAAGTTCAATCATATTATACAGATTGGGTAAGATTATACAGATTGGTCAAAAATGTTCCTATATAAGGAAACCAGTTGATTGCATCAAAGTCCCGACAAGCAGCATTCACTCCTGGAGAAGCGTAGAGCCACAGGGAGAGTCGTCTGCATTGTACATGGCTTTGCTGCAATCCCTCATACTGAGCAAGCATGAAGCGACAGTGGAAAGAAAAAATACCCGTTAGCGGGAAGGAAAAACCTCTAGCAGAACCGGGCTCAGTATGAACGGTCATCTGCCTCGACCGACTGGGGGTTACAGAAGACAGAGCAGAGACACAACAAGACAGACAAAAAGCACAGAAGCACACATTGATCTAGTAATCTGTTCTACATTAGATGGTAATAGTCGGTGGTCTGTCCTCCCTGGATGATTTCACAGTCAACAGAACGTCAGACCAGGTGTACCTACTATGAAGAAAAAAGAGAGAGAACAAAAAGTTAAAAGCTGAAATGACAACAGTCATTTCAATGTAATGCAATGCAAATCTGGAGAACAGTAGACTGGAGAACAGTAGAAATCAGTAGAGTGAGATAAATAGGCCCTGATGTCCTCCAGTAGCCTAAGCCTATAGCAGCATAACTACAGAGGTAGCTCAGGGTAACATGAGCCACTCTAACTATAAGCTTTGTCAAAAAGGAAAGTTTTAAGATTAGTCTTAAAAGTAGACAGGGTGTCTGCCTCACGGACCAAAACTGGGAGTTGGTTCCACAGGAGAGGAGCCTGGTAGCTAAAGGATCTGCCTCCCATTCTACTTTTAGAGACTCTAGGAACCACCAGCAGACCTGCAGTCTGAGAGCAAAGTGCTCTGTTAGGAACATACGTGGTAATCAGAGCTCTGATATATGATGGAGCTTGATTATTAAGGGCTTTATACGTTAGAAGAAGAATTTTAAATTCTATTCTTGATTTAACAGGAAGCCAGTGAAGGGAAGCTAAAATTGGAGAAATATGATCCCTCTTGTTGATTTTCATCAGAACTCTCGCTGCAGCATTTTGGATCAGCTGAAGACTTTGAACTGCATTTTGTGGACTTCCTGATAGTAAAGAATTACAATAGTCCAGCCTTGAAGTAACAAATGCATGGACTAGTTTTTCAGCATCACCCCTGGACAGAATGTTTCTAATTTTAGCGATATTCCTGAGGTGAAAAAAGGAAACTCTGGAAACCTGTTTAATATGGGATTTAAATGACATGTCTTGGTCTAAAATAACACCAAGATTTTTTACTTTACTACCAGAGGCCAAGTTAATGCCATCCAGATTCAGTGATTGATTAAGAAGTTTATTTTTTGAGGACTCTGGTCCAAAGATTATAACTTCTGTCTTGTCAGAATTTAAGTGCAGGAAATTTAAAGTCATCCAGCTTTTGATGTCATCAAGACATGACTGCAGTCGAAGTAATTGATTGGATTCATCAGGATTTATGGATAAATATAGCTGAGTGTCATCAGCATAACAGTGGAATTGAATCCCATGCTGTCTGATAATTTTGCCAATCGGAAGCATATATATAGTAAAGAGAATTGGTCCAAGGACTGAACCCTGTGGTACTCCACAAGTGACCCTAGAGCTTGAAGAAGATTTATTATTAACATGAACAAACTGGAATCTGTCCGACAGATAAGATTTAAACCAGCCTAATGCTTTCCCCTTAATCCCTACAGTATGCTCAAGTCTTTGTAGGAGAATATTGTGATCAACTGTGTCAAATGCAGCACTGAGATCTAGCAGGACAATGGGAGAGAATGGAGTATTAAAGGAATATTAGGGCGAGATGGAGATAGAGAAGTAAATATGGTAATTAATAAAGCATTGTTTTTATTTATACATAACACAAAATTGAAAAATAGAATATAGTAGGTGGAACCATAGAGCTACACACTCATGTACAGTAGGTGGCGGTATGCACCTATTGTCATGGTTTAAGTTGTCTCGCTTCTGGTTATTTTGTAGTTCACCCAGCTCTCCCTCCCACAGCCATTAGTCACACCTACCCTAATTAGTCTTCATTCCCGTCACCTGTCAGGCTCCCTTTTTAAACTCACATCAATTGTCTCCTCGTCGCTGGCTCGTAGTGTTTGTTGCACTCCTTCGTGTCTGCCTGCACCTGTTCCCCCCGTCTTGGTTCCCGGTCTGTCAAGTTTTTGGTTTTTGTGTGGCTGCGCTGCTGGCTTCAGCTCCTCCGTCTTCGTCCTGGTCTCGTCCCTGGTCCTGCAGCAGCCCAGCTCCTCCCTGTCTCGTGGACTCTGTACCTGCCGTTCAGCTCCTGCATCATTCACCTCCGTCTGGTAACAACTCTGGTTCCTCATATCACCTCCATCCACCTGCAATAAACTCTCTTAAATCCTACTCTGTGTGTGCGTGCTGTGTCTGGGTTCACCCTCTGACAAAATCATGACAGTACGAGCCAGCCAATTCAATTCAATTCAATTTTATTTATATAGCGCCAAATCATGAAACATGTCATCTCAAGGCACTTTACAAAATCAAGTTCAATCATATTATACAGATTGGGTCAGATTATACAGATTGGTCAAAATGTCCTATATAAGGAAACCAGTTGATTGCATCAAAGTCCCGACAAGCAGCATTCACTCCTGGGGAACCGTAGAGCCACAGGGAGAGTCGTCTGCATTGTACATGGCTTTACTGCAATCCCTCATACTGAGCAAGCATGAAGCGACAGTGGGAAGAAAAACCACCCATTAACGGGAAAAAAAAACCTCCGGCAGAACCGGGCTCAGTATGAACGGTCATCTGCCTCGACCGACTGGGGTTACAGAAGACAGAGCAGAGACACAACAAGAGAGACAAAAAAGCACAGAAGCACACATTGATCTAGTAATCTGTTCTACATTAGATGGTAATAGTCGGTGATCTGTCCTCCCTGGATGATTTCACAGTCAACAGAACGTCAGACCAGGTGTACCTACTATGAAGAAAAAAGAGAGAGAACAAAAAGTTAAAAGCTGAAATGACAACAGTCATTTCAATGTAATGCAATGCAAATCTGGAGAACAGTAGATTGGAGAACAGTAGAAATCAGTAGAGTGAGAAAAATAGGCCCTGATGTCCTCCAGTAGCCTAAGCCTATAGCAGCAAAACTATAAAGGTAGCTCAGAGTAACATGAGCCACTCTAGTTATAAGCTTTGTCAGAAAGGAAGGTTTTAAGATTAGTCTTAAAAGTAGACAGGGTGTCTGCTTCACGGACCAAAACTGGGAGTTGCTTCCACAGGAGAGGAGCCTGATAGCTAAAGGATCTGCCTCCCATTCTACTTTTAGAGACTCTAGGAACCACCAGCAGACCTGCAGTCTGAGAGCGAAGTGCTCTGTTAGGAACATACGGAGTAATCAGAGCTCTGATATATGATGGAGCTTGATTATTAAGGGCTTTATACGTTAGAAGAAGAATTTTAAATTCTATTCTTGATTTAACAGGAAGCCAATGAAGGGAGGCTAAAATTGGAGAAATATGATCCCTCTTGTTGATTTTCATCAGAACTCTTGCTGCAGCATTTTGGATCAGCTGAAGACTTTGAATTGCATTTTGTGGACTTCCTGATAGTAAAGAATTACAATAGTCCAGCCTTGAAGTAACAAATGCATGGACTAGTTTTTCAGCATCACTCCTGGACAGAATGTTTCTAATTTTGGCGATATTCCGGAGGTGAAAAAAGGAAACTCTGGAGACCTGTTTAATATGGGATTTAAATGACATGTCTTGGTCAAAAATAACACCAAGGTTTTTTTACTTTATTACCAGAGGCCAAGTTAATGTCATCCAGATTAAGTGATTGGTTAAGAAGTTTATTTTTTGAGGACTCTGGCCCAAAGATTACAACTTCGGTCTTGTCAGAATTTAGATGCAGGAAATTTAAAGTCATCCAGCTTTTGATGTCATCAAGACATGACTGCAGTCGAAGTAATTGATTGGATTCATCAGGATTTATGGATAGATATAGCCACAGGGTGATAACCTTAGTGTAGCCTTTAAAACTATCCTAGATTCAATTGGTTTTGCTCAAAATGTGCATAAGCCAACGCACTCTCGGCTCCATACTTTGGACCTTGTGCTGACATATGGCATTGATTGTGAAGAATTAACAGTATTCTCTCACAACCCTGTCCTATCTGATCATTTTTTAATAACATTTGAGTTTAATCTAACTGATTTCTCCACCCCCAAAAGAGGGTTCCATTATAGTAGATCTTTATCGGATAATGCTGTATCAAAACTTAAAGAGTCTGTCCCCCTCTTAATATCCTCAGTATTGCAGAAATGCCCTGTAGATGGCAGCAATGCTGTTTCTTCCCATTCACAAATAGATACATTTGCTAACAGTGTGACTTCCTCATTGCGTTCTGCATTAGATAATGTAGCTCCCTTGAAAAAGAAGGTGATAATTTACAGGAAGCTGGCTCCCTGGTTTAATTCAGAGCTGCGTTCCTTGAAGCACAATGTTAGGAAATTGGAGAGAAAATGGCGCTCTACACACCAAGAGGAATCCTACTTAATCTGGAGGGACAGTCTATTGTTGTATAACAAGACCCTTTGCAGAGTTAGAGCAGCATATTTTTCATCATTAATTGAAGAGAATAAAAATAATCATAGATTTCTCTTTAGTACAGTTGCCAAACTTACTCAGAGCTGCAGCTCTGTTGATCCATCCATTCCCTTAGCTCTTAGTAGTAATGATTTTATGGGATTCTTCATAAATAAAATTGATGCCATTAAAAATAAAATAATTGGCATCCTCCCAAACATGATTACCTCATCCCCAGTAAGTAAGGCAGCATTGGAGGAATCTTTAGAACCTGCGCTGTGTCTGAACTGTTTAGAAGCAGTAGAGCTCTCTGAGCTATCTAAAATCTTAGCTTCATCTAAACCTTCTACCTGTATGTTAGACCCAATCCCAACCAAGTTGTTTAAGGAGGTATTCCCTTTGATCAGTGGTCCTATTTAGACATGATTAATCTATCCTTAGTAAATGGATATGTACCACAGGTTTTTAAAGTAGCTGTTATTAAACCTTTACTTAAGAAACCTTCTCTTGATCAAGATGAGCTAGTAAACTACAGACCTATATCTAATCTTCTTTTCTTATCTAAAATTCTTGAGAAAGTAGTTGCTAATCAACTTTGTGAACATTTACAAAGCAATGTCCTACTTGAGGAGTTTCAGTCAGGCTTCAGAGCTCATCATAGCAATGAAACGGCTCTGGTGAAGGTCACTAATGATATTCTCATGGCCTCAGATAATGGACTTGTGTCTGTACTTGTCCTGTTAGATCTTAGTGCTGCATTTGATACAGTTGATCACAATATTCTCCTACAAAGACTTGAACATACTGTAGGGATTAAGGGGAAAGCATTAGGCTGGTTTAAATCTTATCTGTCGGACAGATTCCAGTTTGTTCATGTTAATAATAAATCTTCCTCAAACTCTAGGGTCACCTGTGGAGTACCACAGGGTTCAGTCCTTGGACCAATTCTCTTTACTATATATATGCTTCCGATCGACAAAATTATCAGACAGCATGGGATTAATTTCCACTGTTATGCTGATGACACTCAGCTATATCTATCCATAAATCCTGATGAATCCAATCAATTACTTCGACTGCAGTCATGTCTTGATGACATCAAAAGCTGGATGACTTTAAATTTCCTGCACTTAAATTCTGACAAGACAGAAGTTATAATCTTTGGACCAGAGTCCTCAAAAAATAAACTTCTTAATCAATCACTGAATCTGGATGGCATCAACTTGGCCTCTGGTAGTAAAGTAAAAAATCTTGGTGTTATTTTAGACCAAGACATGTCATTTAAATCCCATATTAAACAGGTTTCCAGAGTTTCCTTTTTTCACCTCAGGAATATCGCCAAAATTAGAAACATTCTGTCCAGGGGTGATGCTGAAAAACTAGTCCATGCATTTGTTACTTCAAAGCTGGACTATTGTAATTCTTTACTATCAGGAAGTCCACTAAATGCAGTTCAAAGCCTTCAGCTGATCCAAAATGCTGCAGCAAGAGTTCTGATGAAAATCAACAAGAGGGATCATATTTCTCCAATTTTAGCTTCCCTTCATTGGCTTCCTGTTAAATCAAGAATAGAATTTAAAATTCTTCTTCTAACGTATAAAGCCCTTAATAATCAAGCTCCATCATATATCAGAGCTCTGATTACCCCGTATGTTCCTAACAGAGCACTTCGCTCTCAGACTGCAGGTCTGCTGGTGGTTCCTAGAGTCTCTAAAAGTAGAATGGGAGGCAGATCCTTTAGCTATCAGGCTCCTCTCCTGTGGAACCAACTCCCAGTTTTGGTCCGTGAAGCAGACACCCTGTCTACTTTTAAGACTAATCTTAAAACCTTCCTTTTTGACAAAGCTTATAACTAGAGAGGCTCGTGTTACTCTGAGCTACCTTTATAGTTTTGCTGCTATAGGCTTAGGCTACTGGAGGACATCAGGGCCTATTTTTCTCACCCTACTGATTTCTACTGTTCTCCAGTCTACTGTTCTCCAGATTTGCATTGCATTACATTGAAATGACTGTTGTCATTTCAGCTTTTAACTTTTTGTTCTCTCTCTTTTTCCTTCATAGTAGGTACACCTGGTCTGACGTTCTGTTGACTGTGAAATCATCCAGGGAGGACAGATCACCGACTATTACAATCTAATGTAGAACAGATTACTAGATCAATGTGTGCTTCTGTGCTTTTTGTCTGTCTTGTTGTGTCTCTGCTCTGTCTTCTGTAACCCCCAGTCGGTCGAGGCAGATGACCGTTCATACTGAGCCCGGTTCTGCTAGAGGTTTTTCCTTCCCGCTAACGGGTGTTTTTTCTTTCCACTGTCGCTTCATGCTTGCTCAGTATGAGGGATTGCAGCAAAGCCATGTACAATGCAGACGACTCTCCCTGTGGCTCTACACTTCTCCAGGAGTGAATGCTGCTTGTCGGGACTTTGATGCAATCAACTGGTTTTCTTATATAGGAACATTTTTGACCAATCTGTATAATCTGACCCAATCTGTATAATATGATTGAACTTAACTTTGTAAAGTGCCTTGAGATGACATGTTTCATGAATTGGCGCTATATAAATAAAATTGAATTGAATTGAATTGAATCCGAGCACACACACAGTCACGATGCAGGAGCGGGCAGGATCTGCTCCGCCTCTGGTTAAATGTCTCCGTGGGTGCCTTCGCCGCTGGATGCTGTCAGATTTTTGGCTTTGAACTAAAACCCTACTCACCACCTCCCTCCTATTTTTGGGTTAAAGCTCACACTAGCTGGGGTTCTAAAGACCTCTGAATCTAACGAGTATTACCCTGTTTAGAATTCCTATGAGACCTTTTCAGCTAGATGAGTAGGATACGACTGACCAGCTAACCACCTCCGTCCTAGGGCCACACCCTTCTGCCGTGGACAGGTCAGGCAACTTAGCAGCCTGAAGCCACCTGTACCCCATCCATCGCCCTAGTTAACGGTGGCTCCTACTCCTATAAATCAGCACTTGTTACACGATCAGTATTTTTTAAAGACTCAAAAGTCCCTAAGGGTGTTGTTTTAAAGTTTGGGCTATAGGCAACCTTATAAGACCTCCAAAATATTTCTAAAAACATGCACCATGACTATTTTACAATCATAGAAGAACTCAGAAAATTATTGACTCAATAAGGGAATGTCCACAACTTCTAATAAAATTTTATATGCTTCTTTAATTAATATGCTTTAGCAGGGGATTAGAAACAGCATTAAGCAATTTAACAGATTACAAATTAATATTTAATCAACATCCTATCTCTTATCTAAGGCTGCTTGTTAATGCGTTCAGGAGGGGATGTTAAATTTGGAGGAGCAAACTGACCCGAACTCTAGGTGGAAACACAACGTGCATTTGAGCTCTGGGCAAAGGAGTTGTCCAGCCGAACAACTTCACTTCTCTCAATGGTTACCCCGATGTCCCGTTGCCGTCCCGCTCACGGAGACTCACGCTCTGAGCTCCCGCTTTGACATCTGTGCAGGGATACGTCTCTTCTGCTCACAAAGTTGGTTCAATCTTCAGAACTGGCATCTCACAGGTGCGATTCAAACCTTCGGCACATCTAGGGTTGCTTCATCGACCAGGTCAAACCACAGCAGCTCTTCTTAGCAGGATTCGCAAAAGCGTTGGCCCAGAATTGTGGAGGAACGCAGTGAAGTGGGTAACGGCTCAGCCTCGGTGTTTCTCAGAGACAGGTGTTCTCCCTCTCGGCCCGTTGCCCTGCTTTTTCCTGTCTGGGGTCCTTTGTTCTTCTGCTCCGTGGTGCGTGTCTTCTTGAGACGAGATACTGAGCCACGAGTACCCAAATCACCCTTCTTTTATGTGTTGAGAGAGCAGTTGGGAGGTTGCAAACCTCAACCCCCCCCTCCCTCCACCAAACACTTGCACCCAGTCCCTTATCACCTCATAACCTTTTCACCCTATGCAGATCTCTGGCCGAGTCAAAAGTTCTCGCTCCTCTTTCTCCGACCCCAGGCAGCAGGTCATTGAACCAAACTGTCCGGTTCCACTTCCTCTTCTCTTCTCGGCAGATTTACTGTAGCCAGCAGCTGCAGTCTCCTTCCAAGCGCTACTTCCTCTTTCCACAAACCTATTTTCTCCTTAGCCTGTCTGACACTTGGACTGCACTAAAATAATCATCATTTCACTCATTTAATACATGAATGCTTGATCTTTTTAAGAAAGAAAAACAATCAGTCAAAACATGCAATTCAATAAAGAGAAAACAATCAATTTAAACACACAATTAAAGAGCTCTTTATGTTATCTTTTTTACATGATACATTTAATGTCCAAATCATACCTTAATTTGTGAATGATAGAGAATATGGTTGAGCTCACCACACCACCGATTTTAGAGGTATTTTGACAATGCGTTTCCGCTGGAGGGATCGTTCTCCACAGAGCCCACCTCCGACACAGCCCAGCGTTCTCAGTTCCTGTCTGCGTTCTCAAGTTCCTGTCCGCGTCTCAAGATCCTCGTTCTCAAGTTCCTGTCAGCGTCTCAGTTCCTGTCTGCGTTCTCAACTTCCTGTCCGCGTCTCAAGATCCTCGTTCTCAAGTTCCTGTCTGCGATCTCAAGTTCCTGTCTGCGTTCTCAAGTTCCTGCCTTAGATCTTTAGTTTCCTAGTTTAGCTTTTATTTTCTAGATTTGCTTTAGTTTTATGGTTCTCTTGTTTTCTAGTTAGTCATCTAGTTCTCTAGTTTCTGTTGTTGTTTTAAGTATTTTGGCCCTGTGGTTTTGAGTTATTTGACATTCCTTGGTTTTAGAGTTTTTTCAGTGTTCCTTAGATTTCTTAGAGTTCTTTAGGTTTGGTTTGTTCTGCTTAGATTACTTGAGTCTCTGTCTTGCTTTGGGTTTTATTTTTTTTTGGCTCAGTTCTATTGTTCTAGGTTTGCCTTTAGTCTCTCGCGTTTTGCTTCTGAATTCTAGTTTTTAACCTTATATTTTCTGTTGTTTGTGTTCTATTTTCTAGCTGTAGTTATCTAGTTTTTCATTAGTTTAGCTGCACCTGCCCTCGTCTCCCTGTTGCTTAGTTTCATAGTTCTTCTTTAGGTTGGTCCCTTTCCTAGTGTTCTGGTTGGTTTCGGTTTTCTACCTTTAGCCCCTGTAGTTCCTGTTTAGCCCTGTGGATCCCTGTCACGTTTGTCAATTCAGGTCTTAGTTCCGTATTTGTTCTAAGTTTTGTTGTTTTATCCCCTTAATGTCTGTGTGTCTTAGTTCCTGCGCTGTCTGGGTTCCTGTGCTGTCTGGGTTCCTGCGCTGTCTGGGTACCTGCGCTCTCTGGGTTCCTGCACTGGATAGGTTCCAGCGCTTTAAAAGGATCCCTGCGTTTTTAAAAGGTCCCTGCGCTTTAAAAAGGTCCCTGCGCTTTTAAAAGGTCCCTGCGTTTGAAAGGTCCCTGCGCTTTCCAAGGTCCCTACGCTTCACTTCACCTGTTTAATTATCTTAGTTTTGCCCAGTTAGGTTAGTCTAGTCCTCCCTAGCCCTCCGTGGTTTTCGTTTCGCTTGTTTTCTCCAAGTGTCGCAGTTCTGTTCCCCTGTCTCCTAGTTTCAGGTTTCTTGTTCCCGGCGTGTTAGGATGCCCTCTGATTCCTAGTCGTAGATTTCTTTTTCCCGGCGTGTTAGGACGCCCTCTGGTCCCTGGTATTTTAGAAATTCCACTCAAGCCCCGGCAATTTCTTCCCTTGCGCCCCGGCGTTTCCCCTCACGCCCTGGCGATCTTTCCCTAGCGACCCGGCGTTTACCTCATGCCCTGGCGATCTTTTCCCTAACGCCCCGGCGTTTCCCTCACGCCACGGCGAATTTGTCCCTTGCGCCCCGGCGGTTCCCTCACGCCCGTTCCTTGCCCTTGGCGTTTCCGCATGCCCGTTCTTTCCCCCGGCGTTTCTGTACGTTAGTTGTGCCCCAGCGTTTCCTTACGCTGTTGAGCCCTAACGTATCAGTCCGCCTGTCCTTCCCCCTAGCGTTTCCACACGCCCATTCCTTCCCTTGGCGTTTCCGTACGCCCGTTCCCTCCCTAGGCGTTTCCGTACGCCCGTTCCTTCCCTCTGGCGTTGTCGTGCGCCCGTTACTTCCCTTTAGCGCTGCCGTTGGCCCGTTCCTCCCCTTTGGCGCTGTCGTGCGCCCGTTCCTTCCCTTTGGGCGCTGTCGTGCGCCCGTTCCTTCCCTTTGGGCGCTGTCATGCGCCCGTTCTTTCCCTTTGGGCGCTGTCGTGCGCCCGTTCTTTCCCTTTGGGCGCTGTCGTGCGCCCGTTCCTTCCCTTTTTGGCGCTGTCGTGCGCCCGTTCCTCCCCTTTGGCGCTGTCGTGCGCCCGTTCCTTCCCTTTGGGCGCTGTCGTGCGCCCGTTCCTTCTCTTTGGGCGCTGTCGTGCGCCCGTTCTTTCCCTTTGGGCGCTGTCGTGCGCCCGTTCTTTCCCTTTGGGCGCTGTCGTGCGCCCGTTCCTTCCCTTTTTGGCGCTGTCGTGCGCCCGTTCCTTCCCTTTTTGGCGCTGTCGTGCGCCCGTTCCTTCCCTTTGGCGTTGTGTACGCCCGTTCCTTCCCTTTGGCGTTGTCGTGCGCCCGTTCCTTCCCTTTGGCGCTGTGTTGCGCTGGCTCTTTCCCCTGGCGCTGTCAAGCGCCCGTACCTTTCCCTGATGTTCCGCGCCCTGGTTGTGCTCTGGCATGTCTGTGTTGTCTGGCCCCTTTGGTTCCTCCGTGTTTCTTGGCCCCTTTGGTTCCCCCGTGTTTCCTGGCCCCTTTGATTCCTCCGTGTTTCCTGGCCCCTTTTGGTTCCTCCGTGTTCTCTGGCCCCTTTTGGTTCCTCCGTGTTCTCTGGCCCGCTTTGGTTCCTCCTTGTTCTCTAGCCCTTTGGTTCCCCAGTGTTTTCTAGCCCCTTGGTTCCCCAGTGTTTTCTAGCCCCTTGGTTCCCCAGTGTTTTCTAGCCCCTTGGTTCCCCAGTGTTCTCTAGCCCCTTGGTTCCCCAGTGTTCTCCTGCTCCTTGGTTCCCCAGTGTTTCTTGAACTTTTGGTTCCTTAGTTCCTGTTTTTGACTCGTCACCTGTCACCTGTCAGGCTCCCTTTTTAAACTCACCTCAATTGTCTCCTCGTCGCTGGCTCGTAGTGTTTGTTGCACTCCTTCGTGTCTGCCGGCACCTGTTCCCCCCGTCTTGGTTCCCGGTCTGTCAAGTTTTTGGTTTTTGTGTGGCTGCGCTGCTAGCTTCAGCTCCTCCGTCTTCGTCCTGGTCTCGTCCCTGGTCCTGCAGCAGCCCAGCTCCTCCCTGTCTCGTGGACTCTGTACCTGCCGTTCAGCTCCTGCATCATTCACCTCCGTCTGGTAACAACTCTGGTTCCTCATGTCACCTCCATCCACCTGCAATAAACTCTCTTAAATCCTACTCTGTGTGTGCGTGCTGTGTCCGGGTTCACCCTCGACAAAATCATGACACCTATAAGTTGTTTGCGATCCGCCAATAAAAGGAAAGAAGAAGAAGAAGATTTTGACTTTTAACAAAACTTTAATTACAAAAGGCCAAACAATATACCCCTTGCATCTGACGTCACAGTCACGTGATCGGGGGTGCGTGCCTCCATCTTGGTGGGCACGCTAGCCTGACAGCCCATCTACTACATGACAAAACGGGTGATTTAGAGTGTACTTTTAGTTAGTTTATTTTTGGAATCTAAACAATGCCTACGACTTGTTGTGCTCCCGGTTGCACACAGAGGCATTCCAAATTGTTGGATGTACGTTTCTGTCGTTTATTTGACTGGGGGAGCCATCATACTACGAGAGAATTTGCAGTCTACACTTCATCTCCGGTAAATACAACTTAATTCTGCTCTATTCATTGTTCTACTTAAATAGCGGCGGAGGGGAGGTGGCGATCGCTAGACGGGCCGGAGAAGCGGCCCGTGTAGCGATCGCTACAGCAGCCGCCGCTGTCTGAAGCAGCACCCGCTTCCTGCTGCTCCAGACAGCGGCGGCTCTCCGGCCAGTGTAACGATCGCTACACCGGCCGCCACAGCCGCCGCTGTCTGAAGCAGCAGACAGCGGCGGCTCTCCGGCCAGTGTAGCGATCGCTACACCGGCCGCCGCTGTCTGAAGCAGCAGACAGCGGCGGCCGCGGCTGCCGGTGTAGCGATCGCTACACTGGCCGGAGAAGCCGCTGTTGCTGCTGTAGCCGCCGCTGTCCGGAGCAGCAGGAAGCGGGTGCTGCTCCAGACAGCGGCGGCTCTCCAGCCAGTGTAACGATCGCCACCTCCCCTCCGCCCGTTCACGGGCGCTAGTACTTCTGTGTTTACGCTGCAATGTTGCCGACACCCCCACCCATTTTAACAAGACAAAAACACCAAAATAATCCGTAGTGAACTATGTGTTTTTTTAACCTACCGGGCGGGTCTTCCTGTCCGACTCCGCGTTCGTATGTTACACAAACATGTCTGAACATCCATCCATCCATGTTCTGACCCGCTTAATCCCTCATGGCGTCGCGGGCGTTTGCTGGAGCCTTTTTCCTGATATAAACTAATTGCAGCCGTCCAGTGGTTTCAGGGGCTTTCGTGCTCTCTTGTCCGTACTGGCCTGCGTGTTTATAAAGCAGCTGTGTCGCGGTACGAAACCTTTGGCAGCATTTCACAGACTCGCTCCGTCCCTTCAGGCTTTTGCTGTGTGGATCTGGCAATCTGATACCATCAACCATCAACTTAGTCTTAAAACAATCTTGTGATACGTTATCTAAAGGAGAAAAATACCCGGAGAACTCGTCATTTCGTCAAATGGCGTGCCAACCAATATGGCCGCCACGCAAGGGGTTCTGGGTAACGGAGTCACGTGGTTGCAAGGGGTCTATTAAACAATTGAGTTAAAACCCAGTGTCAATTACAAAAATTCTTAAATAAGGAGCTTGTTAAATTGAAGTTCTCCTCTTTCAGACACTTCACATAAAATCTTTTTAAAACCCCACAACTGCATAAAATCCTCCATGTTCTGCGTGGCTCTGTGGAAGTGAAACTCCAGCCTAATTCTAGCTTTAACGTTGCACTTCCACAGAGCCACAGCATCAAGGTGAGGTCCTCCCTGCAGTCTGTCTCTATGGGACAAATAAATAGCCATCTTCGCCTCACTGATTAAAAAGTTTAAAAGTCTGGCATTTGCCTTATTACTTTTATTTTGGCACACTCCTCTAATAAATAAAGAAGTAGTAAAAACAGTGCCAAAAAGACTAAAAACATTTGTTAAAAGGCTAAAAATGGTCTTTAGTCTGTTACAGTCCATAAAAACATGAAAAACGTTCTCAGACAGACTGCAGAAAGGACACTCATTTAAAACAGCCCGATTAATAACGGATAAAAAAGAGTTTGTGGCGATGGCACCGTGTAAAATCCTCCATTGGAGATCACCAGTTCTCTTTTTAATTGGAGGCTTATATAAAGTCCTCCACTGGGGTGCTCTACCAGCAAGTTTATCAGTCCATACGCAGACTGCGCGGTTCTCGAAGTGTCTTCGATTTATCACTTTGGAGCAGACTCTATAAACAGTTTTCTGGTCCATAGTGGATAAAACCATCTTCTGTGGGTCCAGGCTGGAGAGCAGAGGTCCACTTCTCTCCGGGAACCCAGGATCCAGGATCAGGCCAGGAAAGGAGTCCATCGGGTCTGGCTGGCTCTGTCTCTCACAGTAAGCACGGAGGAGGCTCCTCTCCTTGGCCGACATCTTTCCCCTCAGGAGGTCCAGGAAGCGCTGCACCAGCCTGGCAGACCGTACCCCCATCACGGAACCCACGGCCTCGACGTTGGAGAGGGACGGTCCTGCAGTCTCCACCAGCTGTTTCACGGTTGTTATCTTTGACCGGCGCAGCGCCTCCGACAGCCCTGGTCCAGCGCCGTCACACACGTCCAGCCTGGACCCACAGATCAAAGGCTCCTGTAAAAGCCAGTGCAGAGAGTTTGTCGTTTGGGATGGCTTTAATTTAAACAGGGTACATGATTTAAAAACACCCTGATAAAACCTCGGCAATCCCCTTAACTTTAAAAGATTTAAATCAGTTAAAAACAGAGCCGCATCCAGCCCCAGGTTATTTACACCTCTAAAAATGCAGCTGGCCACGTCCTTCCACACTAAGTCAGAGGGCCCTGCCAGGTATTTCTGAACAAAACCTAATCTAAAAGCCGCTGTTCTCCCGGCCAGGTGGACAAGGCCCTGGCCCCCCTCTTCTCTGGGTAAAAACAACACAGACTGTGGCACCCAATGAAAACCGTTCCAAAAAAAGTTGACCATTTTTGCTTGTAAGTTGGCCAACAAACCAGACGGTGGATCTAAACAGGAAAGTTTGTGCCACAGCTGAGATGCTACAAGGTTATTTAAAATCAAAACCCTTCCCCTGTACGACATGTGGGAGTGTAGCCATCTCCACTTTTCTAGTTTACATTCTATTTTCTGTTCCATGTTTTCCCAGTTCTTTTTTTCAGTGTTTTCATTGCCTAAAAACAGACCGAGATATTTAAAACCATCTTTTTTCCATAAAAGTCCCTGAGGGAGAACCGGGAGTCCTTCACGCCATTCGCCCACTGCCAGGGCTTCACTTTTTCCCCAGTTCACCCTCGCAGAAGATAAAACAGAGAACTTAGTTGTTATCCCGTTCAGTACGTCGACATCTTGCTGGTTTTTAGTAAAAACAACGACGTCATCAGCATAGGCAGATAAAACCACTCTACTATTAAAACCAGGTAAAACCAAACCATGAACAGTAGAATATATCTTTTGAAGCAGGGGTTCCAGGGAGAGCGCGTAGAGCATCCCGGACAGGGCGCAGCCTTGGCGAACACCTCTGCGCACCCTGAAAGGAGCACACAGACCACCGTTAATCTTTAGCATACTCTCAATGCCACTGTACATCACCTGGATCTTGGCGATCAGACCAGCGCCGAACCCAAACCTCTCCATAGTTTTCCACAGGAAGCCGTGTTCGACACGATCAAACGCCTTTTCTTGATCTAATGCGATCAAGCCCGTTCTTAAACCCAATGAACCGGAGACCTCCAAAACATCCCGAATTAGGTAGACGTTATCTACCATGGACCTGCCGGGGACGCAGTAGGTCTGGTCCCGGTGGATGACCTGCTCCATAGCTTCTCTCAGCCGAGTCGCCAAGGCTTTGCTCTTGTACCCCCAGGGGGCGCTCCAGCTGTAGGTTGGTCTCCTCAGAGACCTGGGGCAGCCCACCACAGAACTCCCCAAACAGCTCCTTGTTCTCTTTATACTCACTCTCAAACAGAGAGGAGTAAAACTCAACAGCCGTCCTCCTGATCTGGCCCGGTTCACTCACCTGCTGCCCTGTGTCAGAAAGTAGGGAATGGATCACCTTCCTCTGCCCGCGTTTCCTCTCCAAGCTGAAGAAGAAGCTAGAGGGAGCATCCATCTCTGTGATGTTCTGAACCCGAGACCTGACCAACACGCCTTGGACTTTAGACTCCAGCAGGTTGGCTAAAACTAGCCTTTTGGATTTTAGAGCTTCAATATGCCCTCGATTTCCTGTGGACTCACTTAAATGTTCTAGTTCCACTATATTCATCTCCAGATCTCTGATAGATCTGGTGACATCACGAGTGACATTAAGAGTATGCTGTTGACAAAGTTGTTTTATTTGAACTTTTCCATGGTCCCACCACTGCCTTAGACTAGTAAAATCACCCTTTCTTTGTCTAAAAACAGTCCAAAAATAACTTAAAGCTTCTCTAAAACTACGATCGTAAGTTAAAGCCAGATTAAAATGCCAGTAGGCGCTTTTAGGTAAAATGTTTGTGATAAAAACACTCCCTAAAAGCAAAGAGTGGTCTGTAAAAGCTACTGGTAAAATCTGACATGTTTTAAACACATTAAAATGATATTTAAAACAATAAAACCGGTCAATACGTGCTAAAGAGAGGCAGTTTTCTTTACTGTGGGACCAAGTGTACTGTCTGGAGCCTGTGTGCATCCTCCTCCATATGTCCACCAGGCCGTGAGACGAGACCAGCTGCCGCATGGCTTGGTGGGAAGCTTGGTGAGGCTCAGAAAATTCATTTTCTGTACAATTAAAATCCCCACCTAAAAAAACATAATCATCAGACCCACAATGTCCCAACCTCTCCCCAATTTTCTCTAAAAAACGCTTCCTCTCTGCACCGACGTTAGGAGCATAAATAGTGATAAAAACTACGTTAAAATGGTCAACCTGAGCTTTTACTAAAAGACACCTTCCCTGGACGATACTTTCTACATTAAAAGAGTTTGGGGTGAAAGCTGAGGAAAAGAGGAGGCCCACCCCAGAACTCTGGGAGGTGCCGTGGCTAAAAAAAGCTTCTCCCTTCCATTCCTTGCGCCAGTCTGCTTCATTGTTAAGATCACTGTGCGTCTCTTGTAAAAATAAAACACTAATTCTTTTCTGTTTTGCTATTTCATAAATCATGGTGCGTTTAACAGCCTCCCTAGCCCCATTAACGTTTAAAGAAGCTATTTTAAAATTATCCATGTTGGGTAAAAGGCTAAAAACAACACCACAATAAAATACGCACAATAAAAATAATACGTTAGTGCTCATCATTCTATTCAAAATTGTTTTCTCACTTTTCCCATAATTTTCTTCAGTCTAAAAACCTCCTGATCAGAAAACCAAGACTCTTCTTTTCTTCTAATATAATATCTCGCAGAGAAATAAAATATTTTTAAATTGGGAAAATATTTTTCTACTTTTATCCCTCTTAATCCCTTTGTTTCTTGGAGAAAATTATTAAAAGACTCTACAGGATATCGTGCCTCTGCACTGCTACCCTGGGACAGAGACACCTCACTGCTGTCAGACAGCTCACCCTCACTGTCGCTGCTGTCTGACACATCACTTCTCTCTGTGGTCAGCTTGCTGACCTGCTTACTGCTCTGAACAGCAGTCATCACATTTTTTCTTTTACTGCGCCTTTTTAAATTCATAGGAACCTCCTGCTCCATCAACTGCGCCCCCTCGCCTTTCTCCTCCACAGGAGCCACCACAGGCTCCACCATAGGAGCCACCACATGCTCCTCCACACTCACCTCCCCTCCACCTGCCACTGCCTCACCTTTCCCTCCTGCTCTTCACTCACACCATCCTGCTCCATCTCACCCTGATTCTCCACCTCCTCACCAGTCACACAAATTTCCCCACCACCACACACCACCGTGCTGCCCTCACTCACCACACAATCACTCCTTTGTGGATCAGATGTTTCATCCACAATTTTCTCCTCCACTAAACTCTCCTGCTGGTCTCCAGCGACCGGAGGTGACGCCACGGCTTCCTCCTCGGCTACGCTGGAGCTCCCCGCAGCACCAGACTCCTCCACCGCGGCAGGAGCTCCAGCTTTGCCGGACACACCCACCTGCTCCCCGGCTCCCGGGTCGTCCACTCTCACCCGGAAACGCAGGTTTAGCTCCTCGTCACGGTTGTTAAGGATCATGAAGAGTTGTCTCCGGTGGGAGACAACATGCTTCAGCAGCGGTGATTTACACCCCGACAGAATCTTTTAAACGGGGGAAACCACCTTTCCGTACGAGAGAGCTATTTAACGAGAAACTCGTCGCTAATGAACGGAGGGACATTTGATAAAATCACCCTGGTAGCGGGCTGCGTGAGCGGCGACACCTGGAGGAACGAGCCGTTCACAGAAATGCCCGAGTCGACCAACAGGTTCACTTCTCAACCCACTCAACAAACAACACCGCGGCTCCGTTCATGCGAGCCGCGGACTTGATGGAACCATGACCAATAACCTCACCCACCGCCAAACAAACGTCCTCCACGCTCATAGGTGGATTAATGACCGGGCCTACCGGGCCCAGGCCCAGGGGGCCAGAGGCCCCAAGGGGCCAGGCCAACTTGGCCCCGCGGCCGCGACCCAAGCAAAACTACTTTTGCAAAAATAATAATCTTAGGCCCCAAGGGGCCAGGCCAACTTGGCCCCGCGGCCATGATCCATAGAGGGTAAGAGGCCCCAAGGGGCCAGGTCAACTTGGCCCCGCGGCCACGACCCACAGAGGGCCTGAGGTCCTAAGGGGTCAGGCCAACCTGGCCCCGCGGCCATGATCCATAGAGGGTAAGAGGCCCCAAGGGGTCAGGCCAACATGGCCCCGCGGCCATGATCCATAGACGGTCAGAGGCCCCAAGGGGCCAGGCCAACTTGGCCCCGCAGCCACGATCCATAGAGGGTCAGAGGCCCCAGGGGGCCAGGTCAACTTGGCCCCGCGGCCACGATCCATAGAGGGTCAGAGGCCCCAGGGGGCCAGGTCAACTTGGCCCCGCGGCCACGATCCATAGAGGGTCAGAGGCCCCAAGGGGCCAGGTCAACTTGGCCCCGCGGCCGCAACCCACAGAGGGCCTGAGGTCCTAAGGGGTCAGGCCAACTTGGCCCCGCGGCCATGATCCATAGAGGGCCAGAGGCCCCGAGGGGTCAGGCCAACTTGGCCCCGATCCATAGAGGGTCAGAGGCCCCAAGGGGACAGGCCAACTTGGCCCCGCGGCCACGACCCACAGAGGCCCCAAGGGGCCAGGCAAAATTGGCCCCGCGGCCATGATCCACAGAGGGCCAGAGGCTCTCAATCATTATTATCAAAGCTAATTCTCAAATTGGATGGATCACACAACCTCACTCACATATTCTTTATCAATTATTAAAGGTTGTTTCTGAATTTTGATCACAGAACTTAATGCAAATATTCTTGATTGATTGACAAAGCTCATTCTCAAATTTTGATTACACAACCTTACTCTGACAAATTATCATTATCAAAAAGCTCTATCTCGAATTTGGATCACAGAATCTCACTCAAGTATTCTTAGCTGTGCCCCTCCCCCATCGAGTCTTTCATAAACCGGTCTGTTCTTTTAGAATCTCCTCATTTGGTATTTTGAACTCGTGAGAGACTGCTCAAAATTTGGTTTCCTTTCCCTCAGTTCAGACTCAGAGATAATTTGAAATCATTCAACAAGAAGTTTAACGCGCGCACACACACACACACACACTTGAGTTGAGCATTACTTGGAAATTCTTATATTTTCCATTTTGCTGTTACTATCAGCATCTTCCCATTTTGTCCTTTTCTTTCGAAAAAGTTTACAGTCTGACATTTGTCACTGCTGTCAGTTAATAACTTTTTGGTCTTTGACGCATTTTGTCATTTTCTCGATTCGATCGTCACTGACCACTCTCCCCTGTCTGGCAGACATCGTTGCTGCCATCATAGCTAGCAAGCTGCCTGCAGATAGCAACATTTTGGTGTCCTTTGTGAAAATATTTAGATAGAAGACAAAAGTGCACAAAGTTGTACAATTATTATCTTTTCAAAATATTTGTTTCACTGTCAGTGTGATTGACCGACTTTGCCGCTAGATTTCGTGTCTTTTGGCCATACCTGGCTAGCGACTAAAAACATCATTTAGCGACTTTTTGGTTGTGAAGATAAGTGGTAAAAGCAGATCTGCCTGTTGGTCTTCCCACATTTTGCCATTTGGTACTTTGCACTCTTGTTGGTCACTCCAAGGCATTTGTCCCTGCCTTCAGCTAGTCACTTGGCTCTTTTTGGAATATATTTCACTGTCTCTCTCTCTCTTTTCTCCTCAGTACAAATCAGTCTGTTCCCTTGCCATTTAGACATTTTCTTGATTCGATCATCACTGACCACTCTGCTCTCCTGATGTCTATCAGACGAATCAGTTGATTCTCTGCTCTCAATTGTCTATGCTAGTAAGCTGTTATTCTCTGCTTTGGAGTGTTGATGCTGGGTTGCTAGTTTTCTAAATCACCTCACACACTTGAAGGAAGCAGCACCGATCATAAACACACAAACAAACTCACACACACACACACACACACACACACACACACACACATAGTTGGTTTATCTGTTGTGATAGGCAAAGAGCCAATGTGCAAAGAAAGAAGGGAAATATGGATCATAAACGTTTAAGTGGAGGAGCTAGAAAAAAAATTCAGCAAGAAAAGAAAAAAAAGGAATCAGTTTTACTTGAGAGTGTTCCAAATATCTCCAGCTTCTTCAGTACAAAGACATCTGCTGAAAGCAATTCTATAAATGCTACTGCAAATTCAGCTAAGGTTAGCAATGCACCTGAGCTAGCATGTAGCTCCCAAGATCCTGAGACCACTACAAGTGTAGACACTGAACCAAATGCTTCTGATGCTTATGATTCAACCAATTCAGCAGTAGCCAGTTGCTCGGATGAATGTGAGGTCACTGCACCTCTGGACAGCATAGAAAATGAGCTGAATCTTTCTTCAACACCATCTACAGTGACAACTCTACCTAGTGATCCCGCTAAATGGGCTGAGACCCTCACTGAGTCAATGAAGGAAGTTCTTATTCAAAGAGGTGCAAAATCATTTCACAACCGTCACAGCCATTATCCAGCTTCTGTGAGGAACAGTGGGCTAGGAGGCAAAACCCGATGCCTAAACAATGAACATTTTACTTCACACTTGCCCAATGGACAACGAGTACAAAGAGAGTGGCTGATGTACTCTCCCTCTACTGGTAATGTTTACTGCTTTGCATGCAAACTGTTTTCCCCAAAAACGCATTCTTTTGTGACAGGCTATTGTGATTGGAAACACTCAGAAAGATTTGGTGAACATGAGCGAAGTGCTGAGCACATAACCTGCATGCAAGCAGTCTTGAACCGCGCCAAAGGTGCCACAGTTGATGCAGACCTGTTCAAACAGTTTCAGGCAGAGAGCAGCTATTGGAGGCAGGTGTTACAAAGAGTTGTTGCAGTCATTAAATTCCTTGCAGAAAGGGGCCTTGCATTTAGGGGTAAAAATTAATCGTTAGGGTCTCCTCTCAATGGGAACTACCTTGGTATTCTGGAGGTCCTGGCTGAATTTGATCCCTTTCTAAAGGATCACATCAGAAAGTTTGGGCAGATGGGTCGAGGTAATACCTCATATCTGTCCTCCACCATTTGTGAGGAATTCATTGAATTGATGGGTGCAAAAACCAAACAGGCTATAGCAGATGAACTGCAAGCAAGCAAATACTACTCTATCATTGTGGATTCAACCCCAGATTTATCTCATGTGGACCAATTGACATTCATATTCCGTTTTGTTAGCAAAGAGGGCAGTGTTGTTGAACGCTTTGTGGGTTTTGAGCCCATTACTAGCCATACAGGTGAAAGTTTGGCTAACTGTGTCATGTCTGTGTTGGAAAATCTAGGGTTAGAGCTGTCAAATTGCAGGGGGCAGGCTTATGATAATGCCAGCAACATGTCAGGGAGGTATAATGGGTTGCAGGCTCACTTAAAGAAAAGCAACCCATTAATACACTATATTCAATGTGCAGCTCACTCTTTGAATTTGGTGGGAGTCAACAGCATTGACAGATGTGGAAATGAAGTCTTTTGACTTGATTCAGTCTATTTACAACTTCACAACTGCATCCACACACCGATGGGACAGGGTATTTGGCAATTCCAACATAGATCTCACACTTAAAGCTTTATCCAACACGCGTTGGAGTTGCCGTGCAGAATCTACCAAAGCACTGTGGCAGAACTACAGTAAAATAAAAGCAGCACTACAGGTTATTTCCACTGATGACACAGAGAAACGAGACACACGAACTGAAGCTGACAGTCTAGTGCGGAAGCTGGATTCACTTGAGATGGCCTTCATGGCAGGCTTTTGGGACACTGTTCTGTCCAGATGCCTGGAGGCCTACAAACATCTGAACAATTTGTTCAGTGTCCTTTTCTCTTTGGATACAGAGTCCAATGCTTCAGTCCTTCACAAGGCCAAGATTCTCACTGAATCATACCCATCTGACCTCAATGAAAGTCTTGGACAGGAGCTTATACAGTTCAAATCTTTTATACAGCTCAACAACACTGATGAGGAGAGGACCCCTTCAGGACTGCTCAAAACAATAATACATTTTGGACTACAGCCTACGTTTCCTAATACATACATTGCGCTACAGATTTTTCTCACTCTACCGGTCAGTAACTGTGAGGGAGAACGCTCATTCTCTCTTTTGTCAAGAGTAAAAAATGAGCTGCGCACAAGAATGACTCAGAAAAGATTAAATGCGTTATCTCTAATGGCAATTGAGAGTGAGCTGACAAGAGAGTTGGACTTCAATGATGTGGTGGATGATTTTGCAAAATTGAAAGCACGAAAGAAACCCCTTGCTTAAAGGTGCACTGTGTAAGATTTTTAGGTTATTTCCAGAATTCACCCATTCACTAATGTTAGGCTACCTGTTTTCATGAATACTTACCACCACCATAAAATTCTAAGTATCCATTATGACTTGGAGAATTGCACTTTCGCCATTTCTGGGAAGTGTCACCTGGATTGTGAAGATAGGATTGACTTTAGGCAGAAGCTTGGTGCTTTCTCTGGCAAACTGAACCTCAAGCTTCATTCTCTGCAGCTTTGCATTCTTGTGCAGACTTTCATCCACAAGGAACTTTTCAACTTCCCCACTATCGTGAAGGGGCCATCAAAAGATTTCAGTGTGTCCAGCATGTCTAGTCTCTTACTCTCCTTTCTTTGAGCCATCTCTTGTTTCTCATCTGCCCTACTCTCGAATTTTGCCTTCATGAATTTACTCCAGTTGAGTTCAACCTCCCTTTTTGCTTGTGCTGCTGCCTTGTAACCTCTGAAGCTCCTGGCACTTCTGTAAAATTATTGACCTATTGACTGCGTTCAGTGTGCCCAACTTCTTCAGTTTGTAGTCCACCTTGCCACATTGTCTCTCCATCCCAATGTTGTGCACAGGGGTGCCATCAATGTTACTAGCCTGTTCACTGACAGGGTCCATTGGGAAGGTCTCCTCATCCATCCTCTGCCTGGCCAGGACAGTCTTCAGATGGGGCAGCATGAGATCTGTCAGCTGCTTCACTTCATCCAAGTATTCGGCAGCCACGTCTGACACTGAGTTCAGGACATGTCCAGTGCCTGTCCAGCCACAATAGCATTCTTGGAAATGGGCTATCTTGACCTGTATGCAGCCCTTGTACCATGAACTGGCCTACACCTTTCTTTGTGGTGCTCTCCGATGCATGTTATCATTTTACCTTTCTCCTTCTCCTCAAGCTTAACCACAAATAGATACAGACTTTGAGCCTCAATTTGCTGCACAGCTGCCGTTATGCCAAAGTGTTTTCCTAAGATATTATTTTATTTTTAATGATAGAAGGGAGGAAAAGGGGGCAAAAATCATGTCCGATTTAGTTTTTTGGGTGGGGTGGGGGGTTTATTTCATGATAGCTACCAACTTACAATACATAATATCTCTCAAATGACCCAATGCACCATCACTGAAGTGGGCATAATCATTTTCCAAAATGTTTATTTTTAGGCCATTTATCCCCTCCCCCTGTGTCTGTGTGAAACCTGTGCTTGTCAGTGTCTGTGTGGTATACCTAATAGTGTGTGTGCAGTATGTGCACTCTTCTGTACAGGACAGTGTGCATGTCTGTTCACAGTATACAGTATTTCTTGCATAGTGCGTGCGTGTGTGTGCGCCCGCACGCGCGGGGGGTTGAGGGGCCAAGACCATGTCAGGCCCAGGGGGCCAAAATTTCTTAATCCGCCCCTGTCCACGCTGCACGGAGACCCGGCACCCACCTTGATGCCGTTCCTCCGTGTCAGCGCAGAGAAGACGCCAGAACCACCACCCACCACCATGGCGTTAAAGACGCCGACCTGCCGCCGGGCAAAACCCGACGGCCACCAAACCCCACAAAAAAACCCTAACAACCAAAGTAAAACAACTATATACACAATATTTACACTCACCCAGTGAAAAAGGACAGAAAAAAGTAAGAAGAACCACTCAAACAGAGTTTTCTCACGCGCTCTCTCTTCCGCTCCTTCACTCACACTCCTCCCACACGAAGAAGAAGAAGAAGATCTCAAAGGAGGAGACGCCGCAGAGCTACGGGCAGGGAGGAGGATATCTCATTGGCGGTTGGCATAAGCTGGTTTGTGAATGGGTCAGAATGGCTACTCAGGAAGTAGAGGAATATGGGGAAATTGATTATGGCGACTGGACTCCAGTGGCTAATAGGAGAGGAGGAATTGGGGTGAAATTGCAGAAGGAGGGTGGATGACGAGTCAAGGTAGTAAAAGGAGTTTGGAAGAGAGCAGTTCTGATGAAGGTAGTGGGTTTGTGCGGAAAAAGGCTGGCAAAAAGGAAGTTAAAATCATCCTGAAATTTAGGAAAGAAGATGACCATATCAGTTTAAGCCCTATAGCAGTATCCAGGGAGTTAAAAAAAGAAGCTAGGAGATGTGGAAATGGTGAGGATTTTGAGAGATGGAAGCCTGCAAAACCGAAGTGTGTGAAAAGTGTGCAAAACGGAGGAACAGAAAAACAAAGCGTGGGAAGTTGAAAGTGTGTGCAAGAAAATAATTAGTGAGAGAAAGATTTTGGGTGACAGTAAAGTCACAAGGGGGGTGATAACAGGGATACCAGTGGAGGAAGACTTGGACAAACTTAAACGCAGTATAACTGGAGGCAAGGTGAGCAGAATTAAAAGACTTATGAGAACAGTAAATGATGAAAGAGTTGAGAGCTTGTCGCTTCTTCTGGAGTTTCAGGAGTCAGTGCTGCCAGAAAAAGTGAAAATAGGATGCATGATTTTTCCAGTTAGGCCATACATCCCCCCACCACGATGCTACAAATGCCAGAGATATGGACATATAGCAGTGGCTTGCAAAGGGAAACAGAGATGTCCTAAATGTGGAGATGAGCATAGGGTGGAGGATTGTAAGGAAAATGTGCAGGATAAATGTTGCAATTGTGGTGGCCAACACAGGGTAACGTATGGAGGATGTGAAGTTAGGAAAAGGGCTGTGAAAATACAACAGGTTAAAACAGTTAACAACATACGTTATGCAGAAGCAATGAAGAAAGTACAAGGACAAAAAGGAAGAGTGGAAACTGACAATGTTATACAGATGTCGAGAAAAGATCCAGGTCAAACAGAGAAAACAAATCCAGAACTGTCAGTGGATAAGATTATTTTGCTTATGGCATACGTGATCAACTGTACTGATCAAGTTAAACATAAAACCGAGAAAATTAAAATAGTTAAGGGAGCTGAGAAGTTTTTGGGCATAAAAGATATATCTTGGGAGCAAATTAAAACAAGACTTGAAGCAGATGGGAAAGCAGGAGGAGCAAGTGATAAGGCAAACTGATTATTTTACAATGGAATGCAAGAAGCTTAATAGCAAATGGGCAGGAGTTTAAAGGATTTATTGGAGATTTAAAAAATAAACCAGATATCATATGTGTTAAAGAAACTTGGCTTTAATCAGAATTAGAATTTGTTATTAAAGGGTACGATAGTATCCATAGAGATAGGGGGGAGGATAGTGGAGGAGGATGAATAATATTTATTAAACAAGGAATGCAATATAGAGTTATAGGAAAAGGGAAAGAGTTAGAATATTTAATAATTGAAGTATGGACTAAAGAAGGAAATATCAAAGTTGGTGATTTGGTGTGGGGATTTTAATGCACATAGCTCATTATGGGGTAACAGTAATGATGCTAATGGGATGGTGATTGAGGAGGTGATGGAGATGACAAATTTAGTGTGTTTAAATGATGGAAGAGGAACAAGATTAAATATCAGAACGGGTACAGAAACAGCACTAGATCTCACATTAGTTTCAGATTCATTAGCAGGCATTTGTACATGGGAAGTAGTCAGAGGAACAACAATAGGAAGTGACCATTATCCAATAATAACAGTAGTAGGATTGAATGTAGAAGAATATGAAACAGTAGGATTGCAGAAATGGTCATTTAGTAGTGCTGACTGGGATAAATTTAGAAATATTAGCGAACAAGAAATTGGAAAAATTGATAGAAGTGAAGATGTTGAAAATTTAAATATTTTAATTTGTAAAGTTATTCTAGAGGCTGCAGAAAAGTCAATAAAAAAGAAGGAAGGAAAGCGTAAAAATAAGATTGTTCCATGGTGGACAAAGGAATGTGAAAAAGCGATAAAATTTCGAAATAAAGCTTTTAAATTGGTAAAAAGAAATCATTGTTTTGAGAATTTTATTAATTATAAAAAATCTCAAGCAAATGTAAGGAGAATTATAAAAAGTGCAAAGAAAGAATACTGGAGGATGTTTTGTTGTTCAGTAGGAAGAGAGACAGAGATTGGTAAAGTGTGGGGGATGATAAAAAGAATGAATGGTATAAAACGAGAGTATGGATACTCAGTTTTAAAAGATGGACAAATAATAGCAGTGAGAGATGAGGAGAAGGCAGAGATGCTGGCTAAAACTTTTGTAAAAATTCACAGCTCAGATAATGTTAGTGAAGAAGGAAAAAGAGGGAGAGAAAAAACCGTAAGGGAGAATGAAGATTTACAACAAGAAGGAAATTATAATGATTTACTAAACAAACCTTTTACAATGACAGAACTAAAACGAGCTATCCAGAAATCAAAGACGTCAGCACCAGGAAAGGATCAGATTTGTTATGTAATGATAAATCAACTAAATGAAAAATCAAAGGATGTATTACTAGAATTATATAATGAAGCTGAGGCGCAAGTTCAATCGAAGAAACTCATCACCAGCCTCCATTCAATCAGAGTCCGATACGCCTCTGATGTGAGCCAATCAGCTACGAACCGCACCTCCATGAAGCCAACCAGCATCCCGCGCTCATCTTAAAAGCAACTTCAAATCCACGTCTCTGCCTGCTAACCAGCAAGCGCAAACGGATTGCATGTTGGATTTCGAATCAGATGTCCGATTCAAGACGATAACAACTCATCCTCTAATCCTGCTGCTCATAGGACGCCATCTAGCCGCGCATCCATCCTCTGCAATCTCTGTATTTGCTCCAGCATATCTTAAGCAGCACTGACCTGGATTCGCTCTCTTTGCTGGCCTTCTTCCGCTGTGGCGTCTCATCCCGTCACCCAACCTCTGTTTTCATCAGCTCCGATTCCTGGCGCTATGAACTTGCAAATCCCCGCTTTTCACAAGCGACGTAGACGCCGTCACAACTCTGACTCAGCTCCGGCCCCGCTCTGCTCCGTAGCGAGAGCGGCTATCGTCCTGCGCAACTTTTAGCCGGATCTCCTCTCATGCCCGCTCCTAGCAGCTCAAGGTAACATGTATCCACTCATGTTTTCATTCTTATTACATGCATTTCGCTCATCATGCTCCTGAACTGTCCGTCTGTTAGGCAGAAGTATCCTATCCATTCTGTTTGTTTTCGTTTTCTTCTTCTTCTGGTTTTGGCGGTTCGCTACAGGCTTGTAGTAGCATTACTGCCACCTACTGGTTGCAGTATGGTTCGTGATGGACTCCATTAATCTTCTCTTATCTCATAATTATGTCATTCTAATTCAACTCATCGTTCATATTTTCTACAGTAATTTCTTGTCCATAGTATGCTTGATTTTAAGTTTTAAGTTTGTAAGTTGAAATGTTAACCTTACCATTTTCTTTTTTTTTGTTTTTCCCATTCCTGGTTCTCTTACTATCTTTGATATGGCTACGTTCTTCTCGTCTCCCCTTTATCATCAACCTGCAGGCTGTATTAGCAAATGTCTCAGCATTTTAAATCTCTGATTTCGTCATTCAAAGACTTACTATTGGCAATCCTTCCGTATTAAGTACCTTCAATGTCATTCACGTTCAGTTTAACCGGACAGTAGGGTTGAGTGTTACTTAACCCATTTTATTTTCAGAAGTGCATTTTAAATCCAGCGATTTATACCAATTGTTGTGCCCTTCACGAGCTCTGCTGCTCTGGCCAGGCGTTCATAAAGTATTCTGTCAAATTCTCTTCACCTACTTTCATCGTGCACTGCCACGTGCTACGTTGTGTGCCTTGTTTCGTGCCCTGTCTCGTACCCCGCTCGTACCTGTCTCATACCCCTGCCATGTGCCCCGCCATGTGCCCTGCCATGTGCCCTGCCATGTGCCCTGCCATGTGCCCTGCCATGTGCCCTGCCATGTGCCCGGCCACGTGCCCCGCCATGTGCCCGCCATGTGCCCCGCCATGTGCCCGCCATGTGCCCGCCATGTGCCCTGCCATGTGCCTGTCTCCTACTCCTCGTGTACTTTGTATGTGCCTGTTTCGTGTCCTTCATGTCATGAGCATTCATTCTTTCATGTCCCCATGCATCAGCCCCATGCATCAGCCCCATGCATCAGCCCCATGCATCAGCCCCATGCATCAGCCATGCAGCAACCCCGAGCACCGGCCGAGCACCTCACCATTCATCTCACCTCATCTCACCATCCATCTCACCGTTCCCCTCACCTCACCTCACCATTCACCTCACCTTCATCTCCCATTCCACATCACTGTTTTGTAGGCCTTCGCGGCAAACGGCCCTGTTTTGTAGGCCTTCGCGGCAAACGGCCCTGTTTTGTAGGCCTTCGCGGCAAACGGCCCTGTTTTGTAGGCCTTCGCGGCAAACGGCCCTGTTTTGTAGGCCTTCGCGGCAAACGGCCCTGTTTTGGTAGGCCTTCGCGGCAAACGGCCCTGTTTTGGTAGGCCTTCGCGGCAACGGCCCTATTTTGGTAGGCCTTCGCAGCAACGGCCCTATTTTGGTAGGCCTTCGCAGCAACGGCCCTGTTTGGTAGGCCTTCGCGGCAAACGGCCCTCTCATTAAGCTACGCTGCTTCTCCTTTTCATTCTTCTCTGCTGTCTGGAGCACGCTTTCTCTGTGGTGCCTGAATTAGCACAATGTTCAATTGGTGAATCCTCTTTGCTAGGTTGGTGAGACTTGATTGGGCTACTGGGCAAAATGAAGATAGAAAGAGGCTAAAGAACTATTTGCAAACAAAACAAAGAAAGGACAAACAAGGGTGGTTGATCAGGATAGCTCTGTGAATCCTTGTTCACTGAGAGTCTGGTTCCAAGAACATGGAATGGAGTCGAGTCATTTGCATGTATTTCGATCTATTCACAATGCGGGGCCCAAGTTAAACAGAACATTATTTGTTGAAATAATGGCTCGGACATGTTCCCCAGGCGATGAGAGCCTCTCCAGATGCTGAAGCAGGCAGTCGAGTCTGGCAGACCCTGGATCAAGCGTGGCTGGCCAGGCACCTTTCCCAGCTGCTGGCTTGTGTGTTGATCAGGGCCGACCAGGCTTCATGGTTGGCCTTCTTTGTCTGCTCTGTGAGAGCTGCTAAAGAAGTCGCAGGAGTGAGCTGAAGAAAGAGAGCTCTTTGTCTGTGGGAGGTAGGTTTTTATTCGTAAAGAGGGGTTTTTCAGCAGGACCCGGTGGGAAGAAAGGCGTCCAAGCATTGAGGGTCTCATGTTGCAGCAGGACAGAATTCCTGTTACCTTCCCCATACCACAGTTCAGAATTCAACCCGAGATCAATTATTTACCATGCCGTTATTGTATAACATTAGTTTAAATTACGGATCCTGTCTGCAGACTGGTGAGGCTAATTAAGCTAATAAGTAATGAAGATCATCAGTTTTATCAGAATGTAGTAAGAATCTAAGTATTTTCATTTCAAACATCAGGGAATGAGCTAATAGCTTAATCCGTTTATGACAGCATTTATTATGCGCTCGGCAGTTTATGCATTCATGAGTTAAGCAAACATTATTTGATAATTATGTCTTAAGACATGTTACCATCTTTATCCTCTTCATTCATTCATCTCGTGGTCACTTCCTCTCCTAGATCTTCCTTTCACTATTCTCAGTTTGTCCTTTTTAATTAAACCTGTCGGCCTGCAAATCGAGTTCTAGGTATTGATCTCAACTTGGTTCCAGCATGGTTCCGCCTGCAGTTCAGATCTCGAATTCACAAGATATCAGTCTCATTCCATATCAGTTATTTCCAACCGTCAGCTGCCCTCCTTGCTTGGTCACCTCAATCTCACAAATGCATCATTGCCAGAGTCATGCTTTATTTCCAGGCAGCGAGAGTTCGCTAAATTTGTTTTTTCCTTCTTGAACAGGATACTCTGGTTGAGAGCTACCGTTTTGACCTTCTGGTCTGCTTCTCGCCTGATCGAAATATATTCTATTATGCCTTTCTGTCGTGGATGTGTTTAAAAATTTACGGATGCTGCCATCCGTAGGTTTTGGGGGGGTTCTTTATAATTGTTTCACAGGTTCCTGATCACTCAAACAATGGGCTTGGTCATCATCATGCCTCACTCATCGTTCTGAGCTTCCATTCATTTAGCCGCTCAATGCCTCTCGGCTTTAAGGTAATCTAACTGCAAATACTGGTGGTGGATCGAAACTTTTCACATGTTTCGTCAGACCCTTCATGTTTCACTCTTTCAAATTGAGTTTATCATTCATAATCATCACAGTTCGTAACTCTCCTATCATATAGTTGATCTTTCATGCTTCTTTCATATCATCATTCATCACACGTATACTTTCATTCATATCGCAACTCATATTGACAGTTATCCCGTCACTCATTCTGTTATGTATCCTTTCATGCATTCTTACATACCCTGCAATGCACTCTCTCGTGCGTCTCGTAGTTTCTGGTCCTGCGTCTTGTCATGTGTTCTCTCATGCCTGCGTCAAGCATTTTGTTATGCATCCCGTCACCTGTGTTGCATCTTGTCATGATCACTCATTTCTCTATGTGCATCATCTGCAAGACATGTTCCGCAAGAAAGCATAATCAAGACATGTTCCGCAAGAAAGCATAATCAAGACATGTTCCGCAAGAAAGCATAATCAAGACATCTTCCGCAAGAAAGCATACTCAAGACATCTTCAGCAAGAAAGCATACGCAAGACATCTTCCGCAAGAAAGCATACGCAAGACATCTTCCGCAAGAAAGCATACGCAAGACATCTTCCGCAAGAAAGCATACGCAAGACATCTTCCGCAAGAAAGCATACGCAAGACATCTTCCGCAAGAAAAGTATCCATGCTCACATCTTCCGCAAGAAAGCATACGCAAGACATCTTCCGCAAGAAAGCATACGCAAGACATCTTCCGCAAGAAAGCATACGCAAGACATCTTCCGCAAGAAAGCATACGCAAGACATCTTCCGCAAGAAAGCATACGCAAGAAAGCATACGCAAGACATCTTCCGCAAGAAAGCATACGCAAGACATCTTCCGCAAGAAAAGTATCCATGCTCACATCTTCCGCAAGAAAGCATATGCAAGACATCTTCCGCAAGAAAGCATACGCAAGACATCTTCCGCAAGAAAGCATACGCAAGACATCTTCTGCAAGAAAGCATACGCAAGACATCTTCTGCAAGAAAGCATACGCAAGACATCTTCTGCAAGAAAAGTATCCATGCTCACATCTTCCGCAAGAAAGCATACGCAAGACATCTTCCGCAAGAAAGCATACGCAAGACATCTTCCGCAAGAAAGCATACGCAAGAAAGCATACGCAAGACATCTTCCGCAAGAAAGCATACGCAAGAAAGCATACGCAAGACATCTTCCGCAAGAAAGCATACGCAAGACATCTTCCGCAAGAAAGCATACGCAAGACATCTTCTGCAAGAAAGCATACGCAAGACATCTTCTGCAAGAAAGCATACGCAAGACATCTTCTGCAAGAAAAGTATCCATGCTCACATCTTCCGCAAGAAAGCATACGCAAGACATCTTCCGCAAGAAAGCATACGCAAGACATCTTCCGCAAGAAAGCATACGCAAGACATCTTCCGCAAGAAAGCATACGCAAGACATCTTCCGCAAGAAAAGTATCCATGCTCACATCTTCTGCAAGAAAGCATACGCAAGACATCTTCTGCAAGAAAAGTATCCATGCTCACATCTTCCGCAAGAAAGCATATGCAAGACATCTTCCGCAAGAAAGCATACGCAAGACATCTTCCGCAAGAAAGCATACGCAAGACATCTTCCGCAAGAAAGCATACGCAAGAAAGCATACGCAAGACATCTTCCGCAAGAAAGCATACGCAAGAAAGCATACGCAAGACATCTTCCGCAAGAAAGCATACGCAAGACATCTTCCGCAAGAAAGCATACGCAAGACATCTTCTGCAAGAAAGCATACGCAAGACATCTTCTGCAAGAAAGCATACGCAAGACATCTTCTGCAAGAAAAGTATCCATGCTCACATCTTCCGCAAGAAAGCATACGCAAGACATCTTCCGCAAGAAAGCATACGCAAGACATCTTCCGCAAGAAAGCATACGCAAGAAAGCATACGCAAGACATCTTCCGCAAGAAAGCATACGCAAGACATCTTCCGCAAGAAAGCATACGCAAGACATCTTCTGCAAGAAAGCATACGCAAGACATCTTCTGCAAGAAAGCATACGCAAGACATCTTCTGCAAGAAAAGTATCCATGCTCACATCTTCCGCAAGAAAGCATACGCAAGACATCTTCCGCAAGAAAGCATACGCAAGACATCTTCCGCAAGAAAGCATACGCAAGAAAGCATACGCAAGACATCTTCCGCAAGAAAGCATACGCAAGACATCTTCCGCAAGAAAAGTATCCATGCTCACATCTTCTGCAAGAAAGCATACGCAAGACATCTTCTGCAAGAAAAGTATCCATGCTCACATCTTCCGCAAGAAAGCATATGCAAGACATCTTCCGCAAGAAAGCATACGCAAGACATCTTCCGCAAGAAAGCATACGCAAGACATCTTCCGCAAGAAAGCATACGCAAGAAAGCATACGCAAGACATCTTCCGCAAGAAAGCATACGCAAGAAAGCATACGCAAGACATCTTCCGCAAGAAAGCATACGCAAGACATCTTCCGCAAGAAAGCATACGCAAGACATCTTCTGCAAGAAAGCATACGCAAGACATCTTCTGCAAGAAAGCATACGCAAGACATCTTCTGCAAGAAAAGTATCCATGCTCACATCTTCCGCAAGAAAGCATACGCAAGACATCTTCCGCAAGAAAGCATACGCAAGACATCTTCCGCAAGAAAGCATACGCAAGACATCTTCTGCAAGAAAGCATACGCAAGACATCTTCTGCAAGAAAGCATATGCAAGACATCTTCTGCAAGAAAAGTATCCATGCTCACATCTTCAGCAAGAAAAGTATCCATGCTCACATCTTCCGCAAGAAAACATAAGCAAGACATCTTCCGCAAGAAAAGCATCTCTGCTCACATCTTCCGCAAGAAAAGCATCTCTGCTCACATCTTCCGCAAGAAAAGTATCTCTGCTCACATCTTCCGCAAGATAGCATAAGCAAGACATCTTCCGCAAGAAAGAATCTCTGCTCACATCTTCCGCAAGAAGCATACGCAAGACATCTTCCGCAAGAAAGCATCTCTGCTCACTTCTCCTTGTTCATTTCGTTCATTTCATTCACCTAATCATCTCCCATTCAAATCACTATCCCGTCACACTGCTTTATGAGTCAGGCGCTCTGACCTCGGCATTTTTGGGGGGAACATCCCTGTTCTCATACATCTACTTATGCATATTAAAGTATAATTCAGCATTAATGTTCCTGCCGAGGTCTGAGCGCCAAAGACTTAAAATATTGTATCAATAAAATCCTTCTAATTGCCATTTCTTTCTCTGTGAGTTTTTCAGATTGAAATAAAGTATGGGAGGATGGGAAACTGCCACAGAGCTGGAAGGAGGCTGTGGTGGTGCCAATACGCAAACTAGGAAAAGATTGTACTAATCTAGGAAATTATAGACCAATTGCTTTAACATCTAACATATGTAAGATAATGGAGAAAATGATAAATGAAAGGCTAACATATATGGAGAAGAAAGGATATATCACCATCGGTGACCATGCATGTCACCTTGCCTGAGATTCCCCATTCCTCCATCAGGGAGGCTTTCACACAAGCAATATTTTCAGCAGTGTGAGACTGGGGGAATGCCTGCACTCCCAACAACACCGAGCTCAGATTTTCATTCTCCTCCACAAAGTGGCATGTCACTGCCAGGTAGGCATCCATGTTGATGGATGTCCACATATCTGATGTAAGGCTAACAGCAGCCACCTTCTCTACTTTAGCCTTAGCGTGCTCCTTAGCAGACTCATATTTGGCCTCCACCATGGCCTTCAGAACCTAAAGGAAGAGATTATATATATGTGTATATATATATATATATATATATATATATATATATATATATATATATATATATATATATATTGCTGAATTGTGACACATACAATAATGTAGTCATTCGTTTCATGTATGGACCCACACATACCTGCCTTGTAGGGAGAACATAATTGGGATCCAGCTTAGACACAAATGTCTTGAATCCAACGTCATCCACAATAGTGAAAGGCTGGGTATCCTTCACTATCATAGAGACTAGAGCTTCATCCAGCTCTGCTTTTCTGGTGGCTGGTTAAAAGGGAATAAATACAGTGTCTGTTACCTATCTTTATTTGCACAACAAGCAAACATCAGCATGCAAAAATTGTGAAAGTGTGTTTTTAATATAGTAATGAAATACCTTGGCTGGGTGAAGCTCCAGTTTCATCCCTATTCTCATGCAAGGCACGGTAGTGCCTTAGCATGGATGAGGTGTTATTATTGTACCCCAACTCCTTGGAGCACAATAAACACCTCACCTTTACACAAAATAAGAAACAGTGAAAAATACAGTTCCTCATAAGCAAACCTAATGTGTAGTATAGTGATGTAGTTCTGTCCAGGTTAACTTGTTATTACGCCAGACCACCAGAGGGAGTGGTGAGTTAGTTTTTCAGGTGGTGAAGCAGAAAAAGAGATGACTGCCAACATGTTCAGTGTAAGCTATTTTTCCAGAATAAACGGGAGCCACCCCAAAGAAAGAGTGTGACCCTACTTCATTCAGTGTGAGGTTATCACATATTGGCGACGAGGATACTGGCTGCTATCAGTAGGCACCTGCTTTCCGTGACGGAAGACGTGAGGAGAAACACGTTGTCAGAAGGTCGAAACGGAGCGGAGAAAATTCCGACAGAAGTACTTCGGTAGGCCGCGATGAGCGCAATGATAGGCACTCTGTCAGCATTTGATGCTAAAGAACAGACTTGGGAAGAGTACTGTGAGATTTTGGAGCAGTTTTTCGAGGCAAATGACATCGACGACGGTGATAAGCAGAGGGCTATACTTATTAGTGTGGTGGGACCAGCCACGTATAAGCTAATGAGGAACCTCGTGAGCCCGGATAAGCCCAGCTCGAAAACGTATGGTCAGTTGGTTACACGGATGAAAGAGCATTTTAATCCGAAACCGAGCGAGATTGTGCAGAGATATAAGTTTGACTCTCGTTCCCGTCAACCCGCTGAGTCCGTTAGTGCTTATGTGGCAGAGCTCAGACGCCTGGCTCCAGATTGCAATTTTGGAGTTACACTGGACCGAAGGTTGAGAGACCGTTTGGTGTGCGGGATTGCTGACGACAGGATTCAAAGACGCCTATTGTCGACGAGCGACCTGACATTTGAAAATGCATTTCAGATTGCTGTGGCTGAAGAAGCAGCGAATAGGAACATTTCGGACTTGCACCAGTCGGCGGCGTGTCACAGCATGGTGGCGGAGGGACACGGGAAAAAAACTGACTGGAAAAAGACGGAGAGTGTGTGTTACCGATGCCATGGGAAGCGCCACAGTGCTGGCGAATGTAGGTTTAAAGACGCCACATGCCACGGTTGTGGGAAGCTTGGACATATTGCAAAGGCCTGCAGATCCAGGAATAAAAACAAAGAGGAGACCAGTCATATGAAAAAAGTGGTGGTGAAAGGGACTGGTGGTGAAAGGGACTGGCTCAAATCTGCTAGGCAGAGGATGGCTGAAAGAATTAAAGCTAAAGTGGGATGAGATTAAAAACGTGAAAACAGAGGCACAGGCCTTACAGGACGTTCTCTCACAACACGAAGAGGTTTTTAAATAAGAGTTAGGAATGTTAAGAGGTGTGCATGCAACCATTCGAGTTTCGGCAGACGCCCAGCCCAAATTTTACAAACCTCGTTCAGTCCCATATGCAATGAGGACTAAGGTGGAGGAGGAGATAGAATGACTTCTAAAGGAGGATATCATAACTCCAGTAAAGTACGCAGAGTGGGCAGCGCCCATTGTTCCCGTTCTGAAGCCGGATGGCTCTGTCAGAATTTGTGGTGACTATAAATTAACAGTAAACAAGGCATCGTCACTGGAACAGTACCCCATTCCCCGCGTTGAAGACCTTTTCAATGCTCTAACTGAAGGCAAACTGTTCACTAAGCTTGACTTGAGTCATGCATATCAGCAGATAGAAATGGATGAGGGCTCCAAGAAATACCTGACTATAAACACACATCGTGGCTTGTTCACTTATAACAGGTTACCTTTTGGAGTGTCATCAGCCCCAGCCATTTTCCAAAGAACCATGGAAAGCTTGTTGCAAGATCTACCAAATGTTGTAGTCTATTTGGATGACATATTGCTGACTGGAAGTGACACCAGAGAACACCTGAAAACACTGGATGAAGTCTTAAAAAGGCTGCAAGAAGCTGGACTGCGACTTCATAGGAATAAATGTGTGTTTTTGCAGGAGCAGGTGGAATACCTGGGTCACAGAATCGATGCAGAGGGTTTGCACCCAGTGCAAAGCAAAGTGAGAGCTATAGGGTAGTTCACGCGTGACGTAACGCGTGACGTCCGCGCTACTTCCGGGTCCCGCTGGTAGGCAAAAACAGAGCTGCTCTCGTCTACAACATGACAAAACGGGTGATTTAGAGCGTACTTTTAGTTCGTTTATTTATGGAATCTAAGCAATGCCTACGACTTGTTGCGCTCCCGGTTGCACACAGAGGCATTCCAAATCGTTGGATGTACGTTTCTGTCGTTTTCCAAAGGAGGAAGGACGAAGAAAGAAATGGATATTTTCAATGAAAAGAGCGCAGGCAGACACTCCCAATGGACTGGGGGGGCATCGTACTACGACAGAATTTGCAGTCTACACTTCATCTCCGGTAAATACAACTTAATTCTGCTCTAGTCATTGTTCTACTTAAATAGCGGCGGAGGGTACACAGATCGCTACACGGGCCGGAGAAGCGGTAGCAGCAGCAGCCAAGCAGCAGCGGCGGAGCAGGCAGCGGCTGCTCTGCCAGTTCACGGGCTGCGGCAGCAGCCAGCGGCTGCTGCGTAAACACTACACGGGCCGCCGCCCCGGCCCGGCTACACGGGCCGGGGCGGCTAGCAGCAGCTAGCAGCAGGCTACAGCCGCTGCTGCTGCTATTACGCCCCGGTTCACGGGCGCTAGTACTTCTGTGTTTACGCTGCAATGTCGCCGACACCGCCACCCATTTTAACAAGACAAAAACACCTAAATAATCCGTAGTGAAAATTTTTTTTTTTTAACCTACCGGGCCTCTGCTGAGACGCGGCCTGTGTCCGACGCCGCTTTGTGCTGTTGCACAAACATGTGTGAACAACATCCATCCATCCATTTTCTGACCGATTAATCCCTCATGGCGTCGCGGGCGTTGCTGGAGCCTTTTTCCCGATTTAAAATAATTGTAGCCGTCCAGTCATGGCTTTCGTGCTCTCTGTCTGTACTGGCCTGCATGTTTATAAGGCAGCTGTCTATGTCATGGTACGGAGCGCTTGGCCAGCATTTCACAGACTCGCTCCGTCCCTTAAGGCTTTTGCTGTGTGGATCTGGCAATCTGATACCATCAACCATCAACTTACTCTTAAAACGATCTTGTGATACGTCATCTAAAGAAGAAAAATACGCGGAGAACTTGTCAGTTCCTCTGTTTGCGTCCGCCATTGTGTTCGCCTTTTGCCTACCAGTCCGGCGCGCAGGCGCGAAAAACCCGCCTCAAAACAATAACAATGAACTACCCTATTGAGGAAGCTCCACCTCCTACCACAGTGACTGAACTGAAAGCTTTTTTGGGAAAATAGGAAGGCTCCAGCAGCAGCACCCCTACACCCTTGGGAGTGGCCAGAGTCACCCTGGAGTAGATTGCACGTGGATTACGCCGGCCCTCTTTCAGGCAAGATGTTTCTTGTGGTGGTGGACGCACATTCAAAGTGGATTGATGTGTATCCTACAAACACTGCAACAAGTCAGGTGACCATAGAGAAACTCAGACAGTGTTTCAGCACACATGGTTTACCCCAGATGCTTGTTTCGGACAACGGCACATGCTTCAAGAGTCAGGAGTTTGAACTGTTCTGTAAACAGAATGGAATACAGCATGTTACATCTGCACCTTTTCACCCGGCATCAAATGGCCTGGGGGAAAGGGCTGTTCAGATTTTGAAACAAGGCCTCAAGAAAGTAAAAGGGGACACTTTGGAAACAAGGTTGGCAAGATTCCTGTTTAACTATAGGATCACACCACAAAGTACCACAGGCTTGTCACCTGCTGAGTTACTGATGTCGAGGAGATTGCGTTCTACACTGGATCTCCTGCTGCCGGACATCAAGGCCAAAGTGTGTAAGAAACAAGCTAAACAGAAGGAGTATCATGATGCCCACAGGAATTATAGTCATGGTCCGACGTGGGTGCCTGCTATCATTGTGGGGAACACTGGTCCAGTGTCTTACACCGTACAGATGGGAGATGGACGGGTTGTGCGGCGTCATGTGGATCAAGTCAGGAAACGACATGTGATACAGGAGGAGAGGAATGACATGGAAGCAAGGTGCGATCTTCAGGGTCCGGAGGAAGGAGTGATGTTCGAGTCATCAGTCTCGGGGGCGCCATGTTCGGGAGAAGAAGTGGTGGAGAAGCCTGCCGGCACTGCCCCAGTTCTACTTCCTACGGATGGTGTGCCAGGTGTGGACAGCCAACGAAGGACCGATCCACCTCCTGTACTACGCCGCTCTGAACGCCAAAGGAAGACTCCCTCATACTTGAGTGATTTTGTGTGTGGATAGGTTTTCTTACATTAGAGGATACTTGAACCAAATGGTTGATTTTCCTTCCAAAAGAAAATAAAAATTATTATATATATGTTATTTCAATGTAAAAAAAAAAATATATATATATAACTGGAAGGTTGGTTCTTATGTAATTTCACTGGCTGAGTTGAATCTTAAAGGGGGAGGAATGTAGTATAGTGATGTAGTTCTGTCCAGGTTAACTTGTTATTACGCCAGACCACCAGAGGGAGTGGTGAGTTAGTTTTTCAGGTGGTGAAGTAGAAAAAGAGATGACTGCCGACATGTTCAGTGTAAGCTATTTTTCCAGAATAAACGGGAGCCACCCCAAAGAAAGAGTGTGACCCTACTTCATTCAGTGTGAGGTTATCACATAATGCATCTGCAAATGTTCAGTTCACCTTACCTTGTTAGGGCTTATCAAATCAAAATGTTCCCACTTAGGGTACATCCTCCTCTTTCTCGCCTGCTCCATCCTACTCCTATCCTGTCCTCGCACTCCTAAATCTCCTATGTATCTCTTTCCTAAACTCTCCAAACACCAAACTAACTTTCTCAAACTAAATAACCACTATCCAAACTCTACTATCCAAACTATCCAAACTCTATCCACTCTCTCAACTGACCGCAACTCTCCTACAACAACCCACATTTTGAATGGAGCTTGTGGACTTTTTAAAGCCGTCAAACCCCGCGCAACAATCTGAGCCACTTCCCGAAGCAGTCACGTGGTACAGCCGGCCAGCGAGGCTTCGGACGTCATCGTTTTCGGCTCCTCCCCCAAATGAAGCAAGCCTCGATACGCGCATTGCGGAAACGCCCCCTCCATTACTCGACACACGCCTCGAAGCCTCGGCACATAACGTAACATCACTAAGTGGAGAGGAAATGGAGTGGATGATGGGTCCGTGTACGGTCCGTGTCATAGACAAGAGTAGACCCCACATTGACTGTCGCTGCGCAGGAATTACGGCCGCCATCTTGGGGCGGTCGACTTGCTACCCTAACCTGCTGATTCAAGCTGAACACACTAATGATGCCTCAGCACTGTGCGGCTCATTTTTGTTTAAATCGAGGGACTATTTACGTCAGGGCTCGAGGAATAACTTTTCACAATTAAGATGAACAGATATCGTTTATACTTTTGATTAGAATGTGATTTTTCTAAAATTAGGCAGAGAGATACAGGTCTACACGTCCAAGTCTTTGTGACTTAGTCTCTCCAAAACCGCATCTGCTCCGTGAAGGCATCAGAGCTTTGTTAGACATTAGTGAATAAACAGCATGTATAGGCATCATATATATATATATATATATATATATATATATATATATATAGAGAGAGAGAGAGAGAGAGAGAGAGAGAGAGAGAGAGAGAGAGAGAGAGAGAGAGAGAGAGAGAGAGATCATTTGCAAAAACAGAACTCTGTTTTTATAAATTAAAAAAACATACTTTTTATTATTTAGTTAAGGTGATACCAGTCAAACTAACCTACCTGATGAATTTGATCAGGTAAGAGCGACATAGCAAAATAATGGCATCTCAAAAATACACCTTCATTAAAAGCCCCCCCTACACACACACTTACATTTTAGTTTATTTGGCTAAAAACGGAGTGATCTGTTTTTGCAAATGAACTCTTCATATATACAGTGAACCCTCGCTAGATCGCGGTTCCCCTTTCACGGTCTCGCTGCTTCATGGATTTGCATTGATGAGCCGTTCATTACAGTTCTCAAACATAATCGATGGTGGCATGTCGGTTTATTCCAAAAATGAGAATCTTCACCAGCATGTCAGTTTATAAGATTCTTTTTGCCCAGAAGAACAACTACCGATAACTATGTTTTTCTCCCTAAAACACACACCTGCACCGCGGGCTTTAGAAGAAAAAAACGCTACAGAGCGGAGTCGGGATGCAGCAGCTCAGTGAGAAGAGCAGTGAAATACACGTGAGTCACTATTTGTCCTACTGTGCTTTGTATTTTTTTCATAATCATTTTTCATTTTCTCTCGTTCTAATACAATGTCGCGGTAGAGCGGTGCTGATCTCCGCATTTTGAAGCATTCAGTTCGTATTGATGATCAAATTAGTATTTTACAGCACAGTAGTTATTTGTAAAAAAACAATATAAATAAAAAAACCGTTTATACAGTACTTTTATTTGTTAAACAAATACTTGGGCCTGTAAAAAGGTTTTGTTCTTTGGTTTCAATGTACTATGGAGAATTTCATTGTATAATAATTGTAAAGAAAATAAAGGTTACTACTTCACGGATTTCGCCTACCACGGGTTCTTTTTGGAACGTATATATATATATATATATATATATATATATATATATATATATATATATGTGTTTTTTTATGTTTTTGTATATAGTAATAACAAAAAAATATTAAAGTGTATGAGTGGCTGTGTTTTGCAGCATATATAAATTCTGTCAGAATATTCAATTACTTTTAACCACACTAAGAACATTTAACTGCACTGAACCATTTGTTATAATAGCTATAGCTTTAAAGTTTTCAGAAAAAAACAACGTGAAAATTAGTTCAATAATCAGCAAGTATAGTTGACTTAAATTGATTCTGCACCTGGTTAACACATTACACTGAGCTGAGTTCTCGACTGCCCCAAGATGGCGCCCCTAAATCTCGTCCGCGCCTATAGGCGAGAGCTGTCGATGCGGGGTCTACTCTTTATATATGTCTATGGTGGTCCGTGTACCTTCAGGACGACCAAGGTACTTTTTATCAGTTTGATTAAACGGTATAATTCAACATAGAAAAAACAGAAAAACGGCCGTTTTCCCCGTTTTGTGGTTTCTGCACATAAAACCAAAATCCATTAAACGGCTTGATTTTGGTTTTTTCGTTTTCGCCCCCAAAACGGAAATACCATTCAATTTTCGGTTTCAGAAGTGGGCGTGGCTTTCAAGCCCGCCGGTCCGGTGCCCTTCAAAATAAAGGCATGGCATGGAGAAACTTTCGTTGTGTTTTCTGCCCTCATCGAAACTTCTGTGTTTTAAATTAAAGCAGGTCTAATACATATATACATATATTTAGATGTAATATATATCTATATTTTTTTTATAGCTACAGGGTTTACTCGGAATAAAGTCATCTATTGAGTGTCAGAGAGATTTAACTGCGACAGGTATTTTAAATGACCAGCAGATGGCGCTGTTCATTAATGTGACAGTTAATCATCATATCCAGCGTATTTTAACACCTCATAGTCAATAAATGGAACATTTATGAAACGGTGTGTTGTGTGTGGAACTTTATTTTTGTGGGGGAGAATTTTTTTACATATATATCTGGGAAAACAGCCAATATAAACAGGAGTGAGGTAGAAAAAAATAAAAGATCGATCGATCTCTCTCTCTCTCTCTCTCTCTCTCTCTCTCTCTCTCTCTCTCTCTCTCTCTCTCTCTCTATATATATATATATATATATATATATATATATATATATATATATATATATATATATATATTCACTTTGAATGTTGAATTCACTGTGCTTTAACACGTGGAATTATATAATTATCAAAAAAGTGTGAAACTGCAAATATATCTTATATTCTAGGTTCTTCAAAGTAGCCACCTTTTGCTCTGATTACTGCTTCGCACACACTCTGCATTCTCTTGATGAGCTTCAAAAGGTACTAGTTTGCCCTTTTGCTTTCACTCTGCGGTCCAGCTCACCCCAAACCATCCTGATTGGGTTCAGTTCCGGTGATTGTGGAGGCCAGGTCATCTGGTGCAGCACCCTATCACTCTCCTTCTTGGTCAAATAGCCCTTACACAGCCTGGAGGCGTGTTTGGAATCATTGTCCTGTTGAAAAATATATGATGGTCCAACTAAACCAAACCGGATTGAATAGCATGTACCTGCAAGATGCTGTGGTAGCCATGCTGGTTCAGTATGCCTTTAAGTTTGAATAAATCCCCTAACCCAGCAAAGCACCCCCACACCATCACACCTCCTCCTCCATGCTTCACGGTGGGAACCAGGCATATAGAGTCCATCTGTTCACCTTTTCTCCGTCGTAAAAAGACACGATGGTTGGAACCAAAGATTTCAAATTTGGACTCATCAGAAAAGCACAGATTTCCTCTGGTTTAATGTCCATTCATTGTGTATAGCCTAATCAAGTGTCTTCTGCTTGTTGGCTGTCCTTAGCAGTGGTTTCCTAGCAGCTATTTTACCATGAAGGCCTGATTCACACAGTCTCCTCTTAACAGTTATTCTAGAGATGTGTCTGCTGCTAGAACTCTGTGTGGCATTGACCTGCTCTCTAATCTGAGGTGCTGTTAACCTGTGATTTCTGAAGCTGCTGACTCTGATGAACTTATCCTCCGCAGCAGAGGTGACTCTTGGTCTTCCTTTCCTGGGGCGGTCCTCATGTCAGCCAGTTTCTTTGTAGTGCTTCATGGTTTTTGCCACTGTACTTGTGGAAACTTTCAAAGTTTTCCCAATTTTTCAGACTGACTGGCCTTAATTTCTTAAAGTAATGATGGCCAATTGTTTTTCTTTACTTAGAAATTGTATTATGGCAAGACAAAAAGCAGCTAACAGTCTATTCAGTAGAACTATCAGCTGTGTAGCCACCTGACTTCTGTACAACACAACTGAGGGTCCCATTTATAAGGCAAGAAATCCACTTATTAAACCTGACAGGGGACACCTGTGAAGTGAAAACCATTTCAGGTGACTACATTTTGAAGCTCATCAAGAGAATGCAGAGTGTGTGCAAAGCAGTAATGAGAGCAAAAGTTAAGTAGAACAATGACTAGAGCAAAAAATCCAATGCTCAATGTGCCAAATGCAGAAATGAAGAAGTGAAAATACTTCGTGAACAAGTGGAGGAACTGCTGGAGGCATCTCAAGGGCTAGAAGAGGTTACCAGCAATATTCATAATCTTGTGACCCTGAGCCGGAACCTGTCTCCAGTTTGGCCAGAAATAAAACAGGCCTTTGTCTGTTTGATCTGCAGAGGTAATGTTTCCATTATGCGTGTTTACATATTGGTCAGCTATGCATAACATGTCAGTATTGCAAATTGTTTTGAGTTTGTTCTTTAATTTTGACCAAAAAAGTAACCTAAGACAAAATGGACAATGCCATGACTGTGGCTCAATGGTTTGAGTAGTTGATGAAGGATGTGGGTTCGATTACAGCCTCTCCCTTTCACATGTTTATGGATCCCTGTGCGAGACACTGAACTCCGAGTTGCCTGCCGTTCTGCGTATCGGTTTATGGATGTGTGCTTGTTGTTCAGTGCAATTGGGAGAAAGTAGCTCCAGTGTACAGCTTTGAGTTTTCAGTTTGACTGGAAAAGTGTTTCATAAGTTCGGCCCATTCACCACACTGGGGCACTCAAGGTGCTTTCTGTTGTACATTTATGATAGTGGAATATATATATATATTTTTGTTAAGATACATAGCCTGGAAGAACTGCATCCTATGCAGAATGTATTAAACTGATCTGTCCTTTTTCAGCTGTTATGACTCGCCCCATGTTTTCGTCCTGCTGTCGGAGCCTGGTGGGATGTGCGGAGTGTGTTCAGGAGTGGAGGAACAACTCTGATCAGTGCCTCAAGTGTAGAGATGACCTGCCAAGCTACACAGAAGTAGCAGGACTCTCAGAAGCACTTAATTGCCTGAAGTTAATTGAGTAAATACTTAAAATTTCATTTTAATGTATTATGTTTTTTATTATTCGATTGGTTCATGTTCAATATGTTAAAAGCTTTTGGCTAACTACTTGTTTTTGTTTTTTTGTTGGATCAGTGCAGCTATTAAATTGGTTTATATTTCATCTTGTATTTTTGTCTGAATTGTGCTTCCTATTTTGTTTTGAAGTCATTCAAACATAAATCTAGTGTTTATCCCTTTTAAAGAAAACAGAACACAATGAAAAAAGGATGAGCAATGCCTTGTAGAACTTTTTACGTAGAAAAATGTTTATGACGGTTCTGCTGGTGCAGCAGAAACATAGACTTGAAGAAACTGGCTGTGTGCTGTGAATAGCTCTGGATGTTAGAGCCGAGTCTAGATAGGATGTTGCACAAGCTGCTGTAAGTGAAGAACTATTCACACCCTCTCTACACCACTGAAGAGACAATTAAGTGTTCACCACCAGTGTGTTGTAACATTAGAATACCTCATGATCAAACAGTCGTTGAGATGGTGCACTAACAATTACCAAATTTAATGGCAAAACAAAATGTATTATTTTACTAAATGACAGTATAGTTCTCTCTCCTGACAGTTGCAGAGAAGTCATATTATTTATGGAGTTCAAAGACCTCCCATACAGGTAAAAAACTGCCCAGGTTAAAGTTATTTAGAAAGGTAAAAATGTTTTTTTAATATCTCAAACTTATTCAAGCTGAACCATAGGCTGACATTTCAATAACTTCACAGCATTATTTAAAACAAAGTTTTATTAAAGTGGAATGAAATATAAAATCTAGTTACATAAGGCAATAGCTTAAAGTTTACAATAGAACATAACATATTCCCAGTTTTTGTACATAATTAAGTAATGTGCCATTAAGGTTTAAAGGCAATTCATGTAATTATGACATGAAATTAAAGTAAACATTTTTGACTTTTTGCATTATGTTACACTACGCACTAAAACAATATATTTGATGCCAGTTATAAGTAACTCCACTATTAGTGTGAATTCAATTTCTAAATTTCTTTATGGGGCAGTGATAAATTTTACATTCAAAGTGGAACAGTGTTTTTTAAATATGTAGTGAAAAGCTTACAACACTGTCAAGAGTTAAAACATTCATTACAGAAATATTTTCCTCCTCTAGGAAGACAGAATAATGACAGTAACTTTCACTTCAGGGTGTTTTCTTTTGTGTAGAGTTTAAATTGATCCATCTCCAGCAAGAGTTCTTAGAGGACTTTAAAAGTGTAGCACAAAATAGGAGGGTATGCACAGTTCAGGGCATAAATCAGTCCCATAAGCAGTGGACAAGCTTTCACTGTACTCTTGCATCCTGGGACAATCTCATAGTTGTCAGATTTTGAAAACAGAGTTACTGACATCACTCTTGCTGTCCTGCATGACACACACAACAACAACAAAAATAATGTTACTGAGAAGCAAAAATGCAGGGATAATTTTTTTCTACCTCACTCCTGTTTATATTGGCTGTTTTCCCAGATATATATGTAAAAAAATTCTCCCCCACAAAAATAAAGTTCCATACACAACACACCGTTTCATAAATGTTCCATTTATTGACTATGAGGTGTTAAAATACGCTGGATATGATGATTAACTGTCACATTAATGAACAGCGCCATCTGCTGGTCATTTAAAATACCTGTCGCAGTTGAATCTCTCTGACACTCAATAGATGACTTTATTCCGAGTAAACCCTGTAGCTATAAAAAAATATATAAATATATATTACATCTAAATATATGTATATATGTATTAGACCTGCTTTAATTTAAAACACAGAAGTTTCGATGAGGGCAGAAAATACAACGAAAGTTTCTCCATGCCATGCCTTTATTTTGAAGGGCACCGGACCGGCGGGCTTGAAAGCCACGCCCACTTCTGAAACCGAAAATTGAATGGTATTTCCGTTTTGGGGGCGAAAACGAAAAACCAAAATCAAGCCGTTTAATGGATTTTGGTTTTATGTGCCGAAACCACAAAACGGGAAAACGGCCGTTTTTCTGTTTTTTCTATGTTGAATTATACCGTTTAATCAAACTGATAAAAAGTACCTTGGTCCTTGGCAGTGGCGGCTGGTGAAAAAAAATCTTGGTGGGGCTGGCCAATAGATTTCCCTGCCTAACCCAGTACATGCATTTAAATTAAAAGTCGGAAAATTACTACGATTCCACAATAAGCATTTAATTAATAAAAAAAAAAAACATTGTTCACAAAGGATTATTTTGGTGTTTTTGTCTTGTTAATCCTTTTCACAGACTCATGCAAGAGGGTTTGCATACATTGTACATGTACGCATATTATTACAAAACAAACGTTTACGTCTTGACTATAATATATGTATCCTAATTTTTTAATTATATAGTGATTTAAGTAGTAGAACAATGACTAGTGCAAAATTAAGTTGTATTTACCGGAGATGAAGTGTAGACTGCAAATTCTATCTTAGTATGATGGCTCCCACAGTCCATTGGCATCCTGCATCCTTTTCATTGAAATGATCCATTTCTTTCTTATTTCTTTGTCCTTCGGTAAACGAAACAAACGTACATCCGACGATTTGGAACGCTTCTGTGTGCAACCGGGAGCACAACAAGTCGTAGGCATTGTTTAGATTCCAAAAATAAACTAAAAGTACGCTCTAATTCACCCGTTTTGTCACGCTGGTAAGCGAAAACAGTGCTGTGTTTGCCGTCCAACGTTACCCGGATGTAGCGCGGATGTAGCTCGTGACGTCACGCGTGAAGTGCACCTATCACTGTGCAGCTAGGGCTACTACTCCAGGAGCCCCAAAGCCATTCATTTTGGCGATGCTGATTGGCCAAATATTTATAAATCTTCCCTAGCAACAGTATACGATTGGTTATTTCGCTACACTTGTAGGGCTACTTCAGTCACAGCCCCAAAAGTGTAGAAGAAGAGAAATGATACGTTCTGTTGGTGGAAATGCACTGTTAAATGATAGAGTAAATCAGTAGAAGTGTTTTAATAATTCTTATTACATGTAGCCACGTACTATTAGGTAAAAACTGACATTAATAATACTTTTAAAATCTATATATATTTTGACTTCTCCCCTCCACATCTAGGGAGGGCAGCGCCCGAGCGCCCCCTATGGGCCAGCCGCCACTGGTCCTTGGTCCTTCAGGCAATACGATTTTTTTCCGGAAAACCAAAACGGAAAACGGAAACTACTTCCGTTTTCTCGTTTTTCCATTTAAAATAAAAAACGGGAAAATGGAAAACAAAGCCGTTTTTCCGTTTTTGTCAACAAAATTTATAAACGGAAAACCAGAAAAACTTAATGAAAAAAACGGCCCGTTTTTCGATTTTGCCCATTAATTTTTCCATTTTCTTCTTCAGATTGAAAGACGAAGACGGTTTTCACGGCTGGCCCGGAAGTGCAGAAAAATATTTCAAAATAAAAGCCTAGATGTACGCGTAACATAATGCAAGCCTGAAAAAAAAATAATGAAGCGGAGAGATGTCTTTTGAATAAAAAGAGAACCTTTTTACGTTGCAACATGATAGTTTATCGTAAAAAACGTGAGCTTTATTACGTTATTGTGTGTTTTATTATTTGGGGGGGGGGGTGTAATGTCTGGGCAGGATGAAGGTTGAGATGAAAACCTGTTGCTGTTAAATGTGACAACAAAGATTATGTAATGTAAAAATCTAAAATAGCATGAGTATGGAATGAACTTATTTTTAATCAGTTGAATGATTAAAATTTGTTTTTTGAAGCAGCAACATCCCTACCAGTATTATAACGTCACCTTGTGGGGATTTGGTATAAGCAGTTGTTTAAGTAAATAGTGTAACACTTCAATAAAATATTAACCCCTTGGTCTCATATAAATGTGTGAAATAACCACAAATCTTCAATATTTCAATCCAAAATAAATATTAAAAATTCTTAGTACCTTAAGGGAAATTTAAATATATTAAAAAAAAATCTATCAAAAATATAGTAGAAGAATGTGAGCTGCTGGCAGGAAGGATCTTGAGGAGCTATCATCTTAAAGAACAAGAAGAAGTCCCTTGCTCTTTTGATTCTTCACTGTGTTTTGGAGAGAAGGAAGTTATCCATCATCTTCGGCAGCTTATGCAGCATTTTTTTCTGGACAATCAGCTCAGCGGTTCCGGTAGTGGATCCTCAGCACAGGACCAGCTTTCTGGATCGGTTCTTTCAGCAAATGAGCAAATAATTGCACTTTCTAAAACAGACTTAGAAAAGCTAGGCAATGCAGCTTATCTAGCTATTGGTTAGATTGGATCTCAGTGTCCTTATGAATAAGAATCTCCATCTATAGGCTATTCAATAAGGGAGATTGTAACACTTTTTTAGTAAAAATGTAATCAAAAATTTCCATCAAGGAGAGAGGAAGCACTGAGGAACTCCCGTGAAAGCCGCTATAGATGCTTTTCTAGCCCAGACAGGGAACAGTTTCACTTTTTAATTAGCATCTTTTGTATGACAAATAGGAAATATATGAGGCACTCTATCCCCGTGGCAGTAGGGGAGACCGGGGCTAGTTGTTACATTGCAATTATCTTCTCCATCAGAGGGTGCAACCAAAAAGTGGAATACTAGTTTTCTTCCTTTGTATGGTCAGGTCTCACGGACTGAGTGAGAAGAGGGCAAGACATTGTAAGTTGAAATGAGCACCAATTGACGATTTCCCACTATTCCACTTTTAAAATTACCTTCATTCAGATAAAAATTCTAGCAGTTATACATATGGACTTGTTAAAGTAGATATTAAGGCATCCGGTCATACCTCAGTCATTGTTCTGATTAAGCCTAACATTAAGATAGAGCTATTCAATTCAATTTTATTTATATAGCGCCAATTCATGAAACATGTCATCTCAAGGCACTTTACAAAGTCAAATTCAATCATATTATACAGATTGGTAAAAAATTTCCTATATAACGGAACCAGCTGATTGCATCAAAGTACCGACAAGCAGCATTCACTCCTGGAGAAGCGTAGAGCCACAGGGACAGTCGTCTGCATTGTTGATGGCTTTGCAGCAATCCCTCATACTGAGCAAGCATGAAGCAACAGTGTGAAGAAAAACTCCCCATTAACGGGAAGGAAAACCTGCAGCAGAACCAGAACCGGGCTCAGTATGAACAGTCATCTGCCTCGACCCACTGGGGGTTACAGAAGACAGAGCAGAGACACAACAAGAGAGACAAAAAAAGCACAGAAGCACACATTGATCCAGTAATCTGTTCTACATTAGATGGTAATAGTCGGTGATCTGTCCTCCCTGGATGATTTCACAGTCAACAGAACGTCAGACCAGGTGTACCTACTATGAAGAAAAAGAGAGAGAACAAAAAGTTAAAAGCTGAAATGACAACAGTCATTTCAATGTAATGCAATGCAAAACTGGAGAACAGTAGAAATCATTAGAGTGAGAGTAATAGACCCTGATGTCCTCCAGCAGCCTAAGCCTATAGCAGCATAACTATAGAGGTAGCTCAGGGTAACATGAGCCACTCTAACTAGAAGCTTTGTCAAAAAGGAAAGTTTTAAGATTAGTCTTAAAAGTAGCATTAGCAAAAAAAGCTAGCATTAGCAAACATGGTTATTTGGGGCAACTTGTCACACATAAAAACTTACCCCAAAATGATAATTTTCAAAAATAATTTAAATCAATACATCCAAATAAATATTTTACATTATTTTTACAGAGAAAAGAGCAATTTAAAAGAGAGGACTAAGTGAGAAGACAGTCAGGAGTTATAAAAGAAAAGCAGAGCATGGCCGTGCAGCACCTGACGTGATGCTGAGGCCAGTCAGGCAGGTGACCCTACGTCACAAGTGGAACAGGAGTACAGCGAAGGACTTTAATGTCAATTACTGTACTTTGGGGTGATACTGTAAAACATTCACACCAGCGCAAATTCAGGGTCAGACAGCTATCAATCAATGTTTCATAATATTTAAGTCCGGTCAACAAGGAAAAATCAGGGTATCATTAGCTATAACTAAAACTAATACATTTGTGGTTATTTAATGAACTTATCTTTAATCAATAAGAAAATAAAAACACAAATTGTCGTCTGAATCACTGTGTATGGGGGCTGACATGACTGCCCAAATATGGGCAGTAAGGGGCGTTTGACATCACATCCTGCGATGTGGAAGAGCGGAAGCGGCGACAGCATTTCTCTCCGTTTTCCATGCAAAGTCAATAGGAGCCGTTCTACACAGCTGCGATCATCAATAATTATTTCGGATTTCCAGAGGACTTCACCGCTGACATTCCCAAGAGCTATTGCTGAAGCAACAATGCCCACGTGCATGGCCATCGGATGTTCCAACACAACTGGTAAAAGAGGAAAAAACATTGCTTATTTCAACACAGTCACTTCAGCGATCTCTCTTCCGCTGTGTGTGTGTGTGTGTGTGTGTGTGTGTGTGTGTGTGCGCGCGCTCAGCTGCAGCGCCGGTGCAAAGCCGTGATCAGCCCAGCATGTGCTGGAATGCTCTTATATTTTAATACTTATACTATAATAATCAGCTAACTTAAGTCACTTCAGCGATCTCTCCTCCGCTGTGTGTCTGTGTGTGTGTGCGCGCGCTCTGCTGCAAACTGCAACTGAAACCCCGTCTGTTAGATGCAGAGCCGTGCTGCGCGGAGCGCACACACACACACACACACACACACACGCGTGTATAGATATATACTGTAGGACCCGACTGAGTTTGATCTTGGAAAATAGTGCGGCATGACAAACAGAGCGTTGAAACTTGCTCAACAGCGGGTCCGCCGAGTGACGTAAAAAAATGGGAGGTGACAGTACTATTCTTGACCAAGATGGATTCCTCCACATAAACATGATTAAATGAGAATTATTATTAATTAAAAAAACGTATAATTTTTTGCACAGTATGTAGTAGTTTTATATTTAAAGTACTTTCAGCAGTTTGAATTCTGATTTTGACCGGACTTCTCCTTTCATGTTATTTCATATGATGCATGTGCTCCTGGTAATTCAATCTACATAAGCTATGCCAAAACTGCAACTCAGATGAGGAGTCTGACTCGTGAGATTTTCTTTTGTTCTTTTGTTTGTATTCAAAGTTTAAGTGTCAGTTTCTTAATGCATGTTGCATATTATTTCATGTTATTTCATAAATAGTAAAAGTGAGTTATTGTCATTTATTCACTTAACATTAAAAAATAACAACAAAATTCATTTTGCCCTTTTTTTATTGGTCGCAAAACCCTGTGTGACATCTTACCCCATACAGTGTGACAACTTACCCTTTGGAGGGGCAACTTGTCACATTGTGACAATCTCCATTAGATCGCTTATAACTCTGCACAGAAATAAGATATGAAAAAATACCCGAATACAAAATATATACCTGAGACTTTGCTCTTTCATCTGTTACATATGTTTTTTATATATGGTGTTTTGATTCCAATATTTATGTATGAGTGAAAAAGTATGACAACTAGCCCCGGTCTCCCCTATTTGTTTTTGCTGTGGGTGAAGATAAATCAATTAAATCAATAAAAAAAAAATCTTTGTTTCTCTGTTAGCTTCAACAATATGTACTGTTCACTAAAAACAAGACACATATAGACAGTAATCCTATGCGAAGGTGGGTTTTGCTTGATGAGAAATATCTTCATCAAATAAACTTTGCTTCTATATTTTTGGTTTACAGCATCTGATCAGCCTTTGTGTTTCATGTTCCACCAATACAACACACAATAATGTAATAAAGCTCACGTATCTACAATAAACTATCATGTTGCAACGTAAAAGGGTCCTCTTTTTATTCAAAAGACATCTCTCCGCTTCATTCTTTTTTTTCAGGCTTGCATTATGTTACGCGTACATTTAGGCTTTTATTTTGAAATATTTTCCGGCACTTCCGGGCCATCCGTGAAAGCGTCTTCGTCTTTCAATCCTAAAAAGAAAATGGAAAAAAAGAATTGGCGAAATCGAAAAACGGGCCGTTTTTTTTCATTTAGTTTTTCTGGTTTTTCGTTTTTAAATTGTGTTGAGAAAAACGGAAAAACGGCTTTGTTTTCCATTTTTCCGTTTTTTATTTCAAATGGAGAAACGAGAAAACGGAAGTAGTTTCCGTTTTCCGTTTTGGTTTTCCGAAAATAAATCGAATTGCCTGAAGGTACACGGACCATAGGTCCGTGTACCTTCAGGCGAAGACAGGCGAAGACGGTTCAGGTGAAGACGGTTTTCACCGTCTTCACCTGAACGAAGACGGTTTTCACGGCTGGCCCGGAATTGCAGAAAAATATTTCAAAATAAAAGCCTGGATGTACGCGTAACATAATGCAAGTCTGAAGAAAAATAATGAAGCGGAGAGATTTCTTTTGAATAAAAAGAGGACCTTTTTACGTTGCAACATGATATTTTATTGTAGACACGTGAGCTTTATTACATTATTGTGTGTTTTATTGGTGGAACATGAAACACAAAGGCTGATCAAATGCTGTATACAAAAATATGGAAGCAAAGTTTTTTTGAAGATTTTTCTCATCAAGCAAAACCCACCTTCACATAGGATTACTGTCTATATGTGTCTTGTTTTTAGTGAACAGTATATATTGTTGAAGCTAACAGAGAAACAAAGATTTCTTTTATTGAATTAATTGATTTATCTTCACCCACAACAAAAACAAATAGGGGAGACCGGGGCTAGTTGTCACACTTTTTACACTCATACATAAATATTGGAATCAAAACACCATATATAAAAAACATATGTACCAGATGAAAGAGCAAAGTCTCAGGTATATATTTTGTATTCGGGTATATTTTATATCTTATTTCTGTGCAGAGTTATAAGCGATCTAATGGAGATTGTCACCATGGTAAGTTGTCAAACTATATGGGGTAAGATGTCACACGGGGTTTTGCGACCAATAAAAAAAAGGGCAAAATGAATTTTGTTGTTATTTTTTAATGTTAACCGAATAAATGACAATAACTCACTTTTACTATTTATGAAATACATATGCAACATGCATTACGAAACTGACACTTAAACTTTGAATACAAACAAAAGAAAATCTCACGAGTCAGACTCCTCATCTCAGTTGCAGTTTTGGCATAGCTTATGTAGATTGAATTGCCAGGAGCACATGCATCATATGAAATAACATGAAATAAAATGAAATATTATGAAACTTTGATTGATAGCTGTCTGACCCTGAATTTGCGCTGGTGTGAATGTTTTACAGTATCACCCCAAAGTACGGTAATTGACATTAAAGTCCTTCGCTGTACTCCTGTTCGACTTGTGACGTAGGGTCACCTGCCTGACTGCCCTCAGCATCACGTCAGGTGCTGCACGGCCATGCTCTGCTTTTCTTTTATAACTCCTGACTGTCTTTTCACTTAGTCCTCTCTTTTAAATTGCTCTTTTTTCTGTAAAAATAATGTAAAATATTTATTTGGATGTATTGATTTAAATTATTTTTGAAAATTATCATTTTGGGGTAAGTTGTTACATGTGACAAGTTGCCCCAAATGACCATGTTTGCTAATGCTAGCTTTTTTTTGCTAATGCTACTTTTAAGACTAATCTTAAAACTTTCCTTTTTGACAAAGCTTCTAGTCAGAGTGGCTCATGTTACCCTGAGCTACCTCTATAGTTATGCTGCTATAGGCTTAGGCTGCTGGAGGACATCAGGGCCTATTTTTCTCACTCTAATGATTTCTACTGTTCTCCAGTTTTGCATTGCATTACATTGAAATGACTGTTGTCATTTCAGCTTTTAACTTTTTGTTCTCTCTCTTTTTTCTTCATAGTAGGTACACCTGGTCTGACGTTCTGTTAACTGTGACATCATCCAGAGAAGACAGATCACCTGCTATTACCATCTAATGTAGAACAGATTACTGGATCAATGTGTGCTTCTGTGCTTTTTTTGTCTCTCTTGTTGTGTCTCTGCTCTGTCTTCTGTAACCCCCAGTCGGTCGAGGCAGATGACCGTTCATACTGAGCCCGGTTCTGCTGGAGGTTTTCCTTCCCGTTAATGGGGCGTTTTTCTTCCCACTGTCGCTTCATGCTTGCTCAGTATGAGGGATTGCAGCAAAGCCATGGACAATGCAGACAACTCTCCCTGTAGCTCTACGCTTCTCCAGGAGTGAATGCTGCTTGTCGGGACTTGGATGCAATCAACTGGTTTCCTTATATAGGAAATTTTTGACCAATCTGTATAATCTGACCCAATCTGTATAATATGATTGAACTTGACTTTGTAAAGTGCCTTGAGATGACATGTTTCATGAATTGGCGCTATGTAAATAAATTTGAATTGAATTATATATCGGACCGATAGAATATCGGCCGATTTGGTGGAATTTTATATCGGCCCGATAAGTAAATTCTTCCGATAAAAATAGCCGATAAATTAATTAAATGTGGTGGAATTTTATTCAGGCAGATGGTTTTTATAATTTTCTACATATTTTATTGTATTTACTATGTTCATCGCAATAATCATATATTTACTCTTTACTACTAAGAGGTTTTAAGGTTTTAGTTATTCAGATATTAAAGTGTATTTCAAGTGTATTTCATGTGACTGATATCTCTCATTACTGTGTTTGTTTTATTGTTTTAATCATATATTTACCGGAATATATAGACCAGTGGTTACCATTTATTTTACTATGTATGTGTATTGATTTTCTCTCTCTCTCCTATCGTTGCAGAAGAAAGCAGAGAAATATATTGTGACGATAATAAGTGTTTTTATAAATATGTTTTAAACTGTTAGGAACTCTATTCAGCCATCTGGAGTGCTTACGCATAACTGTACTGTGAGGACTGCTTAGTATTATCTCGAAGGTCACAGAGTTGTTTTGCTTATCCCTACCCCTTAGCTTGACAATGTAACCAGGTATTCCTTTAGAAAATAAAAGAGAGGAGGCGACGGAGCTTGCTTCAGTGTGAATAGGAGACCTGTGAGAAGCACCTCCGTTCGCTCTCCTTGCAAGATTGAAAACTATTCTCACTGTTGTCTCTCCTCCTTGAGTTGTTAATGAATGTTTTAGGTATCGGAACCTGACAGCAGAGTAGCACCAAAGTGGGACAAGACCTTTGGATTTTGCGTCCCTTACTATCAGGACCCAGGCTTGGCTCCATTATTGCCTTACTATAAATAAACAAACATGTCTTCCCCAGTGTGGTCGTTTTCTGGGTATTAGAAGATGACAAAATCGTCGTCGTGGCACCTCATTTTTTGAGGATGCACTTTTATTGACTTTATTGACTTTTTGGAACCGAGGCTGACCTGCATATCTTAGTAGATATAATTTCATGTTCGAAAATTATTTGACTTGACTCCACAAATACCCTTGCAGATAGTCTTCTGAACATTTTTTAAGAAGTTGCACTTTTTTCTTTGACCTTTGCTGTGGTTATTTTTGAGGGTGCACTTTATTTTTTGACTTCACAAATGCCTTTGCAGTTAAGCCATAGATCTGTTCAGTAATTTTTAAGGGATGCTCTTTGTATTCTAAATTGATTTGTGTCTTTTGTTATTAAAAGCAAATTACAACTTTTTTGTATGATGGTATAAAAAAATAAACATTTGGAGAGCCAAAACCTTTTGTTTGCTGTTATAGAAAAGCCAGAGCAAGCTAAATAATTTGTTTATCATAGCACAAGCTGCAGATTATGCTAAAACTATATTCAATATGAACTTATCGGTATCAGCCATTTTATCGGTTATCGATATCGGTTGAAATTTTTAATATTGTGCATCACTACTCTGTAGTCATCTCTGAATATTTTCATGGGTATTATTTTCAGAATAAGTCCACAGGATGAGTGAGTGATGATTAAGACCAGGTAATTGCAAGGGCTGATCTATGGTTTAATAGCAGGGAGGAGGCATTTTAGGCCGGTTTGTCGGCCAGACAAAGTCTCCTCTGCCAGCTTTAGAAAGAAAAAGGTTAATCACACCCAACTCCTGCAGAGAGTAATGCATGAAGTGCAGGATTGGGGACACTGTGTGGCTCAGAGGTAGAGCATTCACACCACTTGGCAGAGAGGCTGTCAGTCCTCAGCACTGCTGTCCTGGACTTGACTCCAGGCCCCGGGTCATTTGTGATTTGTCTTCTCATTTCTCTGTCACTGTTTTCAGTCGTATAAAATCAACTGTTGACCACTAACGTCAAAAAGTCAGACATTATAAATACAAAGAGAACGTGTCAGTCATTACAATCAAACAAGAAGATGCCTGGAAATGATTCATATTTAATGTACTTGTTTTCATATATAACAGTTGTGTTTGATCAAGTCAAATGTCAGTTTGTTTGGCTTTGGGGCAAAAATAAATAATTAAATAAACGAAAATTTGTCTAAATCATTTAAAATCTATTCTCTCACTATCAGTTACTCAATTACTCCCTCGTCTTCCAAACAATCAAAGCCAGGATCACGACTCCCAGAGCTATTGAAGCTCCAGTCACACCAAGTCCGATCTTCAGAGCGTCTTCTACCTGGAAAGGAGGAGAAACAGATCAATCCAGGTTTTATACCTGCAGTGTAAACGTTTTACCCCCTGCTGTTTCACATTTAAACGCATTATGATGACAAACTTTCCTCTATTCTAGTGGCGTTAGTCCAATACAGAGTAACTCAGGGTTGTGAAGTGGAAGGAAAAGGTTTTTAAGATATTCAAGAAATAAGAAATCTGGAAAGTATGGTGGGCCTCTGTGTTCAGCCTCCTTTACTCTAGTAATCCTGAATAAAACATAATAAAACTAATAGCTTTCAGAAGAAACAGAGTCCAGTTTAATTTCACCTCAGTCTAACTGCAGCTGTTCTATGAAGGTCTAGGAGGTTTGTTGGAGAACATCAGAGGGTTTCCAGCCTAACCCTTCTCTCCTTGTTCTAGGAAGCTAGTTCCTCAGTTGCTGAGAAAAAGCCCTGATCATTAACACATGAACCTGTCTTCCATAGGTGTCCCGTTCTGGTGTCCAACGTGTTTGACCTGCCTGCTGTGACTCAGCGTTGCCGTAGCGCAGTTCAGTCGCAAAGTGTTCACAGTTGTATTCGACGACGTTGTAGGATCGACTTGAACCGACAAGCTGGTTAGCCTCCTTCACGATGACCTCAGCCGGGCGAGGTTGCCTTTCCTCGTCATGGAGGTTGTTGATCGCCCACTCGTCAGAGCTCACCACCTCCAGCAGCTTCTGCTTCAGGACGTTGTTCTTCCCAATGGGGAGGTTGATGGTGCTGGAGGACGACAGACTTCCTTCAAGGAAGAATGTGGCCTTTAAATAAACTGGTTTCTGTTCAGTGCTGTAACATCGTTTTGTAGTGGACTCACCATCTGGTCCCAAAAGATGAACAACGTAGCCGTCGCCAACGTACACGGCCCAGTGCTCATAGACGTTACGGAAGACCTCAATCAAATCTCCAGGCTTCGGTTCGTCTCCGTTCTAAGATTTGAACAAACAAACGGATGAAGTTAAAAGAATCATCCGTCTTATTCTAACATTATCGTTTCCTCTTTTATCTTTAGGTTTGCTGGTGGTTTTGCTCCTCCACAGTGATGATGTAAGTTTTGACATTTGTCTAAATTCAAAGAATAAAAGTTTCCATGACAGTGAAAATCTTCTGCTCTTTCTTGCAGCAATAAGAGGTGAATAAAATTTTATTATTGGAAGAACCACGAAGAACCAGGAATCTTATAGAATGTCGATGTCGGGCAGAAACCTTCTACCTCCCCTTTAAGTCACATTCGTGTTCTGGTTAAAATCGACTCTGATACCTGATAATCCTTCAGATTTGTCTCTGCTCCTACTGACAAAGCCTGAAAACCATCATAACAGCAGGTGATTCTGACCAAGAAGTGAACTGTATAAGTTTCTGTCGGACTCATCTTGGGATCAAGGCCATTTAAAGTCTGATCCTTCATTAAACATTTAAACATGTCTACATGTTGTTTAGACTGAAAGAGCGTCAGAAGGTTCACAGAGTAGAAATATGTGATAAACTGAGAAAACAAAAACAGAATAACTCTTCTCACCATGTCGGTTATCGGTTCCTTTTCAGATGCTCCTGTAGAACAATCAGAAGATTTTAATATAAAATGTTAAAATTCAGTATGCATTGTGGTAAACCCAGTAAAACTAACAACATGAAGCTGTTCTATGTTCTTATAAAGGATCTTCTGGATGACCAAACTGCTCCTGTTTTTAATGCTTTGGAAACTTAAGGAAACTGAGTTGAAACTGGTTTAAATCATTTTGTTAGTTTGAGTTCTTCATAGCTGCTCAAAGGAGGCGCAGATAGCAGAAAAATCCAACACGTAAACATTTAGAAAGAAATCAAATTTAAAATATATTTGGGGAAATGTGAGACAGACCTGTGTTGAGTTAATTAACTGATTGCAAAGGAAAATTGCAGGTGTTTGGATGAAGAAGCTGTGGATTGTGGCTAAGTACCTGAACTAATTAAAAAACTTAGTCAGCTGAAATTTCAAAGTTTAAAAGTTTCTCAGACAGAGTTATCCGAGATGTAAACACACCCAGAAAAAGAACAAAAATACTATGTGCACCTTGTCAGTACTGGGTTCCAGCCCATTTTTACCTTCAGAACTGATTTACCTGCATGGCACAGACTCATCGAGGTGTCCGAGACGTTTTGGTTCTTATTGACATGATTTCATCACACAGTTCCTGCAGATTTGGTAGCTGGTACCTCTTATTCTAACTGATCCAACGCTATTCTGTTGGACAAAGATCTGGTGACCGTGGACTTGACGAGAGTCCAGAGAACTCGAGAAACTAGTTCCAGCTTTGTCCTGCTGGAGGTATCCATCAGAAGATGGGTCCACTGTGGTCATAAAGTGATGCTTGGTTAGCAGTAAGAGGCCTAAAGTTTAAAGATATTGGCCCCACTTCATGACACCAACAACAGCTAAAGACTGTATTGTTGAAACAATTCATGTTGTTTCCACCAAATTCTGACTCAACTGTCTAAATACTGTAGCTGACAGTGAGACTCAGTGGACCAGAAAATGTTCTGCTATTTTGTTTTTATCCCGTGGTCTTCTGCTGCTTAAAGGCTCAACATGTTGAATGATCAGAGATGGTGTTCTGCAGAACTTGGTTGGTTCCTTTCTATTAACTGGAACCAGTCTGCCCGTTCTGCACCAAAATCAACAAATTTAGCAAATTGTCTTTTAAATGAACTGAGTTGCTGCCGTGTGATTGGCTGAGTCATAACTCATGAGTCATGTTAATAGGTGAATGAAGGAGTGTACCGAATAATAAAATGGACTGTAAGGTGTGCACTGTGTTCTTTATGTACAGAACTGAGGAATGCTGAGAAGTAGCAGTTTGAAACAGGAAAACACGGCCTTCTGTGTTAAAAAATACCAAGATCTGGTTATTTAAACATCACTGTGCTGGTTTCTACTTCAGAACAAAAACGTTTCTTAGGTATAAGAAAAAGAAAAGAAACCCAGAAATCTGAATAAAACTCACCAGGTTCTGTAGAGTCCATGATCCTTGGAGTCAAACTCAGAAGAAACGTCTGGTTTTAATAACATAAGAAAAGTATTTTTTAAAGAATCCCACAGAGAGCTTTGTAAATACTGACAACTTCACCCCATATAAGGTATTAAACAGAAATAATGGTGGTAACTTTGAGTTTGTTTCAAATCTGTCAGAATTTCACTAAAGCTAAAAAAAGTAACTTTTCTAAATCTGCCAGCATTACATTAAATCTGTTTGATGAGAAATAAGGTCTGCTCACCTGCTGGTTTAAATGTGCTCTGAGGTGATGAGACTGAAGAGGTGTGATTTAAAGATAGGAAATAAAGAAAGTAACTCAACCTGTTTTGTGCGTGTGTTGAAAAATCTGTTACTTTCCTTTTATAATGTTTTTAAGATTTCATTTTTATGCCTTATTTTGGATATTCTGAGGCACTTCATGAATAAATGAGTGAAATGAATAGAATAATTTTTGCTTAATGTATATTTTTTTCAAATCTCTTATATTCAGGCCAGAAAAGAACTAAATTTCTCAGAATCTGATCTTGTGGTTTCGCTCTTTGCCTTCTTTGAAAGAGGTGGACGGGCGTGACATGGAAAACAAGCGTTAGCTGTCATGTTTTCATTGTTTTTGATTCTGGCAAAGATTACTGTCACACCCATCAGTTTAACAGAAATACCAAAAGCATTATACGGTCAGGTTGGTTACTGTTTCCATCACATTTGCAGTAGTAATCAAAAGGTTTTGACTCCTGCTAGAAATTGTTGTTTTAAGGATTTTTCGTTTGTTTCAGTTTTAAGAACAATGCATGCATTATTTCCTTTCTGATATATCATATGGATCTACTGTTTTTAAGCATCTATTGTTTAGTCATATGCATATATTATTATATAATATGCATATGTTATTCTATTTTTTGTGTGTATTGGGCAGTTTTAAAGGGGACATATCATGCAAAATCTACTTTTTTAGCCCTAAAAATCTCTTCCAGATGGCAGACCACTACTAAAGGAGCCCCTCGCCCGGTTTAGGGAGACCAGGTCGCCCTTTTGGAGCCAGACCTGGGGAGGCAGTTAAAAGCTGAAATAACAACAAGCAATGCAGATTGGAGAACAGTAGGAGAATTCAGCAGAGTGAGAGAAATAGGCCCTGATGTCCTCCAGTAGCCTAAGCCTATAGCAGCATAACTATAGAGGTAGCTCAGGGTAACATGAGCCACTCTGACTAGAAGCTTTGTCAAAAAGGAAAGTTTTAAGATTAGTCTTAAAAATAGATAGGGTGTCTGCCTCACGGACCAAAACTGGGAGTTGGTTCTACAGGAGAGGAGCCTGATAGCTAAAGGATCTGCCTCCCATTCTACTTTTAGAGACTCTAGGAACCACCAGTAGTGCCAGGGCGCCAGGCGTGCTTGAGATTTGGCCTGAATTTCTGAAGACTCTGGATATTGTAGGTTTTTCATGATATAAATGCCTCTTCAATGGAGAACTGGGAAACACAACTGGGGGTCAGGCAGGGTTGGCGGTTCCCATTTTTAAGATAGGGAACCGGAGGGTGTGTTCCAATTATGAAGAGATCACACTTCTCAGCCACCCTGGGACAATGTACTCTGAGGTGTTGCAGAGGAGGCTCCGACCGATTGATCCTCAAATCCAGGAGGATGAATGTGGCTCTCTTCCTAGGTGTGGAACAGTGGACCACATCTTAACTCTCACAGAATTACAGACGGGATCATGGCAACAATAACGAAGGACTCAGACCAAAGCATTACAGTTCTATGAAAACTGACTGATTTCAATATGAAAAGGAAGAAATTGAAAAGCCTTATTTGTTCCCTTTAAAAGTAGACAGGTTCACTTTTTTCAATTTACAATTAAATTAACTTATTGTATTAAGTTATAGCCCAGACACAATGCATGATTTGCATCAGTATGTGGTAAATTAATAAGCCTCTGTGGATCATTTACTATAGCAGTTGAATACTTTTTAATCAACATTCAATAGAAATCACTCTCATTAATACCATTTTCCATTTATCAGTAACCATATGTATCAAAATTATATCTTTCTTAAGGTCAAGCAGATTAAATTGCATCTCATGAAATGAAAATTATATCCAGTAAAATATATTTATTGTCAGAATCACATCACCACTTCTGTTAGAAGCTGAATTATTATCTCCAAACTAATCTCTACTCACCCCTTTAACTGGGGGACATTTCATAACCAACATTTAGAATTAAACTATGAACAATCAGAAAAAGCTTAAATTAGGGTGAAAGACACAGTCAAACATTAAACAAGTGGATCAGACTCTATGGGGTCTGATTATTGGTTCTGTTTCCGCTGGTTGACCGAAACATCTCTGCTGTTCACTGATCACACAGGTTTCATCACTGCGATGTCATCAAGGATGGATTACAGATGAGTGGTTTTTCACGCTGGTCAAGTGTGACTCAGGCCTGTTTTTTCATTGTCTTAAAGAACGGGAATTCAAAAGAAAGTTACCTTTATGGTTGAGAAGTTTCTGGAAAAAGAAGACACACCTCAAAGACTTTAACAGAGGAACACGTTTAATTTGATATATAGTCACACGTATTCGCATTTTTTACAGTTTAAAAAATTAAAGGATAAGAGCTTCATAGAAACGTGTGTTCAAGGTCAATTTATGTGCTTTCTTAACACAACAATATAAAACTTTATGTACAAGAAGTTTAATTCGGATTCACCTCGAAGAAACTGAATTTCATACATTTTAAACATTTTTAAATTAGTTACATACAATAATGAAAAACTAAGCCATCATTCAGTTTACTTAGTCAGTTTTTCTTGATTTAAAAAAGGTTTAGCACCACCGAGTTTACTGTGCTGCTTCTAGACGTATTTAGTCATCAGGCGGACGACCTGCAGGGAGTGGCCTGGTGTCACAAGTTGAACCCTGGACTGCTGGTGGACTGCCTCCATGATGGACCTGCTCTGTCACTGAACTACCAACGCCAGGTCATATTTTACAAAGATTTGTGTCACAGATGTTTACTGGAAAATAATGAATTATTCTGTGTAATAGAAACATACATGAAGCTAAACTTTCAGAGTTACGAGATTTTATCCTGTTTCTTTACTGTTTTAATTATGTAAAGGTAACATATTGGGTAACATAGCTGGGGATTATTAGAACAGGATGAAACAATAAGGAAATTAAAACAATTACCTTATTTTCCGATATGAGATCAAAATGGTCCCACACGGACTGGCGGAACCTTCTGTTTGGCTTGAAGCCAAGCTCCATAATTTTTGATGAGTTTGATGAACTCTGATAATGATACGCTCATCGACACGGGTTTTACTCTATGAGCCCGACTCATGGTTGGTGTTGCCGGACCCATCACCAATATCCAGTATCACCTCTTACGTATGTCGTGATTCAAAATATTCCTGGATAACGGCAGCTATGTTTGGGGCACCGACAACATTCATGTTTTCAGAAATCCGCAACGGGCAGAATGACTTCCGGTTTAAAAGTCCAACGGCGCAGTCGTCCAATCAGCGATGGTTTCTACTGGTACCTACCTTTTCCGGTAGGTTAATGTCATAGTGTTTTTCTTAATGTCGTTGTGTTTTTCGATATGTAGTAGTGCTTTTAAATTTGTAGTTGTGGTTTGTACTTCAGGGCCACCATAGTAGACTTTAGAAATGCTTGATTTTATTAATGCGATTATTCCTCCGGGAAGCTAGGGGTCACTGTAGCGATCGGTCCCTGACATAGGTTAATCCTAAAGTTATACAAAAACACCATTAAATCGACATTAATGTTCCATATTAATGCGGTAATAATGCTTATAGCAGTATAGAACGACAGTGAAGCGAAACAAAACATACTTTATGTTTGAAACGAACCGTAGTCACGTATCTGGGAGGAGCGGATCTTATCCGGAAGCTAACAGCATTAGAATAGCGGACATTCGGCACTAATTTAAAAAAAGATTTGGCTTTATTCTGGTCGTAATGAGCGGACCGGATAGCACAAACATTAGTCTCCCATCAATGTATAAAACCCTTGTGGAAATAAATTTTGCTATAACCGTAAAAACACACTCGAATTACAATAGCATGGCGTGGTTTCAAAGAAGCTAGCGGGAGCTATGTCGGTTAGCTCCACGTGTTTTAAGAACATAGTGAAAACGCATTAAAGTAAACCATTCTAAATAAACCATTTAACTTCAATTCAATTCAATTCAATTTTATTTATATAGCGCCAAATCATGAAACATGTCATCTCAAGGCACTTTACAAAATCAAGTTCAATCATATTATACAGATTGGGTCAGATTATACAGATTGGTCAAAATGTCCTATATAAGGAAACCAGTTGATTGCATCAAAGTCCCGACAAGCAGCATTCACTCCTGGGGAACCGTAGAGCCACAGGGAGAGTCGTCTGCATTGTACATGGCTTTGCTGCAATCCCTCATACTGAGCAAGCATGAAGCGACAGTGGGAAGAAAAACCACCCATTAACGGGAAAAAAAAACCTCCGGCAGAACCGGGCTCAGTATGAACGGTCATCTGCCTCGACCGACTGGGGTTACAGAAGACAGAGCAGAGACACAACAAGAGAGACAAAAAGCACAGAAGCACACATTGATCTAGTAATCTGTTCTACATTAGATGGTAGTAACGGGTGAGCCGTCTTCTCTGGATGATGTCAAAGTTAACAGAACGCCAGACCAGGTGTACCTACTATGAAGAAAAAGAGAGAGAGCAAAAAGTTAAAAGCTGAAATGACGACAGTCATTTCAATGTAATACAATGCAAAACTGGAGAACCGTAGAATGAAGAACAGTAGAAATCAGTAGAGTGAGAAAATTAGACCCTGATGTCCTCCAGCAGCCTAGGCCTATCACAGCACAACTATAGAGATAGCTCAGGGTAACATGAGCCACTCTAACTATAAGCTTTGTCAAAAAGGAAAGTTTTAAGATTAGTCTTAAAAATAAACTTTCCCTGTTTATTTCTCTGTCAAACCTGTTCATTTGGGCATGCAGTTGGAAGCAGTGGGTGAGAGCTAATTCTTTGATCAGCGGCATGCGGCTAGTAGGCGGCTATGGGCTAGCTGAACGTGGCTGTTGGAGCAGGCGCCTCTGGAGTCGTTCATGCGGATCTTTGACCCAGTTGCAACAGGCGATTTTAGCTCAGTTTTGGCTCTCAGCTTGGGAAAGTGGGTCCTGCGCCGGCTGCAGGCAGGAGGCTGCTCCGCACCGTCTGGAGTCAGTTTCCTGCAACAGCTGAGAAACAAAAAACACAAGGCTGGTTTCGGCAAAGACGGATTCTTTACTCCGGCATCTGGTTACGCGGAAGTTAGACTGCAGACTAAGCTTCAATCCAGCCGGCAGTTCTCCAAACCCAGTCGGGTTGTCCGCTCCGCAGAGGACGAGTTTCCCCCGAATGCCGCTCCCAGGAGTAATGGGTGTTATAAAAATATATAATCATTTATATTATAATAGTGTTTTTTAAAGTTATACAGATTTTACCTTTAACACAGTAACCTGGGATGGGGAGTTCTTTGCAGAAAAATGACTGCATTCAGGCTTCAGTAAATGTTGCCAGGCGCAGAACATTACAGGAGGTATTTATGAGGGTTTATAGATTAGTTAACAGTTTTTAAAACTTTCCCATGGCTCTGAATGTTATCTTAGTCAACTCCCAAGAAACAGCCCAGGGACATCACTTACAGCTAATGGCCGAACTGTCAGGATGCGCATATCTGCTGGAGACTGGATGTCTCCAGAGGGGGTTAGCCCAACCCCCTCAGGAGTCCGTGTGTTGTTAAAAAGAAGGGCCGTGGTAAAATGGAGTAGGAACGGACCCGCAGTTTTATCACTGGAAATGAGGACAATTGTCAGTGGGAAGCAAACCTTTATACAGTACGACCCCCTGCTGTGAGAGGCAGTCCCTGGTGCCTGTAAAAGTGTCCTGCCCCATGTTGTTTCCAACTCAGTCAGATTTTTCCTCATGGCTTGATGGTACAACACCAATAATTACTTCCAACTCGGCTCACCTGTTCACCTGTCTACATTTACCTGCCTCAGCTAACTCATCCCTGCCAGAACGTCTCATCTCATCTTGTCTCGTGTGATGTGCTACTAGTTCCTGTGTGCCACTTGATATAGATTTTCTTGAAAAATATATTCTGAGAACCCTCATTTACAAGCAAGAGACAGAGAATTCTTAGTCAACCCTTGGACAAATGCTCAGCGATGTCCTTGTGGTCCTTTAATATCATGAAGCTGTTCTTCCGTGCAATCATGCAAACCTTAGAGTTCAAAGTCTGTAGAAGTTGATGCTGCATGGAAGAAAGAAGCTGATTGGCTCAGAGTTTGATAAGGACAAAAGACAACAGATTTTATTGCAAAGAGGACAAAGTGTTGAATGTACAGGACTGTCTCAGAAAATTAGAATATCGTGAAAAAGTACTGTATACTAGTAGGCTATTCAACTAATCACTTGAATCGTCTGATTAACTCGAAACACCTGCAAGGGTTTCCTGAGCCTTGAAAAACACTCAGCTTGGTTCAGTAAACTAAATCACAAGTATGGGGAAGACTGCTGATCTGACTGCTGTCCAGAAGACCATCATTGACACCCTCCATCAGGAGGGTAAGACACAAAAAGAAATTTGTCAAAGAGCAGGCTGTTCACAGAGTGCAGTTTCAAAGCACATTCACAAAAAAGTGTGTTGGAAGGGGGAAATGTGGCAGGAAACGCTGCACAACCAAGATCTGGCACCTGCCCACAGTGCCAAAACCACCAGTAACTGGTGTACTGACCATGGCATTACTGTCCTTGATTGGCCTGCCAATTCCCCTGACCTGAACCCCATCGAGAATTTGTGGGGTATTGTGAAGAAGAAGCTGAAAGACACCAGACCCAACAATGCAAATGAGCTAAAGGCCGCTATTGAAGCATCCTGGGCATCCATAACACCTCAGCAATGCCACAGGCTGATTGCCTCCATGCCACGCCGCATTGATGCAGTAATCTGTGCAAAAGGATTCCCAACCAAGTACTGAGTGCATTAATGGACATTTTCAAATGTTTGATTTTGTTTTGCTGTTATAATTTTTTTTTACTTGGTCTGAGGAAATATTCTAATATTTTGAGATAGGATTTTTGAGTTTTCTTCAGCTGTACGCCATAATCAGCGATATTAAAACAATAAAAGGCTTGCGATATTTCAGTTGATTTGTAATGAATCCAGAATGTATGACATTTCATGTTTTTTAATTGCATTACAGAAAATAAAGTACTTTATCACGATATTCTAATTTTCTGAGACAGTCCTGTACTTTTGATATAAGTAGAACCCAGAGTGTTATGAATTTGGATGGACCCAAAAGACAACCCGAAAACAGGTCAGTGACGCTTTGATGTTTTATTAAAGGGAAAGGTTTGCACGGCTCTTGCTGCATATGGCTCACGCTCACCGGCTGGCAGCTCCTGGTTGAGGGCGGGCTTGTCAGGGCTACTTCTGGTCCCTGAGATCGGCAGAGTCCGTGCTGGATAATCCAAGGCCGTTTGTCCTAGAGCAGTCCGGGTCCGATAGCGGGAGGTCAATAGATCAGGCAGAGGTTTCCGAGGGCGAATCCAAAAGGGGGTTCCAGGTCCAGGTCCAAGTCAGAATCCAGAAGAAGAGATAGTATAAGGGACAGGCAATCTCCGGTACTCACAGGCTGGTTTGGTCAGAACACGGGTGGGCAGTCCAAGATCCAGAGGCTGACAGGCAGAACTCAGGCGGGCAGGCAAAATCCAAGATGGGGCAGAGCTGGCTCAAAAACAGGGCAAAGACAGGTCGGGCTTCAGACGGACAGACAGGTTATTTAGAATGGCTGGAAGTTCTCACCGAGATGGCTCGAGACGTTCTGGCACTGGAGGCTGAGAGGGACGGAACGTTTATGCTGGTGGGGTGGAGCCAGAACAGGTGACAGCAATTAGCAGCCCCAGTGCCAGGAACGTTACACAGAGTCACTGGACCATCAGATTTCAGGATCATAGTAAAACTAAAAGCTAAACATCAACACAACTGTGCTTTTACCTCAGACATTTTAATATCATCTTGTCAATACCCTCTGAAGGAGAAGGTGAAGGCTAAAGTGGAAAATGTGGCTGATGTTCTCCTTACATTTGCTATGTGGACATCCATCAACATGACTGTAACAGGCATTTTGAGGATCAGCAAACTATGCTCAGTGCAGTGCTGCTTTGAGTTCAGTCATTACCCCAATCACACACTGCTGAAATTGTAGCTCTTGTAAAAACTTTCCTGATGGAGCAGCAGGGAATCACTAATAAGCTGACATAAACGGTCATTGATGGTGCTTCTAAGAGAGACTAAAGCCACCAAAGCCATTAAGAGACTGACCTCAGAGTGCTCCACCATTATGTTATCTAGCCAGAGCATGAAGGTACTCTCCCAGGCTTCCAGCTTTCATGATATCCCTGGAGGTAATCTATTAATTTTCATTTTGAGATCAGTTATTTCTATCAGAACACTTACTAACATGTATTCCTAAGAAGTGAACTGTAGCATCATCTTGACACGAGTGTGATGGAGTCAAGAAAAATGCAAAATTAACTGCTGATGAAGTCCAGCCCCACCTTTCAGGGCCCAATATCAGCAGAATGGAAAATCCATTGGAGTGCTGGGAGAGGAAAAAAGTGCTGTACCCTAATTTACACAAACCTGCACTTGTGTTTTTATGCACATCAGCATCTTCAGTGCCTTGGGAACTGTTTTTTTCAAAGGCCAGAATAGTGTCAAAAAAGTAATTGATTAAAAGCAAAAACTGTCAAAAAACTTTTATTTCTGAATACAAATTAATACAATCAGCCATTTTACAATCATTATCCAAGGTGCACAAATGTATCCAATGCCCTCTTCCAAGTTTCTCAAGCACTTTAACTGTCTGTCTGCTGAAGCCTATGACATTTCACTGAAATGACAGAAAAACAAACACAGCCTGCCATTTAACATTGCACTTAAAAAATACACACCGAGCATGTTCAAAAATATACATACTATGCACATGTGATGATCATAAGAGAAATTCATATTTATTACCTTTTAATGATAATTTCCAAGGGCCCTAAAGAATAAAAACACAGGGAAACATCACATATTATATTGCTGACTGTGATTATGCACTTGGCCAGTTGGTGGTTTCATGTAGAAATGAAGCCTCGTGAAATTAACTCTTTGCTGAAGCAATTGGCATAAATGGTTCAATCCTCATGAGGCCTCATCTCACCATAACTAATGAATACTGAAAATGGTTTTAATAAAAAACCGAGGCTTACGATGATGGCAGAGATAAAGGAACCAGGAACACGGTAAAGATGACCAGAACAGTAGGTAGACAGAGGACCTGACAACCGGTTACTGCTGAGCTGACTGAATATATAGGGGAGGAGAAGGAAGGAGGTGGAGTTGGTTACACAGTTTAGATGAGTAAAAGTCAGTTAAGCAGAGGGAGAGGAAGGCAGTATGTGTGCCAGCACATGTAGGGATTGATGGAAATGAGAGAGTTGACAGACTGGCAAAAGTGGCTCTAAACAAAAATACAGTGGAAATGAAGGTTAAAATGAGTAAATCTGAGGTAAAGGGCATGATTTGGAGGCACATAAATCAGGAGTGGGATAGCAAAAAAAGAGGAGCCATATGTACAACATTCACAATAGGGTAGCAGACACTGGAGTACGTGGAGCATATAGGAGAGAAGACACAGTTATTTCAAGAATTAGGTTAGAACATTGTACACTTAACTGTAGTTTTCACAGATAAGGGACACGGTGAGGTTCCTAGGCTGAATTAGACATGAGAGGAAGCATATAGGCTCCTTTTCCTACCTCCTTCCTTACTGATGGCACTATTCAGACAGCACTGATCATGGCGATCGCTGATGCACTTTCACGTTGGCTAAAGAGTCCTTAATCAATAAGGGTATTCAGATGGAACCTGAATCTAACAAGGAAACATGAGAAGTGAAAACATAAAAGGCTGCAGGATCCCAGGGAGCTATAATAAGTAATCAAACCCTTGGGGATCCTGAATGAATCAAGAACCCAGAGTCAAGAACCCAAGCTCTTCCGGCTGCGCTTCCGGGCAGCGGCCGCTGCGTACAGCTCCGTACAAACTCGCGGATATTTTCATAAAAAATGCCGCCTAACTCGCTGGAAACCACTCATCTACCCAGCCGATCAATACTTGACCGCCAGCATCTGCTGGAGTTACGGCCATGTAGTGTTTTTGGACTTGTAACCACTACTACACTCGACTGTTTGCGCGGCTTTGGATTACTGCGGGCACCAGTCCCGGGGGCCTGTGAGGCGGCGGACTACTCACGCCGGTGGACAGCGATGTGGAAGTGGTGTAGCCGGCCGAAGAAGCGCGGCTGCCGCGGGGGCTTAGCCGCGAAGCTAAAGGCTAACCCATTCAGATCGCCGCTCCCTTCCTTCCTGCTCTCCATCGTCCGCTCACTGGACAACAAAATTGACCATCTACAACTCGAACTCTCTGCAAAGAGGGAGTTTAGAGACTGCTGCGCTCTGATTCTGACCGAAACACGGCTCATATCATCAATCCCAGACCACGCCGTTAGCCTGGAGGGGCTAGCTACTTTCCACGCCGACAGGAACAAAGAGCTCAGCGGTAAGACCCGTGGAGGACGACTCTGCGTTTACACCAATAACAACTGGTGTAAAAATGCTAGATTAGTTACAAATTTTTGCTCTCCGGACATAGAGCTGATGACTATTAGCTGCAGACCCTTTTACTTACCTAGAGAGTTCACCGTTGTTTACATCACAGCGGTTTATGTTCCTCCCAGCGCAAACACAAAAGAGGCTATGAGTGTTTTATATCGGACTATCTCCGAGCTGCAATCTGCACATACAAAGGGGGTTTTCTAGCCTGGGCGCCATTCCGAACTTAGTCCCGCCCACAACGTTTTAGGTTGGGAAGTTCGGTCTGGCATTGCTCAATAGTAGCGCGAGTATGCTCGCCCAATATCTGGCGGGCCAATCAAATTGTCAGGGCGGGCTTTATACGATGATGGACAGATGATCAACAGTAACGTAATCAACCACGTCACCAAAGCGCGCTTGGGTTGAATTCGTTTACAACAACGATGGCTGCCGCTGGAGAGTTGAGATGTGTAGATTCTGCTAACACAATCTAACACATTTTAACACAAGCATGTCGCGTTCCAACCGTGTTATAACGTTCTGACAGGACCGACAAATGCGATGCGATTTATATGGCGTTTTGTACAGTTGTAATCCTAAACGGAGAACTTGTTCGTATGTGCATTCGCCTTTATTGTTTTTCTGAAAAATGAGGTTCGTGTGTTGAATGACTCCTTGGATCCTTACATTCTTTTTGCAACACCGGCAAAAATCGTTCACGCTCATCTTCTTATTCTAGGCTAACAGTTGAGTTCTGTTGACAACAACTATGCGTCGCTTAACATACGTCACACTCCGTTGCTCTTATTGGTTGTAGGTCTATCCAATTGAGTGCAGAGGAATCTTTTTCCTGGTTCGTTCGAAACACGCCCCATAATCACAGCTCTATGGAGCAGTATCAGACTCAAATTCTGACTAGAATTGAGTATGACCATGTCAGGCTAGGGGTTTTCATCATTGCTGGGGATTTTAACCAGGCAAATATGAAAACTGTTTGAAAAATAGGGTTTCTATTTGCTAGTAGGAAAGTTCAGATCGCTGTGGTGAGTCCGGTTAGAACTCCGAAGAAAGCAGAGTCGTACTCCAATTGGTCTAACTTATCCTTGCAGTTTATTCACTAATTGCCGTAACAGTGTGTATGGTTTTCTAGAAAGACAACAATAATACAATATCAGTGTCTGAATAATTAAAACAAATGACTAACCTAATATCTCACATGAAAAACTGCAATATTAATAATTACAAACATCCCGTATCTAAATAAATACACGGCACAAGAAAAGCAAAAAGCATTATCTAGCTCTTAAGTGTGCAAGTGTACAAACATGTCTTAAACTAAAGGCAAACTGAAATACTCTGCTAAACAAACAATGTCACCGACTCCCGACACTACTTACTTGCATTTCACGCACACACATTGAAAGAAGGCGGCAACAAACTGCAACAGCTTGACGAAAAACCACAAACCACGAACGGTAAACTCTACAGCTCCTTTTTTCTCTCTCTCCTTTTCAGTCTGCATCCTACCCTCCGGTACCTAAGCCCCGCCCCTTAAAGGGCTCTACCCAGTAAACCGTAAGGCAGCCTTTTTCACACTGTTCTCCCTCATTTCTACCAACATGTGGATTTTGCAACTCGGGGAGAGAACACTCTAGACTTGGTTTACACAAATATTAAAGGCGCATTCAAGGCAGCCCCCCGCCCCCATCTGGGCTCTTCAGATCACCTTTCCGTAATGCTATTCCCAGCATACAGGCCCCTGCTGATCAGAGCTAAACCTACAGTGAGGCAGGTGAGGGTGTGGACTGAGGGAGCAGTGGAGGCACTCCAGGACTGTTTTGAGTGCTCTGACTGGGACATGTTCAAAGCTGCAGCAACATATGAGGACAAGATCAACATTGATGAGTACCCCATGACTGTCAGCCTACATCAACAAATGCATTGAGGACATTAGCACCACCAAGACCATCATCACCCAAGCTAACCAACGACCCTGGATTACTGTGGAGGTCCGTCAAGCGCTAAAAGCACGGAACTCAGCCTTCAAGTCTGGTGACAAGGAGGCACTGAGGACAGCGAGAGCCAACTTGAACCGTGTCATCAGGCTAGCCAAGCGAAAACACAGTCAGAAAATCCAGGAGCTTTTCCATGATGCAAGCAATACCAGGAGCATGTGGAGAGGCATACGGGCGATCACTGAATACAACACGCCTTCCCCCCCGGTCGGTGAAGTTGATGCTGACTTCCTCAATGGACTAAATAACTTCTTTGGGAGGTTTGAGGCACTGAACAGCACTCCAGCAGTGAAGGCTTTTCCCCATCAGGATGAGGAGGTGCTCTGCCTTGACACCGCCGACGTGTGGAAGACTCTGAGGAGAGTCAACCCGCGGAAGGCCCCAGGTCCCAACAACATACCTGGGCGGGTGCTCAAGGAGTGTGCAGGTCAGCTGGCTGGTGTCCTCACAGACATTTTTAACACCTCGCTGGACCAAGCCACAGTGCCTGCATGCTTCAAGTCTGCCTCCATCATTCCGGTGCCAAAGAAACCTCAAGTCACCTGTTTCAATGACTACCGGCCTGTTGCACTGACTCCCATCATGATGAAGTGCTTTGAAAGGCTGGTGAAACAACACATCGTCTCCAGTCTCCCCCCAACACTCGACCCGTTCCAGTTTGCCTACCGACGGAACCGCTCCACTGAGGACGCCATCTCCTCTGCTCTTCACCTGAGCCTGGAACACCTGGAGAAGAACATGCACGTCCGGATGCTGTTCCTGGACTTCAGTTCAGCGTTTAACACCATCATCCCCCAATACCTGGTAGGAAAACTGGAACATCTGGGCTTCAGCACACCTCTTCGCAACTGGCTGCTGGACTTCCTCACCAACAGACCTCAGTCAGTCCGGGTCGGACAGAACACCTCTGATGTCATCACCCTCAGCACGGGCTCCCCTCAGGGCTGCGTCCTGAGCCCCTGCTGTTCACCCTGATGACTCATGACTTCGTCCCCAGGTTCACCACCAATCACATCGTGAAGTTTGCAGACGACACAACGGTGGTGGGCCTGATCAGAGACGACAACGACCAGGACTACAGACAGGAGGTGGAGCAGCTGGTGGGCTGGTGCAGAGACAACAGCCTGGTCCTGAACGTGGAGAAGACGAAGGAGATCATTGTAGACTTAAGGAAGAACCGGCACTGACCACGCTCCACTGCTCATCAACAGCTCAGCTGTGGAGGTGGTAAGCAGCACCAAGTTCCTGGGGGTGCACATCACGGACAACCTCACCTGGACTGTGAACACCACGTCACTGGTGAAGAGGGCACAGAAATGACTGTACTTTCTGCGGAGGATGAGGAGAGCCCACCTGCCCCCGCCCATCCTCACGACCTTCTACAGAAGCACCATAGAGAGCATTCTGACCAGCTGTCTCTCCGTGTGGTGTGGAGACTGCAATGCCTCCGACTGGAAGAACGTGAGGAGAGTGGTGAGGACAGCAGAAGGGATCATGGGGGCTCCTCTTCCCTCCATCAAGGACATATCATCTCAGCGCTGTGTGTCCCGATCATCAGGGACCCCTCACACCCCCACCATGGACTGTTCTCCCTGCTGCCCTCTGGGAAGAGGTTCCGCAGCATCCGCTGCAGGTCCACCAGGTTCTGCAATAGCTTTTTCCCTGTTGCCATCAGACTGTTGAACTGCTGAAGCCACAAAATGGACTCTGAACTGCTGAAGCCACAAAAATAGCCTCTGTACCACATTCTTATATTTACACATTTGCACATATGCCATCAGACTGTTGAACAGCCACAAAATGGACTCTGTACAACATTTGTATATTGCACATCCCATCATTGCATCCATATCTAGCACTACAAATGCTGCCGAACTCAGTTACCACTGTCGTTTTTCTCCTGCACTGTTACATTGTTTACATTTCAATTGTTTACTAGGAAATCACTGCTGCACTGTAATTCTCTGCTACTTACTGTAACTTTTCAAGCTGTATGCGAAACGAAATTTCGTTCTGTATGCACTCTGTGCATACAAAATGACAAATAAAGTTGTCTAAGTCTAAGTCTTTATCATCATTATGTAACCATAATGATGTTTGGTGAGACACCGACTCAGAATTCACACATAACACACAGACGCTGTCACCTTGTCAGAATCTAGTTTATTGGTTGGAGGTTCTTCCTCTCTCATGCACAGCTGATAGACCGTTGACCTCTGACCCTACTCATCCTCTCCACAGCATACTCTTTAAATTTCTCTTTATTGCTGGGTCTCAACATTAAGATTTTCTTTAATGAAGCTGGCAGCAGTTGCCTCTTAAATTTCCACATATAGGATTCACAATAAATCATATAAAAAGGGAAAAAGCAGCTAAAGTGGAACTAAAACAGAACATAAAAGGCTTAGAAACAACTTATGCTACGTCCCAGGAGGACAATCTGTTAAATCAAGAAGGAAAACTATCATTAATAGAATACCAGAGGCAACAATACAATTCCAACTATAGCCATCTATATAGTATCCTATATTTAACTGCCAAGAAGTAAAAGCACCTGTCACAATTTCTAGGTGTTCTATTATTACAAAATCAGGTTTTGGCACTTCAAAATTTAAGGAGAACATTGTACCATAAGATTATTGTGATGCACAGCAGCAAGGCAAGGCAAATTTATTTATATAGCACAATTCAGTACAGAGACAATGCAAAGTGCTTTACATGATTAAAATATAGGAATAAAAGCAAGTAGGGATAGAATGTAGAAACAAAAAAAGAACATTTAAAAACAGTAAAACAGTTTAACTTGAACATTCAAAGGCAATTTTAAACAAATGTGTTTTTAATCTCGATTTAAAGGAACTCAGGCTTTCCGCACTTTTACAGTTTTCTGGAAGTTTGTTCCAGATAAGTGGAGCATAGGAACTAAATGCTGCTTCTCCGTGTTTGGTTCGTGTTCTGGTTCTGCAGAGCAGGCTGGAGCCTGATGACCTTAGTGGTCTGGAGGGTTTATACGCTGATAACAAGTCTGTGATGTATTTAGGTGCTAAGCCATTTAGGGATTTGTAGACTAAGTATTTTAAAGTCTATTCTCTGAGATACAGGGAGCCAGTGTAATGACTTTAGAACTGGGGTGATGTGCTCTACTTTCTTAGTCTTAGTGAGGACGCGGGCAGCAGCGTTCTGGATCAGCTGCAGCTGTCTGATCCACTTTTTAGGCAGACCTGTAAAAACACCGTTGCAGTAATCAATTCTACTAAAAATAAACGCATGGATTAGTTTTTCCAGATCCTGCTGAGACATTAGTCCTTTAATCCTGGAAATGTTCCTCAGGTGATAGAAAGCCGACCTTGTAATTGTCTTTAGATGCTTTTGAAGGTTTAGGTCTGAGTCCATCACTACTCCCAGGTTTCGGGCCTGATTAGTGGTTTTTAGCTGAAGCGACTGAAGCTGTGTGCTAACTTTTGATCTCTCCTCTATTGGTCCAAAAATTATTACTTCTGTTTTGTTTTTATTCAACTGAAGAAAATTTTGGCACATCCACGTATTGATTTCTTCTAGGCATTTATGTCACCTGGTGACATGGTGATGTAAAGCTGTGTGTCGTCTGCATAGTTATGGTAGCTGATGTTATTTTTTATTATCTGAGCTAGGGGGAGCATGTAGATATTGAAAAGGAGGGGACCCAGGATGGACCCTTGGGGAACCCCACATGTAATTTTTGTCGTCTGGGATGTAAAGTTACCTACTGACACAAAAAAGTCCTTTAAGTAGGATTTAAACCAGTGGAGAGCTGTACCAGAGAGGCTGACCCAGTTCTCCAGGCGCTCTAACAGAATGGAGTGATCGACAGTATCAAATGCTGCACTGAGGTCCAACAGAACCAGCACGGTGGTTCTTCCACAGTCTGTATTTATATGGATGTCATTAAACACCTTAATAAGGGCGGTCTCTGTACTGCGGTGAGCATGGAAGCCAGACTGGAAAACGTCAAAGCGGCTGGTCGTTGTTAAGAAGGTGTTTAATTGTTGAAACACAGCTTTTTCAATAATCTTACTGATAAAGGAGGTTTGAGATGGGCCTGTAGTTCTAGAGTAGTAGTTTGTCTAAATTGTTCTTTTTCAGCAGTGGTTTGATATTTGCTGTTTTTAGGGACTGGGGGAAAACACCTGACAGAAGGGACGTGTTTATTATCTGGGTCAAATCAGACGCTAAGACAGGCAAAACTTTCTTAAGGAAAACTGTGGGTAGAACATCAAGGTAGCATGAAGAGGAACTTAACTGCTGAATGATCTGCTCTAAGCTTTTGTGGTTTATTTGGCTGAAATGGGACATTTTGTCAGAAGTAGTTCCAGCTGAATACAGCTTTGGTTCTGGTGTTGATATGGGAGTACAAACTGATCCTCTAATTTTTAGGATTTTTTCAGTAAAGAAGTTAGCAAATTCATTACAGGCCCTGGTGGAGTGGAGTTCAGAAGTCACGGACACAGGAGGATTTGTTAGGCTGTCAACTGTGGAAAATAAGACACGAGCATTATTAATGTTTTTCTTAATGATCTCAGAGAAGAAAGATTCTCTTGCATTTTTCAATTGTAAGTTATATCTGTAAAGTCTCTCTTTATAGATGTCGTAGTGAACCTGCAGTCTGTTCTTTCTCTACCTGCGTTCAGCTTTCTGACATTCCCTTTTTTCACTTCTAACTGCTGGAGCATTTCTCCAAGGAGATTTTTTCTTCCCGGAAAGAACTTTCACTTTAACTGGAGCAATGCAGTCAATGATGTCTGAGAATTTAGAATGAAAGTTAGCTACTAGCTCATCTACTGAGTTGCAGCCCAAGGTTGAAGTATCAGAGTAAGCTTGAATAAAAGTTTCCGTGGCATTGTCCTTAAAGGTGCGTTTTCTTACGATGTCCCTTTGGCTAAATGAGTCACTGGAAATGATGCTTTCAAAGGTAACAGAAAAGTGATCAGATAGGGCAACATCAGTTACATTGACCTGTGAAATGTTTAGACCTTTAGTGATGATCAAGTCTAAAATATGTCCCTGTTTGTGTGTTGGCTGTTTAACATGTTGAGTTAAACCAAAGTTTCTAAGTGTGTCACACAGTTCTTTTGCACTTCTGTCTTCAGGGTTGTCAACGTGAAAGTTGAAGTCTCCCACAATAATTAAACAGTCATAATCAACACATATCACAGACAGCAGGTCACTAAAATCATTAAAAAAGTTTGATGTGGACTTAGGAGGCCTGTACACATTCAGAAACATAGTTCGTACCGGGCTCTTTACCTGGAGAGCCAAATGTTCAAAAGAGTCAAATTTTCCCAAAAACACCTTTTTACACTTTAGTGAATCATTAAACAATGTTGCTACTCCTCCACCTTTCCTTTGCTGTCTGCTCTCACAAAGGAAATTGTAGTTTGGAGGTGTTGACTCCATCAGTATAGCTGCTTCACTAAATTCATGCAGCCATGTTTCTGTTAAAAACATTACATCAAGATTATTGTCAATGATGAAGTCATTAATTAAAAGGGATTTAATATTTAATAAACCCAGTTTATATGACTTAGTGGTTGATGATGTCTCTGTGACAGGTTGCATCTGTCAGTTTATGACTTTTAAGTATTTGTTCCTGTTTATCCTTTTGTTTTTCTTATTTCTGCCACGTATTATCACAGATATTCCATAATCTCCGGTCATGTCTGATAAACGTGTGGCCAGGGCCCAATCTGTATCACAGCGAAGTAATTTGGAGTTCCTCAGTACCAGAGTGTTCTGTGATACGTAGAGGAGGAGGATCTGAGGCTCTGAGGCCTTTGGGGAATCCTGGTTTATTCACAGCAGAATGGCTATATGGAGAGGATGTCATCTGTAGGCAAATCTTAGATACTTTGTTCATGTTGTGAGAAAATTCCAGAAAAGGAACTTCTGGGCTTTGTGGAGAAGAAGGGGAGGCGGGTCCGGTCTGGACCGGTGTTCGTGACGATGGAGGTTCTTGGTCCTCTCTTTGTCCTGCTGAGATCTGGGATGAATCCTCCTGTAGCTCTGACGAAGCCTCTTTCTGTGTCATCTTTCTGGCCATCTTTATCTTGGCTTGTTCGGGCTGCACTGGGCTTATCATTTGTTTTGGCACTGGATGTACTTTGTTTTGGAACAAAGTTGATGACGCATGGTTCACAGAATAGAAGATGTTTGAAATCAGCCGTTTTGCCCCTGACCTATTTAGAGAGAAACCATTTCTGTTGACCAGATGTCTTCTTTCCCAAAAGATGTTAAAGTTGTCTATGAAGGTTACAGTTGTTTCTTTGCATGTTTTTTCCAGCCATTTGTTTAGCATCAGAATTCTGGAAAAAATCTCATCTCCACAATTAACGGGCGTAAGAGGGCCACTAAGAAACACCTTGACATTCAGGGCATCAACAAAGTTCAACAAACAAATGTAATCCTCTTTTAATACTTCTGATTTTCTTATCCGGTTGACGTCCTCCAGGGCTTCAGCTTGTATTATGAGTTTTTCCAAGGTCGGACGTTCTTTCAAGACCCTTGGAAGGTCTGTCTGAAGGATGTCTGTTAAATCAGACACCAGGCCACTGTTCAGATCGTTATAAATCAACACCTCTGTGTTTTTCTTGTTACAGAAATGTTTAATCCCCCTTACAGATCCATTGCATAATATCAGGGTCCTTGGCCCTGTGGCATGTCTTTTCTCTGATGTCTTAGAATGAAAATCGTTGACATACCTCTGATTTTCGTCCTCCTGGGTCACATTTTGGAGCGGAGCGAATCTGTTTAGTAACGGAATTGCAGCATTTCCAGCAGGTTTACTCCTATTATTTGTTTTGAGAACAGCCCGCTGTTGTTTCACTTGTCTTGGGACATCTCTCTGTAGTCTCGGCCAGTTTTCTTTGTCTAGGCGTGGGGTTCGTTGATTCTTTGGTCTTGCACCCAGAGTGGTCCAGGGATTCTCATTTTCCTCAGGGAACTGTTTGTTCGCTGAGTCGCTGGGCTGGTGGTCACCGCTCGGAATCACAGGCAGGGTTGTTTCATTTCCATACGCGGCGTTTACATCATAATTCACTTCAAGTCGACAGATTTTCAGTTCCATAACAGCTATCTTCTGTAAAAGCTTGTCAAAGTCCATTGTGGTGAAGGAAGGCATCTTTTCAAAATCAGCATCACACTTTCTCAAAGAATGGACACCACTCCTTGATGGTTCTAGAAGTGAGACTTCTGCCAGAGGCTTCTCTGTGTGCCAGCACACAGTTCAGCAGGGAACGGCCCCCAGGACTGAGGGTCCGCACCACGCAGCAGTACATCTAACACCACACCCACAGTGGTGGGAGGAACACACTCGCTAATAGACCTTTATATTCTTCTTATATTCTTTTTTCCTGCTGTTGCTGGTGGACTGTAATACCTGCTTCACGGGTTCCATTTATAGAACATTTCAAGAAGGCAAAAAAACAGAGACATAAAGTTCTAGCACCCAACACTGATCAGACATTCATGAGAAGAACATTTGTCTAATGTATTAACACAGATATGTAGGTGTTATCAGAAATGTACTGAGAACTAATTTTCAGCTTGCAGAGGCACAACAAACAAGTCTCCTTATAAAATGGAACAAGAGGATTTTGTCTCTGTTTCCTTAAGAGGTTTCTCCACCAGTTCACTTATTTCAGTTTCATGATTTTTCTGCATTTTTTCCTTTTCTGTCTCTGATTTGGTCTGCTTTAATTCTTCCTCATGTCTAATTAGTAAATCTTTAACTGCTGTTATATTTTCACTCTTCTTGGAGACACAGTTCACTAAATTACTAATTTCAAGCTGATGTTGTTTCCTCTTTTCTGCTTCCTTGTATGCTGCCAGCGCCTTCAACAGGTCATACTTCTCATCCTTGTCCATCATTTGCTCCTTAAGCGCCTCCTTTTGTGCTTCAAACTCCTTTTTATATTTCTCCTGGAATTCGTTTGACTTCACAGCTTCCTCTCTCGCTCTGTCTTCGTATTCCTTTTGAAGCTGTTTCAGCTTTTCCTCTAAAATCTTTCGTTCTTTTTCTTCTTGTTCTCTTCTGATTTGTTCTTCTTTCTTTCTTTCCTCTTCATATCTCTCGTGTTCCTTCTTGTACTGCTCCTCAAGTTCTCTCAGTTTTCTTTGCTCTTCCTCTTTTCTCTTCTCTTCCTCCTCTTTTTGTTTCTCCCACCATTCTTTGCGTTCTTTTTCCCAAGCCTCTTTATCTTTCTCCTTCTCTTCTCTGATCCTTTCCAGCTCTCTGTTGACAATCTTCTTTTCCTCTTTCTCTGACTGAATTTGTTTGTCCAGATCTTCAAGCTGCAGTATAAAACTCTGTCGATGAGTTTTGTCATCTGTTTCTCTTTTCCACTTTTCTTTTTCTCTCTTTTCCTGCTCCCTCTCTCTTTGTTTATGCTCTTTATCAATATTCTCTTTCATTTCCTTCAGTTTCCGGTCTGCTTCCTGTTTTAGTTTTTCTTTTTCTTCTTCCATTTTCCTTTTCATTTCTTGCATATCTTCCTCATACTTTCTCTTGAGTTCCTCCCTCTCTTTCTTCATCTCTTCTTCCTTCTCCTTGAGAATCTTCTCTGTTTTTTTCTGGATGGCAGCTTCAGCCTCCTGCAGCATCTCATTGGTGTAGAAGCAGCCGTTATTTTCCTTCACCATCCTGTCGATCTTTCTAATCAGGTCACTGACCTGTGTTTGGTTCTGTTTGTCATGGTTTTTAAACACATGGTATCTTCCTCCACAGTCAGAAATGAGCTTCTCTAACAATTCATCTTCTCTTATGTAATCCTCGATTGTCTTCTCCTCATTTTCCAAATTATCCCCATTTGTAAAAAGAATGATGGTGAACTTTTCTGAACCTTTCCCAAAGCCTTCCTTTATTAATCTCAAAGTCTCTTTCTCCTCTGGAGTGAATCTTCCAACCCGTAACACCAACAGGAAGACGTGTGGACCTGGAGCCAGGAGACTCATACATTTCAAAGTCTCATCATTAACTTCTTCATGGCTCAAACTGTCATCAAATAAACCAGGAGTGTCGACGACAGCAACAGGACGACCGTCCACCACAAACTCTTCTTTCTGACAACGTTTTGTGACTGATTTGGGGCTGGACTGGGCTTTAAAGGCTTTACGTCCCAGAATTGTGTTTCCAGAAGAGCTCTTTCCACAACCAGTCTTTCCAATTAGAACAATCCTCAGACTCGCAGAGCTCTGATCTGGTTCAGTACCTGTAATGAAAAAAAATTCAGAAAGATAAAATACTGACAATTACCACAGCATTGCACCAGAAGTCTCATCTGAAATATGGTATAAAATAATATATAAAAAGAGCTTACAAAGATCAGACTGTGTCTTTTTGAGTTTCTTCATTTCAGCCTTTAGTCTGGTGATGTGTTCATCTTGTTTTATGTTCTTCTCCATTTGGGCCCTTGTAAATGTCTCTGAAGTGTAAAAACGTGGTGAATTCTTGAGAATGATTGTTTTTTCCACCCCGCTTAGCAGTTCTGGAATCTGCTGCTTGTCCTTCATGTTGACAACAACATATCTTCCTCCACATCTCTGAATGAGCCTCTGGATGTCTCTGTCTCTGCTTATAAAGTTAACCACATCTGGAGCTTTAGGATCTGACTCCACAGTGAACAGAATCATGGTGAAGTCATTGACCACAGAGCTGAATGTGTCCTGGATGGTCTGTAACTCTCCTTTGTCTTCATCAGTGAGGGGACCCACAGGTAGGACCAGGATGAAGGCGTGGACCCCATCAGGATCACAGAGGGAGACGCACCTGAGTGATTCCTCCATCACTTCCCGCTCTGATCTTCCGTACAAGGCAGGCAGCTCCACCAGAGAAACCCAACGTCCGCTGACCTCTCCCTGGTTTTTAACGCTCTCTGATGAGTTTGATCTTAGCTCAGTCTGACCTAAGGTGGCCTTGGCTGCTGAGGTCTTCCCTGCTTCTCTCCTCCCACACAGAACCAGGTTTAGTGGAGGTTTGATCTGTTCTTGTTGGGGTCTGCTGGTCTCTTCTTTCAAGGAAAGATATGTTCCTTTGTTTTCATACACTATGTTCTCAATCTCCTCCATCAACTGTGTGAAATCTTCTCTAAACATATTGTAGTGTCTTCCATTGCAATCGCTTAAAAGTTCATTAACAGAAGGTCTCATTTCATGATCATGTGTTATGATGACCATGGCATGCTTGAAGGCATCTTGATGAAACAAAGTCAAGACAAAATTCAGTATTTTTCTGTCCTTCTCATTGAAATCTGAAGGCTTCACTAACAGCAGCAGAACATTCGGTCCAGGAAGGCAAAGTGTCAAACAACTGTTCATTTCTTCTAATAAAGCTTTCATTGAAAGATTGAATATGTCAGGCAATTTTACAACCTTCACTGGTTTTCCTCTCCATTCTCCACAAGCCAACTCACTTTTCTTGAAAGGGTTAAGTTTGAAAAAGTCAAATTGCTTTTTCTTCATGATGAGGTTGCAGAGGGAGTTCTTCTTGTCCTCCCTTTTTCCAAAGATCATAATCCGGAGTCCATCTGTTAAAAAATAAATTAATAATGAATTTGTTGTGAAATAATGACATAATAAAATAATGAACTCCGATAATGGCAATATAAATGTCAAACATTTAACTCTGTGTTTTTCTCAGATTTTCTAGTCTATAAACACCTTTTAATATAGTGTTACCAAAAACCTAATAGGTCATCATAAAGTAAGTAGTTTTCCTCTATATTTTAATGTCTGAAATAAACTGCTAAAAAAAATTAAGAAACACAATTTAATCTGAGTATAATATCAACTCCGGTAAAAATCTGAAATATTGATCTGAAAGCAATAAAACCTCTTCTGTTTGTTGTTTTGTATCGTCCACCAGGCCCTTACTCTCAGTTTTTGGATCAGTTGTCAGACTTCTTATCTGATTTGGTGATAAACACTGACAAGGTTATTATAGTGGGGGATTTCAACATTCATGTTGACACAGAATGTGATAACCTTAGTGTAACCTTTAAAACTATCCTAGATTCAATTGGTTTTGCTCAAAATGTGCATAAACCGACGAACTCTTGACTCCATACTTTAGACCTTGTGCTGACATATGGCATTGATTTGTGAAGAATTAACAGTATTTCCTCACAACCCTGTCCTATCTGATAATTTTTAATAACATTTGAGTTTAATCTAACTGAGTTCTCCACCCCCAAAAGAGGGTTCCATTATAGTAGATATTTATCAGACAATGCTGCATCAAACTTTAAAGAGTCTGTCCCCCTTTTGATATCATCAGTATTGCAGAAATACCCTGCAGATAGCGGCAATGTTGTTTCTTCCCATTCACAAATAGATCTTTGTTAACAGTGTGACTTCGTCATTGCGTTCTGCATTAGACAATGTAGCTCCCTTGAAAAAGAAGGTGATTATTCACAGGAAGCTGGCTTCCTGGTTTAATTCAGAGCTGCGTTCCTTGAAGTTAGGAAATTGGAGAAAAAATGGCGCTCTACACACCAAGAGGAATCCTACCTAATCTGGAGGGACAGTCTATTGTTGTATAGAAAGATCCTTCGCAGAGTTAGAGCAGTATATCTTTCATCATTGATTGAGGAGAATAAAAATAATCATAAATTTCTCTTTAGTACGGTTGCCAAACTTACTCAGAGTCACAGCTCCGTTGATCCTTCCATTCCCTTAGCTCTTAGCAGTAATGATTTTATGGGATTCTTCATAAATAAAATTGATTCCATTAAAAATAAAATAATTGGCATCCTCCCAAACATGATTACCTCATCCTCAGTAAGTGAGGCAGCGTTGGAGGAATCTTTAGAACCTGCGCAGTGTTTGAACTGTTTAGAAGCAGTAGAGCTTTCTGAGCTATCTAAATTATTAGCTTCTTCTAAGCCTTCTACCTGTATGTTAGACCCAATCCCAACCAGGTTGTTTAAAGAGATATTCCCTTTGATCAGTGGCGCTATGTTAGACATGATTAATCTATCCTTAGTAAATGGATATGTAACACAGGCTTTTAAAGTAGCTGTTATTAAACCTTTACTTAAGAAACCATCTCTTGATCAAGATGAGTTAGTAAATTACAGACCTATATCTAATCTTCTTTTCTTATCTAAAATTCTTGAGAAAGTAATTGCTAATCAACTTTGTGAACATTTACAAAGTAATGACCTACTTGAGGAGTTTCAGTCAGGCTTCAGAGCTCATCATAGCACTGAAATGGCTCTGCTGAAGGTCACTAATGATATTCTCATGGCCTCAGATAATGGACTTGTGTCTGTACTTGTCCTGTTAGATCTTAGTGCTGCATTTGATACAGTTGATCACAATATTCTCCTACAAAGACTTGAGCATACTGTAGGGATTAAGGGGAAAGCATTAGGCTGGTTTAAATCTTATCTGTCGGACAGATTCCAGTTTGTTCATGTTAATAATAAATCTTCAGTCCTTGGACCAATTCTCTTTACTATATATATGCTTCTGATTGGCAAAATCATCAGACAGCATGGGATTAATTTCCACTGTTATGCTGATGACACTCAGCTATATTTATCCATAAATCCTGACGAATCCAATCAATTACTTTGACTGCAGTCATGTCTTGATGACATCAAAAGCTGGATGACTTTAAATTTCCTGCACTTAAATTCTGACAAGACAGAAGTTGTAATCTTTGGACCAGAGTCGTCAAAAAATAAACTTCTTAATCAATCACTTAATCTGGATGGCATTAACTTGGCCTCTGGAAAAAAACCATAGGATACACCATGTGTCAAAAGTAATTTATGACCCTTATGAACTGTATATGACCTTATGATTTATGACACCTGTCACCCCCCCCCCAAAAAAAATGATTTATGACCCCCCCCCTTCCTGACCCCTCCCTTTTTTATGACACCTCTCACCCCTATGTGAACCCCTCTCCTGACCCCCCTTCCTGACCCCCACCCTGCACACGCACACGCACACACACGCACACACACACACACACACGCACACACATACACACACACACACACACACACACACACACACACACACACACACACACACACTACAAGTATTTATTTGCCTATTTTTAATTATTCTTTAATGCATAAGGGGACAGTCAAGAAATGTGCTTATTGTAGGGTTACTTAAAACCAAATATGTAACTTTATTTAATTCTTTAATGCATATGGGGATGGTCAAGACATGTGTTTTTTGGGGGTTACTTATAATCAAACGTGTAACTTTAGTTGTATAAACCTTCAGACTTATAGTCTGCATTTGCAGGATAGGAAACTTTGCTCTTGACACTAAAGGGCTGTGGTTGATGACAATAAACATATTATCTACTTAAATCTGTAGCTCATACAGAACAACGGGAAAGAAAAGGAGGCAATCAAATAAAATAAATACCATCTCCGTGCATGCTCCCCTCTTGTTCCCCGATATCTCTGCAATCCTTTCTCCCCTCTAAGCAAACGGCAGGATCTTAGCTAAAAGCGGGTCAGTGGACGCGGCCGTTCATAGCGTCTTCAGTTTGTTAAAACCTCAATGCGTCTGTTCGAGGCGTCGATGTGTCTGAACCTAAATCAATCAGACCTGTAAAACCCCGCAGGACACTTCACCGTGTTCTTATAATCAAACGGTTTCCGTCCTATCGCAGACGGGCCAGGTGTTTGCTAGAAACAGTGGTTCTAGCAATAAAATTGAGTCAGACAATGGAGTGGCGCCGAGACGCGACTCTGTTGACACCTTTTAGGCATACGGCACCGGATCCTACAATAGGATGGGTGGGAGAACAGACAGCGCCCCGCCGCGTAGCGTATCAATGTGCATATCAGCATACTATGCGCCCAGGAAATAAAATAAGATCAGACTTTTTAGACGCTGGGCGAAACATCTGCTAGACTCGGGATCAAACGGTTTCCACCCAGCCCCTGCAGCGTTACACCTCTTCAACAAAAGCATACAGGCGCCGTTGATCTACAAGATTCTGGTCTCCCGTGTCACCCCCCTTAGGAGGCGGGCAGATTAGAAGTCGCAGGTTTACTATGAAACCCCCTTTAAAAACTATCAGTCTCAATTTAGTCTTAACGCGACAGGTAGCTGATTCCTGAAGTATGTCACCCGGTCCGTCAACACATCGAGTTACGGCTCAGATACATTCCGATGGGCTCACCGAATCGCAGGAGTATAACCAAATCACCGCCGGTGAGTAAACGTTTTTAAGGTTTTATTTTTATCTACAGTCAATAGCTACTTTTGTTCAATTCTCTGTAGAGTGTTTTACGGGCTTCCCCCTGTGACGCTAGGTGAAAGATTATGTATCACGTGTGACGCTGAGGCGTTCAAGAACGACTTGGTTTCCCCAGCTTTTCAACGGCTCACAGAACAATATTTGATCCCTCGGTATTAGTACTATATATATATATATATATATATATAAAGATAAATAATATTTTTCAGGACCCACGCCTCGAGAGCTCGAAGGAATCGACTTCACCCAGACCGATTTTGGTGAGAAGTCTTTCAAGATTATATTGATTTATTTTAATACTAGCCCTAACCATATGTTTGTAACCATTTTTATTTCTGTATTTCAGATTTAAACAGGTGTATGGATGAATATTACCGCTCTTCCAACCAGGTCAATACTAACGGTTATGCAGGAGCGAGCATTCTCCCTCAACCGGGCAGACAGCGAACGCCTCGTCAAAATCGGCTCAAGAGGAGACGTGATACGTTTGAAAGCGCCCGCGGGTTTGCGCGACAGAGGACCGGAGAACCTGGCGCCGGATACATAGTGATCAGTCCGCCTGAGTCCCCCATCCGAGAAGTTGTGAATTCACCGGTTCCAACCGTTCAGGACCCAGACGTTTTCGGGAATCGGGAAGCTAGCAGACAGACTGATAACCAGCAAACGGCGATTCATGCCGCGCCTGTTCACCAGGACCGACACGCGGCGCGTAAGTTAACTATTTTAGCTCTGAATCTTACCCCCGATTGTACATTTCTGAATTATCTCAGTTCATTTAATCTATGTGTTTTATTTAGCCGCAGTAACAATCCAGCGAGACATCGTAGCCGAAGCGGCGTTTACGGCTGAAATATTATCTCCCACCGCAGCATTTAACCAGCCGGACGGTAAATCAACATCCGTTTACTTTGTTTATTCAGTATTTAATTTATTTATTTTTATCTTTCCGCATCTAGTACCCCTGTATGAAATTTATTTATTTATTTATTAATTAATTTATTTGTTTTTGGTTGCAGTTCAAGCAGGCACAGCCGGTGAAACAATATCTCAGCGTTCCCCTTTAGCCGCCCAGGCTGTAGTAACACAGGGGGATATACTTATCCCGCGATCTCCAGTTTTGACCCCGCCATCACAGGATCTTCCTCTCGACACCTCAACCCCTCAGCCGGAAGGTAATTGAATACCTGTTTTGTTACTATGTTATCCGGTATTTATATTTAACTTTATAAATTATAAATTTCTTCAGCTGCAGTGCCTTGCGGGCAACCAGATCCAGCAGATTCAGCCAATCCACTCACCCCGCCTGCAGCCTCCCGGGCAGACACAGCCAATCAACCATTAGAGGGTATCCCCCCTCCACGAGCAGCTTCCAGGGCTGACATAGCAGAGGAGACTCCACAAGCAATTTCTACACCGGCAGTACCAACAGTAACTCCTCACCCCAGCTGTAAGCCCTCAATTGGTCATTGTTATTTTTATTCTGTAGTTATAATTTATTTATTTATTAATTAATTTATTCTTTATGCTCATGTTTGCAGTAACTCGAGCCACCTCTAGCTTGATCAATCTCCGTTCATCTGTCCTGAAGCTGCAACAAGACATCGGTCGGATAATCATCAAAGCTCGTGCTGTGAAAAGGATTATTCAAGGTACAATTTAATTTCAAAGCATTCATAGAATTAGTTTGTGATATATTAATTTTATTCAATCCTGATTACGTTAAAAATCGAATTATATTCTTTTTATCTTTATCACAGAAACATCAGCGGTTGTTGAGCAAATTCCATCCTCAGGAGACAGAGCACAGCTTTACTGCATGCAGGCTGGAGAACTTGTGACATCCTGCCAGATTTTGCTGAATCAGTTGTTCCGGTCACCGGCATTGGACCGTGCAGCAAGTGAACAGATAGGCCCTAGCTTGATCAATCTCCGTTCATCTGTCCTGAAGCTGCAACAAGACATCGGTCGGATAATCATCAAAGCTCGTGCTGTGAAAAGGATTATTCAAGGTACAATTTAATTTCAAAGCATTCATAGAATTAGTTTGTGATATATTAATTTTATTCAATCCTGATTACGTTAAAAATCTAATTATATTCTTTTTATCTTTATCACAGAAACATCAACGGTTGTTGAGCAAATTCTCTCGTCAGGAGACAGAGCACAGCTTTACTGCATGCAGGCTGGAGAACTTGTGACATCCTGTCAGATCCAGGTGGACCAGATGTTCCAGTCGTCAAGACTGCATTCAGTGTAATCAAGTAAAAATTGTGACCTCTGTAAAAATGGGGAGCCAGCAAATGAGACACGCATTAAATGAAATGTTGAAAGCTGTAAGCGAATTACAGAATATTGCAGTTGATGACACATCAGGGGTTCTGAATCTACCTAATGCTTCACCCTCTCGGTTAGAAGAAGCCCTGCAACAATTAAACGCTTCATTTTCTCAACCCTCCTCCCCGGAAAATGATTCGCCACACTTTGAGATGCAGGTTACAAATGATGATATCACGCAAATGGTTAACGAGCTTCAGAATATTCCATTTCGGGATACGTCTGGGGTTGCTAATTTACATGAAGGTAATGGTTCACCAGATAGACAGCAGGTTCACGCCGGCCAGGGTTGGAATTATGAACGTTTATCGTTGCTAGAACAAGCCCTCCATCAATTAAACGCATCCTCCTCTCAGTCATTTAACCCTAATCCTGCAGGCGAACAGTCTCATCACCACCTGCAACAGCACGGGGGTAATTTAAATCAGACTGTTGTAGAAAATCATATTCCGTCTGGTTCTTCTAATACAGTTTCGCAAAACCCCACCTCCGGCACGCATCAACAGCCAGACGTGCAGGGCCTGCAGGATCAGCCCTGCACCAGCCAGTCAGCTGTAAACAGCTCTGAGCACACTCAACAGTCCTCTACATCCAGCGTCCAGCGTGATCGCTTCAATGTCACAGAAATAAGACGCTCTTTAAACATCACCGCTATGCAGCCTGGTGAGATTCCTGACCCCGTCCAATTTTACATACAGGTTTATGATGTTCTGGCTGACTTGGCAGAATCTGTTATTCCTCTAACGTCTCGTAACGACATTATCCAGCTTGAATTAAGCGGGCACGGGTTTTCTCATCATACCGTGGTACAAGTGGATGGCGAAGGCGATTCAATTTTGCCTGCATTTCAGGAATTTTTAGACGACTTAACACAATCTAACGAGGAGTTAACCGAGAATGTAGAAATCGTCCTTCAAGTTGTAAGAACGCCAAGCGGGGGTGCAAGACGTAAGGCTGTTAAAACATTAGACTGTGAACTGATCCATAAAAAACGGCGGTATCTATATATTGCTGAAAATTCTTCTAATCAACTTTGTTTTGCAACAAGTCTAGCACATCTCTTTAATCCAACTTTTACAGACAGTGAAGCCGTCCATCAAGGGACAATTTGGCAGCATATGGCAGGTCTGACCGAGCAGACTCCTGTAACTTTCGGTGATGTGCACAAGTTTGAAAATATTCTCAACAGGAAAATTGTCGTATTCTATAAAGACAGCAAGGATGCACTGCTTCGTAATTTCCAGACTGACTTTTCAGATCGTTCAAATCCGATTTTTATGTTTCTGTTCAAAAATCATTACTATGGCATTAAAAGTCTCACAGCATTCACAGGCTCTAATTACATCTGCAGCTACTGCTTTAGCGGCTTCCAAAACATCAACAGACATAACTGTCAAGGTCGCTGTGCGGTTTGCCTTGACCCGAACTGTACGATGAGGCCGTACAGTTCTGTGCAATGCATAGACTGTAAGCGCATATGTCGTAATCTGCAATGTGTTAATAACCACAAGGTGCCCAGATTGAAGCCCAAACTCAACAAGCATGTGAGTAGCTGTGACACCACTAAGTTCTGTCCTGTTTGTAAAAAGCTCTATGAGTTGTCAGCAGGCAAAGAGAGCAAACCTCACGAGTGTTCCATAAAATGTCCGATCTGTCATGAGAAAGTGCCTGCCGGTGCTGATGTAACGTTAAACGGTCATCAGTGTTATATTCAGCCAAGTGTGACTGATGCTGAACTCAACGACAAATTGGTTTTCTACGATCTCGAAACTTTTACAGATAAGTCTGGTTCACACATTCCATATCTTGCCTGCGCAAAAACGTTGAAGGGGGAAATTTGGTATTCCTATGGGTTGAACTGTGTCAAGGAGCTTCTGCTTCATTTCCGGAGAGCTCGTTATAGAGGTTACAGCTTTTTGGCTCATAACAGTCGAGGGTTTGACTCTTATTTGATTCTGAGTGTGATGGTTCAGCTGGGTATAAAACCACATTTAATAACGCAGGGAAGTAAAGTTCTCTGTTTTACCGAGCCGGACTACAGCCTGAAATTCATAGACAGTCTCTCATTCCTTACTATGAAACTCAGCCAGATGCCAAAAGCGTTAGGCTTCACTGATCACGCTAAAGGTTTTTTTCCCCACTTGTTCTCCTCTGAGAAGACTTTAAACTACGTGGGCCCGCTTCCTCCACCTAGTTTCTACGCTGTGGAGCACATGAACCCAGCCGAGCAGGAACGTTTTTCCAGCTGGTACAACGAGGCTTGCAACCACCCCTTTGACTTTCGGAAGGAGGCTCTTTATTATTGCAAAAATGACGTGGAGATTCTTTTCAGGGCTTGTGTGAAATTCAGAGAAGAGTTCTTTAAAGAGACAAATGTGGATCCATTAAAGTCCATAACGATAGCATCTGCTTGTATTAAAGCTTTTACATCAAATTTCCTGCTCCCTAACACTTTAGCCATACCTTCCCCTGTGGATTACCGCTGGCAGTGCAAGACTTTTTCGGATGCGTCCATTCAGTGGTTAGAGTGGCTAGCTGCTGAACGGGGCATTTTCATTCAACATGCTCTTAACAAGGGCGAGGTGCAGCTAGGACCTTATTATGTGGATGGATTTGCAGAGATTCGAGGAGTAAAGACTGTGTTTGAGTTCAATGGTTGCTTTTATCACGGATGTCCCAGCTGCTTTCCAGCTGACCAGAAATGCCCGCTCAGAGGAGTCTGTTTTGAGACTTTCCATTATGCTACCATGGAGAGAGCCAGGGTATTGGAATCGGTTTATGGGGTACATGTTGAGATGATGTGGGAACATACTTGGAGTTTGATGAAGGCGTCACACTCGGGTCTCAAAAGGTTTCTGGAGTGTTTCAGCGCACCTGTACCTCTTCGCCCTCGAGATGGTTTGTTTGGGGGCCGAACTTGTGCTCTTAGACTCAGGTACACGGCCGGAGAGAATGAGTCTGTACGTTATGTCGACTTCACATCTCTGTATCCATTTGTGAATGCCAGCTGCAGCTACCCGTTAGGCCATCCCAAAATCATTTGCAAAGATTTTGACGATCCTCATAACTATTTCGGCTTCATCAGGGCGACCGTGTACCCGCCTCGTGGCCTGTTTTTCCCCGTTCTGCCATACAAGACATCTACCGGTAAACTGGTGTTCACACTGTGCCGGGCTTGCGCCGAGATGAACTACCAGTCGGGTCCTTGCACTCACTCTGATGAAGAGAGAGCGTTAACAGGTGTATGGGTAAGTGTGGAATTCAACAAGGCTCTTGAGCAGGGATATCGGCTTGCTAAAATCACTGAGGTTTGGCATTTTGAAAAACAGAGCAGTTCAATCTTTAAACCGTATATCCACACATTTCTCAAGGGTAAACAGGAGGCTTCAGGTTTTCCGGCTGAGGCTACGGACGAGGAAAGTCGTATGAAATATGTGGCAGACTACAAACGTGAGCAAGGCATCCAGCTAGATGTACGGAAGATTGAGGTGAACCCGGCTAAAAGGCAGGTGGCTAAATTGTGTCTGAACAGTTTTTGGGGCAAATTTGCACAGAGAAATGATTTGGCTCAGACAAGCATTGTCAGCGATCCCGAAGAGTTTTTTAACTTTCTATTTTCCGGTAAATACACAGTAAGCTACTTTCACTTCCTGAACGATGAAATGTGTATGGTTCAATGGAAATACAGCAAACGCTGCGTCTCTCCACCCAACAAGGTGAATAATGTTTTCATCGCTGCCTTTACAACTGCCCACGCACGTCTAAAATTGTACACCTGTCTCGAAAGACTTAAGGAGCGTGTTTTGTACATTGACACAGACAGTCTGATCTATGTGGTTAAACCGGGTCAGACCTCCCTCGAGCTCGGACATTTATTAGGTGACTTGACTGACGAACTTTCAGGTGACTCGATAGAGCAGTTTGTTTCCGCAGGTCCGAAAAGCTATGCTTACCAGACCAGAAACCAGAAACGGGTTGTGATGAAGTTTAAAGGTATCACTCTGACTCGTGAATGCTGTGAGAGAGTGAATTTTGACAGCGTGAAAGAGTTGGTTGAAGGTTATTTGCAAGGTTCTACAGACGATGTTTTACAAGCCCCGCAACACACCATCAGAAGGCATAAAAGAAACTTCCAGCTTCAAAATGCCACATTTCAGAAAAAGCTCCGGGTCGTGTATGACAAGAGAAGGCTTTTTCCTGACGGTACAACTCTTCCGTTTGGTTATTAAAGGCTAACTGAGAAAAATAAAATGTCTCTCTCCCGTGAAACACAGGAGGTTGAATTTGACCCCAGACTAAAAACCCCCTTTTCACTTCTAATAGCAGGGCCGAGTGGTTGTGGTAAATCTTATTTTGTTAAAAGTGTTTTGCTAAATTGTAACCATGTAATGGATGTTGTTCCTGAAAATATAGTCTGGATTTACACCTGTTTCCAAAGTATGTATTCTGAATTGCAAAAAATGAATAAAAAGATTAAATTCATCGAAGGACTACCTGATTCTTTTGATGATGAAAATCTGTTTCCTCCTGATCAAAATCATTTGGTTATTTTAGACGATGTGATTTTCCAGGCTTCTGACCACCCGGAAGTCGTGAAAATCTTCACGCAATACAGGCATCATAAAAATATGACTGTTATAATGTTAACTCAAAATATTTTTCATAAAGGGAAGTATAGTCGTACCATCAGTTTAAATGCTAATTATATGGTGTTATTTAAGAATCCTAGAGATAAACTGCAGCTGAATATATTAGCCCGTCAAATATTTCCGTCAGAGAAAACTTTCTTTATGGAGAGTTTTCAAGACGCCACCAGAGAACCTCACGGGTATTTAATCGTGGATCTGACTCCTACTTGTCCAGACCGTTTCAGACTGAGAACTGGAATGCTCCCAGGTCAGTGGCCAGCTGTTTATGTACCGAAATTAAATTAAATTAATTATTTTATCATGTCAGCTCGCATAAGACGGAATGTTCCGTTACTGAGAGCCCTATATCAAGCCACAGCAAAGAAGCGTAAAGACATTCTTGCTCACTGCTCACCCGACTTTCTCAAAGCCTTGTGTGAAATATCTCTGAATATCTTAAAAGGTAACGTGAAAATATCTCATTCCCAGCATAAAAAATTGCAAAAGCAGAAAAAAATAATCAGATTGCTGGCTGATAAAAGAACCGGGTTAAAACATAAACGGGCTGTTTTGAAAAATCAAACGGGCGGTTTTATTCTTCCTCTGCTGACTGCCGTCGCCCCTTTAATCGGAGAGCTGGTGGGGGGTCTCATCAGGAGATGAGAAAAATGTCTCTTAGGACGGCGCAAAAGATGTATCTGGTTTCACCGCATCAGTTCAAACGTTTGACACCGGCAGAATCTTCCGTCAGAGAGACCGCTGAAGAGGATTTGGATTCTAAAATGAGAGAGATTCTGAATGAACCGGGACTGAGTTCTTATGAAAAAATTAAAAGGTACAACGCTCTGTTGCAGAGATATCTGACTCTAATGAAACAAGGTCAGCTTGAGGAACCCCGAGTGACTTTAACTGTGCAACGTGACCCTGTGCCTGAAAATAATGAGGCGGACTCTGGCTCTACAGCCTCTTCTGCTGAATTGGATCAGACCGCTAATGACATTTTAAAAGCTCTACCTAACAGAGATCGCAAAAACGCTGAATACATACTGAAAAGGTTAACGCAAGTTGGCCCGAGTTGGACTTCGAAAGGGGAATTTGTTTACCGCGATCGTGTGATGGGAGGCTCACATTTGGTTGATTTGTTGAAAAACCTCCTGGTTCAGTTCAAGAGGAAAACACAGAGTCAGGAACCTGTAGGCTGGACCCCGTTCATGGCTGCCTTGAAGGAGCTAAACATCCCTGTGTCATCAGTCAGTAACCCGCAAGCCCGCGACCAATACAGAGGCATGACAGAAACAGGTGTATCAGAGAAGAACAAAGATAAACCCGTCGTGAAACGAGAAGGAAAAATCGTGCTGTCTCCTAAATTCCCCGGAATAGACTTTATGGATCCCACCCCAGGGAAAGGACCTGCTCGAAGCAAGAGAGTCAAGAAAACCCCTGCATGGTTGACATTTTCACCCTAAAAGTCTGTATGAAATAAAAAATGGAGAAATGAATTTGTAATAAAGAAAACTTTAATGTTTCAAATTATTCAAGCGTACAGTGTTTTTATTTAGACAAGTTACAGCTTGTAACAATCTTTAAACATTTGCAAAGAACACGTTCCGTGAATAAACGAGCACGAGGCCCTATTTTTGATACAATGCTGATATTTTTTCACAAAATCATATACCATGAGATCATTTTTATAGACATCGTCGTGGTAGGTAGCCAATATTTCATGCACTGAAAGCCCACAGGCTTTATGACACAGATAATAAACACAGTGATGACCGCACACAGTTGATAGAGTGTCTTGAAGTTGGCGATTATGATACAATATTTTCGAGGATCTCTCTTTCAAAAATGCCGCTATGCTCGGTGGATAAAATTCAAAATCAGGACTGAATCCATAAGAGTCGAAAAAGGTGGCTCGATCATTCTCTTCCAAAGTCAAAGCTAGCCAGTGTTCTCCAGGCATGTGTGAAGGATGAGTGTTTACGATGAAATAGGCCGGTCCTCTGTACGTGCGTTTCAGTAACGGGAGTTGATCGGATGCCCAGACCCCGTGAAATAAATCCCCCAGAAGATGATGCATCAAACTTTCGATCTCGCGGTTATTCATGTTTTAATAAAAATCCACCAGGACCTGCCTTTTTGAGTCGATTTCCGAAATTGAATCGTAACACGCGTACACGATCAGGGTGGTCGTGTGAGGCAACGGAACTCGGAATCTCATTTCCAGTCTCAAATTCCCATTACACACCGGTGACAGAGCGTCAGAGTCCTCTGTAGGGCTGAGATTAAAAACAAACAGGGAATAACCCTCATTAAATTCCTCTCGAGCGATGCTTAAAGGAAGGTCTTTTAAATGACGACCTGTAGCGGTGAACATGTTGTAATATTCCCTCACTGAAATACCGTCATTGAATTGAGGCTGAAATGCTTTGGCTGGCACCTGTCTGCCATCTTTGCAGAGAGCTAAATATTCCACATCCATATGCTTAAAGTTGAAAGGGGACAGGCTTCTCCTTCCAGTGAACGCTTCGTGGTCGACCAGACCTAAAACGAGATATCTAGGAAGGGTACCTAAAAACAGATTCTCCTGTGTACATATCCTGGAATTTTCTGGGATAGAATATGTTTTCACGTTCACGCGAGAAAGAGGATAGAGAGCATTTCCTCTCGTTAATGCTGAAGCGTGCCCTAGCCGTATAGCCGGGGAGACTGAAACTTTTTTCACAAAAAGAGATGCTCCTAGAATTTTCAGCCGGAAGGTTGAATCACGAGGTCCCATGAGAGAGAATGCGTCGCTGGCCCTGGTTAATTTAACCCTCATGTCGACAGAATTCAGAAGGAGTCTTTCGCAGAAGAATATATCAGCGTGAAGCGGGCCCATCAAGTGTAACTCTCTCGAATTAGCAGTGAAAGAGGCTCTGCGGTTAGCGCCTGAATTAGGACCATCGACAAAAACAATCGAGTCGATAGCTCCCGCAGTGTCTTTGTAAAAGAGACCTGCGCTAAATTGACTCTTTAAAGTATCCTCCGAATAGTTAAGCAGAGTTTCGATAATTGCCCTGTAGGGGTGCGTAGAGCTACTCTGTGAAATTAACCTATCTCCCAGAATAACATCGCATTGACTGAACATTGTATTCAGCGGGTAATTTATGAGTCCGACGGCCGCATCATTAGCCAGGTCGCTACCGTCAGCGTTGGTGATCTTTAGACGGACGTGTAGCAAGGTGTCGTTCAAATCTAGGTATTTTTCTCCATCTCCGGGGATAAAGAACTCGATAGGCCCCGTGTCTGTAATAGCTGACACGGGTAATATTTCGGTGTAGACCTTATCTTCGATGGATAGTTGAGTCATAGGGACCGTGAAAAGATCGAGTTCGGCCAGGGTACATTCTGACGATTTCTGATGTAACAGAGCCATGATTGATTTTTAATGAAAATACTAAATCAGTTAAATATATCCTTGCTCGCAGCAGACTTCCTTCTCCTAGGCTTGCTGTTGCGAACTGGCTTGTTCTTCTTCCGCGGTGCGAGTTTATGTGAGCGCCAAACACGTTGCCCCGGAGGTCGCTTTCTAGCCCTTTTTGACAAAACCATCACCCCTGACCCCTCCTGGTTATTCACACCTGTTATTTTGGTCATAGCTTTACCTATGACGTCTGAAGCAATGTTTGTGGCCGCCCTTTTCAGATGGGGTTTCGCTATTGCGAAGCCGGATTTAACTAGGGGCGATACAAAACGAAATAGTTTTGAAAAAATGGATCCAATCCCCCGCCCGTACATAACGGGAGCGCCATAGAAACCTGGTAAAGCGCCCCCAACCTGGTTTTGGTAATAGGAGACGAAACGGTGTGGGTCTTCTCTCAGGAAAACCATGTTTTCTCGATTATTTTTCCCTTCTCACGTTTTAGTACGTTGCAACGTTGCTGGTGCGAGTCGTGGCACAGCTATGAATGATTCCGGTCGCAGTCGTGTTTTTTTTATATCCATAATCTGTTTCATGTGAATGCTCGGTGTGAGGTCACAGGTCTGAAATGCAACTTCACGATGCACTTTCCGTATGTAAATTTCACAGGGGTGTTCTGATCCGTTTTTATTTCAACTTGTATATTTTCAATGTGTTTCTTGGCAACAGGTAAATAGTAAGGATTATGGAAAGTTTCAGTTATAACATCCCCAAAAACACCTTGGACCTGGACGGTTCGCAAGAGAGGGGCGTGAGCATCCCCTACCATCTGTGGGGCCACAATATCGCTGTATAAATATAAATGGTATAACCCCGCCTTAAAGTCTATAGGTCGTGGGGCGTGCCAGTGATCAAATTTGACCCATTCTCCAGGTTCCGTGCCTAACATAAAGGCGATTGGAGCGTAAAAACATAGGTGGTTCTGGCCACCTGCTTGAAAAGTTAGCATGTTAGCAGTGCGGTTAACTTTGAAATAAATATCTGAATCTATCTTTCTCAGATGGGCTTCAATCTCTGTGATAAGTTGATTCAAATTAGTATAGTATCCGCTTGCAATCTGTACGCGTTGAACTTTTGCTTCATCCGCTTTCCGCGATTCGAAATAGGCGTTTTCTGAGGGGACATTATGCCATGTATGTGGATAAGAAACCTCCGTCAAAGCCACTTGCCAGTGACCTTGTAAGTTAATAGGTTGGGCTAAATCCACACGGAAACTCGATATGCTATTATCCTTAAAAACATTGAGGCTAGCATTGGACGGCAGCGTCAGATAAAACCCCTGGTCCTCAGTTAAGCGATCCATGTTGCAATGTCACCCCTCCGGAGAGCAGCGCCTTGTTTTATACATCACGGAGGTCATCGGCTCTCACCCAGCTGTTGAATTTCTCCGGCCAATTTTTCCAATGTACTAAGACCTGTCTGACCCCCCGAACTGTGCGTTTGTCTAATATTTCACCCACTTGATACAATTTGCCTTTTGATATTTTGACCTTTTGAAGCTCCTCGGCATAAAAAGAACCTCGGACGGGTTCTCCATCTAAATCTTTCAGCTTGAATACGGGTGGAGATCGCTGTATCACTTCTGTAACTGTAAAGATTTCATCCGTGAAACTCTGTTCATATTTTTTGTCAAACACTCCACGCACTTTCGATATTCTGACATGATCACCCTGCTTAAACGCCATCTTGAGTTTTGTGCAGCGTTTGGAATTAGTCCCGTACAAATTCTGAAGCACCTGAAAAGTGTTACTAACGGTGACTTCCACAGGGGTCATTTTAATACTCGAATGATAGCTATGGTTGTAACTTTTGACCAGATCCTGAAGCACGTTTACATAACGGAGAGTGTTGTTTGCTGTGAAATATCTCCACATTCTAGATTTTAACGTACGGTTAAACCTCTCAACGACTGATGCTTTTATTTCACTAGCCGTGGAAAAATGTTCAATACCGTTTTTATCCATTAACGCTTTGAATGATTTGTTGAAAAATTCTTTACCGTGGTCAGTTTGAAGTCTCTTTGGAACCCCGCTCTCCTTTAAAACAGACTGGAAAGCTGTTACGACATCGGACGCTGTTTTCCTTTTTAAAACTCTGACGTAGGCTCTTTTGGAGAATACATCGATAACGGTTAATAGATAATTGTATCCGTCATTTTCTTTGGATAAACTCTGCATATCACAAAGATCTGCTTGAAACTGTCTCAGAGGCCTGGTGACAAACACTCTATTTCTAGGAAATCTTATTCTTGCTGGTTTATGTAAAGAATATGCATCTTGTTCTGATAAAAAGTCGCGAACCTTTTCAACCGGGACCTTTTTCCCGGTTTCACTCTGCATAGCCCTCTGTAATCTATCTACTCCACCAAAAGAACCTGGGTGAGCAGGTGTGTAATATACACGCTTCATTAACTTTGCTTCAGCCATACCTTCCCAGACACGTAACAATGCTGAATGAAGGAGAAGACATCTGTATTCAGGTTTTTATATATATTTTATTAACATAGTCTGGAAGGATAATACATTCATTTAATATAGCACAACTAATTTAAAAACAATCATTTCATATAAAATAAAAAATAAAATGTAAAACAGATACAATGAAAAGACATTCTTTTTAATACGATGTCTCTAACTAATTTAAAAACAGTCATTTCATATAAAATAAAAAATAAAAATAAAAAATAAAATGTAAAACAGATACAATGAAAAGACATTCTTTTTAATACGATCTCACTAACTAATTTAAAAACAATCATTTCATATAAAATAAAAAATAAAAATAAAAAATAAAATGTAAAACAGATACAATGAAAAGACATTCTTTTTAATACGATGTCACTAACTAATTTACTATATAAAGAGAAAACATGTATGCATCGGTTTTCAAGAGCCCCGCCAGTAGTCCGTGATGGTTTCAAGTTGATCTTTTAATTCATAGTTTTCTTCAACCAGCCGGTCATATCCGTCATAGATTGTATGAACTACACGCTTCACCGTCGTCAACTCGTACAGATACGCCTGTATGACTGCATTAACAGTATCGTTGTCATGATGGATGTTGCGAGCGGTTAGAAACCGTTGAACAGCATCCACGAAACGCTCGTTATACAGTTCTCGCATTATACCATAGTAATTGTATTCGTACAGTTCATTCTCAAGCAGCTTCAAACATTCATGGTCTTTCTGACTAGGACGATCGTTAACGCATCCATAACACTTATCGTGCATGTATTTTCCGATCGCTGCAGTCAAAAGACGATACAGCACAGTTTTCACAGCTCTGATGAACCCGAACCGAATCCAGCCATCGTTTTCATCGGCGCCGTTCTCACCGTCTGACTGGGTGTCCACAGATTGCGACAGGGGCGCTGAGGTCTGATCCGTCTGGCTCTCAGGGATTTGCTCCACCGCGGAGGCTGGATCTGCTTGCCCGCAGGGGAGCTCTGAGTCATCCACCGTCTGGCTCTCAGGCGGTGATGCCGGCGGTGAGGCTGGATCTGGTTGCCCGCAGGAGAGCTCTGAGTCTTGGGAAAGCTGTGGGGAGGCGGGAAGATCCACCGCTTGTGAATCTTCATCCCGGGTCGCCGTCTGAGGTGGCGAGGGAGTAAACCTGGAATTGCCACTCCTTAAAACAAAGACCTCACGGTGTAGGTTGAGGCCTTCGGGGCGAGATCCGGTCCTGATCATGGTGTTTCTCTTTAGCGATGTGAGAATGCTCTCGCTGGTAAGAAGTCCTGTCAGCGAAGCTGCACGGAGTCCCGATCGGTCTGGCCGGTTGTATTTATATACAGAGAAGGGTGTGGTTAACGTTGAAGGGGCGGTATTGGCAGTTGTGAGGGGCGGGTCTAAAAAGCGAGCGCTTTTTTGACCCCCAAAATGTCTTTCCAGTTGCGGCAGTCGCGAAACAGCGTTGAAATACGGTTTGCTATTCCGATCATCTTGTCACGCCATGCATCAAAGGGGATGGACAGCAAGGTCCTGAAGACCCCACATTCTGAATTATAATAATCCAACATGAACATAACCGTCTGTGCTTCATCTTGAGCTTTTCTGAGACTTGCACGGAAAAACCATCGACCGTTAACCCCCGTCTTTGACTGCCAAGTAGCTGAGAAGATCCTGTTTCCTGAATCTTTGTCAATTTCATTCAGGTTGGTCTGCACTCGCCTGCAGCGTTTAACCGTGGGTGAGTCATTGGTTTCATCCTCGACTTGTTGATGTGACCATTTCCCCCGTTTAGCTGGGGGTGCATCCTTGATTTCATCCTCGGCTTGTTGATGTGAACGTTTCACCCTTTTAATGGCAGGCAAATCCTTGATTCCCTGCTCGGTTTCTTGTGTCTCAGAGGGCCCTGCCGGAATAGGTTCTTCGGGATTTAATCGAATGAAGCTGGTTTTTCGTCTCACAGAGGGGCCTGCTGCAGCATTCGCTTCTTCAGGGCCTAGTCTGCGAAGCATGATAAGTTTCAGAACAGCCCAATCGTTCGATGTCAGCATGCCCAAGGAGTGGATAGTTTGCAGCTCGTCATCTTGATCATCCAGTTGATAGAGGTACATCTCCCCGGTTTCATATTTGAAGACGTACCCCCATTTACCACGGGCTCCATAGGGTTCCAGAGACCATTGTTCTTGCAGACGATGGCTCGGAGGCATCTGAGTTCTACATAAAAACAGCGTACCCTTGTGAGGGGTATACTGAGCTCCCCAAAAATCGCTCTGATCACGGCAAATCGTGACGGGTGTCTCGGCAATTACGGGTTCAAAGGTGCTTCTCCCAGACGCCATGTTGAAAAGTATTCATTTACTACGGACGCTGGAGAAAAGGGGCTTATATCATGAGAGAGGCGGTCATGGGCGGGTCCCGGGGCGGGACTTGAGCCGTAAATGGGTGATGGATGGCTGGTGTCATAAAACGGGGAGGGGTCCGGAAGGGGGGTCAGGAGAGGGGTTCACATAGGGGTGAGAGGTGTCATAAAAAAGGGAGGGGTCAGGAAGGGGGGGGTCATAAATCATTTTTTGGGGGGGGGGTGACAGGTGACAGGTGACAGGTGTCATAAATCATAAGGTCATATACAGTTCATAGGGGTCATAAATTACTTTTGACATATGGTGTATCCTATGGTTTTTTCTCTGGTAATAAAGTAAAAAATCTTGGTGTTATTTTTGACCAAGACATGTCATTTAAATCCCATATTAAACAGGTTTCCAGAGTTTCCTTTTTTCACCTCAGGAATATCGCCAAAATTAGAAAAATTCTGTCCAAGGGTGATGCTGAAAAACTAGTCCATGCATTTGTTACTTCAAGGCTGGACTATTGTAATTCTTTACTATCAGGAAGTCAACAAAATGCAGTTCAAAGTCTTCAGCTGATCCAAAATGCTGCAGCAAGAGTTCTGATGAAAATCAACAAGAGGGATCATATTTCTCCAATTTTAGCTTCCCTTCATTGGCTTCCTGTTAAACCAAGAATAGAATTTAAAATTCTTCTTCTAACGTATAAAGCCCTTAATAATCAAGCTCCATCACATATCAGAGCTCTGATTACCCCGTATGTTCCTAACAGAGCACTTCGCTCTCAGACTGCAGGTCTGCTGGTGGTTCCTAGAGTCTCTAAAAGTAGAATTGGAGGCAGATCCTTTAGCTATCAGGCTCCTCTCCTGTGGAACCAACTCCCAGTTTTGGTCCGTGAGGCAGACACCCTGTCTACTTTTTAGACTAATCTTAAAACTTTTCTTTTTGACAAAGCTTATAGTTAGAGTGGCTCATGTTACCCTGAGCTAACTCTATAGTTATGCTGCTATAGGCTTAGGCTACTGGAGGACATCAGGGCCTATTTTTCTTACTCTACTGAGTTCTACTGTTCTCCAGTTTTGCATTGCTTGTTGTCATTTCAGCTTTTAACTTTTTTGTTCTCTCTCTTTTTTCTTCATAGTAGGTACACCTGGTCAGTGTTGTATAGTAACAAAGTAGAAATACTTCACTACTGTACTTAAGTATATTTCGGAGTACTTTATACTTTTCACGAGTATACATTTTTTTGATTACTTTTACTTTTACTTCACTATATTTCCGAACTTAATTGCATACTTTTACTCCGATACATTTTCAATGTTAGGTTTAGTTACTCGTTACAAAAAAAGTGTCGGTTTGGCTCTGCCAGACGTGCGTACATGCACAGGTTCGCCCGGAGCGCCTCCATTTGAAGCGCTCGGCGTGTCATTTCAAAGTTGCTGGTGAAGATTCTCAGTCATCCAGGTCATGGTCATTCCAAAAAAAGTAAAAAACAAGGCAACTGGACTTGTTATCCGTAGTAGAATTTCAAAGTTGCTGTGCGCCAGCGGGGGCAGGGCCTGGCGCTCCACGCAGCCAATCACTAACGCGCCTGACCTTTGATTGACAAGGTAGAGACCCCCCCTTTAACTCCGCTCTCATTGGTTGTGCTGTCTTAAATCCCGCCTTCCCTCTTCCTGATTTGCTGTTTTCTATTACGTGTGTGCGTGCATGTGCGTACGTGCTTGGAGCGCGAGAGTTCAGTTTTGATTTTTAGTGGGATACAGCCGTTACCACAATTAATACTAGACTACGAAACTAGTCCCAGTTAAGAAACTAAATATTATCAGCACTAAAATAGGTGAAAGCTGCTTAGTGCAGTTCTGAACAGAAGCAGCAGAGAGAGTTTTGAATTGTTGAACTTGAGAAATGTAAGTAACCAACGTTAATATCTCAAAATAGCATTTAATTCTGAAGTATAACACATTTTATCAACAAAAACCTAATCTCCTCTATAAAACTAAATATTCTGTGCCAGGCAGGAGTTCTGAAGACTGCTGGAAAGATGGAAAAGCAAAGACTGCAGGTCATAAAAATTCAGATTCTTAGCCACAGCCGTCTGAAAAAGGTGAGAGTGTCACTTTTACCATTATTTCGTTGTTATTGTTGCTTTCATTTATTTTCGACCATTTGAGGCAGTTGCTACTCTTGTTTAGACCTTTGCGTAGTTATAATAGTATGATTAGGGTTCCACAAAATAGTGTTATTCATTTGACTATTTCTACTTTTAGAATTAGGATAAAGACAAATAAGACAAAGGAACACAATTTACATTGGTTTTATTGTTCATAGATTTCCACACTGTCCATTAATAAATTAGTATAAACCAGGGCCGGAGCTAGCAGATTCAGAGGGCAGAGAATTCCCAAAGTATCTAACATATTCTACCTCCTGCAATGGAAGGAAAAATTGTTATGGGCTGGCTGATATACAGCAGGTCAAAAAAGGCCATATTTTGGCTGCAGTGCTGCTGTTCTCTTATGAAGAAAAGATCATCTAGTGCACTAAATTCAATAGCTGGGTTGAAAATATCCAGTATAAAATACAGAGATTTGTGTGTGTGGTGTGGTGGCGGCAGGTGTAGAGGGGGGGGGCCCAAAAAGACTGTGTTGTCCCGGGCCCTAGCAAAGCTGTCAGCTGGCCGGCCTGCAGGTGTATCTATTAGCAGGTTTACCACTTCTTGTAGGTTAACTAAGCCTGGTTTATCACTTCACCATGTTCTTAGTATACACCACCTTTGCCTGCACTTGGTTGTGTGTTGGTTGCTTAGCACTGACCTTACTTGAAGAAGGAAAACTGAAAGCTTACAAAAAGGTTGTATTTTCTGTCTAAACTTGGTCTAAATTTCTCCTGCACTTGGTTGTTTATATTATTTTAAGTGAATTTGACTTTCAAAGTTTACCAAAATCTAAAAAATGTCATTCAAACTGCATGTGCTTTGTTTTACTTTTTACTTATACTTTTCATTACATTACTTAAGTACATCTATTTTTACAGTAATTTAAGTACAAGACATTTCAGATACTTTAAGACTTTTACTCAAGTAACATTTCAGTCAGTTACTTGGACTTTTACCAAAATCATATTTTGGAGAAGTACTTATACTTTTACTTGACTCCGAGATTTCAGTACTTTATACAACACTGCACCTGGTCTGGCGTTCTGTTAATTGTGACATCATCCATGGGAGGAAGATCATCCACTATTACCATCTAGTGTAGAACAGATTACTGGATCAATGTGTGCTTCTGTGCTTTTTTGTCTCTCTTGTTGTGTCTCTGCTCTGTCTTCTGTAACCCCCAGTCGGTCGAGGCAGATGACCGTTCATACTGAGCCCGGTTCTGCTGGAGGTTTTTCCTTCCCGTTAATGGGGAGTTTTTCTTTCCGCTGTGGCTACATGCTTGCTCAGTATGAGGGATTGCAGCAAAGCCATGTACAATGCAGACGACTCTCCCTGTAGCTCTACGCTTCTCCAGGAGTGAATGCTGCTTGTCGGGACTTTGATGCAATCAACTGGTTCCCTTATATAGGAAATTTTTTTACCAATCTGTATAATCTGATTGAGCTTGACTTTGTAAAGTGCCTCGAGATGACATGTTTCATGAATTGGCGCCATATAAATAAAATTGAATTGAATTGAATATGCTCAGTCCAATAGTAATGGGGGTTGTTTACGATAAAAAATATATAATATTGTTCCTCTATCCTTTATTTATCTGAAATAAACAGTCTGAGAATGACATCAATAGACCTCATGGCTCCGGAAATATGGGCCATTGTACAAGGTAATATCTCTTCACTGTGTTAAACAGGGGAACCAGTGTGGGAAAGTGGGGGAGGCTGAGATGCTGCAAAGGGACCCAGCTGCATGTCAGTGCAGGAGGGCCAGAGATGACTGTTATGGGAATATTATTCTGAAGTCACTATGGGCTGACGCCAACTCGGACTGGAGACACAAAGACACACACGGCGCTCACTTCAGCTCCTCGGCTCTGCTGATTGCCAAGACCAATGCTCTGGTGTTACTATGCAGATAATGAATGTCTGGGATATGATTGTCTCTGTTGTTATTTCATGGTACGGCAGTGGAGCATTTAGGGGAAGTTGGGGAGAAACAGGGCAGAAATAGGCGGACGCAGACTGCAGCGGGACCGTGGTGTGCGATTACTTTCCATCTATGTGATCTCTGCCCTGTTTCTCAATAAAAGTGATGGAACTTCATCACCGCCGTCTCCTTATTCAGCATCTCTGGGAATTCAGTTATTATTGTTTAGAATTCCAACCACACCTACTGACACAAAAAAGTCCCTTAAGTAGGATTTAAACCAGTGGAGAGCTGTACCAGAAAGGCCGACCCAGTTTTCCGGGAGTTCTAACAGAATGGAGTGATCAACAGTATCAATGCTGCACTGAGGTCCAACAGAACCAGCACGGTGGTTCTTCCACAGTCTGTATTTATATGGATGTGATTAAACACCTTGATAAGGGCGGTCTCTGTACTGTGGTGAGGAAACCTGACTGGAATACGTCAAAGCGGCTGGTCGTTGTTAAGAAGGTGTTTAATTGTTGAAACACAGCTTTTTCAATAATCTTACTGATAAAGGAGGTTTGAGATGGGCCTGTAGTTCTGGAGTAGTAGTTTGTCTAAATTGTTCTTTTTCAGCAGTGGTTTGATAATTGCTGTTTTTAGGGACTGGGGGAAAACACCTGACAGAAGGGACGTGTTTATTATCCGAGTCAAATCAGACGTCATAACTTTCTTTTAGAAAGTTGTGGGTAGAACAAGTAGCAGAGCAATTTGTGTCTCTAACATGAGGAGAACAGTGAGAACAAACGTTTTTGCGCAAGTGCCTTCTTGAATATGCAGATCACATGCTAATGACCAAACCGCACAATTCTATGGCAGGGAACATCTAAATGTAAATAAATAATACCCACAAACTGGGCAACAGTCAAGTGCAAACTGGCATGCAAAAATGCCAGAAAGGAGGCACTGGTATGATGACAAAAGAAGGACAGAGAGTCTCTCTGCATGTGACCATACTTGGGCTGTTAGAATAACAACAGTAGAACAATTTTAGTGAGGAAAAGGACGGCTGCTAGATGCAGCCGTCTATTGTTTTAAATAGTTATCATTATTACCTCGAACGACTGGAGGGCGGTTTCAGTCAACAGGAGCTGGAGAAGCTCTGCTCAGCTGTTGCATTTGACATGAGCACCGTCACTGAAACAAACTCGTAGAATAATGATAAACGGGGATAAATCTGATTTGTAAGGTTTAATATTTTCCTATTAAAGGGAGATATAAAATAAAAGTTTTTCTTCTGTTCTGCAGAATGTCTGATGACAAAACAGCCTTTTTCTTTTTTTTTTAAAGAATAATAATTATTGTCTCTAATACAACATTTAACAGCAGAAATTCTCAATTCATTTAAAACTGTTTTGTGCGTCCTGGATGTTTGGAATGATTATGTGAAGGATTTGATCTTCCTTTCTTTGAAAGCAGCCAGCAGTAGAAGCAGTTTACTCATTTAAATGACGCAGAACAAATCTCTGTTGTCCTTCTTATCCACTGGGGACACAATCTTTGAAGATCAGGTGCAACACGCCCACTTTTTGCTCTCACAGTCATTATTTGTGGAACCTTTGAAATCAGGCCCTTAATCTCATCTCAGTGTAGATGGTGACCTCAGAGACTGACTTTCAGACGCTCGAGAAACTACAGTACCTGCAACACTTGAAAAAAAATTCACCACAGTAACATGTGGTGATAATAAAGAATCTTTGAATCTTTGAACTTTTACCACTGGTGCCAAACTAAATAAGTGAGATTCGCCCCTTTTCCATTGAAAGCCCCAGGCTTTGTATTACCCAAGTAAACCAAAGCCTGAGGCTTTTGGGTTTTCCTGTTTCCATTAGCTAGGGGCCAGTTATGTAAACCAGCCAAACGTCATTTGGGATGTTGCAATGAAAACCTGCAGTACCACTCCGGTCCACCGGGACAGACAAAGGCGGAGAGCTTGCATCATATCCTGCCACTCAAGCTGCCACTCATCTGGATTCCTGAGAAACAGGACGAAGTGCAGCTGTTGTCGTTACATCTCCTTAAGCCCTTTTCACCGCCCCCAACATTGTTTCTCACCGCCGGCTCCAACCTATTCTGCTCCAGAAAATTAAAATAAAGCACAGCTTCTTTCTGTCTGGGCAGCACTGGGACAGCAGTTGTGTGTGACAGAAGAGGAGGGGAGACGAGACTGATCTTCAGATCTTTATGAGTCTATTATTTCCTCAGCCGCTGCTGGAACGGTCAAGGAGAGTTTTTAAGTAAAGCATCGCAGACTTTTGATCTCAGCACAATTATTTTTATATAGGTTAAGGCTATAAGAGCTGAGAAGGTCTCCTTCGCTTTCTCTTTCTCGGAATGCAAGCCTGCTCTACACAAACACAGTGGCGAAAGTTTATAATTAATTAAAAACGCCACAAATATCCCGTCTGGCCGAGTAATACCGCAGCAGCAACGGCCGTAAAGCTGCAGTCTTCCCGGCCAAACGCGACTGTCTGTGGGTCTCTGCTGCTCTGAATAATCTGAAAACAACTTTTGGTGATAAATAAAGGTTACAAAACTGATAGCTAAACTTCTTATCTTACACCACCCTTGACGGTTTTTCTTACTGCAACAAGAGAAGCACTGGGTCGGTTGAGGGACCAAAGCCCCGGCAAAGTAAAGCGCCCGACTAAAGTGAAATTATTCGGGTGAATGTGTATAGAAAAGCTACCCGTGATTTAAAAAGCCCCAGGCTTTTAAGTAGCAATGGAACATTTAACTGAATACCACTGCTCTGCGTTTGAACTCAATTCTGTCAGAGTAATTCTTTCTGGATCCTTGAATTAGTTTATGTTAGTGTGTTCTGAAGGCCAATTATCAGAACAGAAAAAAGTAAAATTAGCAAATAAACCTATGTGGTAATAAAAGCTTAAAGATAAAGAAAAAGCTTATAGGAACAAAAAAAAAAAACATTTTGTTTTATACTTTGCTGTAAGTCAGGTTGTGCAAAAGACAAAATAGGCAAATAACATTCTAACAGAGTAAATTACTTGCTTTGGTCTATTGTTTGTTTTTTGGGGACTGGATTTAAAACTTTTTCTAAAAATGCAACTTCAGGGTAAACTCTAAAAATAACTAATCTTCATAACTTACCATTCTCTGTGATATTAAAACTGATTTCCTCTGGTTTAACATCTTCCTCAGTTAGTCTTTGCGATGCGTCCTTGAAAACATCACAGCTCACATATCCGTTGTTCTCTTTTACAATCTGACTTAAACGTGTCAGCAGCTCACGATGTTCCAGGTTCTTCAGCCTTAAGTGTCTGTACTGACATTTAACGATCATCTCTTTTAAGAGTAGGTCCGATGAATCATCAGCTTCACTCCTCTCTCTGGGTGTGGAAATCAGAACCATTGAATGATCAAACGATTGATCACTGAGACGTGTCAAGAAGACACAGAGTCTCTCTTTTTGTTCCTCAGTGAAGTTCTCAGGCTGAAGAACCAGCAGGAACACATGAGGTCCTGGATCAGAGAGTGTGATGCAGGTTTCCAAAAATTCACTGAGTTTGTCTTCAGACAGGTTGGTTTGCAGGAGGTCTGGTGTGTTGATGATGGTTACTGTTCTCTGATTGAACTGCGTAATGCATTTCTCACACTGTCCAGGGGCTTTTTCAGTGGTGATTTCTTCCTTCTTCAGTATGAAGTTCCCAACTGATCTCCTCTCTGACCAGCTGTTCCCCAGCAGAACAACCCGGAGCTCTGAGACTGTCAAAACACAGAAAGAATAGATAAATAGATATGGAATCAGTTTCATTAGCCATGTTTGTGAGAGCAAAAAAGTAATTTGACTCCTTAAGCTTTAGTGTTTCTATTGCCGCAGTTTTAGTAATTGGTCAAGTTTGGACCATAAATGAATAAAACCAAACATGGATAAGCAAAAATTAAATATAAAACTAGGCTCTAAACTAACTTTTTGCTATGGATGCAAGATTTAGGAAAAATTATCTGTCATGGTTTTTTAAGTGTTTGGCCCACATGCAGAACACAGTCGGGAGACAACAAGCAGTTAAGATGTTTATTTAGGCTGATAAACACGAATAAATGCTCACAGAGTGAGCCGCAGACAATGATCGGGACGTCGGGATCAAAAGCACTGCGGGAGAGAAAGGGACAGATTAACGAGAGCAAGTGCAGGAATCTACGCTGCGTGAAGCTCTGCTTACCGTCAGGTATGGAGAACCTGTCCGGGGGAGGTGGAGTGGAAGAACGGACTCTGCAGTTCTCTTACTCTTAGTGGAACTAGGTGACTGAGCGACAGGTGAGCTGGCAGGTGGAACAAAGGCGGGGAGCCCGAGCAGCACCACAGCAGAGAACAGGAACGGAGAGCAGCTGAAGGAACCGAGGTGAATCCAGGGACGGGAACTCTTGGTAACACCAAGAGGGCTCGAGGGGAATGCCAGAGCAGGATCTGAGCGGCGGGCATTCAGGAGCCAGTCTCCAGCGCTAGGCGAAACAACCGGTGAGTAATCCAAAGCACAAAACGAACGGTTTAACACTCCTGCGTCCTTCAGCTGACTGCAACCTGCTTTTAAGCTCCAGTCGGAGCTGCCGAAACGAGCTGCAGGTGTGCACCACGCCCACCTGTCAACTACAGTCACCTGTGAGAGAAAAAGAGTAGAGAACAGGCTGTGCAGACAGCACAGTCTGTTCTCTAGGCTGTGATTCTCTAGGAGAGAATGATAAAACGTCTTCTGTCTGCTTCATCACCTGGAAAGAGAGATGTAAAAAGAACAGCACAACCAACGGATATAGTATAACAGATACAATAAAGTAACACCTTGATACCATTGCTAAATTATATGTATTATTATTTAAACTGACATGTATAATGTGATAGCTGAGAAAAGAAAGTAAATAAATAAATTATAGCATTTCTGTATAGAAGTGAACACTTAGTACCTGGAACCCAGCACCTGTGGGTGTTTGTGAGAGTGCACTTGTGTATGTGAAATTTATCCAGAAGGAAAATGCTCAATAGTGAGATGACCCCGAGGAAATCCCCCAGGCACCGCAATGCCGAAGCCCCCAGGAGCTGCGGGGGCGAGCCGTGGGCTCCGCCGGCAGCCAGCTACGCTGAAGTGGCCCCGGCCATGGGCTCCAGGGCCCCGAGGCCCCAGGGGCGCCCAGGCCCCCTGGCCGGAGCCCCGACCGAGCCCCGGGGGGCCAGGCCCCGCGAAGCAGCCGCCAGGAATGAACCGGCACCCGCCCGGGAATCCACCCCTAACCCGAGAGCTGCCAATGTTCTTTATTGTTAAAAGCAAATGGTGTAACTGATTACTTCCTTAATTAGGGCATAACCTAAACGTAGGGGACAATCCAGCCCTTGTTCAGATAAACATGCCATTTAAGTGTTAATTTTCTGTTAGGAAAACAAGTAGACAAGATAACACTTAATTTAAAGCGCCTGTGCCTTACCCACAAATATGTAAAAGGAAAACATTTTACATTATATAAGGATCAAAGAATAAAAATAAAAAAAGCAATGGTGTCACAAAATAAGTAAATGTTTTGCTCAATTTTGGAAGTCCAGTGTCGACAGGAAATGACATAAAATGGGAACACGGCAGTTATTCATCTACTAGATAAACGGTTCAGGTAGACAGCGACTTGCGCCAAAACAGCAGCGGTCCAATCAAGCACAGCTTGTGTTGAGCACTTCTCGGCAAGTTGCTTTGAACAAGCACTATCTGAATTGGGATGAGAAATAATGTCAGGATTATTACAGACCACCACTTCTAAATTTTACCCCTCAGCGTAATGGGACTTTTTTCTAGTCGCTCGTACCTGGACTTCTACCTGTATCCCTGCCCTCTGCTGACCTCTCCAAAGTTTACAGCTTGTAGCCTATTTGTTGATTTTAACAAAAATCGCCTCATAAGAAACCCATTGCCTTAGCGCACAATGCTGGCTGTACATTCAAGTGGATGTAGGCGCTACACATGACAGAGGAAAAGTAAAGGAAAATGATCACAGCTGTGATGTTGATCTGGCTCAAGGGGCTCAAAAAGGATCTTAACTGGAACAGAGTTGAAGAACTCTGAACAGTCCTTCAGACGTAAACGGAGGCCGATCTCAGCTAGCATTAGCGTATCCAACAGGGAACCTGCAGCTGCACAAACGCCTCGGTAAGATCAGGGGTGGTGCTAGCTATTTGGGGGCCCAGAGCACAAATGCTGTAAGGTGCCCCTCATGTGGAAATGAACAATAATACAGGATTTGTCAGTGGTTCTCTTGGTTTCCAAAATAACTTCTCAATAATAAAGTTTTGGAAATAGTTGCAATAAGTAAGAGGAGGAGTTAAAATCCTGAAAAAAACATGAAACTAATTTTGTATCAACAATGATATTTCCACACAAGAGAACTGTTTTACCTATCAAGGAGAATAATTAACAAACACAATAGATTTTAAGTGGGTTTAAAATGAGCAAACAAATCAAGTAGAATGAATAAAATGTGTAAAACAGAACCAGGACTGATTCTATGAAGTGCTCTTAGCATAAGACTTATTTTGTGTCATGTTTTGTTTGAAAAAACAACAACTAAAAAACATCATAAATGTCTGACTATCCAGAGGAAACTGAATAATGTGATAATAGTCTGTTTTGTTTTCCTGAAGAAGATTCATTAGGATGAGCTCACTAAAACAACATCTTTGTTACTTTGGCATTTATCATTTTTCATGTTTCCCATTAGTTTTTTTATTTGTTTATATATATATATATATAACTCCAAGTCAATCATACCTCTATGAAATCAAACTGTTCACTTAACAAGCAACACTGATTGACAATCAATTTCAAATTGAATACGCAACAAGTTGAAACTAGAGCCAGTTAGCAAGACACCCCCCCCCCCCTCCCCCAATAAGGCAGTGGTTCTGCAGGTGGTGACCACAATGCTGCCGGTGCTTTCACTCTGGTGCTAGCATGAGATGGAGTCTACAACCCACACAAGTGGTTCAGGTAGTGCAGCTCATCCAGGATGGCACACTAGCGGTTTTTAGCACGTGAGAAACGGGCAGCTGACCAGGGCAGCACTGTTTTCACGAGCAGTTAAAAATAAAGAAAAAAGAAATTAAAAATAATCTGCACTCCAAAGGTGGGTTTCCATTATCTGTCGTATCACTGTGTGAGGAATCAGAGCCCCTTGAAGCTGCAGGCGCCCTGCTTGCTGTGAGAAGATGCTGCAGCCCTGCAGACTGCACAGAGGCTGGAGGTTAAAAGAGACGAGGAAAGGCCCTGAGGAGGAGCAGCGCACCTATGGGTCTCTCAGATGGACTGGGCAACAGGACTGTGGGGAAATCCACTCTACAGTGCAATTGTCTAACGGCGTTAGTGGCAACAGTCAGTCACACCAAGGGGCGAGGAGGCAGGGATGTTTGGGAGGATTCCCAACCGGCCGGTCTTTTTCAGGTCGAACTGGTCGTGGTTAAACTCTTTTTTCCTACCCAATAATAAAACGCAGCCGCGGTGATGCACAGGCGCGAAGCCGCCCTCGCATCCGCAGGTGGCACAGCATCAGGCTGAGTCAATCTGATATTATGGTAGATGCAAACAGCCCCTCATAATAATAATAAAAAAAAAAAACAGAAAGAAACTGGACTGACTTAAAGTAGCAAGTGGTGCCTTGAGTGGAATATTTTTCAAAAACCTGTATTTCTTAAAAATCATATTTCAGATCCAGAGTGATTGCTCCTAACCTCTATTTTTTTATAATTCTTCGAAAATGTTTATTACTGAGAGGATTTTAAAGTCTGTAAATAATATAAAAATTCCTTTTTAAAATATTGTTGGTACTACTTTTTATTCACAATTATTCAATATTTTTCCTGTTTAGCCTCATCAAATTATGTTAGACCTGCTAGAGCCACACCTTCATCCCACCTGACCGCTGAAACCAATTTATTTTCCCTTGTGAGGATGATAATGTTTATTTTATATACATATTAATTGTATGATTGTTTCTGAGATCCTTTCCTCCACGGTTTAGGTGGTGGATCAGCCAATCAGCTCTCTCTGTTTCCACCATCATCCTGCCCACGAAACTCTTGGGCTCGCTAAAGGTCCTCCTCATTACTTCTAACATTTTTCCCCTTTAGGAGCTATCTAACAGCCTAAGATGCTTTGTGAATAACTTTTATCTTATGAGTTAAATAATAGGAATGCTCTTAAATTCTGGAAATTTAAGAGTATTCCTAAAATAACGTCACTAAGAGCTACTTTTAGTCTTAGGATTCTTTGTGAATACAGGCTCTGACTATTTACAGCTCACTGTAAACCTGTATACGGCCCCTTTGGGTTGTAATTTAGAAAGACTTGTTTGCAAAACCTTAAGGTCGTTTATGACTCCTTAAGAATTCTGCTTAAGAAACTCAGGTCCAGTAGTGCAAGTGAGATGTTCTGTAATGCACGTGTCAAGACATTTTAGCCACTCATGAGAAACTTGAGGTATACATTTGTGTCGTCTGGACAGTCCTAATGTAACGCACGTCCTTCAGCCAGTGCCCAACACTAACAGTCATCTTTGCACTCACAATCTGGCCGACCAATATCCGGACTGTGCCTGCGCTGCTGGATTCTGACGTCGTCTTCTACAATAAAAATACAGACAGGTTCTGTAAGTCCTCACTCAACTCCAATTCCATTGAAACAATAGTTTTAAAAATACAGCAAAAACTGTAAAATAAATATATGTAAAATATAGCTTTTGGTTTGCACTGATGAATAATATCTTACCAGATTCATCCCCTGCAGATGCCATAGTGTACAGCTCTAATTGATCTGTAAAAAAAGAGTTTAGATTTCATCTTATCAACTTTTAGGTACCAATATCCTGCAGCCAACATGGGATGTGATGCTGGGCATCATGTGCTGAGCCGCTCTGGCTGGCTGTCGGGGGGGATCAGTAAATTGCAAAGACTCTGCAATCGGGTTTAGTTTCAACAAGATGACAGTGGAAACGGTGGAAAACAGTTCTGTTTTTTAGGTTCAGTCATAATGTTTTAACTCAACGTGGCTTTTGCACACAAAAATCTATTGAGAGTTTTTAATAAGTCTTTTTCAGCTGCTTGTTTTCAGGAAATCTGGATCAACAGAACAGTTTCACAACCCAAACAAAGACTGGCTTTATAACTTCATAACCCATCCCTCAGGCAGCAGAGGGCTGTCACCATAGACATGTATATTAAACACCTTCTTAACAATGACCAGCCGCTTTGACGTATTCCAGTCAGGTTTCCTCACCACAGTAGAAAGACCGCCCTTATCAAGGTGTTTAATGACATCCATATAAATACAGACTGTGGAAGAACCACAGTGCTGGTACTGTTGGACCTCAGTGCAGCATCGATACTGTCGATCACTCCATCCTGTTAGAACGCCTGGAGAACTGGGTCGGCCTTTCTGGTACAGCTCTCCACTGGTTTAAATCCTACTTAAGGGACTTTTTGGTATCAGTAGGTGTGGTCGGAATTCTAAACAATAACAACTGAATTCCCAGAGAGGCTGAATAAGGAGACGGCGGTGATGAAGTTCCAGCACTTTTATTGAGAAACAGGGCAGAGATCACATAGATGGAAAGTAATAGTGTCAGTAGGTAACTTTACATCCCAGACGACAAAAATCACATGTGGGGTTCCCCAAGGGTCCATCCTGGGTACCTCCTATTCAATATCTACATGCTCCCTCTAGCTCAGATCATAAACAACAACATCAGCTACCATAACTATGAAGACGACACACAGCTCTACATCACCATGTCACCAGGTGACTATGAACCAGTTCAAGCTCTGAGGAAATAGAAGAAATCAATGCATGGATGAGCCAAAATTTTCTTTACTTGAATAAAAACAAAACTGAAGTAATAATCTTTGGACCAATAGAGGAGAGATCAAGAGTTAGCTCACAGCTTCAGCTGCTTCAGTTAGGAACCACTGATCAGGCCTGAAGTCTGGGAGTAGTGATGGACTCAGACCTGAACCTTCATCTAAAGACAATTACAAAGTGGACTCACCTGGAGATAATTTCCAGGATTAAAGGACTGATGTCTCAGCAGGATCTGGAAAAACGAATCCATGCGTTTATCTTTAGTAGAACTGATCACTGCAACGGTGTTTTCACAGGTCTGCCTAAAAAGTGGATCAGACAGCTGCAGCTGATCCAGAACGCTGCTGCCCGCGTCCTCACTAAGACTAAGAACGTAGAGAACATGGACCTGGTTCTGAAGTCCTCACTAAGACTAAGAAAGTAGAGAACATGGACCCGGTTCTGAAGTCCTTCCATGGCTCCCTGGATCTCAGAGAATAGACTTTAAAATCCTTCTGTTAGTCTATAAATCCCTGAATTAGCACCTAAATCCATCACAGACTTGTTATCAGTGCATCAACCCTCCAGACCACTCAGGTCTTCTGGCTCCAGCCTGCTCTGCAGAACCAGAACCAGACGGAGAAGCAGCATTTAGTTCCTATGCTCCACTGATCTGGAACAAACTCCCAGAAAACTGTAAAAGTGCTGAAAGCCTGAGTTCCTTTAAATCAAGATTAAAAACACATTTGTTCAGGACTGCCTTTGACTGTTCTAGTTAAACTGTTTTACAGAAACATCATTAGTTCAACTTTGTAGTCCAACTGTTTTTAATGTTTGCTTTTAGGTTCTATTTTTCCATGTTCTATTTTATTTCTACATTTTATTCCTACTTGCTTTTAATCTGTTTTTTTCCTATATTTTAATCATGTAAAGCACTTTGCATTGTCTCTGTACTGAAATGTGCTATACAAATAAACGTGCCTTGCCTTGCCTTACATAGACGCCTCATTGGGGGCTGGTTTACACATCGACCTGTCCACCATGCTGAATGTGGCAGAGAGCAGCAAACGCCGATCTGAGAGGATGTCTTATTCTTGTGCTGCATGGAAATGTACCGACCGTTTTACTGAACAAACCAGATATGCTGGCATAACAAGAAAAAAACTCCCCTGGATGTTATGGCGAGAGGGCCCAGAACTGTCCCCCCCCCGCGGACATCTGTGGATGCTCTGAACTGTGGGCCGGTGATAACATCAAAGACAATGGCCTCTGGAGAGCGTTCATGGAAATATAAGATCTTTCACCCACGCACACACATAACTGATGCACACAACAATATATGTACTTCATGCAACTAGCCTCCAAGGTTAACCCCATGCTTAAATGTTGTCTCGTCATATGTGCTTTTCTCTTGCGAGGTTTTTTGATATCTCAAACTGTATCCTGCAATTATGATAAAGTGTGAAATATGTATTTTTTTTCCTCTCCCTCCCCAAATGTGGCTCCTATCTTTCCACAGAGTTAAAAGCAGCACCCTATGGGAACCGCTTCAGGCGGGGTCCTCGGCAGCAAGGCCTCAGTCAATCGTTCCCTCGAAATGTTTGTGATGTATGTGATGGATGGTTGTACTGGAACTGTAATTTCCCTCTGGGATTATTAAAGTATTTCTGATTCTGATTGTGATTGGTTTTAGTCTGTGGCTACCAGGACATCTGAGACCTCAAAGAAGGCACAGGAGCCCCTGTCACTGGACTCTTCCCATCTTTTCCAAGAGGCTGAGTCCCTCTCTGGGCCCACTGTTGTTAGTATTAATGACTGATTTTGCCTCACACACCTGTGAATGTTATGATGTTGCTGTAGCTAAGGGAATGTTCTGTAAAGTTTTGCATTGCTGCTGATAAACCATTTCCATGGGCTGGATCTATTTGTACACTTTAAAAATGTGTTTTTCCAGTTCCCTGTTTATTTTAACACATTATTTATTTAAATATAGAATGGTCCTTTATTTGGCCCTTAGTTAAGACATGTATTTCTGTCAACATCAACTTGACAGGCAAACAGAAGGGCACAAGGGCTTATTAATTATTGTGAATTATTAGCACAACTGAATCAAAGGTACACAATTTTTGGTTTTGCCCTCAATACGGAAGTTACAATATTTTCATAATGTAAATATACATATCGTGGCTGGAGTATTTTTCTTAGCATCAGTATCAGATTTGTAATTTTCTTTTCGTGACAACACTGATGCACTACATTTAAACATGTCAGTATTTAATAATAAAAGAAGTAAACGTGGGGCAATGAGAACACATTGTACTAATACAAATGTGATGAACGTCACTCAAAATATTTTCATCTATTTTTGTAATAGGACCACTCCTATGTTATGCCTTCATCCAATGATGATCTGAGGGCCAAGGGAAGCCTTGGCCGGGGTGGAGAGTCTGGGAAGACAGACAGAGAGAAGGGCAAAGAACACTATGAGTGGTCTTCTGGGGGGTCTCAGCGAGAAGAAACTCATAAATAATCTGACCCAATCTGTATAATATGATTGAATTTGACTTTGTAAAGTGCCTTGAGATGACATGTTTCATGAATTGGCGCTATATAAATAAAATTTTATTGAATTGAATTGAATAAATGAAGAGTTGAAAGAGCAGCTTGATACATATTCAGGTAGAATTAAAAAACAAATGTGTAAAATAAATAATATGAACCTCCTAACCCACACACATTGCAAAGGTATATTTTGTGTTATATGACAATGTTATTCAGTGTTATCTGAATATTATTCTATTCTGTTTTGGGTGAGCAGTAAAAGGTTTGTACACCTACATCTGATATTGTTAACATCAACGATTTCTACTTCCAGGAAGTGGACATGTCCACTTTATTACAGTCATGTAATAATGTCTCAAAAAGTCAATTCAGTCCAATTATCCAGATTCCAAATTCCAGTACTTACATTCCTTCTGTACAATGACAAATTAATCTTCTTGTTATCTCTGATCAAGGTGGAGGAGCTCCTTGGATGTCAGGCCTGGCCTTAACTAACCTGACTTCCGCCAGATGTATGTTGCTCCGCCTAGCTTCACTTACATACATCTGGGACATCTCCATAGGAATTGCCTTTATTGAAGGCTGGGCCTTATCAAAAATCCTTGCATATGATTGGATAAGCCACTTGTCTGTCATCTTTATCGACGTGCTATTTCAACCACTCACACCGAGTGTGAGAGCGACGCAGGAAAAAAAAAAACTTTTTTTTTTATGTGTTTGCGGCTCTAGTGGCATGCGTTTTATTGACAGTGAGCTGACAGGAAGAGGGGGGAAGACAGGCGGCAAAGCGGCGCGGGTTGGAGTCGATCCTGGGCCGACCGCGTTGAGGACTAAAGGCCTCCTAACATGGTTCGCAGTAACCGCACCGGGGCGCCTCCGCTGCGGACGCGCCCCGGAAAACAAAACTTGCCAAATCCGGTCGGGAGAAGGGCGAAAACTTGGTTTCCACCAACAAAAGCCTTCAGAGGCGTTCTCTGATGTTCTTTTAATGAAACAATATTAGGTAGATTGGACAACACGGAAGAAATAGCAGCAACAATGTTAACGCTTGCTTCCTCGACGAGCCGCCATTGCTATCAAAACAGTCTCACGTCATGGTCGCGTCTCCACTACGTCACATCTATGAAACTCCAGCCCTGCGTCCTGATTGGCCAGACAATAAAATTGGTTGGAGAAATCACTCTCTATGGGAGAGGTCCCAGATGGATGTGAGTGAAGCTAGGCGGAGCGACATACACCTGGCGGAAGTCAGGTTAGGCCTTAACATGGTGATGATGGAAATACTAAAGAGAAGACAAGAAGATCCAGATTACTATGGCATGTGTGTCTCATGTTGGGGAAATGGTAGGTGCAGATGTTCTAGCACCTACCATTGCTGGTCTCATGTTAAAAATGTGTTTTTCCAGTTCAAATCTCATATTATGTAAATAAAGTCAGAACATTACGAGAATAGTCGTGTGCAGAACCATTTCACAGTCCTGGCAATATTTCACGGGGGAGTACTAGGGCCAGGCTAGGGCTGGGCGATAATTCAATAACAATATATATCGATCGATAGACGTGTGGCGCGATAGGAAAAAATAGGGTCGATAAAAACTTCGATAGACAGTTTTACTTCCTTGCTACAGTCGGCACGCCGTCACTAAGCGCCGCCCTCTCAAACCACAACACACAACACGTGAATATGTCGCAGCAAGTAGCGGCGGAGGAAATTGTCCCAAAACGGGGTTTTACTAGTTCGCCAGCCTGATAGAAATAAACCACAATGATTTGTAAAACTTGCAAGGAACCGGTAAAAGCAGAGTCTGGTAACGCAACCCACCAGTATTCATCATGTAAGCCGCTCACACCCGCAGCAGCGCGGCCCCGCCAGCTGAGCTGTGCGGCCCCGCGTCGTCGGAATTTTCTGGAACTTCTTCCAAAACAAAGCAGGTACAGCAGCTAAACTGGGCTCCCTTCTTTGTGATAAAATGACAAAGCGTCCAAGCGGCATAAGGACATAACGCATGCAGTAACATGCTTCATAGTGATGGATATGTCTGCTGTTCTCTGCAGCTGAAAAACCTGCCACTCTTTATTTAACCAACCAAAGTTGGTTTAATAAAGATTTAATTGGAATTCTGTGTTTGTGTTCTTTATTTAAATCAAATCATTTAGCAATATCATAAAATGTCCAGGCAGAGCTGCACATAAAATATGGTTTTAAATATTTTCAATAATTATCGATATCGATCAATATGCATTTTTTTTTATCGATAAGCTTTTTTTCTATATCGCCCAGCCCTAGGCCAGGCTGTAGATTCTTTTATTTTAAATTAGGTGGATAAAGTAATAACATTAGAACAAAGCCACAAGGATACGACAATAAACCCGTAATATTACAAAAATAAAGTTAATAATAATAATAATTGAACTTTATTGATCTCACAATGGAGAAATTCACTTCTGCATCTTAACCCATCCCCTTGGGGAGCAGTGGGCTGCCATTGTGCGGCGCCTGGGGAGCAATTGGGGGTTAAGGGTCTTGCTCAGGGACCCAGAATGGCAGCTTGCGGGAGTTGAACTCAGAACCTCTGGGACCGAAGCTCTGTGCTCTAACCACTCGGCCACCACTCCCCTATATATTGCGAATATAAAGTATATTATGAGATTAAAGTCCCCATACTGAAGAAGTGTGTATGAGCAGATTCGCCACATTCAGCCTTATGCTGACTCATCTGCAGCGTAAAGCCAGCCCCACTGATCTCTATTTATTCACTGGATTGCTGGTTGGCCCGAAAAACTGAAGTCACTGGCCGCCATCTTGCTACTCCCTACTCTCACAGAATCACAACATAAACGTGCCGACGTGTGCAGCATTTGGCTGTGGGAAGATGTGTCACAGGTAATTTTACAGACAGTGGACGTACTAACAGTATCAAGTACTGAGAAAGTCATGTGCTGAAGTATAGTTATATCTGTATATATATACATACATGTATATTGATTGACTGGCTGTGCGACGGGTGTTAGGCTCAGAACAGGTGGACCCAGTATTCGAACCTAGAGGTGTTAACAGGTTTAACCCGGGACACATTAAAAGTAGGGTGTATTCTCATACAGGAAGCTGGAGGCGGACGGAAACCGGGTTCACCACCTTAGCAATAGGGAACGGCCTGATGAACCGAGGTGCCAGCTTCCTACTTTCCACTCTAAGTGGCAGATCCTTTGTGGAGAGCCAAACCTTCTGGCCCACCTGATAAGCGGGTGCCGGGACCCTCCGGCGATTAGCATTCCTGGTTTGGCTCTCCACGGACCTTAGAATAGTCCTCCTAGCCTTTCTCCAGGCTCGCTGACACCTCAGGGCAGATAATCGGGCTGACAGAACCTTAGACTCTCTCTCCTGAATGGTGAACACCGGTGGCTGACAACCAAACACAATATAGAATGGGGAGAGCCCAGTGGGAGGGGGAGCAGCAACGTGCCGTGACACAGACGCGGAGACTTTGGATGAAGCTGCGCGCTGACTGACACTCTGACTGACCATTTTAATGGTCAGTCAGAGTGTCAGTTTTGGGCCCCCCCCTCTGTCCTGGGCCCGGGACAACTGACCGGTTTGTCCCCCCCTGTCGGCGGGCGTGATTCATAGTGACCTGTGGGGGTATTAAACGCCGTTCTCCATTCATCCCCCTCACAAATACGCACCAAGTGGTAGGCGTTCCGGAGGTCCAACTTGGTAAAGACCTTAGCCCCCTGAATCTGGTCAAACGCTGAATTGATGAGGGGAATAGGGTAATGATTCTTAACCGTTATCTCATTAAGGCCCCTATAATCGATACACGGCCGGAGGCCCCACAAAAAAGAACCCAGTACCGGCCGGGGAGGAAGAGGGACGGATAATCCCCACCTTCAGGGAGTCAGAAATATATTGTTGCATTGCCTGGGACTCAGGGACAAACAGAGAATATAACCTACCCCTAGGAGGCGTCGCCCCAGGCAGCAGATCTATGCCGCAATCATACGGCCGGTGAGGAGGTAAGGCAGTGGCCTTGCATTTGTTAAAAACCTCTTTGAGGTCGTGGTAATCCTCCGGGACCTTGGAGAGGTCTGGATAAACATCCTCAATCCCATTCTCCGCTGTATGACTGGGCAGAGCAGAGCGCAAACATGAACTAGCACAGGAAGTAGCCCAACCTAGCACCTCCACCTTCTGCTAATCAATTTGGGGGTTGTGCTTATGAAGCCAAGTATACCTCAAAACTATGGGAACCTGTGGTGAATCAATTATCAGAAATGACAGTTCTTCAATATGGTTACCCCCCACCACTAGGTAATGGGTTCAGGAACTAAGTGAGACTGGTTGATTTGATGGCCATCTAAGGCTATCACTTTGTGAGTGGCTGACGAAGGGAGAAGCCTGATACCCAATCGCCTAGCCAGCCCTTCGTCCATAAACTCTGTATCAGCACCCGAGTCTACGAACGCGGACAGATTGTGACTCTTGGCATTAACCAACACGGTCACCGGAAACAACCGATCTGGGGAGACAGAAAGTCTGGTGCGACTCAGCAGAGTTCTCCCCTCCTCTACTGAGCCTGTCCTCTTTACAGGACAAGAACAGACACGGTGCCCCTCGCCGCCACAGTACAGACAGAGGTTAAGCTGGTGACGTCTACTCCTCTCCTGTTGTGAAAGACGAGTATGTCCCAGCTGCATCGGCTTGAAATCCGGAGCCCGAAGGGGAACGAATGCTGCTGCAGGAACAGAAGAGGTGGGAGATAATCCCCTTCAATGATGTAGAAGCGAGCATTAGTAGTATGTAGTAGCAGTAGTAGTTTGAAGGAATAATATGAGGGAGGTGGGGTGTTATTACATGTAGTGACATTTTAATTTCACTTTATCTGGCTGCTTATTTCACTCCAGGTTTTCCAAAAACAGTAGGAAGCTGGCTGTGCGACGGGATTGATTTGTTGCAATGAATCGATCTATTTTGATCCTCCTTCAAGGAGGAGGACTTCGACGGGACAGATTGTGCGGCTTAGACTGAATGATGTCATACCATCTATATTCAATTTTCCAACTTCTCTCCAAAAAGTAGATCAGTGCTGTTGTCATCACATACTCTTAAAAAGTGGCAGATGGTCACTGATGAGTATCTGCTTTTTTGTACAGTTTAAAGTGCCATTTGTAAATGTATTCATACATGAAGTAGGAAGCTACCTGGTCGGATCCGATTTTTGATAAAAGGCATTGCGACGAATTGTCTGTGAAAATATATAGCTATCATATATATATATATATATATATTTGATAACTATATATTTTCACACATATACATATATATATATTTAAACAGATGTGTAAAAACTATCAATAAACCTATGTAAATAAATGTGAACCAACTATGAATAACAAAACAATGTAAACTAATGTGTAAAAAGTGCAAGTTTCAAGCCCATTCTCGAAAGGCATGTGGGTGAAGAGTCACCATGTTTGACCCATATTTAAAAATACCTCAAAATGTGCACCTGTCTGCTTGACCCGAACTCAGGCCGATCAGGTAAAAGAAGTTAATTAAGTCTCTTTTTTCTCTGAAACAGTTGCACTAAAATGATTAGCTAATTACCACACACCTTGAATCACTTATTCACCTCATTCAATGTGTTTGCCTCTGATTACTAGGTTTTTGGTAAAGTTAGATGTATGCAGTATGGATTCAGGCAATGTATACGTTTTATAGAAATTTCTATACCTCTTTTAATCAAGTAATCTTAAACTATGTTGCATTTCAATGTCATCGTAACAAAAGTGAAGTAGCTAATCTTTTGATTCCGATGCGCTTGCATTGGTAAGAAGTAAACTGATGAACCAACTGACTAATGAATAATCACAGAACGAAGAGACAGTGTGATATAACAAAAAAACTAATTAATTCTAGATGTATGTATTTATGTACACAAACATATATGAACACATTCTGTTCAACTCACAGTCTGGCCCAATAAGTGTTGGGCTTTGGTTGCGCTGCTGAGCTCTGACATCATCTTCTACAAGAAAATAAAATACAGAAAAGTTCTGTAAGTCACACCCCGACTAAATATGATTCATTTGTGTAATTTGTGTATGGAGGCCTAAAAAATAGTGTTTGTATATCTTAGCAGATTCACCTCTAGATGCCATATTGTGCAGGTCTAAATCATCTGTAGGAAAACAGTTTAGATTTCATTTTACATTATCAACTTTTTCACCATAAGGGACAAATCTTTTGCCAACAAAAACAAACCAACTGAATGCTATTTTTATTACTGCTCTTTAAAACTAATATATGTGCTCAGTTACAATTTACATTTTATTAATGATAAATAAGCAATAAGATAAATAATTAATCAAAAGGGGTGAAATTGTGATCTAGAAGTTTGTTTGTGGAACCTTTAGTTCTCCTTCTCTACGTTTTATTTATGCGATCTGTCTGTCTTTTGTTCTCTGCGTTGTGTTTATGATGATGGCCAGGAGACAGGATGAGTAAAAAAAAGGTCGTTTATCTGTATTAGAATAGAATAGAATAAAATAAAAATTCTATTCGCCACACTTATCACTGGCAACTACCAGTAGGGGGTGCTGTTTCTCCCCATTATACCTGAACCCAACAAATGTTTGACAAGTGGAATCCTCTGCATGTTAAACACTGTTACACTTGTGTGATGTCATCTCCTCACTTTTGATGCTGCATGGAGCGCTACTTGGCAGTGTGTGGCAGGCCATTCTTCCTATCTAAAATGAACATTTCAGATTTGATTAATATAATTCTTGAATATAATTATTCTTTCAAAATGACTACAAACCTAAATTTAAAAGTAATACAATGCAAAATCCTTCACAGAGTACACTATCCTGATCAAAGATTATTTAGGATGCTCTCCCCTTCAGGGGTTTGCATTCTGCTAGTGAGGGGATGGGAGGGAGGTGGGTGGGGGTTGTTTGCATGTCAGCGTTGGTGTGGGTTTAAAGGGGAAGTCCGGTCAACAAGGAAAAATCAGGGTATCATTAGCTATAACTAAAACTAATACATTTGTGGTTATTTAATGAACTTATCTTTAATCAATAAGAAAATAAAAACATAAATTGTCGTCTGAATCACTGTGTATGGGGGCTGACATTACTGCCCATATTTGGGCAGTAAGGGGCGTTTGACATCACATCCTGCGACGTAGAAAAGCGGAAGCGGCGACAGCATTTCTCTCCGCTTTCCATGCAAAGTCAATAGGAGCCGTTCTACACAGCTGCGATCATCAATAATTATTTCGGATTTCCAGAGGACTTCACCGCTGACATTCCCAAGAGCTATTGCTGAAGCAACAATGCCCACGTGCATGGCCATCGGATGTTCCAACACAACTGGTAAAAGTGGAAAAAACATTGCTTATTTTAACTTCCCGATTCATGAGCCACCGGGCTCGGCGCTGGATTGCCAACTTGAAGAGAGCGGATTTGCCATCTAACTTCTGGCCAGAGAGAAAACACGTCATATGCAGTGACCATTTCGAAGAAGAATGTTTTGAACATGACATGAGGGCGAGGATTTTCGGTAAGTTATTTTTAAATTTTAAATTTTAAATTTAGAAGTTACGGGGATGGTTACCGACCAGAGGGGCGGAGAGATACCACATTGTATCCCTCCGCCCCAGCATGTGCTGGAATGCTTTTATATTTTAATACTTATACAATAATGACCATCTGCCCTATTTGCTAGGGGGCAAATATATAACTTAAGTCACTTCAGCGCGATCTCTCCTCCGCTGTGTGTGTGTGTGTGTGTGTGCGCTCCGCTGCAGCACCGGCAAAGCCGTGCTCCGCCCAGCATGTGCTGGAATGCTTTTATATTTTATTATTTATACAATAATGACCACCTGCCCTATTTACTAGGGGGCAAATATATAACTTAAGTCACTTCAGCGCAATCTCTCCTCCGCTGTGTGTGTGTGTGCGCGCGCTCCGCTGCAGCGCCGGCAAAGCACACACACACACACACACACGCACACGCACACACACACACACACACACACACACGCGCGTGTATATATATATACTGTAGGACCCGACTGAGTTTGCAATGGAAATAGGTAAGGCTGGATTCCGTCAAAAGTCCGGTTTCTGTCAAGAAACTCTTCTAAAACATCCATATCGCTATCAGATGATGATGACTCCACGGAACTCTCATCACTGTCACTAAGTACTTCATCACTCTCTGCTTCGTACAGAGCACCAGTCGTCGCCATCTTGGAAAATAGTGCGCCGTGACAAACAGAGCATTGAAACTTGCTCAACAGCAAGTGGTGGGGGGTGGTGGTGATGGTCCCAGTTTGCGGTTGGCTCTTGGACCCTGCCGCCTATCTCTGGCCCTACAGGCTATGGTTGTGCGGCTGGCGGGGCCTCTCTCTCTCCAGGTGGGTTTCATTTTACCGTTTATGGCTCTCAACTGGCCTGCGAACGTCTCAGGCTTCCCCCATAGGAGCTGGAGGAGGTGTCTGGAGAGAAGGAAGTCTGGGTGTCTCGGGCGACCCGGTGCTGGATAAGTGAAGGCCAAAGAGTACGAAAACAAAAACACAAAAAAAAAAAAAAATTCTCTGCTGTGAATTTATTTGAGACTCAGGCCTCTCTCCATTCAACTCACTTTATACACTAAGGTACACACAATATCCCAAAGCAAGAGTGACAATAATTTAGGGTTAGGTAGGTGACATGTAACTCGATGCTGCCTCGGTTATCCATATCCCTGCTGGTCAGTCTGGTCTATTCTTGCTGTCCAAATAGTTTGGTGAAGCTAAAACATTTATTATTTGGATAGTTTGTTGATATATGATGCTGAGCTTGTGTCAGAGTGTTGATCAATCTGTGTCAGAATTCTGTTTCACACAATACGAGCTGTTCCTGGCAATATCTTCTCTTCTCGCTCCCTACTGGTGTGTTTGTTCCTTCAAACTATTGTCCTCATGAAAGTTTGATGCACTCAGTTGGTTTTAGTTATTCTGATAAATCCAGTAGTCAGCAGGTCCGGTTGTTCAGTGTCTGATCCTCAGTCTTTCAGCTGCTGACACCACTCTGCTGGTGTGAGTCTTTTCCAAATCAGTGAAGTCTGTGAAAGTTGTTTAGCACTAGTTTTGTGTTTGCTTATTTCATTGTTTTATTTCAGTATGATAGTAATTAGGATTTTTTTGTAGATCTAGAGACGAGAGGATCTGTGGTTCTTTATGAGGAAGTCTGAAGTAGCGGAGAAGTATGTTTGAGTGGTGCAAGACATGGATGAAAGCTGTAGGACAGTGGTCAGATGTGCTGTAGGTGTGACGGAGGAGTTCCTGGTGGAGGTGGGAGTGCATCAAGGATCCACTCTGAGCCCCTTCTTGTTTTCTGCGGTGATGACAGGTTGACAGATGAGGTTAGACAGAATCTCTATGGACTATGATGTTTGCAGATGATAGTATGGTCCCTGGTCGGAGCAGGGAACAGGTGGAGGAAAATTTAGAGTGATGGAGGTTTGACCTGGAAAGGAGAAGAATGAAGGTTAGGAGTAGCGAGACAGAATCCATGTGTTTGATTAAGAGGAGACCAAGTGGAGCTGTGAGGTTACATGAAGCAGAGATATAGAAGATGGAGGTTTTCGATTAGAGTCAACAATCCAGAGAAAAGTGCAAGCATGGAAAAGAGGTCAGGAAATGTGTCCAAACATGTTGGAACGGGTGGAGAAAAGTTTCAGGTGTGTTGTGTGATAAGAGAGTCTCAGGAAAGGTGTAGGAGACGGTGGTGAGACCAGAGCTGGTGTCTGGATTAGAGACAGCGGCACTGAGGAAGAGGCAGGGGGCAGAGATGAAGGTGATGAGCTTCTCTTTGGGGGAGATGAGGATGGATAAGTGGGTCACTGAACACAAGTACTGGTGATACTTTTCAGATTTTTATTTGCACAGAAATTTGAAAAAAAAAAAAAAAGTTTCACTTCACAAATATATGAGTTGCTTTTGTTATGTTACACAACAACCCGGCTGAACACATTTAAGTTTTTGGTTGTAATAAATAAAAAAAACTTAAAGGGGTATGAATTCACTTTAGCTTTGAAAGCTGTTACTAATTCTTACGGTTTTAAATTTTGCATTAATTAAAAAAGATCCGACTTCAACATCACCAGACATGTAGAAAGAGCTAAACTTCTAATAAATTCATTGGTTCAACTGATTGTGATACAAATGTAGTTAATACCTGAAAAAGTTCCAAAGGTCTCCACCAAATAATTGAAACTATAGTCATTACCCATTTTATTTTTAAACATATATACAGATGTGTGTGTGTGTTTCTGATTTAAATCATCAGCAGGTTGTTTTCTTGGAACAGGGATTGTTGATATGACTAGAAGTAAAGTTTTGGTTTTGGTCATAATGGACCGACTGAACTGGTCAGTGTTCAGTCGGCCATGTTGGCTCCCCTCTGTCACAGCATCTCATGAAATCAAGCAGCCAGTTTTTACATCACTTTCTTCCAGAAGCTCCTGAATCAGATCACTTATCTCTCTGTCGTGAACATTCTCCAGTTGTATGATATCACGTCGAGTTTTGGCCTTTTCCATCCGGTCGTCTTGTTTCGACAGCATGTCTTTGATTTTTCTCCTATTCTCTCTCTTTCTTGTCACACAGTTCACCAATTTAATAATCTCCTTTCTATGTTTGGTTCTATTTTCCTTTTCACTGAGATCCTTGAGGGCCTTTAGTATATTATACTTTTGGTGTTTGTCCTGGAGCTGTTTTTCGTATTGTTGTTTCTGAGCTGCGAATTCTTGAAAATATTTCTCTTTAAAGTCATTCAGCTCTTCAGCTTTCTGCCGGGCGTCCTCCTCATATTTTTCTCTTAGTTTGTCTAAATTCTTCCTGAACATATCATCTAATTCCTGTCTGTACTTGGCCTCTAATTCTTTCCTTATTTTATCCCTTTCCATTTGTCTTGTAAAATCTTCTTTTGCAGTCTCATAATACATTTCAAGTTGTTCTTCTTCCTCTTTCCTCTGTTTGTCTTCTTGTTCCCATTTCTCCAGTAAAGCTTTCCTCTCTTTCTCCCAGGCCTCTTGGATTTCACTTTTACCTTTTGGTTTGTTTTCAAAGGTAATGTTGAAATCATAAGGTTCTTCATAAATGTTTTCGTTCTGGTAAGGACTTTCCTGCCACGCCTCTCGCTCCCGTTTCCATTTGGCTTCTTCTTCTTTTCTCCGTTCTTCTTCTTTCATCCTCTCATCTTGAGCATGCTGAAGTTTTTCCTTTATCTTCTTAATTTTTTCGTCTTTCTGCTTGATCTCTTCTTCAGTTTTTGATCTTTCTTTTTTCATTTTTCTGTCCATGTCATCCTTCTCTTTCTGGTGTCTTTCTTCCAGTTCCTTCTTTTCTCTTTTCATTTCTTCTTCTTTCTCCTTGAGGATTCTCTGGATTTCTTTCTGTATGGCTGTTTCGGCCTCTTGCAGCATCTCGTTGGTGAAGCAGCTGCCTCCATTTTGATCCACCATGGTGTCAATCTTTCTGATCAGCTCCGTTACTTGTGCGCGGTTTTGGGTGTCGCTGTTGTCAAGCACATGGTACCTTCCCCCACAGTCATCAATAAGCTTCTTAAAGGATTCATCACAGTCCTTTTCTATATAATCCTCGATGGACTGTTTCCCTTTGAGCTGATCTCCTCGGGTTAAGAGGATGATGGTAAACTTTTCTGAATTCTTCCCAAAACTTTCTTTAATGAGTTTTAATGTCTCCTTCTCTTCTGGCGTGAGTCTTCCTCCAACTGGTACCACCACCAGGAAGACATGTGGACCTGGGGCCAGAAGGCTGATGCATTTCAACAATTCTTGATTTACTTCTTCCTGAGAAAAACTGTCGTCAAACAAACCAGGAGTGTCCACCACAGCGACAGGACGACCGTTCACCTCACCCAGCTCTTTCTTGCAAAACTTCGTAACTGACATTTGTCTTAATTTGGCTACAAACGCGTTTCTACCCAGGATAGTGTTTCCTGCTGAGCTCTTTCCAGAACCAGTCTTCCCAAGCAGAACAATCCGTAGACGTTCATATCGACGCTTCTCTGCTGTAACAGAAGAAAACCAGCGATCAGTTTTGCCAGTAATATTCAAAATGTGAGGGATTCATGGCAAAATGATGAAGTGCGTTATTTGGACATCAGAATGAACTTTTTATTTTTGATATATTATTTTCTGACAGTGTTGATTTAAAGTTTAATAACTTTGGCATTAAAAAAAGGCCCCATTGCATTTCTCCCTAGTAAAGATTTGGCAAATCAGAGTTATCAGAATTTTTTTTTCAAATATCATTTTTATTTTTATTATTGTTTCACCATATTGTAGAAACCCAACGTCTGCTGACCTGTCCTGGATCAATGTGAGCTTCTGTGCTTTCTGTGTCTCTGCTCTGTCTCCTCTAAGCCCCAGTGGGTCGAGGCAGATGAGCGTTCACACTGAGCCTGGTTCTGGTTCTGCTGGAGGTTCTCATCCCTGTTAAAGGGGAGTTTTCCTCTCCACTGTCGCTTCATGCATGCTCAGTATGAGGGATTGCTGCAAAGCCATCAACAATGCAGACGACTGTCCACTGTGGCTCTACGCTCTTTCAGGAGGAGTGAATGCTGCTTGGAGAGACTTGATGCAACCTGCTGGGTTTCCTTAGAGAGGAAACTTTCTGACCAACCTGGAGGATTTGATGGAGTCTGACTTTGGAAAGAGCCTTGAGATGATATGTTGTGAATTGGAGCTATAGAAATAAAATTGAATTTAATTGAATTCAATTTTATTTATATAGCGCCAATTCATGAAACATGTCATCTCAAGGCACTTTACAAAGTCAAATTCAATCATATTATACAGATTGGGTCAGATTATACAGATTGGTCAAAAATTTCCTATATAAGGGAACCAGTCGATTGCTTCAAAGTCCCGACAAGCAGCATTCACTCCTGGAGAAGCGTAGAGCCACAGGGAGAGTCGTCTGCATTGTCCATGGCTTTGCAGCAATCCCTCATACTGAGCAAGCATGAAGCGACAGTGGAAAGAAAAACTCCCCATTAACGGGAAGGAAAACCTCCAGCAGAACCGGGCTCAGTATGAACGGTCATCTGCCTCGACCGACTGGGGGTTACAGAAGACAGAGCAGAGACACAACAAGAGAGACAAAAAATCACAAAAGCACACATTGATCCAGTAATCTGTTCTACATTAGATGGTAGTAACGGGTTTAATTTATATGTTAAACCTGTTATAATTTATATGGTTTTAACTTCATTACAAGGAAATATATTTTGAAATGTAATTTCAAATAGTTTTGTTTATTGCATTTATGATTTAATACAGTAAAAATAACAAATTAGTTATATACAAGTGAATTTATGTGTTTATGTTGATAATGTATGAAATTTCAAATTTGCTGACTATAGTTTTCACAACCATCCGAAAAGGAAATTTTACTTAATATCATATACCTACCACTCTGTGGTGACAGAACAGAAAGTTCCTTCTCCAGTCTGGTGACGCTTTGCTCCAGCTGGAGGATTTTATCCATGTAGACTTTTAAGAGGTTTCCTGGTGTGTAGCGCCGTGGTTTCATTTTCTCCACATAATCTATCACAGTAGAGAACTGCTTCCTGTCGCTGCTGTTGACAACAACGTGTCTTCCTCTACAGCTCTGAATGAGCAGTTGGATGTCATCCCCCTTAAGAAATTTAACAAGAGGTGGATGTGAAGGATCCGACTCTGCAGTGAACAGAACCATTGTGTTGTTGTTGACCCGGAAGGTGAACGTGTCCTGGATGGTCTGTAACTCTCCCTTGTCTTCATCAGTGAGGGGACCCACAGGTAGGACCAGGATGAAGGCGTGGACCCCCTCAGGATCACAGAGGGAGACGCACCTGAATGATTCCTCCATCACTTCCTGATTAGATCTGCCGTACAAGGCAGGCAGCTCCACCACAGAAACCAAACGTCCGCTGATCTCTCCCTGGTTTTTAACGCTCTCTGATATCTTGGAGGCTGAATGAAGCTCAGTCTGACCTAAGATGGCCTTGGCTGCTGAGGTCTTCCCTGCTCCTCTCCTCCCACACAGAACCAGGTTGATACAAGGCAGGGTTGGTTCACTTTTCAAGACTTGTCCATCCTCGGTGATGGAAAGGAAGGCTCCTTTGTTTTCGTTCACAATATCTTCAATCTTCATCATTAATTTCTGGAGATTATTTTCAGCCAGGTTGTACTGTCTGCCTTCACATTCTCTGATTAGAGAATTAAGAGTAAAGCTTGAGTCTTTCTCCTCATTAGTCAGGATGACCATTGAGTGCTTAAAGGCATCTTCTCCAAACAAACTCAGGGTGGCCTTCAGAGTCCGCCGTTCCTTCTCTGTGAAGTCTGAAGGTTTTACTAAGAGCAGCAGAACATTTGGTCCAGGAGGACAAAGGTTTACGCAGCTTTTCAGCTCCTCTTTCAGGACTTTTCCTATCTGACTTTCTGGAATCTTCACAACAGTTAAAGACTTTCCTTTCCACAATCCCTGCTCAAATGGTTTGGCTTGATGTCTTGTGGGTGAAATACCCAAACTCTTTTTCTCAAGCATGAAGTTGCAGAGTTGCATCTTAATGGACTCAGTTGCTCCAAACAGCATAATCCTGAGACCTCGGCCTGTGAAGCAACAAACATAAACTTAATCAGTGCTGTAAATGGATTAAGAATAAGTTGCGGTACTCCTCTTTTTTTCTGGGGGTGGGAGGGCTAATATAGTTACATGTTGTTTTCACTAAAACAACACCAAACCTCTTTGAACAAATTAAAACTTGAAAAATTATAAATGCAAAAGTAACAAAGCATACATTATGGTAAAGAGGGGAATTGCAGCCAGGCTGCATGATGATTCCTCTCAGACGTTCAATTTCACTCCATATCAGACTTTAATTGTAGATCGACTTCATTATAAGCATTCTGACCTGCAGTGTTATTCATGCTGGCGCTGATGATGACACACAACTATACACCTTCAAATAAATACAAGAATGCCTTAGCTGTCTGAAATCTAAAATAAAAGTCAGCACAACATTTAATCAGGGTTTTCTACCATCCCATCTCCCCGATGATCACCAGTGTTAGCCTACGTGTTCCACAAATAACAGATTATTGGGTAGAGGTGTTAGGCGTTTACTTTAAATGCTCTAAACAGTCAAACTCACTATTGCGTAATGGATGCATTGGCACGGCTGGACAACGTTGTAAATATGAGAATAAGGAGGGAATAGGTTTCAGAGATCAAAGCTTTTCTGACCAATGATGATGACCGGCTGGCTCATATGCCGCGTTTATTATGAATAAAGCAGCAAACCTTAGAGACAGGGCGGCGAAGACAAAGACTAGGAAACGGACACGGAGCAAACCAGAACAGAGAGGCATAATGGAGGCTCTGACAAGGAGTGAGAGAAAGCCAGAAGCACAAATAGGGGAGGAGGCTGAAGAGGGTAATTAGCACCAAGTGGATAAGATGACGGTAAGGAGCTGAGGGAGAAGGAGAGCAATGATCTGACAGAGACAAGGAGGAGAAACAGAACCGAACAAATAGACTCTATAACTATATGAACCCACTAATAGCTGAACTAAAGGCAGATGGCAGGCAAAAAAATGATCTAACAGAAACAACAATAAACTAACTGAACCCTTAATGAACAGAATACTTAATGACAAGAAGAAGAAGGCATCAACGGCATCTATGGACTAAAAGAACAACACTTAAAAGGTCAAATAAACCCTGGCAGGCTGCATGATCCCCAGTAAAAACAGTCAAACAACTGTACAAACACCCGGGAAGCACTAAGACAGTGGTTCTCAAGTAGTGGTTGGGACAAGCAGGCACTGGAAGGCCATCAGGTGTACCGAGCAATGCCCTACATTTAGTTCTTAACCCCAAGTGTAAACACCAAACACTAATACATATTAATCCCAAATTCAGAAGGAAATAATCTTAAAGAAGCATATCAGTGTTCTCGGGTAGCAAATACAAATGAAGACGTATAACACTGTGTAATGCAACACTTACAAGCCACAGGATTAGCACCAGAAGTTGGAGGAGCTTGTTTTACCACTGAATGGTGACGGATTGGTTGCTTCTTGTTTCTCTTCTCTAAAATTGCACCGATTGTCCCGAGCAACTCATTACGTCCGTTGTCCTTCAAAACGAGGGACTTTTTTCTGCATCTTCTGATCAAGTCCTGTAGGGCTTGATTCAAACTAGGATTCTTCTGCCTGGATGTTATGACAACCAGTGCACACTTATATGATTTATTGCCAAAGAGTTCAAGAACTTTGTAGAACCTCATTTTCTGTTCCTCAGTAAAGTTCTCTGGCTGTACGACCAGCAGGAATATGTTGGGAACAGAAGCACAAAGACGAAGACAATGTTGTACTTGTTCTTTGAGTTTTGCTTCAGGCGTTGTGGGAGAAAACAGATCTGGTGTGTTGATGACAACTAGTTGTTTGTCCTGGATCATTTGTTGGACTCTTATAGAGGAGTTTGACTCGTGTCTGGAGTTGAATTGAGTCTTTCCCAGGATAAGGTTTCCGACCAAACTCTTTTCTGACCAGCTGTTTCCCAGGAGAACAAGCATCGCTTCAGACACTGTGAAGAACAAGCACAAGAAGTTTAGGTTTAGAGGTTAAATAACCTTAAATGTACAGTTATGATTATAGAACACAAAACAGCTGAAAAAAGATTGACTTTTGAAAAAACAATCCAGGACGCAGGTTTTACTTTCTGTTGGATTTTCTGAGATTCCCTCAAGATTAAAATCATAAATGTGGGCTAAAACTTAGAGAATAACCAACATCTTTATTTTATTGGATGGTTCACTGGGTTCAGGTGAGAATCTGTCAACTCTATTCTTAAATTGGATCCATGTATTTATTTAGATTTGCATGTTTGATTATGATCCTATTTGAATTAAAGACATCCCACAATAAAGTTCAATGTGTTGCACAAAATTCTGGTTTTAAAAATCAAATGTTCTGTCATTATTCTACCCTGGAAAAGGGTCACATAGCACATCATTAAAATTCCCCAATTTATCTGAGATCAATTATGAGAAAAAAGCGATTTAGTGAAACTCACTGTTCGGCGGCAGTAAATCATGGCTGTGTCTCCGCATTGTCTGGCCTGTGAGAACAAAATAAACACAAACGTTTGATCAATATTTTTGTTATTTTTTTACTTAATCTGATTCACACCAGGGCCATCAGTTTAGATAGAAATAAAAGAAAACAAATTTATTCTGTTTTAATTTTCCTGAATGTTTTACATCCCCAAACAAATGTTTATATAACAGCAGCCTGAGAAAATACAAAATTAATTTCCAATCTATGGTTTAATTTGTGAAAAGAAAAAAATGCTTTCCACACCACTTGGACCAATCTGAATCAATTCTCTGCCTGTCTGGGCACAACTGAATCAGAATATTACTGAAAAGTTTAGCAACTATAATATGTTATCTTATCGTGACTGGAAATTATATAGTAACCTTGAGGAGATTGGGTGAGGCTTTATATCACATCTTTATAACTTTGCAGGAGGAAGAACGAGAAACATACAACATTATAAATGCTAAGATAAAGAGCCACAGCCCAGACACACAAGTTGGAGCAACAGTCAAAGTTAGTTAATGTTTCCAGAAAACTGACAAGACTTTAGAAAATAAGTATATAAAACAATTTCTCAGGGGAATTTAATATTTCTTAAACGCATTTACATGCCTATAAAGTAAAATCGTAAGAATATAACAAATTACTAGTTACAAAAAAAGTCTGAAAGAATTCTCTAAACAGGGTTTCTGAAATGTTCCCTTCTGAATGTTATTTTCTCTCAAAAAAGAGCTCATCTTGGATAATAACGGCTGTTTGTAACTTTGAAAAACATAACTGGGTCAATATGGATGGTTTAGCTAATTTTCTCTGAGGCATCCCTCTGATGAAAGAGGAGCCACACTTTACTAAGCCCCCCTGTGGTTTAGACACTTAATTTTTAATTTTGATGACGCATTCAAAAGCCCATTTAGGAGATTTTTCTCAAGTTTTCTGAACAAATGTAACAAAAAATTAGTTTCTGATGACTTTAACCTGCATGTTGACTTTTAATGTGATTTGTTTGCAACAGATTTCCTAAGTGTCTTTTAATGCATGATTTTTCAGAGCATCTTAATGAATCCACGAAAAAGGGAAGAATCTAATGATTTAAAAGACAATAATGAGAACCTGAAAAAGGATAGAAAATAAATTAATAACTATCCGCTACAATATGGCAGCTAAGCATCCCAGACATATGCATTTTGAAAGGACCAGGGCACCACCCTGCACTGCTGACCAGTCCATCTCTCTCTCTCACACACACACACACACACACACACACACACACACACACACACACACACACACACACACACACACACACACACACTCATCCTTGTTTAATGTACATAGTGAGGACCTTGCCTTATCTTCCATTCATCTTCAAGCCTTTCTTTGACCTAACCCTGATGTTAGTCCTAAACCTAGCCCGGAAAAAAACTTCTGACCTTTTTTCGGCCTTCACTTTACCAGTAAAATGAACAAAAAAATCTTCTTGCTCAACTGCAAGTACAAGAACACACACACACACACACACACACACACACACACACACACGTTTTAAATTATTACTGAGGACCATGCCTTGACTTCCATTCACCTTCAACCCTTTCTATGGCCAAACCCTAAACATAACCTTTGCCAGTATATACCTAACCCTAATTAACACCTTAGGCCTAACCCCTCACTCTGGTGGTACAATTTGGACTGCAGAGAGAAGTCAGACCCCAGATCATGCAGAAAGACCCCAAACTGGGTTTTGAACCCAGGACCTTATTGCTGCAAGGAAGCATTGTTAATAACAAGAAAATGCTGGTGATGCTGATCACATCTTTACCTCATTTTTTGTAAGCAAATATTTGAGAACTTTGTTGATGTTCGATCAACCAGAACAAGGAGCTCTTATTCCATTAAAGCTTCAGTATGCTTTAGTCGCTGCCTGCTTCCCACCAGTCAAGATAAGGATGACAGATAGTTGATTTCAGATTAACCAAAACCAACATATATTTTAACAATTGGTCCTAAACTTCAGGAAGAAAACATCAAAATAAAGGTTTAAGCTGTGAAAATTAATGCAACGATTCACAGAAAAACTGTGGGTCAGTATAAATTTATCAGCTAGAGACAGACATTAATGCTGTACATAAATCTAGATTTATTACCTAAACACATTACATGGCAGCACTTTTTCTCATTCAAGGGCATTCAGACACTTCAGCCTAGGCTTCAATGTCCTGCAGACAGAATTTTTTTCATTTTGCATTTAGTTTCTGCTACTCAAGATAACTACATTTATCCTACAGAGGTGCTGTAAAAGCAGAGGTGGAAAGTAACGAAATACATTTACTCAAGTTACTGTATTGAGTAGGTTTTTTTGTGTATTTTGTATTTTTCAAGTAGTTTTTAAAATCGGTAATTTAAATTTTACTTGATTACGTTTTGAGTGAAGTATTGTATTTCGTTACATTACAAATCCCATCCGTTACTGAGTAAAAAAAAACTTTGGAAAACCGAAAGGAAGACAAAAAATCGCGCCCGGAACCACTACAGTGAGTGACGTGATCAGCATGTAGATCTAAGCTACCAGGCACCAAATCTTTCTGTACTCCTCACCAGCTGGTGGCGGTAATGCACACCGGAAAGCTGTTTGCCAACCACCAATAAACTCTATAAGAAGAAGAAGAAGTCTTTCTGTAGGAGATTGGGAACGAGATGGAGGTGGATCAGGAGAGCGACGACAGTTCAGAGAACGTTTCACTAGAAATGCTAGCTGAAACTTCGAATTCTGCTGCCCAAAACGGCGAAAATTCTTGGCCACATTTGAAAGACTGCTTTTCATTTAAATTCAAGAGGGCCAAAATCATCATGCAATGCCAGATGTGTCTGCCAAAGGTGACTGAACTGGCAGCATTCAATAACTCCACATCTAATCTGCGGAAGCATGTTTTGGTAAGTATTTAGTGCAGTGGTACTTCAAACAAAGTTATTGTATTTGTATAGATTTTTTTTTATAAATTTTTCTTTAAGTAAAAACAAAATAGGTTTGGGTTTACAGTATGACCCCCCTTGTCCTATTTTCACTCAATGGGAGAGATTTTCTTTGGTAATTTCTGGAGTCAAATACTTGATTGGGCCTTGATTTGCTTATTAATAACTGTTGTTTATGTTTAGAAGAAAAGAAGGATGGCCCCCACAACCAACAATTTATGGCACTTTCAATTTGATTGTTTGAAAAAGTTAAATGGGATGGTCTAAACTAAAATTGCACATTATACCTTTCTAAGGGTCTTAAATGTCATGTGTGACATGTGTTATCTTGTCATTACATGTGTATACATTTGTATAGATTTTTCTTTAATTAAAAACTAAATAGTTTTGGATTTATGACTCCTTGTCCTATTTTCACTAAATGGGAGAGATCCCCTGCCCCGTTCAACAGTTTTTTTTTTAAATGTAACTAAGTAACTTTTACTTAAAATACATTTTAAATTAGCTACTTATTACTTTTACTTGAGTAATTTTTCAGATGGGTAATTTTACTTGTACTTGAGTAATATTTCATCCAAGTATTGGTACTTTTACTTGAGTATGATATTTTAGTACTTTTTCCACCTCTGTGTAAAAGCACGGCTGGAGAAAGCACCAGCCCACATGACCCTGCATGGAGAGAGCAGGTATAGAAAATGGGTGGATGGATGTGCTGCAAGAAGTTTAAAAAACATCCAGAAAGAGAGCGCACATCACAGCTCTATTCAGGCTGCCTGTTGCCTTCAGACTTTTGTGAAGCTCTCTGTGACCTCAGTCCGTGGAAATTTATTTTATTTTGTCTTCTAGAGGCTGGGGTTTATGCTTTTCCATTATTGCCCTCGCCTCTGGAAAGGGAATAAAAGCTCAATGAGGCTGTTGCTACGTTTGAAGACATTTTTACTACAGCTTTTTTTCAGGGAAGTCATACAGGCTGGCAAATGTAAATTCAATCATTTTAAAATGTCCTTTGTCATTGAAACCAGTGGGGACACCTTCCCCCACTGCTGTGATTGATTTTTTAAACAGCACAGTACTGGGCAGCTGCATTTTTCCTGTTGCCAGGTTTTATTCTTTTAAATCTTAAATTGTTGTTTACAATTTATATATTCATATATATTTTAATTATTTTCATATTTTACATCAAATTGTCTTTTGCAATTGATATTTATTAAGGTTCGCCATTTTTACTCTACCTTTAGTGAACATTTACTTGCCAAAAACAATGTTAATTCAGGCAAAGTAAAAGTTTATTGACTTACTCACCAAATGTTCCTGTGGCCATGTCCTTAAGTCCGCAGTTCCAAGTTTTAGATGTAGAAATCACCTAAAATACAGAATTTTAGAGGAATTACACAACAAATAAGAAAAATTAAAAATGTGTCCCCATTCCAATAACAGAGATTGTACAACCACAATAAAAAACACAGTCTTGGGGGGGGAACTGTGAAACATTTTTAATTTGGTTTCACTTTATAGGACATCATAAAGCAACTGGGTTTAACAGTGTTTTTATATATTTTTTATTTTTATTTTTTAATCTGACTTTAACCACATAAACACCATTTACCAGAAACACATTTTAGAATCTCCATAAAGGTTTTATCAGCAACTGTTCTGGAATATAAAAACCCACAACGCCAGGATGGAAAAACATAAGCAATGACCTGGAAATGGAAAGCAACTGTTGCTGTCCTCAATCTGCGAAGGTTTTCACAGACTTTTCATTCTGAAGTCCATCATCCTGCAGAGAGGGAGAGGAAAACCTCTTCTCTATAGAAAGGTTCTGCTGGCAAAAATCAGCTTTGCAAAGTTGCATCTGAATGAAGCACGAGAGTTATGGAAGAATTTCCTTTGAAAACCAAAGTTTACTGATAAAGAACAGCACCATGTCTGGAGAAAAGAAAACCATCAACACAAACATCTCAGACCAACTGTCCGGTATGGTAGTGGCGGGACCGATGATTTGGGCTTGTTTTGCAGCCACAGGACCAGAACACCTTACAGCTGAATGGTCCATGAACGCCTCAGTCAGATGTGAGTCCATGAAAGCAGAAGGTTGGTCCAGACTGGGTCATCAGCAGAACCATGACTACAAACACGCCAGCCAAAGGAAAACTGAATCAAAGCCGGAATGGCCTAGTCAAAGCCCAGAGCTCAGTCCCGATTAAATCTGTTGTGGGAGTTTCAACGAGCTGAGGAGAAACAAATGTCTAAAAAGCTCAAAGAACCGAATTAATGAAAGAAGAACAGACCTGAATTACTCCACAATGACTTGAGAGGTTGATAAAGACAGACAGAACCACCGCTGAGGGTTCCTGCTGCTGGAGGAGGTTCTACAGGCTGCTGCATTTATGACAGGTTCGTAGTTTATCACACTCAGCATTTGGATTAACCATCTGTGGTTTTTTTTATTAATAATGACTTGGTAAAATTTGCTGTACGGAATCTGATACAGACCAGAACATTCCTGATAAAATATATGAACTGAAAGTGGGGTTCTCACCTATGACTGATTCCAAACAGCAGAATATGATGAATGAGGTTCTTATTTAGTTGCTAAAGCTAATAAAGGTAAATGCTAAATGGCCTGAACTTGATTTATCTATCACACTTTAAATCCAATCGTTCTCTCTGACACCGGTGAGCTTGTTATCATTTTATGATTAGAAGTATGGCTGTGGAGAGCCAAGATCAAATTCTTCTGAACTTTGGCTCTTGGACCGGTGATCTCCAAAGCCGGGCCTGGAAGGCCGTTCTTTTTTAGGGAATGGTTTATTGTTTAGACTCTCTTTTGAATTGTTGAATGTAATTCATTTAGTGATTGCACAAACACAACAGTTAATACTTTCATAACCACAGTCAGGTCTCATCACCGAAGATTAAAACACATAAAAGCCAAGAAATTATTTCTGTCACAGTTCTCCAGAGCTCAAAACCCAATGTAAGCCAGCAGCAAGCATAAAACCAGCGATATAGACAAAAATTCAGACTATTAGGACCGGTTTCACCAACCTCAGACGGTCAGACGGTTGCTGCATCATCTCTTCTTCCTGCTCCTGAACGAACGTCTCCATACTGGAGAAAAAACGCTTCTGGTCTCCAGCCACAGCCTCCGCCAAACTGAATGAGGTAATGTTTAACCTCTAAGGTAAGAACTTTATGGGTTTTATTTTTCTTCCTGGTAACGTGACCTGCTCATGTCCCACCCGCTGTAACTGATTTAATTACAATTTTCTTTTAAAAAATACATTTTATAGAATTTTTGTGTCATGAAGTGTTTGAATACGGATGGATTTATTATGTTTAAATATTTAGTTTTTTTGTATAATTGCAGAACTAAAACATGTTTGTGCTTTGCTAGTATGGGTTATTTTTGTGCATTATTTTGAAGAAAGTTACACTAAAATGGATTTCAGAATAAGCCTACACAAAAACAAAATGTCGAGAAATGGTGAAGGGTGTAAATATTTTCTGTTAACTTTGCAAATACGGTCTACAGTGGCAGCTGGCCCATAGGGGGCGCTCGGGCGCTGCCCTCTCTAGATGTGGAGGGGAAAAGTCAAAATATATTTAGATTTCAAAAGTATTATTAATGTCAGTTTTTAATTAATAGTATGTGGCTACATGTAATATGAATTATTAAAACACTTCTACTAATTGACTCTATCAATTGACTCATTTAACAGTGCATTTCCACCAACAGAACATAGCATTTCTCCCGTAGGGCTGTCACTCAAGGAGCCCCACAAGTGTAGCGAAATAACCAATCGCATAATGTTGCTAGGGAATATGTATAAATATTTGGCCAATCAGCATCGCCAAAATGAATGGCTTTGGGGCTACTGGAATCATAGCCTTTGCTGCACAGTGATATAGGTATATGGCAAGCCGTTTTAACATAAAGTAATGTAGCTAGCAGTCAGGCAGTGACGTAGAGATTACGGCGACGATGACAGAGAGAGAGAGACACACATTTTGTCATGTGGTAAGTGAGTTTGAATATTGGGCTATATGTTGAAAGGATTTTGGAAGGTGCTGTGCACATTGTATCAGGTACATAATTTTGTCAGATGAGAATTTTTTTCAGATTTTATTTATTATTTCTGTTGTGTTGTGAAACCCATTGTGTCATTGTGAAACTCTTTGGCTGAAGATAATGACAGTACAGTATGCTGTATGCCTACTTTGGTGACAAATAGTGAATTTTAGTGTTGTATTTAATACTGTTCCTTTCCAAAATAAGACCTAATATAGGTGTAAATGGTTGAATGTATCTGTAAGCTGCTGATTCTGAGAAGGGAATTAAATGCTTATTGTGGAATCGTAGTAATTTTCCGACTTTTAATTTGATGGCATGTACTGGGTTAGGCAGGGAAATCTATTGGCCAGCCCCAGCAAGATGTTTTTTCACCAGCCGCCACTGACGGTCTATTTCATCATGTTTTAATTTAAAGTCAAATAAAGTTTTACAGATTTGCTTCTTTGCCAGATAGATCATATCAAGTTAGATTTACTTATGATGCCAAATAATCTTGCATTGACGGTAAAGTTTATAGACAGAAGGTATCCGGGCTGCAGAAACTTCTAGAGAAAGAGCACATCAGAGACATGCTGAAGAATCAGAATCAGAATAGCCTTTATTTTACTATGCAGGATACACCAGAATTTGAGTGCTACTCACTTTGGTGCAAATTAAAACACTGTTTCTTTAAATTAGGGGTTTGAGGCTAATATTGTTTTATTTTTTAAAGAACTAAATGTTACATGCACTTTATTGTGAGAAACGTGTTAATCTGATTGTGCTGCTACCTTCTGGTGAAAATAGTTAAAGAAATGACCTGGCTGTGGTCACCCCAAGTTCTCTTACTAAATAATGTGGTGTTTCTATTGTAGACCTCTGTAGTAATAAAAAGACTAGCTTCAGTACTGGGCTCTCTTACACAACAACGCGACGGGCAGATTTCTGGACGCCAGAGAGAGGTCCTCACACAGACATTAAGTAGAACCAGTTGTGTTACACCCATTCAGGGGTGTGCACAGCATGATATCAGTGTTCCATTCATCACATTGGTGGAGAAAAGGTGGAGAAGATCATATCCTAGCTGACACATCTTCCCCTAATCAGTCATTCTGTCCAATCTAAGTATGTCAGACTCTGTGCTTCCAGAGTCCGTTTATCTGTACTTTTCATGATAACCAATTTTGCAGTCCAGTCTCTGTAATCTCATAATCCCTAACAATAGTGAGGAGGAGTCGGTCCAATTGCTGGACTGGAGTAGCAGTTGATTTTATTCAGTGTCCAGCTGTTACCTTTCAGGAAGCTGCTTGAGTGTGGAAGGTTCACATATTATGTTGTTGATCAGTTTGCTGCAGGATCCAAAAATAAGCTTTATACTGTAAAAGGAAAAATAAATTTAATGAAAATCTTTTTTTCTTTATTATAAAACAGATGTATAATATATATACAGTAGATTCCAATTTTGGTCCGCTTAAAGGCACACTATGCAACATTTTTCAGTTAATTAATGTGTTCCATACCGTTTTGGATGATTAAATGAGTCATTTCAGGTTGAACAAAGGTTTTCTTGGCCGCCCTGGTGGTCTGTGGGGGAAATACCGCACTTGCAACTGCAGGAGCCCTCGGCCCGCGCCCACAGGCTCAGAATCTCGTGCGAGATCGCAAGAGTCGGTCTTGCTTTACGGCGAGAACATGTTTGTTGCTAGCGCAGTGGCGATATCTGTGCAGTTATCATGGCGGAACCAGCGATAAAACAGCGAAAGCCCATGTCGGAGCAGGCAAGAAAGAGGAAAAGGGCTGTGGACAGAAAGAGGAGTCGTACACGGGTGAACATCGGGCAAGCTTTTTCCGAATGGCGAGAGCTAAAAGAAAAAGAAGGCTGCAAGGCTGACCAGGACCTCGCGTTTCTGCTGATGCGATTGTAAGTAACATTGTAGGGTTTCCCTCGCGCTACCGCCTCCCAACATTCCAAAAAAAGAAAACTAACTCGATATGCTCGCAAAGCTTGTCTCCCCCGCTCCGCCTCCACCGGTCGCTCCGCCGGTCGCGCAAAGCTTGTCTCTTTCCCCCGGTCGCTCGCTCCGCCGGTCGCTCGCTCCGCCGGTCGCGCAAAGCTTGTCTCTTTCCCCCGGTCGCTCGCTCCGCCGGTCGCGCAAAGCTTGTCTCTACACCCCCCACCCCCCGCACCCCCCGCTCCGCCGGTCGTCCGGTAAGCAAATTCCTAGGGGAAACACTGCATTGGAATGGTTTCTCTCTCTCTGTGTGTGCATGTTCATACTTTCACTGTGTTAGTCATTGTTTGTACTGCCGTGTTTTCGACTTTTGTATTCGTTGCGTTCGCCTGTCTGCTAAGCTCAAAACAACCGTGCCTGGCTTGACGAAGAAACCAGGAGAACAGCTGAGCATATTTACGACAGTGCACTTTTACTTACGCCCTCTGGGGGGCGCCTCGCTGGAAAATCAATCCCAGTTGCATAGTATACCTTTAACTCTTTAATACATTTAATACTTTCATACATTTAATCGATATTCATAGAAAGAAAAAAAAATGGTTTCACTCAGTTTTTATGAATAAAACCAAACTAAATCTTGAGTAAATTTCCTGTTTGGCAGTCCTCTCAGTTCTGCAGGCTCACAGTGGAGCAACCTGGAGTTTGAGAGGCTGGGTCATTATGGTACGTTGTTTGGTGTGAGCTGGTCACTTATTCACCTGAATTCTGAGCACACAGCTCGACTAATCCCCTCAGTTCAGATTGGTTTCTCTTGCGATCTGAATTCACAACACTGCTCGGCTGTGGTTTGGGTGCTCTGTCTTTGGGATGAACCGGTTTTTGTCTGAGTGTTATTAGGGTTTAAATGTACCAGTATATTGTGTTTCTCCTGAGATCCCCAGAAACTGCTGACACAGGTGGAATGGCAATGTTTTACGACTCCCAGTTTTCTCCTCTCCGTTAGACACTGTGTTGTTTTTTCTGCTAGCTTTGTTAGCCGACTTGGCAAATGCCCACTTCGGATAACATGTTTGAAGGGATTTCTTGTCTCCTGCTTGCGCTCTTGTTGTTTCTCCTCTGCCTTGGTGAGAATGTTGTCAACCTGATAAATCAGAGTTTTGATACCAGAGAGTATGTGTTCTAGATGTGAATAAAAAAGCAGATATTGATCTGTGTGTGAAGGCTTCCGGTAAACCTCAGTGTTGAGGACCCCATCAAACTCAATGCGCACAGCGCGGTCCAGAAAGGGCCTTAGCCTCCTGCCAAGCCTCAGATGATTGAGAATATGCATGGGAAATTTGAATGGGGAGGAGCTGTCTTTGGTGAGTGAAACAACGGCCGGTCCCGATAGTCGCTCTTCCACCCTTCTTCCCTTCAAATGCGCATTACTGCTGAGAGTTCAAATCTTAGAGCCAAATGGCTAAAATGCTAGATCTGTTTGGGAGACTTGATGACAACCAAGTAAAAAGTGTTCCCTAAACAATAGCAGCTGGTTTAGTTTTGTTCTATCTCCTTTGTTGAGTTAGCTTGATGTATTTGCACTTTACAATTTCTGAAAGCAACAAGTGATGTTTTACATGTGTTTTTATTAACTTTGTTTTATCTTAAAGTGACTGTTTTAAAAAAATCTGCTTCCTGTCTGCAACGTTTTTTTTACCTCACAGCAGCTGTTGATAAAGCTGTGAAAAATACATTGAACAAGTATTTCTGAAAAATATGAAATATCATTATTTTTTACTTTTTTGTCACCAAAGAAAATAATGTTGTAACATAGTGCTATCATTGATTAAGGCACACAATATACATTTTTTGTTATTTTAGATTTATTTTGGTTATACTTTGACAATATTATTTTCCATTCATTTCTCATTTGTAGCAATAACCAATCTGCTCTGCCTGATCCTCTCAAATTTCGGTTGCTGCTATTTATTCTCCTCAAAAATATTGCTTGTAGCAATTTTAACAATTTCTTACAGTAAAGATGGCAAAAACAGTGACAGTCCTGTCGTTTTTGATGTTGCAGTTATGGTACAGAGGCACAAGTTGATGACTTAACCCATCCTGTCTCAATTCTCGTATTCTGCACGCTAGTAACCTGCGCACTCGAACTCTTATGTGCACTTCCACCAGGTACGCACTTGAAAGAGGGACGTAGGACGTAGTGTGTGTATTGGGACAGGGCCATTGACTTTACTGATGTGACTCAATAGTTCTGTCAAACATACTGATCAGCAACTGTTCCCAAAGCTAAATACCACCGTGCAGCAGGTAATCAGTAGTTATGAGCAGAATCTGTTTAATCTCTTAGTCTCAATCTCAACCCACATTTTTATGGGTTTCTGATTGCTTCATACAGACCCATTCAACAAATTAGAATATTAGTGAGGAGTTCATTCATTTCAGAAGCTCCATCACTAAGTGAAACATATTTTATAGAGTAATTACACCTAAACTGATGTTTTCACGCCTTTAGCTCTATAAATTATGATTTTCCACTCAGAACTAATGAAAACCCAACATTTAAAATTAAAATATTTTTAGCTTTTTTAAATTTATTTATTTGTACTTGTAATATTTATTTGTAATATTCTGTTATAGCACTAGGGGCACTGCAGCATAAGTCTTGACTAACCTGTCAGAGCTTCAATAAATATATCAAAAGGGGTATGTAATATAAATAATCTTGAGTCCCGTCTTACTCAGTAAACATACTGAAACATTTTACAATATTCTACTTTTGTCAAGCAATAACCATGCCCCGACTGAAAGTAATATCAAACAGTGATTGTCAGGAGTCTTTGCTTAGGCTTCTAACACTAGCTTCTAAGCTTAGGTGACTTTACTGTTATTTACTGAAACTAGTATAAATAACATCACCCCAAAACAAGACATTTGCTAATTGATATGTTATTTTTTTGTTCTTTTCATTAATCATTGGAAATGCATCAACTTTTGGCACACCAGCCCCATTTGTGTACAATGTTGATGGAGTCATCTTAGCATGTAATGTAGCCTGGTAGGTTAGCATTTAGCTCCTACATCATTGAAAAATATAGACTTGGATATATTATATTATATTATACTATTAGATACTCTGTATACAACAGGAAATATAACTTACCAGTCTAACAATAACCATTAAAAAACAGAATGGGTATTGACTCTTGCTTGCTCTTTCATCAAACACCAATGAGCAAATTGTTTTGCAAGATCCACTCTTGTTATGCCTCTGGAGCGACCCCTATCTCACTTTCTCTTTTTGGCCTCCTCAGACACCGTTTTTCTCTTTTTGCTTCCCTCGGCCATGACTGTCGTACAGCTCAGGAAAAGAGGACTCAAATGCAAGACCTGACACAGTGGGATCAAATTTAGCGTTCCTTTAATACAGTTGTGGGGTCAAACACTAAAAATCCAGTTGAAACAGAGGCATCAAAAACAGAGGCAGGGACAGGTCCAAATGCAAGCTGGGTCAAAAATCACTAGAAGCCTAAGTTCTTTAAAGGCAAAAAGGCTGGAACGCTTGGCTCACAGGTTAAAGACAAACTGGCAAAGGGAAGCTGCATGAGTGAGAAATAAATAGGCCAACAAACAAAGGAGAAGCACAAACTCCAGGTGAATGACATTAGGATGTGGCAGATCCTGATCGCAGGGAGGAACTCAGGAAGTGAAGTTGCCTAAAATGAGACAGGAAATCAGTACAAAATAAAACAGGAAGTGAAAAGAATAGGTAACACAAGTAACCTTTAACTAGTCAGGCCTGCCCCTAACAATGACAAAATATTACTTGAGGATGAGAAAAGTAGCAGCATGTGAAGTTAGCTCTCGTGTTTAAGTGGTGCTCAGATTGCCGTAAAGCGGCGCTCTAGGTCACATGACTCATTCAGTGAGGGATCCGACCGTCTCAAGTTACATAGGCAAGTTTTTTAGAGAAATTCAACTTGCATGGAGCAATAACACGCGGCAAGTGCTGTATAGCGATTTAAAAAATCCTTTAATATATCCCAAATTAAGCTAATACTTGGGTCAAAAGTTACGCAGTGTTGCTTTTTTATGGTATTATTATGCTCTGTTCTAAGTTATTTAATGTTTAATAAATAACCCTCTGTCTGTTAGGTATTGTCCAGTGAATATCAGCTCTTAAGCTGATATCAGGACAATAGTTGAAAGGAATGATTCAAGCACTGGTGATCTTTCAACAGCAAACTCTGCACACACAGAATAAAGGAGTGACAACTTCTCTTCAAGTTCAAGAATTTATTAACAGAAATTAAATGAACATCCAGAGAACATCACTGTAGAATGCTGTTTATCTGAATTAAAACTATGTTTCAATCAACAAATCCTCTCTACTAGGCTAGTGAAACTTAACTAAACTACTAAGCAAAATTAGGATAAAAAAGAAGCAAAGGAACTATGTATACACAAAAGAAACAAAAAGGGACAAAAATAAGATAGTTGAAAACCATCATCAGGATGATTCAGTGAATCCTGGATCACTTCAGATCCAAGTCAGAGAACTAAAGTACATCTCAAGGAACATGGAATTAGATCAAATTACCTTAACTAATATAGAACAACATTTGGTATGTGTTTCAACCCATTCACAATGCAAATCCTGAGTTGAACAAAACAGTATTTGATTAAATAACATTTTAAAGAATAATTTGCTCAGTAGAAATCCGTAACTTTAGTACACTTGATTTTATTAATGTGCTTATTCCTCCGGAAACCTAGGGAGCGCTCTAGCGATCGGTCGCTTGATGGCTTAACCCTAAAGTTATACAAAACACCATTAAATTGACATTAATGTTCCATATTAATGCTGTAATAATGCTCATAGCACTATCGAACGATGGTGGAGGGAAACAAGCATTATGTTTAAAAAGAATCGTTGCGTTGACTCAGTGGTAGCACTAATGTTACTTGGGTAGCTAATAATGATAATCGTAATGAGTGGACCGGAAAACATAAACCTTAATATCCCATCGATGTATAAAACCCTTATGGAAATAAAGTTTGTTATAGACGTAAAAACACATCAGCAAAGATTGGTTTCCAGAATGCTAACGGGAGCTATACCTGCTTTAAAAACACAGTGAAGACACATCAAGTAAACTATTTTAAACTTTCCCTGTTTATTTCTCTCCCAAACCTCTCCCGTTGTCTCTTGTTGTGGCGACTGGCGTCTGGTTGCAGTGAATTACTCCAAGGTAAAGCGGGTTATCTCAGCGAGAGCAGGCGGCTAGCTCGAAACATGGCTGTTATAAGGAGGCTCCGTCGTCCTTCATGCGGGTTTCAGGCCAGTGAAACTCAGCGCTGCGTGGCTGCAGCCTGTGGAAGCAGCAACCGCAGCCACGCCCGCTGACAGGGGGGGACAAACGGGTCAATTGTTCCAGGCCCAGGACAGAGAGGGGGGGGGGCAAAACTGACATTCTGACCATTAAAATACAGGCAGAAGTAATTTTTCAGAAAATATTTGTGTGAAAAATATTTAATATTAGAGTAACTAAATATAGGTATATATCTGCACTAGGTATACGTAATATGTTTTCTTTAAATAAGGGACCATTAGAACTCCCCCCACCCCAACATAAAATGGTTTGACCATTAGGACAACGGCTGGCTGCAACTTTGAAAGTTTGTTCCGCTGTAAACTAAGAATGTCAGGTTTTCAGAAGTCTGGCGCACAGAAAAGAAAAGAAAAGAAAAGAAAAGAGGAAAAGAGAAGATGACACCAAAGGCTTGAGGGATTTTATGAGTAAATATTTTTTAAAAACTGAGGATGAGTCAGGGACAGGTCCAGGAACGGAATTGCAGAGGAATGATGCCCATCCAGAGCCAGGAAAGAAGCAATGCATTTTTGAGCTTCGCGCCAAATGAGCAGAAAGCAGAGAGAGGGCAGAGGTCCAGGTCCAGTCTGAAAGAGCCAGCTGAGGCGGGGAGCTTGGTGGACAGAGAGAAGGCAACATCTGGCTTCAGGGGGGAGAGACAGCGAGTGTTGGAGGAGGAGGAAGAGAGAGCCATCCCTAGCGATAACAGAGACAGTGCCAGCGGAGGGGGGGGGGGGGGGGGTTGCTTGCTGCCCGATCAGATAGTTTGAGCATAGTGGCTCAGAGACGGACCACCCCGTTAATATCAATGATCCCGCGTTATGGCCAACAAAAATGACTGATTCTGATTGAATGGATGTTGTGCGTTTAATGGCAAAAAGGAAGCCTTTCTCAGAGATGGAAAATTAACTCACAGTTAAGTTGACTATTTTTTGCATGTGTGTGTGTGTGTGTGTGTGTGTGTGTGTGTGTGTGTGTGTGTGTGTGTGTGTGTGTGTGTGTGTGTGTGTGTGTGTGTGTGTGCATTGTCCTGGGCCCTAGCAAAGCTGTCAGCTGGCTGACCGCAGCATGGGGTCTCTGCACTCCTGCAGGATAGTGGCTCGGCTCCCAGGTCAGCTTTCTCCTGCACAGCTTAGAAAGACCATTGCTGGTTTGATTATGATGTTAGTTTCACTTAAAGCAGACGTTACTCAGCTTGGTCGACCCTGCAGATGCTTGTGAGTCTCTGAGCCCCATGCGGACCGCATCGGTGGCTGGTCTTCCTAGTGTGGACTCCTCTCTCCTCGAGGGTCCACTGGCAAAGAGAAATATGAGCCTGGAGGAACTTGGCTTGATAGCAACGGCACCCTGCCTATAAAAGTCTCAAATTTCTTTGCTTAAAACTCAGTCTGATTTTTCCCACATGGCTTGATTGCACAACACTTGAAATTCTCATTCATTCATTTCATTCCTTTAAATTAAAGGAATCATTCCCAGCCTAATAAAGCCTGATCATGACTAATGATGCAGATGTGAGCTTTCTGTAACCCCAGAAAAACATGAAAAGGCAGAACTTACAGAAATTTGCTCACAATTACCTTTTTTTCTCTCAATGTTCTTTTGCAGAACTCAAAGTTCTGGTTAAATCCAGAACTTTGAGGACAGACAGAACCTGCTGGTTCTGTTCTTGTTTGGGGGTTATTGTTGCGTTAATAACGGACTCTAGAGAACAGTTTGGATCAAGTTATGGGTTTCTGATGCTTCTCATGAAATAGAGCAGGTGCGTTTTGGATCTTCATGATCCAGAAGATGCTGGACCAACTCGTCTATTTCTCGCTCGTGAATTTTCTGCAGGTTTTCTCTTTCCTGCGGATTCTTCACCTTTTTCATTTGCTCTTCATGCCTTGTCAGCATTTCCTTTATTGTTCTCAGATGTTCTTTCTTTCTGGTGACACATTTCACCAAGTCGACCATTTGCTTGTGATGCTTTGTTCTGCTTTGCTTTTCGTTGTGCTCTTTGAGGGCCTTTAGCAGATCATATTTGCTATCTCTTTTTTTCAGCTGTTTTTCATGCTTCTGTCTCTGAGATGCAAATTCTTGATTGTATTTCTCTTTAAATTCATTAAACTCCTCAGCTTTCTTTCTGGCTTCTTCCTCATATGTTTCCCTCAATCTTTCCACTTCCTTCTTATACTTCTCCTCCAGTTCTTCTTTGTACTTTGCCTCCTTCTCTTTTCTGATATGATCTTCTTGTTTCTGTCTCTGATAGTCTTGTTTCAGCTGCTCATACTCTCTTCTCAGTCTTGTCTCCTCCTCTTGCCTCTGTACATCTTCTTGTTTGTGTTTCTCCTTTAACGTTTTCATCTCCTTGTCCCAAGCTTCGTGTTTCATCAGCACAGATTTTTTTCTCTGGAAACCTACTTCTGCTTTAGATTTTTTCCATTTTTTCTCCCACGCCTCTCTCTCAAGTTTCAGTTTGCTTTCCTCTTCCTGTCTCCTAGCTCGGTCTTTCACTTTCTCATCTTCAGCCATTTTCAGACGTTTCTCTATTTCCTTGATTTTTATGTCTTTCTCCTTAATTTGTTGTTCCGTTTTTGATTTTACCTCTGTCATGTTCCTTTCCATATCTTCCTTTTCTTTATTATGTCTTCTTAGTAGTTCCTCAATCCTTTTCTTCATCTCTTCTTCCTTTTCCTTCAGAATTTTCTTCATTTCTTTTCGGATCGCTGCTTCAGCTTCCAGCAGCATGTCGTTGGTGAAGCATCTGCCTCTGTTTTCCTGCACCATGGCATCGATCTTTGTGATCAGCTCTGTGACTTGTGTGCGGCTCTGACTGTTGTAGTTTTCAAAGAGATGGTATCTTCCTCCACAGTCAGCAATGAGCTTCTTAAAGGATTCATCACAATCTTTTTCAATGAACTCTTCAATAGATTTATGATGACCTTCCAGTTTATCTCCGTGTGTGAAGAGGACGAGAGTGAAGTTCTCAGATTTCTTCCCAAAACTTTCCTTTATAAGTTTTAATGTCTCTTTCTCCTCTGGTGTAAGTCTTCCGATCTGCATCACCAACAAGAAGACATGTGGTCCTGGAGCCAGAAGACTAATGCATTTCACCATCTCTTCCTGAACTTCTTCTTGGTTCAAGCTGTTGTCGAACAGGCCCGGGGTGTCGACCACAGCCACAGGACGACCGTCCACTATGCCCTGAGCTTTCTGGCAACGCTTTGTGACTGAATGTTGGGATGGCTTGGCTTCAAAGTAGTTTCCCCCTAGGATGGTGTTCCCTGAAAAGCTTTTACCGCAGCCGGTCTTTCCAAGCAAAACAATCCTGAGACACGCAGAGCTCTGCCTCTCTTCTTCCCCTGTAATATGAAAGGATGACAGGTGAGCTTACTCTGTCCAGATACGAAGAAGAGAAATTAACTGGGTCAGCAAACAGATGATGAACATAATGATTAAAACTTCTGAAAATAAGGAATATCATGTAACCCTGTAGGTCATATTGTTATATGCATAAGTAACGCCTTAAGCCGGGCGTACACTGTACGATATTTTCAATCGTTGTACTCAGATACAGCTCAAACTGTACGACGGAACCTCAGGGTTTAAAGTTCACAGCTCACAATATCTGTTCTTACTGTGCGACGCTCTGATGATCTGACCGCTCACACTGTACATTCAAAAACCACACATCCGACTCAGCCCCGTAGAGAGATGGCGCTACTCGAACTCGTCTACCCGGAAGCCAAACGTCAACAGTAGAAGAAGAAAAAGGCGGATGTGTCGATGCCCACTGTTAAATATGAGGCTCGCTAGAACGAAACGCGCTGCCTTGGCTATTCTACGAGTTACTCCTCCATAGTTTCACTCCATGTCACATGTACCGCCGTCATGCTTCTCTCCACTCCAGTGTTTTCGTTTGAGGAGACGAAGAAGAATTTCCTTGTTTGCTCCCGCTTCAACAGCAGGAGGCGTTCACGATCGCTCACGACTGCCGACTGAATTTCAAACATGTTTGATTTTCATCCGACCGTCCGATTCCTGATGGGGAGGTGGTCGTGAGAGGCGAATCCCCCCTCATTACCCCCTGTATACTACACGACGCAGAACATATGATCAAGCTAAAACTCCGCCCGATCCAAAAAATTCTCCCACGACTGAAGAATCGGCCCGAAAAGGGCAAAAACTTGTACAGCGTACACCTGGCTTTACCAATCACTTTACACATTTCCTTAAGTACAATGCATGGCAGGTCTGTTCACATTAGCCTCTACAATTTACCATTTATTTACCTTTATTTTTGTGTATTACTCTTAAACATTTTAGGCTTTATACTACACACAATGATGGTCTTGCACATTAGAATAGTTGCATATGCGTCTTGTTATCATTAAAACATGCAGTAGATGTAGTGTTTTTGCAAATAATAATGGTTAACTCCTTCCATAAATGTATCATTTGGCTACTTCTACCTTACTGTTCAGTCAAAGGCAGTATCAAGTTTATACAATCGATTGGCTCTGATTACTGAGAGGTGGAAGTGTGATGGAGGTGTCAGCACTCTGCCGCGCCTTACCGTTGATTTGGCCAGTGGCTATTCATGGAGGAAGTTGGGCTCTATGCTATCGCTGATTATGCTTTTAAGCTAACTAGCTGAAGCTACAGACGATTTTTTTCCGTAGATTTTGAAAGCCAATGAGACGGACCTTACCCGTGAACCACAGTAAACTGTTGTAGTTATGCCGCTATAGGCTTAGGCTGCTGGAGGACATCAGGGTCTATTTCTCTCTCTCTGCTGAGTTCTCCTACTGTTCTCCAATCTGCATTGTTTGTTGTTATTTCTACTTTTAACTTTTTGTTCTCTGTCATTTTTCTCTTTATAGAAGGTACACCTGGTCTGGCGTTCTGTTAGCTGTGACATCATCAGGGGAGGCAGATCATCCTCTATTACCATCTAACATAGAAAGTACTCCTGGATCAATGTGAGCTTCTGTGCTTTCTGTGTCTCTGCTCTGTCTTCTCTAAGCCCCAGTGGGTCGAGGCAGATGAGCGTTCACACTGAGCCTGGTTCTGGTTCTGCTGGAGGTTCTCCTCCCTGTTAAAGGGGAGTTTTCCTCTCCACTGTCGCTTCATGCATGCTCAGTATGAGGGATTGCTGCAAAGCCATCAACAATGCAGACGACTGTCCACTGTGGCTCTACGCTCTTTCAGGAGGAGTGAATGCTGCTTGGAGAGACTTGATGCAACCTGCTGGGTTTCCTTAGAGAGGAAACTTTGTGACCAACCTGGAGGATCTGATGGAATCTGACTTTGGAAAGAGCCTTGAGATGACATGTGTTGTGAATTGGAGCAATAAAAATAAAATTGAATTGCATTGACTCAATTTTTTGAACCAGAGCTGGAGCTGTGGTTTTGTTTTTTGCTATCGCTCCAAAGACGGTTATGCGTGGTTGTGCTGGTAGATGCCATCTTAGAACTCCATGGAGGTAACTAAGCTGTTTCAGGCTTGCAACGTTTAAATCGCTAATACTAATACTGCTTTGTTCTGAAAAAAATACTCAATAAGTGAATTTTTATTAAATTTGTTGCCGGATTTTCAGTTTATAAGGGGTTTTGTTTATTTCTTAAACATCCTGTGTTTTGATCTATTTGGATTGGAGAGATTTACAATTTCACCAACGCAGTGTGATTATTTGTCTAATCAAAGGGTGGCTAAACACCATATGCTATTGCCGTCATAATAATTGAGCTACTAATTTGAGAATAGTTTATTGCTCATGTTAAGGTGCATAGCCCTAGGTTAGTTTTGCTGACCACTACAGTTTATTAAACTGGTACATTATCCAATATCAACCCTTGTCCTTCCTTATTTTAGTTAAAGCTGCCCTGAACTTATATTTCTACTATCTGGTAAGTGATCTTAGTCTTGTTAATGTGGTCAGTCACTCTATTCATGAGACAGACACTTGCACATTTATTCATCTGTCTAATATTCCATTGAGTGTAATTACACAAATCTGGCCGCTGTTCATAGAGATTTTCTATCTGGAACTGATCGGATTTTCTTTGAAAATGATATATAAATAATCAAAAATAGATCTTGAGTTTGTACCAGAACATAATGTTCCTCATTAAAGATTCAACTAAAGTGCTTCAGTTCAATTTCAAATTTTTATACACCCACACTCACTGCCTACTTATCTGAAAAAAATCATGGTTCAACACTAACCTCCTAAACTAAGGACCCTCCTTGTAGGAACTAAATCTGTACTATCCAAAGTTGACAGTTTGTCTCTCTCAGTTGATGGTTCCATGGTCTCCCCCTCCACTCAGGTCAAGTGTCTGGGTGTCATCCTCGGTAGTACTCAGCCATTCACCTCTCTCATCAATAACATCACCTGTTCTGCATATTTTCATCTATGCAGCATTGATCATCTTGGTTCCTCCCTTTCCCCTCACTCTGCATCAGTTCTTATCCATAGCTCTGTCACCTCCTGCATCAACTACTGTAACTCTCTCCTCTTTGGTTTCCCTCAAAAATCTGTCTGTAAGCTTCAAGGGGTTCAGATTTCAGCTGCTCACATTATTACCAAAACCTGTTCATTTCATTACATTACCCCAGTCCTACAACAGCTCCACTGGCTCCTGGTTAGATTCTGAATAGAGTTCAAAATCCTTCTGGACACATAGAAGCAGAGCTTTCTCCTTCTCTATTCCCAAACTCTGAGACTCTCTCCCTCCGGACATCTGCAATACTGACACTTTTTATCACTTCACGTCTAAACTCAAAACCCACCTGCTCAAGAATGCCTCCTCAGTGTAATTACCTGTTCATTGTTCCTTTTAATATATTTCTTCCTCACAATTTATTATTGATATACTCTTGCATAGTGTCCTTGAGTGTTTTGAAAGGTGCTTTTAAATAAAATGTATTATTATTGTTAGTTACAGGGGATGTTGCTCCTTCCTTTACTTGGGGACACAAACAACAGCACACAATAAACCAGCACAGTCACAGTGGTGGACCATACCACATGCTTTTTTTGATGTCTCCTGCTTTTAGGTACTTTTTGAAAATGCCTCACGTACTAAATGATCATTAAATGTTCTAAAAGTCTGAAGATTTCTCTCAGACCAGCTTTATTATACCAGGGAAGATCTGTGGGAAATTAGCAAGTTTTGTTTATCTGCTGGAATATTCTGATAAGGTTTATTACTGAGTTCTGTTCATAGAACCGTTCAGCTGACAACTTTCTTGAGGAGTACAGTACCTACCAATGAAGACCTCCTCTGGTGTCTGGTTTGAACGCTGGGCTTTTAGTCCAGTGATGATTTTCTGTTGTTGTATGACTTTATCCTTGTAGGTTTCTGCCAGGGTTTTTGTTGTGTAGCATTGCTGTCTCATTTCATCCACATAATCTATCACAGTAGAGAACTGCTTCCTGTCGCTGCTGTTGACAACAACGTTTCTTCCTCTACATGTCTGAATGAGCAGCTGGATGTCCCGATCTCCCGTGAGAAACTTAACAACAGGTGGATGTGAAGGATCCGACTCTGCAGTGAACAGAACCATTGTGTTGTTGTTGACCCGGAAGGTGAACGTGTCCTGGATGGTCTGTAACTCTCCCTTGTCTTCATCAGTGAGGGGACCCACAGGTAGGACCAGGATGAAGGCGTGGACCCCCTCAGGATCACAGAGGGAGACGCACCTGAATGATTCCTCCATCACTTCTCGCTCTGATCTGCCGTACAAGGCAGGCAGCACCACCACAGAAACCCAACGTCCGCTGACCTCTCCCTGGTTTTTAACGCTCTCTGATATCTTGGAGGCTGAATGAAGCTCAGTCTGACCTAAGATGGCCTTGGCTGCTGAGGTCTTCCCTGCTCCTCTCCTCCCACACAGAACCAGGTTGATACAAGGCAGGGTCGGTTCACTTTTCAAGACTTGATCATCCTCAGTGATGGTAAGGAAGGCACCTTTGTTTTCGTTCACAATATCTTCAATCTTCACCATTAATTTCTGGTGATTATTTTCAGCCAGGTTGTACTGTCTGCCTTCACATTCTCTGATTAGAGAATTAAGAGTAAAACTTGAGTCTTTCTCCTCATTAGTTAGGATGACCATTGAGTGCTTAAAGGCATCTTCTCCAAACAAACTCAGGGTGGCCTTCAGAGTCCGCCGTTCCTTCTCTGTGAAGTCTGAAGGTTTCACTAAGAGCAGCAGAACATTTGGTCCAGGAGGACAAAGGTTTACGCAGCTTTTCAGCTCCTCTTTCAGGACTTTTTTAGACTGAAGTTCTGTGGTTTTTACTACAGTCAATAACTTCCCATTCCAGACACCGTGCTCATCTGGCCTGGCTTGATAAAATGTTGGTAACCTCACACTTTTTTTCTCAATGATAAAGTTACAGAGTTGTGTCTTGATTGATTGAGTCTCTCCAAAAAGCAAAATCCTGAGACCGCGACCTGTGAAGCAACAAACATTTCAACAATGAGAATTAAATGAAAACACTCCGTAAAGATGCTGGTTATCAGTTGATTGCTCTAAATCTGAACTATGTGATATGGTTTTAGCAGATGATGTTAAAAAATGCATTTTTATCAATGACATGGTTCTAATATTTAAACATTTAACATTTAAAGGCATATCCTGCTGCTACATATACTTGCTCTATTGATATTGTCTTAAACATTACTTTTTTTTTTGTTTGCAGCTGCATTCCTGAAAATTAGTTGTTTCTCTTTGTCTTATATTCATATTTAATACATTTAATTATTATTTAATTATTTTAATGTTTTATGTTCTAGAAATACTCTACCAACCAGTGTGGTCAACTCAGCAGGCAGAGTTTGAACATAAACTGGGTAGTTTCTAAAGAAAAGAGTTGTTAGAGACAAATATGCTAACAGAAATTTAAACAAATACTAGAGTTTATTTCTGATTCTAAATTCATAATCTGGGCCTTTGCAGATCGGAAAATCTTCTCAATAAACAAACATTCCATGTCACAAACCTTAAATACATCATATGTGTGAGTGAGAAGCAGAAGCTGGAAAGGGCATGTCCTTATAGAAATAGATATTCATAGACCCAGGTGACATCATATAAAGTGCTTGTGGTTGTCTGATCCACAGGAAAGAAGCAGATGAATAAGAATTAAGACAGTGCAGAGAGTGAGAAAGGGTGAAAGAAAATATTATATGAAGTATATGTGTGTGTTTGTGAATGTGAGAGAGCTTTTGTCTTACTGTTCTTCTAAAAGAGGAAGAGAGACTCAAGAAGATTGCCCTCATTTAAACCACATACAGAAAACGTCTGGTATTTTCAGATATTAGATATGATATTTAAGCTAATAAAGTGTCTCTAAACCTCTGGGGGTGGCTGTACATCTCTATCAGAACGTGTAGAACTTGCCTTTTGTCTCTAACTAAAACAAAATACTTTGTGTTTCTTCAGCATATACGGAAACCATTCATGTTATTAACGCATTTGTTTGAATTTAAGGAATAAGTGATGATCTGTAACAGATTGCATACATCTTATAAAGTAGAAATGACTTTAAAAGTTAAAAATGTGACTCCTGGCTAACATGTCTGCATTGCTTTTCTGTGTCTGCTGCAACTATTAATGAATTAATTAATATTTTATAATTGTATATCTGCGATGATGTTTGCAAGCAGCAATAAGAACTATTAAATATATAAAGTAGATATTTTTTTATGCCAAACTCACCTGCAGCGGAAGCTGAACCCAAAGGAACCTTTTTGGCCTTGATGCTGGGATGGTCTACAATTAAATGCTCTTCATCGTTCATCTCCACAATGTCACCAACTGTTCTCAGCAACTCATTAATGTCCTTGCGTTGATAAATGAATGAGTTACGTTTGCATTTTTTTATCAGTTCCTCTAAGTCTGCATTTGAATTTGAATCTTTTTGTTCGGATGTTTCTATCAAAACCAGTGAATGACCAAAAGACTGATTACTGAAGAGTTCAAGGATCTGACAGAACCTCTCTTTGTGCTGCTTTGTGAAACTTTCAGGCTGTACAACCAAGAGAAACAGGTGAGGTCCAGGATGAGCGAGCTTCACACACTCTTCTACGTGTTCTTTAAGTTTGACTTCAGGAATCTGATAAAGCAGATCTGGGGTGTTGATGAAAAAGACTTTGGTCCTCTGGATCATTTTGAAGAATTTGATACAGTAGTTTGGTTCCTTCTCTGGAACGAAAGCAGCTGCTCCCAGGATTGAGTTTGCAACTTCACTCTTTAGGGCCCAGCTCTCCCCCAGCAGGATGAGCCTCAGATCTGACACTGCAAAGAAGACCCAAGATAAGTCACCATGAAAAAAACTCCATTTAACTGCAAATATTATGTCAAGTTTACAGAGAAATCAAGCCTCTGATGGTTGCTCTGTTATCGCTGATAGCATCAAGGTAGACATTTCTACAATTTACCTCCAGTTAGCTTCTTTTCTGTTTGATCAGTATTACCCATCATTAAAGGTTCCAGTTGTATTAACACTGAATACTGGTGAATTAACATGTGTGTGTTAAGTATCTGGGGGATATGAAGTGTGCAGTTTATATCAATTAGTGATCTGATAATTGGATCTTGATCTTTCTTCAGACGTCTTTCAGGGACACAACCGGAAGTCCTCCCAAACTTACTCTTGGGTGGCAGGAGCTGTTTGCTTCTATTCCTCCTTAATTTGGGGACGCTTTCTGGAACTGTGAGAACAATGCAGGAAAAAAAGGGTTTTAATATATTTCAAACAGTAGTTTTAAAGTATTTTACTGCTTAAAAGCTTTCTGGTGAGAAGCATGTATAATATTGTCATTATCTTCGTTCAGGCAAGGTAGACAATCTTTAATTTATTAGTTTCACCAAAGATTTCAGTGTCATGTGTCACATATATCCCAAAATCACCATTTACTGGCACTAGGCCCGGATTCCTGTCAGGAGAGCCTGATATCTAACTCACATACAGACAGAGTGGTTTTAACTCTGATTTGGTATATGAAGGCTTTGCTACAATTGGGTCTGTAGAGTACAATATGCTCATGAGCCATAGGCTTGTAAATTTCAGTTACACTTATCTTAAATGAAACATTCCCTGAATGAAGATTATGAATCCATATTTTGACAACAGATGCCATCAAACCGTGTGAGTTTTCACGTGACGTTAAAATATGCAAAACACAGAAGCAAAACACGGCACCGCAGTCAGCTTGCTGGTGCTAAGTATTTACATCTGCATATGTCCCTCCCATTAATTTGTGGGGTTTGGTCATTAGCATATGATCTGCATATTCATTAAGGCACACACACAAAAAAGTTTGGACCCACTGTTCTGCTCATTTTACACACATAAGTTATTTTGCACTGGTATGATGATCAGCTTTTAACTCGCTAAAATCCCTCTTAAATAGACGTTATTGATTGTGATTGTAGTGTGACTAAAAGCTACAATCAGGAGCTTGAGCAGAACTTACATTTCAAATAGAATGGATTCTGCAGAAGTCCCACAGTTCAAAAAAGCTTGTAAAGCAGCTTTAGTATTTATTCTCATAAATAATACAGTATTATCATTAAAAAGACTAATAAAGTAAACAAATTCCCAACTGTTTGGTAATCAGCTTCAGTTCCCAGGAGAGTTGATCGTCCAGCAGCTGCTGAAGCTTTTGGGCCTTCAGTCCTTCCACCTGTTTTCCTCATTTTATTTATTTCATCCATTCAAATTTGAAGAAATTGTGCAATAAAAAGAAAAAATATAAAAGGCCTAATTTGTAGCCTAGATGAGATGGTACAGCAGAGATAATCATTAAAGGGTTAAATTCCAACCTGAGATAACTTTCAGCAACACAATAAAATGTCATAACTTGCTATAAATGTTCTACAAGTCAGGAGTGGCTGCAGTCAAAGTTTGTTTGGTTCACAGCCAGAAAAATCTCTTCAACATCCCAAAGACGTGGAGTCACTTGGTTTGTTTCAAAGGCTCTAAGGGAATTTTAGCTTTCTGCAGAAAAATAAACATGTTAAACATCTCTCACAAGAGGAAATACAGAGAAAAGGTTTATTTCAGCTTGTGGTGTATTATCCATATAATGTTGGACATATTTTAAAACCATCCCAAAGTAAAGAGCAACAGTTTGAGGGTTTTTTTACAGTACAAACAGTAAAAGCAGTTTATGCTGCTACTCACCAGATGTTCCTGTGGCCATGGTGTCACATCAGCCGCTCCGTTTCAGAACCAGACTTCACCTAAAATGTAAATTTAAAGAAGAATTAAAGAAAAACGTAAAGGCTGTAGAAAATGAACCAAACAGTTTGGTCAAGCAGAGAGAGTGGTTCAGCCTTTAACAGACGATAAACGGGTTCTTTTTAATCAGGACAATTAAAATGATTTGAGTTTATACTTTTCTGCTCACTGACCACTGACAGCGTTTTACACTAGAGCCACATTCACCCAATTACTGACACTAACACACAAATTCACACGCCGATAAATAATTGCCTTGGGGCACATCAACATGGGACGAGGTGAAGCTGGAATAAAACCCACAACTTTCCAACGGCATAACAGCTACTCCACCCATTGAGCCACAGTCACTGCTCTGGAGTGTATTACACACTATCTGAAGTTCATCATTCTGCAGAGACGACACTTCTTCACAAGAGTGTAGTGCCAATAAAGCCATGATGAGAAAATAAAACCAGATTGAATTGGCATCATGTACCATGGGTGAGGAACCAAAAGGAATTTCACCCATCAAAGCAGAGACAGCAGACCACTCCCCACAGACGATCCCTTCAGACTACACCACAGTTCACTACCTTCCCTTCACTTCCTGCCTGAGACAAAGGAGGAGGGAGAGGCTGGCTGGGAAGACCAGCAAGCCAGGCAGGCCTCACATGGGGCTCAAGGCCTAAAAAAAAGCCCACAAGCTGCACAGCACGGGCCTTCTGTGAAACTCATATGCCCTCGCTTCAATGGAGCGAAAAAGGGAGAAATTCTCGTCCTCTGCGGAGCGGAGGACCTCACTGGCATCGGAGGAACTGCTGGAACGAAGCTAAGTTGCAGTCTCACTTCTGCGCATCCAGCCGTTGAAGTATAGAACGCTGAAACAGCTTTGTTCATTTTTCCTCAGCTGTTACAGGAAATCGGACTACAGCGACCCCTAGCCTCCCGGAGGTATAATCGTATTAATAAAATTGAGCATTCCTAACATTTACAGATTCTTACTGAGAAAAATCAGTCTTTAAAATGTTATTTCCTCAATATTGTTTTGTGTAACTCGGGATTTGCATTGTGAATGGGTTGAAACACATACAAAATGTTGTTCTGAATTAGTTACGCTAATTTAACTCCATTTCATGTTCTTTAAGTTGAACTTTGGTTCCTTAACTCAGATCTGCAGTGACCAGGATTCACGGAATTATTCTGATTATGTCGATGATGATGATGATGGTCACCACTTTGTTTTGTCTTTTGTTTCTTTGTGTGTAAATAGTTCCTTAGCTTAGCTTCTTTTTATCTTCGTTTTGCTTAGTAGTTTTAGTTCAGTTTCACTAGCCTTTTATAGAGGATTTGTTGATTGAAATATAGTGTTAATTCGGATAAACAGCATTATGCAGTGGATGTTCATTTTATTTCTGTTTTTAAATTCTTGAACTTGAAGAGAAGTTGTCACTCCTTTATTCTATGTGTGTGCAGAGTTTGCTGTTAAAAGATCACCAGTGATTGAATCATTCCTTTCAACTATTGTCCTGAAATCAGCTAAAAAGCTGATATCAACTGGACAATACCTAACAGACAGAGAGTTATTTATGAAACATTAAATAACTTTAAATAGTGTATAGTTGCACAACAAGAGGAACATCATCCCAGATCATAACCCGATCAGCAGCGGTGTGGTAAAAAAAACGGTTAAAAAAATAAACAACGGGACTTTGGTTCTTGTAGCTGAAAATGGATGAGAGCAGGGTCCGAAATTAACACTCGCCAGTCGCCAAATGCGAGTAAATTTCCCATTTGGCGAGTGAATTCCAGAGGGCTAGCTGGCGAGTAAATATTCGTACCAAATAACATAACTTAAAAATAACAAAACCAATCTGGGCAGCGGACGATCCGTTCACAGCTCTGTCCATCCAGAGCTCAGTCTAGACCCGCCTTCTGCGGAGCTGCTTCAGCTTCTTTCACATTCAGAACCAGTCATGGCTGCACGCTAGATCAGAAAACAGTTCTGCTAACCAGACATTCTAAAATGCCAATTAGTCTGTTTATACGTTTCGTTCTTATTTATTCTGCATTTTTTTAACTATCCACCCCCCCCCCCCTCTCGGAGCCAGGGGCTTTTATCAGCGGCCAGCCTTCAAAACGTGAATCACTACGTTTAATGTCCTTCCACTCGTACCAAAATGTCCCAATTAAAGTCAATAGGAGAGTCAGTAACTGTTTTTCATGCTCTTTTGTTTTTAACGACACAGAGCCAGTGCTGCTTCGGTGGGCGTGGTGCCTTGCGCTTGAATAGGGGGTTTTCAGTGACGTACTGGCCAGCTTCCGGTCCGCCATCTTGGGTGGCATATTATCATATCATATCGCGAATGGATAAGTACGCCAGCACGCTAGAGCCACCAGATAAGGACGTATATCTGAGGAAATGTTCCGTGATCGACCATATGGACCCCTATGCCCTCCACGGTGCCTTGTTTAGCCGTAATCCAGATGATTGGCCAAATGTAGAGCACGGCGACAAAGTGCATTACCTGGTGTTCAGTGAAAACCCTCTGCACAGTCTTGAGGAAATGAGAGCTTACAAGGGTCTAGAGCAGAGGTCACGGATTAGCGGACCACGGTCCGGATCCGGACCCATTCTGATTTAAAACATTTATATATTACTGCATGTTGTCCGACGACAGTGTCTAACTCGGGGGTTAAAGTTCTCCGTCGCTGCGACGGATTTCCGTCATTTGGAAATTGAGCTTAAAAAGTCCCGTCTAGACTTTTTATTCAAGGTTTTGCACTGAAGCTGCTCTCAACCAATCAAACCTGGCAGAGGCGAGACATTAGCCAATCAGAATGAGAGCAGGGCGGGTCTTTCCAAAGCGGACATGGCCAGTCTGAGGTTTATCGGTGTTCATCATTTTAATTTTTGGGAGAGCATTTTAAACTGGCCACAGATGGTATTAATGAAAGTAGCGGTGGTCAAAGGTTTCTTTGGATTAATGCGAACCAGCCGGTCAGAAAGTTCAGCAGCTGACAACAACTTCCCTCGGTAAGCGTCAATCTGCTCCGGCTGTTAATTAATGAATTATTTCCACCTGTGGCCATGTCGTCTGTCAGCGTTTATTCCCTCGCTGATAAACGTGGCGACCAACCAGGGATCTCCTCGTGATTCGCTGTTATGTTTTATTTAAAACACAAAGAAGAGTAACGCGCTAGCTCAGGCTAATTTAGCATGACCCTTGAAGAACAAGAGTCGGACTGTGAAACAATGTGCCTCATTTGACTGGGTTCATTCGGAAAAAGTAAAAAAAAAAAAAAAAAAACCTGTTCTGAAACAAAGAAGGCAGAGCTGTATCTGCTGTCGGTATGCAGCAGTGATCACCTGATGAGCAGCTGCGCTCCAGGACACTAAATAAAATGACAAGGATTTTGATGCTTACAGATTGTTAAGAAAACTACATCAAAAAGATAAAACAAATAAACTGCAGCTACAACATGGACTGGAGAACGGGTTCTACCTGGGAGAGGCCAGAGAAAGGTGATTCTCAGAGAGTTTTTTTATGAAGTTAAAGTGTAGCGCGGACACAGGGTTCATCCTGGACAGGTCTCCAGTCACTGGGCTAAAATATAACCATTTTATTAAACTTCAAAAAAGTTAAATCATCCTTTTATAAACTGTAATTATTAATTGGTGAACAATAACGGGCAAAGCAATCTGTGTCAAATTAAAATGTATTATGTCATGATAGTGTTGGTGATGTGTCCTGCATTTCTAAGGCTGTGTTTGCCTTGTATGATCATAAAATTGGTTTATATTGAATGTGACAGGGAGCACCTTGATATGTGCTTGAGGTTGGCTTTGTTGCCAATCAAACTAAGGTTTAAAATCCTTGCAGGGCAGCCTAAAGCTCACTTGTCTCATTAAGCCATAAAAAAGAAATTAAAAAAAGTTCAGTTGTTTTATAAAAGATGTGAAAGTCAGGAAATTGTCTATATACCAAACTGTGAAAGATTGTGGTTCTCTATTTCAAAAAGCACTTTGGATTTTAAAATAGAAAAACATTCTATTTTTATGTTATTTTTTGTGGATGCATAAACATTTTATTTCAGTGTTAAATACTGTTTGAAGTAACGGATTGTAATTACAAATGTGTCCGGACCTTTACTGGTTGTTGATTTTCTTTATTCGGACCCCGCTGATTTGTAATTCGTGACCCCTGGTCTAGAGGCTCACAACCAGTTCACATCTGGTTGGGTACGAGATGTAGAAGTTATGTACATCAAGGAAATCGCCATCATACGTGGACGGGTGAGTTTTAATAAGATGGTAAAAATGTAAACAATCCGACGCAAATGCGACGAAAATGCGTGACAGCTTCTGCGGTGGCTGACAGCTGGCGGTGCGCGAAGGCGCTTGGCTGCAGGGCCGATCGACGGCGCTCGCGGCTTTAATTATTTAAGCAGAACAATGACCAGTGCAAAATTAAGTTGTATTTACCGTATTTACGCTCAGACGGGCTCTGGCACCTGCTAACCGTTAGTGCTAACAACCACTCCCGCATGTAATGTACTTTTAACTAGCTGCTATGTGTTTCAAAGGTTTAGAACACACTCTCATTGACATCGGGATACTGTGAAAAGTTATGTTCGGTCGTCTTACAGCCGCGATCCAAGCGAGCCGACGACTCTTCGTTATCTCTGACACTTGTTCTCCGTGGTTGCGCCTCCAGGCAGGAAAGCGGTGGAAAATTAACCCATTTCTATGTTTTTCCCATGGCGATCATGTGTTGCGCTGTTACAGCCCACAATACAGCAACGGTTTACCATGGTTGAAATCAAGTTAAGGTGAAATTAATCAAATTAAAACACGGCTGAGAGGGAGTACAGTACGCGGTAGTCATAGGCAGTAGAGGCGGCGGAGGCAGTCAACATGGCGGCCACGGAAAGTAATACGTCATGACGCCCAAGCCCTATTATTAATATATTCTTACATGTTTTAAATGCTTAACAGTTAATTACCTGTGACAAAGTGAGCACCGCAGACTCTGCCGTATTCCAGCTTAACACCGTCCAAATCGGACCTGGATATCCGTGTCAGCCATAGGTGACAGCGTTGTTCAGAGAGCTGTTTTGTTTTTTCACACTGATTCACTATCACGGCTGGTAGGCGATAGAAAGAGCGTTGTTCTCCACCTCCACAGGCCGTGCAACCAACCATTAAACACATTTTCCCCATTGTTCACTTTCAATACTGCCTAAGGCGTCATACAATGCAGAGTCAACGGTGCGAAAAGACTGCCACCCAATATGGCGGACGCGCTGAGTAGTCACGTGAGCGTGACGTCACCTGAAAACCCCCTGTTCAGGTGCGCAAAATTACATTACGTCATTTAGGTGCGCACTTTTAAGGGTCATTTTAAGGAACTTGTAACATCGGGGGCTGCATCCAAGACTCCTGGAGCAGTGTGCTTTGGACAGATGAGTTAATAGTAGAGATGTTCTGAACAAAGGAACCAAAGAATCACAATCAACATTCACATTTAAATGTCCAATAAAAGCTGCTATGCTGAGTGAATATGTCAGTTATGCCTGATTATTAATAATCATGTTAAATTTTATGTTTTATGAATATACAGAAAATCAACCGATAGTAAAATGTGTATTTCTTTATGTTTTGTTTTTGTAATGTATATTTTGATGCTTATTGTTCTGTTGTTGTTGATGAGGATTTTCTAATTAAATTTTTACTGTAAATATATTGCTTTAGGTAAATGGGGCAAATAACAAGATTCTTCTTCTTTCTGCTCCCTTTCATTGAGGACTTTAGAATGTTTGTTTTTATTTTAATTGTTTTGTTTGAACACAATGAATGAAAGAACATTTTTGTAAAAATAAAATGTTGGACCTTAATGCACAGGACGTCGGCACAAACACCTCACACCTACTGCCAAGCACAGTGGTGGCGGGCTGATTTGCTGTTATTTTACCATGCAGTGTTTGAGTGGACCAAGAACTCCTCTGACTTCAGGTCATCTGTCTGGCAGGTAACGCTTGGTCTAAAACAGGTCATCGACACAACAATTTCATTTTATTTTGTTAAACCCAGATAAAAGATCAAGATCCAGACCGCTGTCACAAGGCTGACCAGGCCAAGAAACACACGTCATGGTGAACAAGACTGAGAGCAAGAACTAAACAAGCATTAAAATAAATAAAGTGCAAACTACAAATAAAATGCAAGAGTTATTGTCACAGTGAGAATATCAGATTAAAAGCATGAATAAGTGAAGATTTAAATCACAAACACTGCAGGAAGGATTTCTGTGTCGGTTTCTGCAGACAGAGCGGACCTTCAGTGAAGCCAGTTCTGAAGGTTTCAGCTACGATTGGAGAGCATTTCAACCAGAGGGGCAGAAAATCGGAGTGCTTCGAAAAACTGCAACCAAGAAAAGAGTCAAGGTGCTTCCAAGTCCAGACATCTGCCTGATTGTTGAGGTCTGCAGGCTTCAGAAACCTGGAGCAATGTTGGAGCAAGGGGGAGTGTTGGCCTAGTGGTTAGAGCAGTGCGCTTGCGCTCTGAGAAGGATGCAAGTACCCGGTTCGATCCCCAGCGCCTGCACTCTGGGTCCCTGAGCAAGACCCTTAACCCCTGATTGCTCCACAAGGGGATGGGTTAAATGCAGAAGTGAATTTCTCCATTGTGAGATCAATAAAGTTCAATTATTATTATTATTAGAGGGGAGCAAAATTCCTCCTGAGGGATGTAAGGGACAGAGACAGGAGTGAGAGACTGAAGGTGTGTCTACAAGCTGTTGGATCATGTAATGTACTCTATCACAGCTTCTCTATCTGACACGGTGGAAACTCTTAAACAATTCAGTGCCAGATCAAACCTTTATGCCTTGATGCACGAAAACCCTTGAGCTGAAATTGGCTTTGCTTTCTTTCACCATGACTGATGTTGGGGTTGGAGGAATTGTGAGTTGTGCAATATTAAAAAAAGGATTTCTAAACGGAGCTTTTCATAAACAGTAAAATACCACAGTACATTAAATAGTCCACACTCTCTCTGCAGGGTGTATCATTATAGAGGATATAAGTTTTCTTATACTGTAATAACATTAATAAATACAGTCGCTATCTGACAATAAAATATCCAGAAATCAAATTATCAGGAAATAAAACAGGTTTCCTCTGAATGTGAATTCATGCTGTTTAATCAAAGTCACCTGTTTTTAATGCTTTTGAGTTTGAGTTTATTTATTTAAAAAAAGGGACAATGAATGCATATTAATGGACATGCACATGTAAAGATATGGCAGATTATATTCTATGGCCAATTTTCATCTGGAGTCCCTTCAGCAGGTTGAGTCAATAACATAAACAATAAAATCAATGAAACAACAATAAAAACAATTAGAACAGTGAGCCATCATGGCTGTGAGCTGGATAAGCAGGGGGAGAAATTACATAGAAAACAACAGGATAGAAAATAGAAGGAAAGCAAGAACAATGAAAATATAGTGGATCATAATGGATTTGTGGTGAAGGACCAAAGAGTCAGCAAGACGACGGCAGGCGCATACCGAAAATAACAATATTTTAATGAAGCCAACACAAGAAATAACACGTAGGAACGGGAATGGAAAACAAAAGATGCAATAAAGGAGGAACAAAAACCCAGAACTTAAATACAACTGGGAATCAATGGAAATGTTTGTGTTAATTAGTTAATCCCACAGGTGAGTGGGATTAACTAATTAACACAAACATCCAAGCATCATGACACATAAATGGAATGGAATGGGAGGCTGGTTCAAATCCCTGCTCTGACTGTCTCAGATGTTATGTCCTTCAGCAAGGCACTACACCCGCTTTGCCTATATTTATATATAAATACTCCTAATATTAGAGATTTGATGGAAATTAGATCCTCATTCTCGATAAAGCCAAACTCCTAACTGTTGTAATGCTTCCTAATTTTAGCTGATTTGGTTTTTTACTTGATGAAGTGGATGGACAGAAATATTTGTCCATTGTGTTACTTTGCTCAACCCCTACGCCTCCTCAGCAGTGCCTCCTCAGGCCCGACAACGTTCTTTTCACGGACCCCCAACCTGTGGGTCCCAGACCCCCAGGGGTCCAGGGACCCACAGGTTGGGGGCCGCTTGTCTAGCAGACCCGCTTCTGTCAGTCCTCCCCAGGCCAGCTGTGGCTACGAGGAATGACTGAAAGTAACTTTGGGGTCGCAGGACTTGATAAAAAGTTATACAAGCACAGGACATTCCCCATTTAAAGGAAATAAGTTTATAAATGAAGTCACTCTCCTGCACCACCTTATCTTTCTGCTATCATCATTGTAGCTATAACCAGTTTATATCCGGCTCTTCTGAACTTTGGACTTAGACTTTTGATTCATCAGAACGGATTTATTTCTCCATGAATCCAAATGTTTGGATCCTGTCACTGATAAATTTGATAAACTCGATAAAGAAACTCACTGGACCTCCAACCCATGGTAAACAGAATGATGGCAGAGCTGAGACGCTTCAGACACAAGATGTTTGTGAAGACGGCATCAAATGGTTTAGTATTAGCGGTCAATAAAAGTCAGCGTTAAGTTACCTGCTGAACATTCACATTTTTAAAGGTTCTGATTAGGTTCTCCTACCTCACACGTCAGACGGCTGCAGCATCGCCTCAACATAAACGTCTCCACGCTGGAATAGAACCGCAGCTTCACATTCTTCACCTGTGAGATCCTCCGTCCAGCTGTGGGCGGGACATCCAGCTGAGTTAACGTTTAACTGAGAACCTGCAGGATTAACGGGCCGTAGGTTTTTAGCTGATTGTTTTCCAACTTCAGCCTGATTGGGTAAGTGGTGTGGATGTCTGCAGGCAACAGCGAACCACGGTGGAGGTTTAGGAGATTTATAATGTCCTCAATGCTGAGAAATACAGGCAGATATCTACAAAACATTCAATACCATTAGCCAGCTGTATGATTGGCCCCAAATGTATTCCTTCAGCAGCAGAACAAAGACCCCAAACATGCACCCAAGGTCTTTAAGATCCATCTCCAGCGCAGAAAAGAACAGGAAGTTCTGGACGTGATGGCCTTGTCCTCATCCGGGGATCTCCTGGTGCGTCTGGATCACATGAAGAGACAGAAGGATCTGAGGAAGCCGACATCCCCCCACCAACCCGTGGTTCTCTTGGTTCTCCAAGATGTTCCTACATAAACTGTAAGAACGCGTCTCTGGAGGATGTGATGCTGCCTTTAAAGCAGATTCTGGTCTCAGAAATAATGATTTGATTTAGATCCAACTACTGTTCATTCACTGCATTCTGTTACCTGATGGAAATAAACTATTAACACTTTAACTGATGAAACATTCTTAGTTTACAGCATTTTATCACCTGCTTAAACCTTTTACACAGTACTGTAAAACTGTTTTTTTCCTTTTATGCAATAATTGCATTAAAATTCCACTGATAGGAGCTACACTAAAAGTACCAATAATATGCTTTAAATCTATTTCTCTTGCGCTAAACTATGTATAATTTTACACAAATACCAACAACCCATGGAAGAACATGTATAAATCCTCTTTTTGGAAATGTTTAATGTTTTTTCTTTATTTTAAAGCTTAAAAATGAAAAAATTATGGTTTTGTAGAAACTGAAAGAAATTAGATGGGAGATATTTATTAAAAAATATGAGTCGATTTAAGTTAGACTTTAATGGCTCTTTGGTTTGTGAAAGTTTCAGGCCGGCTGCTTTATACCGTGCAGCTCTTCAGGGCCCTCTGCTGGCCGACAGGTGTAACAGCACTTTGCCTCACTGTGAGGATTCTTTTGGTTTCTGACATGATCACAATTTCTGGCTTTAAATATCTGCTGCTATTTCCAAATAAGAACCTTTGTTGTGTTTGTTCTGGTCCCGGATGAGAGAATAGCAATAAAAGAGACACTGTCTGATAAACGGCTGCAGTTTGTGTTTAGTCCTCTGATATATTGTAACGATAATATAGACCAGAAACTACAGCAGGAGACAGAGAAAGGTCATTTCATATCTAGATTGTTGCTGAGGTGTAAAACCTTGACAGGCTCCTGAGAGCAGATGGATGCTGGGTAATGGAGGCTCATCTCAGACGATAGTTGTAGTTTTAAAACCTTCTTGTCTTCAGTGGGATGTGAAGCTGGGGTTTAAAAAGGTTCAACATCCAGCAGCCGAGGTTTTATTTAACGAACGTTTCTGCCTTCATGACAGACTGGGAGGAAAATGGATGCAACAAACTCAGATCAATAGATGTTCTGCAGTTTTTTATTCCCAACCTTCACACTGAAGCAGAAACGGCATCATTTTCAGCTCCAACATTTGGGCTCAACTACAAACTGAACGGACCTTCAAAGCTCTGTTGAGATCACTGCAGTCTACCATGGATGTTTTATATGACCAAGATTTTATTCTAAACTGTATTTCTTCTTTTTAGTAAAGCAACTGTGCTGCTGCCTTATTGGCCTGGTCTCTCTTTTAAAAAAGACATTTATCTCAGTTGGATTAATTGAGTTATATAATGATAAATAAAAAGTAAAACAGGAGAGTTAACACCAAAATATCATAGTATAAGCTCTGTAAATTGATTATGAATTAAACATGTCATTAAAAATAATTAAAATGTTTATCAACAGATCCTTTAATTAGTTCAATACTGGCTTACTGGTCAGCTACAGAAATAGGCTGTTTAATTAAAAGAACATTTAAAAATATCTAGTGTCTAGCGCAGCTAATCTGGCTGGTTGGTAATTAACTGGTTTAAGTGAGTCCAGGTTCAGCTCAGGAAACCTTTGGTTGGCCTTTGTTACTCTGGATTCTTGGTCCGGATGATGCATTTTAGAGTGAAACCCTTCTGATGTGGACTAGCAGGCCTGCAGGCCTGAAGCGTTGCATTAATTAGTCGGCAGCTTGAGCAACAATCAGCATCTCTTTCCTCAGCTGCGTCAGCCTGCAGACTCTGCAGAGAAGCTCTGGAGCAGACTCCCAGGTTGCTTCATCGGTTTTTATCGCAGATCTGTAAACCTGCAGAGTTTTCCAGAAAAAAAGGCAGGATCCAGAATCTGGAGTGAGCGTAAACCTGCAGGTTGGGCCGAGGAAGGGAATCAGAAACGGTAAAAACACGAGCCGAGCTCAGAAACTGCACACATTGGCTGGTTTGCATGAGTTAAAATAGCTGACTGGGAAGATTTAAATGAAAAGACGAGATGTTCCTGGCTGATGGAGCCTGGGAGAAGAACGGTTTTCTAGGACCTGAATGTGAAATTGTTTTGTTGTTGATGAAACTTTTTAACTTTCCTGAGCTGTTGATGCCCTGCAGACAGAACCTTTATCCTCCTGGAGCTGCATCAATAACTTCCATCTCATCAGGAGAAAATTAGATTTATACTCATTATATGGATAAAATGTGAAATTAATTACAAGCCAAACAATATTTTAGAAAATTATCGTTTTTAAAATGTTGGAAGAGATCAAATCGGATCAGATCGACCTGGACCTTTAGTCTCTTTAGTGCTTTTATTTCAGGTTTGCTGCCATCATGAAGACCTTAAACAGTTTATATCTGGTTATATGAACATAACCATAAATAAAACCTCAATTTTAAAATTAGACATTAATCTCTGACATGTGAGCACAGCACATGCTCAGTTTACACATCTGCAGGTTCTTTTTCTGCTTTAATCGCCTCTAAACTAACATCTACACAAGTCTCAGCCTGAAAAGTTTTTAATATGAGCTTATTTTATTATAATCTTTAGGAGCAGATGTATGTATGTGCATACAAATATTATTGTTGTGTACAATAGAAAATTAAGGTTCTGTTTATCTGTTTTATTAGTGGTAACAGAAATGAGCCAAAATAACCAGCTCTCCTGTCAAACTGAGAATAATCAGCAGCTTTAAATGAATCCTCCTTTTACTTCCAGGCAGAAACATGTTGGTTGATGTTGAGTTTCTGGGTTTGCGTCTCATCCGGGTGAATCTTTAATGGCTACAGGAATTAGCCAGATCCCAGCAGAGATGTCTGGCTGGTCTGTGCTGGAGGGCCGGGTGATTCCTGCTCTCTTCCTACGTTCAGCAGCTGCTTTGCATCTTATTTGCCTTTGTAAATAATTTGGACAATGCAAATTTCAGCTCCCGCTAGATTAATACCTGTGTTCAGTCGGGTGATTCTCTGGGACTCAGAACAGAATCCGGTTTTACGGAAACGTATGCAAACCAATGGAAATGTTCAGAGCTCAGTTACAGAGAGCTGGTGTGTCAGAGAGGACCACAGCTTCCCATCGGCCAAAGGTAGGAGCTCTCTGGCTCTCAGATTAAACATTTTAGACTCGGCTTTTATGGTATGTTTGATTTTTATCCTGTATTTCATGTTTTCAAAGGAACTTCAGACAAACTTTAACAGTGTAAGAGTTTCATTTGTTTTACTAAAGCCTTTCCACTGCTGATATTCTGACTGTTGACAGGAAGCGCAGAGTTGATAAAAATCTTTTTTATTGAAATGTAATCTTCATGACGAGGTTTCTATGTGTGTAAAACTATAAAAGTTTGAGCCAGACATGATATTTTTAGCAGAATTGTTTAACTATTTATAAAATAAAAACTTTTCCAAATAAAAAAACCTTCCTACTGAAGCGGATCCCAACAGTTCAGCTGTTTTGTAACAGCTGAGATCTACTGAAAAGGTTCTCAGAACTGATCTGGGTTCTGCACACGTCCACGGGGCCAGTCTGACCCTTAAACCGGTTCAAACTGTTGGGTTTATCTGCTTGCTGTGACAGAAAATGTGAGTTTCTTCTCAGTCTGTGTCTGTCCGGTGATTAGTTTCCTCCACGGTTAGAAGTTCAGGGTAGAAAGTGTCGCTGGTTCTGTGTTTTCTGGTCCTGAGCGGAGGAACCGGGTCTGTTGACATGCTGGCTGAAAGGTTTGGGTATGGGAGTTCAGCTTCATGTCCACTGTGACGGTTCCAGGAGCTCTGAGCTTTGAGACGTTTATGCTGAAAGCTGAGAGAGGTCAGGAGGCAGGAAGGTCGGGGGTGTTAAGCTGACATGAAGAGTCCCCTGCAGGTTTTGTACCTCATTGATTAAAAATTAGAAAAGGTGAAGGAGGAATCTGGGCCATGCTTTTTGTCTCCACTGTCAACCTACAGTCCTTAAACCGTCATATTGGCAACATATTCAGGGATGCACGGTATTTGACTCTTAACACAGAACCAAGTTAATCCCTCAGAAGCATGATTGTTTATAAAGGGATGTTTGTTAAGGAACCCTGATGAGAGCGGTAGAGTAATCAGGCGGTAACTGGAGCATCTGACAGTCCGTAGAAAGTGAAGTAAAGGTCAGCAGATGATGTCTCTGGCGTGTTAGACGGCTTCATCGGCCCTGAGTTTGATCCAGGTGCCTCAGTCTGGGTTTTATGCTCTTTGATTGCTGGTTTTGTGCAACTTCACTTCATGTGGGGTCCAGAGACGCCAGAGGCCCAACGGTGGAACCACAGGGTTCTTGAGCGCTCCTGTTGTCAATCAGAGTTACAACAGACACATGAGCTTTTAATTCTGCATCGTAGCACAGAGTGAGTTACCCTGTACTGTGATTCAGGGTCCCCTGAAACTCCTGGAACTCCTCTGGTTGAGCCAGAGACTGACCTCCGACCCAGAGGGAGTGGTCCACCCTTTCTGGTCGATTGACTCAAAAAGAGGAAACCTGAAAGTCTGATGATGAATGTTTTCATCCCACAGCTGAAAAACCCTGAACTACCTCCAGGGTAACCGTACCCTGAAGGGCGGGGGGGGGTTTACACGACAGATGATGCTGAAAAGAAGTTTCCTGTTTCCTGTAGCAGATCCTCTACGGCTTGTAGCTTTCAGTTAACGATACTCGTGTTTTCTTTGTTTACTGGAGAGCATTCAGAAAATGAAGCCCGTTAAGTTAGAACTGTGGTTTTCTGTGTGTAGATGTGAAGTCATTTAGGGTCTGGATGTATTTTCACTGTTGATGCCGTCTTTGTTTCTCTACCATCCAGTGTAAAGAAGCCATCATGTTGTGAAGACTGAAGCTGTCTGACTTCGCTGTAATTCACCGCTGAAGCTTCCACTTCCTGCTGCTGAAGGCCAGACTTCCTCCGTCCACCGCTTCACCTTCCCTGGACTCCACCTTCCCGTCTCCGTGGCCCAGCTATGAATCCCTATGCTGATGATGATTCTGGGTTTTCAAGGTGTCCAACTCCGTATTCTGCCTCTAATCCTAATTTCTGCTGTGATCCATCTGACCCTCCGCTGGTCCAGACCGGCTGCAGCTCTCTGTCAGCGTCTCCAGCTCATTACCCAGCAGACCACCATGGCCAGACCCCCAGCTCCACGCTGCCGCTGCCAGCCTTCAGTCCCGTGGATAACCCCTACGCTCCTCCCACCGCCCTCCACTCCCATCAGGCCTCCGTCTCCATCCCGTCCCCGGACCTCCAGCCGTCTCCTCCCCAGGACGACATGTTCGACGAAAACGGCCCGGACCTGGAGTGCGCCATCTGCTTCAGCCAGTTCAACAACGTCTTCCGCTGCCCCAAGATGCTGAACTGCAAGCACACCTTCTGCCTGGAGTGCCTGGCACGCATGAACGTCAAGTCGTCGGAGCCCAGCGCCATCCAGTGCCCGCTGTGCCGCGGCCTGACGCCCCTGCCCCCCCTCGGCCTCCCCAAGCTGGCCACGGACTCCACGGTGCTGTCCTACCTGCCGGCCGCCATGCAGAGGGTCTACAGCATCCGCTTCGTCCGCAACAAGGGGAAGCTGCAGGTCAAAAGGTCAGACTGAACTCTCTGTTTTGTCTTTTCTGTCCTCGTGTAGAGAATCCACCATCCAGGTGAGAATGACGGCGTCCTGATCGGTTCGGTTACACAAGCAGCTGCTCCTGTTGCTTTAAAGCTGAACGGGCAGGAGTGGATGTTTCCAAGAGAGGCTGAAACCTTAGAGATTCAACATGAACGTCTTACACAGCAGTTCACTTGCAGCTAAAATCAGGGAAGCTTGCAGGTCACCAGAATGCATTTTGGTTTCTTCCTCAAACACGGTGCTCAGTGGTTGGACCAAAGCAGTTTTTAGCTCCTGGCTGAGGGTTAGAAACCTGCTGGAAGGAGAATCATTGTTCACTCTGAGGTAAAATCTGCAGTAAAACATTTCTTTGTTTTAAAGAAAGGCTCCTGGTTATGATGTGAGAATCCAGCCGAGGCTGGGCTCTGCAGGAGCCAGCAGTGATGAGGAAACAGAGCGCAGCGGGTCAAAGGTCGGCTTTATTACAGCGTCTCTGTTCAGTCGAGTCATTTTACTGGAGCTGGTTGGTTTCCAGGAGGTAAAACCTGCCGAACACGACTACAGTTCCTAGTTTTCAGGTTTATTTCTTCATAGTTTGGTGCCGGTGACCCAGACGTTGTTGAGGGAAACCAATCTGAACTCTACAGGTGACCTTTAGAGTCTCAGATTCCTTCTTTGCTCACATTAATTTAATTTCTCACAGCAAAACATTTTACCAGACAAACGGATCAAATTAATGGAATAAATATCTGATCGCATCATTGGACAGATTCCCATTTAACACGCAGTCCAGCTTAACCCAGGTGATGATATAATTCGGTTCAAAATGGCAGTTCCTGAAGGTTTCCTGACCAAGCATGTGGTGACAGTGGAAATGAACAACTTGATTATAGATTTTGGTTTCTTTTTCTCCTTCATTGTGGTTTTCCAGAATAGTTAGCATGGAGTGAAAACACATTTTGTTTTAAAGAGGATGTGGAAGAGCTGCGCTTGGACCATCGGTACGTTTTAATCTGGGAGCGTCCTGAAGGTCGTCCCACGTGATTCTCAGACACAGTAGTTAACGTGTGTGGAAAAAACAGTTTCCTCCGTGTTTTAGACAAGCCACTGCTCCATTCCAGCTGATTTAACCTTTCAGCACATGATCCTGTCCTGTAGAGGCCAGAACCAGAAGCCACAGGGAGCTTCATCTCTCTGTTCAGGCTGAATGTTGGATTAAAAGACGAATCATTAGCAGCAAAAAGAGATTATCATGAATCCTTTTATCTCCACTCATCGTCAGCACAGTCCTTTATTAAAACTCCTTTTTTATTCAGGATAAAATGATCTTTATTAATGATTGGAAGCACAGTTTTGTATTTATTGTAGATTTCCTTTGAGCCACACAGGCTCAGATATTTACATACAACCCCACGAACACTTGGTTAAAGACTTTCAGCAGAACGGAGCGTTGGCGGGTTTCCTGGAACGTTCTGGGCTTTAGAGTTTGGTCCAAACATGAGCATCTGACCCGTTGGACGGTGCCGTTCCATGAACATAATGTTTGGTCCGTTAGAAACCAGCCTGGACGTGTTTGGGATCGTAGGTCTGCCGATCCAGGTTCAAACCTCCAGACCAGGCCTCTGCAACCATGCAATCCATCCATCCATTTTCACCCTCAGTCCAGCTCAGTAACATTAGTTTAAAGCAAATGTTGCACAAACATTTTAGAAAAGGGCAAATTATAACGTTCACAAATATCTACTGTGGAGAATTTTTAAAGAACTGCCATTTTTGGGGTTTAAAATAACAAAAAGATGAGTAGAGATGCTTCTATGAGATGTGCAGTTTAATGCCATTTCCTTAAATTCTGCTAAAACTTCCATTTACTATATAGAGTTAACATTTGTTGATTTGTTTCGATCCAAAGTTAAGAGCCATTGGTAAAGGTCCAGACGAAGGTTGCAGCTCTAGATGTTTAATTTAACTAGAACCACCAGAACTCCTCTGCTGTTAATGTCTCACTGTTGGCACCAGACCCACAGCGAGGCTGAGCAACCCAGCGAGGTTCTCCATCCTCAGCGGACGGTTTGGTTCGCATGGTGGAAACCTGGGCCCAGCTGGATCTGTTTACAGGACAATGGTCCCAAACCGGTTCCAAACAGGTTAATCTGGATGACACTGAGCTTCTATGATGGCCTAACCAAAGCCGTGACCTTAAAGGTTCATGGCCTGTTCTTTAAAACCACGTTTGTACCACGAAACCAACCGGTTTACATGAAGTCCACAGATCATTCTGCCGTGAAGGCTGGATGAACCTTAGAATCAAGGCAACCACCCGTGTTAAAGCTCCAACTGCTGCAGAGGTCAGAGTTGTGTCGCACCGCGGCTAAACATCTGAGTTATGATTTAGAAATCTGGCAGCATTTAAATGTCGTACCAACTGCCAGTTTATACAAGATAAATGAAAGTTTTTCCCTTTCCAGTCCCACGGAGGGGAAATGTCTCTGCATTAGGGGGCAGCGTGCTGCCGGGGTTAAATCTGGGGTCAGGGGTCTTGCTCAGGAACCCAGAGTGACGGAGTTCTGAACCGGCAACTTTCTCAAAGATGAGAACGCCATGCTCCCTAACGACGAGCACGCTGCTGCAGTGAGACAATAAAAATGTTTCTGCACATTTTATGTATTTAATAAAGGAACCTGATACAGCTGTAAGGAACACGGTTCCCTGTTGGTCCGCCTTGATGAAAAGCAGTCAGAGGTGTTTATGTGTGCGGCAGCCATGTTGGTCACTAACCACAAAGACTTCAGATTATTTTAAAGGTGCAGGTCTGACTCCAGGGCTGCTGGTTCCAGTACAAACAGAACCTGGTGGGTGGGTGTGTGTATAATTTTGACCATCACTGGGTCAGAGACATCGTGCTCCTGGGTCTTTGATTCGGACCGGGTGTGTGTCGTGTAATTATTCCAGCTCACATCAGTAAAATCCTCCTCTCAGCTCATCTGGATGAAACGATTTAATAAACCATTAAATCAATTTAAACGATTTAATGCTGCTAATTCAATGTTTGCTGCTACTAAATATGGTTAAAGCAGTTTTTCACCTCATTTTGAGATGGAGAGGAAATATAAAGAAACTTAATTATGATCAGGAAAATACATCATAGTAACCCTCTGTTTAAATAAACCAGCTGTGCTGAAAACCAGCCAGCAGCTCCTGTAGTAATCATGACGTCTTCTGTTGAGGAAAATAAATATCTGTTATATTAATCAGGTATTTGTATGGAAGAACTGAGGAATGCATGGTTTTTGACCGTGTCTCCGCTTTGAGGGCAAAATAAACATGCAGCTTGTGTTTATGGTTGGGAGAGGTCATTTGCTGAACCCCTGATAAAGACCGTTTCAGTAATAAATTAGCCGCTGTGTCTGTCCACACACCCCCTCCTGAACTAAGCGGGGGGGCAGTCATTCCTTTAAAAGATGTGTTCAGAGTAGTGAAAGACAGACTTTACATTACCATTTCGTTGTAGTCAGTAAAAACCCGACATCCTGGCTCATGGCGATGTAAAAGATTCTGTCTGTCTCCTTTGGAATTCCAATGAATTAAATATGCAAATTTTAATGCTTGCCTCTGATAATTGTCTCACCTTTACTTCCAAATCTTAAGACGGGCCTTCAGAGATGAGCAGGAGCAGGCCGGTATTAATATCTACACTTCCTCTCTGCGGATGATAAACCTTTATATGTTCAGCTCTGCTTTAAGGAGAGAAGCTGATCTCTGATGTTTAGGTTTACCCAGTGAAACCCGGTTCTCTCTGTCTGTGCAGGAACACCAACGGACCGGGGCGGACGGGCCGCAGGTCGGTCACCTCCCTGAGGTCGGTGAACCGCTCTCTGGACGTGGGACTTCCCAGCCCGTCCTCGGGGGACGGCGGCGGGGAGTCGGGGGGCCTGAGCGGCGTTCTGTTCCGGCTGACGGGCCGGCCGCTGTGCCGGGCCTTCCTGCTGACCTCGGTGGTGATGATGATGGTCCTCCTGACGGGAATAGTCATCTTCCTGCTCATGAGCAACAAGGTCGGCTGACTTTACATCACTTCCTGTCCACCTCTGCATCTGACTGGAGGAGGAAACGGAACATTTTCATCTTCCTATGGCCGATGAGGTTGGAACCGACCCGGATGTGCAATAAGGCAACGTCCTTCAAACTTTGAACTTGCTGCTGCAAAAGTATATATATTTAATTTTAAGTCATGGGAAGTAAGTTGAGCGGGGGGGGGGCGATGGTGGCTGGTCATCTTTTAGATTCTACGTGAGCTTTGGGCGTCCAGAATGATTCTGTGGAGCAGCTGAGCTGAGTTGGACCTTTTTGGGCTTTGACCCGCATCAGATGTGTGGCTGTTACAGCAAAGCTGCACACTTCCTCCTGGTTTTACTCCAAAAAACACGTTTTGCATAAACAAAAGCTAAATAATAACCAGAAACGGGTCGGAGCCTGTCTGGTTCCCAAAGCTATGAACCTTAGACCAAATGATCTGCTTCCACTTTCACTCCTGAAAGGTTTCAGGGTGGAATCCAAGCCTGGAGCCCGGCTTTCGTTTCCTTCGCTCCAAACACAGCTCTTTGTTCTGCGTGTTCTCCTGTTGACGCGGGTTCTGGCACCGGTTCCTTTGAAACACGGACACTCAGGGACAGACCGCTGTTTATTCCACAGCCAAAGATTTCCCTTTTAATCAAATGTTGTTGACGGACGTTATGCAAACGAGCCGGCTGCGGCGGTTCTGCTGCGCGGTTCACACAGAGGACCACAGAGAACCTGCGGCCGGTTCCTCTGCTCGGTCACACTCGCCTGTTCAGGTCCGTTTCTCTCTGAGGTTCTGTGGCCTGAATTTGCCTGCGTGTTAAAAACAACATGAATGCGTCTCTTCACAGAAACGTTCCAGTGACGCATTCGTTTCTACAAACAGGAGGCCGGTTCTGAAGCGGCAGGGACGACGCTTCTGGTTCGGGTTCTCCTGGCCCGTATTGGTTTGGTTCTGTGAGGGAGGTTCTTTTACCTGGACGGGTCGGGAGGGTTTGGACCTGTAGAATGAACTCAGGGTCAGCACTCTGGGTGCTGCAGGGGCCTTCAGAGCTGCAGTTCGGACCGGCCGGGTACCACGTCAACAGAAACCCGTTGATGGTTCTGCACGTTGAATGTTTTATCTGAATAGTCCCAAATGGAAACTTCCAGAACTGCCTTGAATATCAAATAGGATCTGAAATCAGAAACTGGCGTCATTGTCTCGGTTCCGAAACGTGATGGGTTGAAGCCCGGTTCCTAGAACACTCTGTCCTGTTTTTATGTCGCTGTCTGAGGCCCGGGCCTCTTTTACTGTGCAATGGAAAATAACCTTTTATATATTTATGATCCTTTTAGGCAACCTTGCACTGTCACACTTTCTTTTGGGTCCGATTTAAATAAAGTTCTGAATAAATCCTTCAGTTTCTTGGTTTTCATGCTTGATCTGATGGAACTTTGGGTTATGCGCATTGATTTAGGTAAAGTTTTAAATCCTTCACCTGCTTTAATGTGTAGAAACTGTTGTATTCTTACAGTGGGGCAGCAAGAAGGTCCTGGGTTTGAATCGCGGGTCCAACCTGGGGTCTTTCTGGAGTCTGTGGGTTCTCCCTGTTCATGTGTGGCTTCTCTCCAGGTACTCCGGTTTCCTCCCACAGCCCAAAATCAGGACTAGGTTGATTACAGACCAGCAGGACTCACTCCTGTCTCTGCTGGCCGGTGAAAATTTTGATTTGACCGTTTTATTTCTACGCTCGTACAGGTTTCAGGCTTCTTTTTTTTATTAATTCTTTATTTGAACAAGTTAGTCCCTTGAGATTCAGTGTCACTATAAAAAATTACAGCAGTTTATGACAGCAATTACAAATTTAAACATGTCCCAACATCTGGTTTAAAACTTAATGGCAAATAAAATTTAAATTTAAAAAAACATTATTCCAATTTTAAAATAATCTGCTCACTATAGTCTCATGCATGAATTTCAAAATAAAGGTGCATCTTAAAATTGACGATATGGATCTATATTTCCGTTCTGCATTGATGTAATTGGCTCGTTAATGAATTGAATGGATGTGGATCGATGTGTTGTTACATCTCTAGTTTCTACAGTCAGATGTGAGCTGACAGCAGGACCTCTCTAACGTTTTGTTCTGCCGTCGGCTCTTCAACCACCTGAGGAACGTTTCTGTTTCAGCGCCCATCAGTTTTCTCGGTCTGTAACCCTGTTTAAAAAAAAATAAACCTGACGCTGGCCGTAAACTGATCCCTGAGGTCGAGGATGATAAAGTGCATCTTTTAGACCAAAATCAGCACAAACACTCTGCTGGGAAAACTTTCAGTAAATCCTGGGGTCCGTTCTTCGTACGTCGCTAACTCAGTTAGCAGGATTTCATTGTTGACGATTTGGCATGATCTTGGATCGTTTGGTTCTTCGAAAGACATCCTCCACTTGTTGTCATAGCAACATGTGCGCCAGTTTAAGCCTGCTCGAGAGCAGGCTTATTTCATGTAAACAAGATTAGATCACGGCTGTATAAGCGGAGGAGATAGGGAAGTCTGCCGTAGCCATGTCCATTTTTACGACTGCAACCTGTTGCGGAAGGTGCAAGAATAATTTGCAGAGTTTTTTCGAATTAATCGCGTATTGCGCAATAGACAGGATCCTTTAGCGCAGCGCGACAGTGTAATTGTAGAGAGATTTTCTTGGTGGCTGTTATAAACAAACACATCATTTAACAGTGGCTTTTAAAGAGGAAAAAGTGGTGTTGGAGCCATAAATCTAAAATATTTAAGTTATTTGTATGATGGTTTGCTTTTTATTTTTATCCTATTCAGTAAGAAGATTTGTTCGGGCCATTTTATTGTGAAGTTTAGTTTACTTTGAAAGGCTTGCTTCCTGTCCAGCCGTATATTGGATTAGAAAAAACTATGGATGGATTATCTAGCCACGGAGCAATACAGTTTTACCGTGTAAACTGTGGATGACTTGAAAAAGGAAAATTTTCATTTTTTATGGATAAAGATTTTTTTTTTTTTTGTTAAAATTCCCAGTTTGCACATGTCCTTTACTTCCCGTGTCTAAGGAATGACACTGAAATTTGGATCTCTTGACATAACAAGTGCCTTTTTAAAATAAAGTATAATATTAAAGGCTACCATTTTGTAGAATATTCTTGTATTTCACTTTTACTTGTCCCCATGTTCTAGTGGGTCCCGTGGAGGCTCTGACATAAAAGAACAAAGTAAATATGAGATTATTAAAATGCAAAAATTCATACTGTAGAAAGTGATAGAAACATCTATCATGGACAGTATTTACGCATTAATTTGTCTGCTACTTTTTGCCAGCCCTCTCTCCTGGCTTTAACAGATTTTGAGGTGTTTTAATTAATGACTCAAATTCGGCATAACCTTCCATTAAAAGCTCTTGTTCTGCTTGGGAGAAAAACTGTGGGCGTTCTTTGGCCATGCTGAACAGCCAATAGCAACGTTGCTGATCAATGTTTCTACTATCGATACATTTCCCCTTTTAAACAAACGCATGAACACGCCGTTGTCTCAGATAACTCAATCCAGCCATACTGATCGTAAACAGCAGGTGTGTTCGAAGAACCCAATTAGCCGGATCATGATTAGCCGGATGAAATCATCTTGGATGTGTCATTTGATCTTGGATGTTTTAAGCAACGTACGAAGAACGGACCCCTGATATTTCCACACAGAGAATAAAATGTAAAAACAAATTTAATTCTTATATTTTTAGATTCTTATCCAGAGTCTCTTCCTGACTCAGGATTGTTTTATCCAATGAAGCTTTGACAAAAAAAATTGTCAAAATGTAAGAATCCTAAAATGCTATGTCTTTCTAAATTATCTAAAATAAAGCAAAATAGTTTTATGTTGCACCAATTCACAAATATTCTCAAGCTACTTAAATGTTAATTCAGTCCAACCATCAGTCAGATCCATTCTGATTGATCCTAAATATCAAAACAGTCAAGTTCAGTTTATAATCCAGGTTTGTTCTCTGTAAATAAACCCAGCAGGTTGTTGAGCTGCAGGATTCACTCCTCCTGGATGAACATGGAGCCACAGCAGAAAGCTGCTGACATTGAGTGGTTGACTTTGCAGCAATTCCTCATACTGAGCATGCATGTAGCGACAGTGGAGAGGAAACGTTTATCAATCATGTTTGGAAACAAATAATCTGGCTTCATCAGAGTTGTAGAAATGTTTGATAAAATGTCTCCCCCTGCTGGTAGAAAATAAACCTGAACAGTTAACTTTCCTTATTAATAGCTTTTCATTATTAAATGGTTCCTGTTAGAGACGAGAACTGGAATGAAAAGGCGACTCCTCAGTGGTTTATTAAAAATGCGGTGAATGGAGCAGGACGCAGAGGATCATCCCAGCCATTTGTGCAGCGCCGTTTCCCACAGGCTCTGCTGGATTGGCGGGAGCTTCACCCTGCAACACAAACGGGGACACGGTCCAAAACTCTGACCGGACAGACGTTCCTCAGTTACAGCACAGCAGGTGAAACCCTGAACCCTCTGAAGGTTCCTGTTAGATCTCCAGAGATCAGTTCTACATGCTTCCCACAGCTGGCAGCACTGACCACGTTTACCCTGGTTCTGGTTCTGCTGCAAGCTTAGAGACATGCAGGGTAAACCCAGCTGTACTATAAATTCAACTTTTATGCAAAGAAAAGGAAAAACAAACTTGAAGAAGATCCAGACAATCTGAAGGAACTTAGAAATAAACAAGATGGTAGAAAATATTCTGACTTTTGTAAGTTTCTGTTATAAAAAAAAGATGAGAACTGGTACCTACAGGTCCAAAAGAAGTGAGTTTTAAAGTTAGCAGGTGAAACCACTGTCATCAGATCCAGGACGACAGGAGATGGATCGGCTGGTCCGATCAGAACCAGCTACAGCTAAACCCGCTCAACACTGAGAAGACGATGGTGGACTTCTGGAGAACTTCCCCCTCAGCGTCCTCCACATCTGTCTGCTGGTTCCTAGGAACCAGCCTCAGTCTGGACCTGTGCTGGTTCTCTCACACTGACACGGGTCAGATGAAGGCCCGGCAGAGCGCAGGTCGCCAAACCCAGAGACGCTCTCTGATCAACTCTGAGCTCCTCACAGCCTGACCAGCTGCTCTGCAGTGCAGGAACATCTCAAAACATCTGAATATTGTGTAAAAGTGCAATTTATTGTTAGCCAGTTATTCCAGAAGGTGAGATAAAAAGATTAATCGCACAGAGTAAAATATTTCAAGCTTTTATGTCTTATAATTCTGATGATTACAGCTTCCAGGTAAAGAAAATTTCAGTGTCTCAGAAAATCAGACCAATCAAGTAAAGATGCTTTAAACCCAAACTTCTAAAAAGTAAATTTCTATCCGTCAGTACTTGGTTGGTCCTCCTCCTGCTCTGTGGCATAGACGCCATCAGCCTGTGGTTCTGCTGAGGTTCTGGAAGCCCAGATTACTTTGATAACTGCCTTCAGATTTTCTGCATTGTTGGTTCTGGTGTCTCTCATCTTCCTCTTAATAACAGCCCAGAGGTTTTCTGGGGGTTCTGGTCAGGAGAGTTTGCTGGTCAACCAAGAACAGAACCACCACGGTAACTGGACCAGCTTTTGGTAACTTTGTCGGTGTGGACCGGTGCCAAGTCCTGTTGGAAAATAAAACCAGCATCTCCACAGCTTGTCTGCAGAAGGAAGGATGAAGAGCTTCAGAATGTCCTGGTAGACCCAGTGGACCAGAACCAGCAGATGACCTGGTATCTAAACCACGCCCGCTGTGGAGACTTCTTCATGGGTTCTGAACCTCTCTTCTCTTCCTCCAGACTCTGGAACATTGATTTCCAAATGAAATGCAGAATTTGGTTTCATCTGAAAGCAGAACTTTGGACCACTGAGCATCAGTCTGGTTCCTTTTCTCCTGAGCCCAGTTGAGATCGTAGCTGCTGAGCCATCGACTCCAGCCTTGGTCCTCTCATTGTGAAGCTGCTTCTTTGAGAAGAAGCAGCTTCACGGTTCTCTCTGCTGCTGATGCACCTTTTCCTGCCACACGTCTTCCTTCCACTCAATTTTCTGTTAATACGCTTGGATACTGAACCCTGTGAACAACCAGCTTCTTCTGCAGTGACCTTCTGTGGCTGCCCCTCCTTGTGAAGCTTGTAGATATCTTCTGCACCTCTGTCCAGCCAGCCGTCAGAGACAGTTAAAGGTTCTGGAAACCTTTGCAGGTGTTTAGTTAATTAGCTGATTAGAGTGTGATACCTGGAGTTTTCAATAATCAACTATTTCACAGTATTCTCATTTTCTGAGACACTAAATATCAGGTTTTCATCATATGTAGCTGTAATTATCAAAATGACAAGAAAAGGATTATATCACTGCTTATGTAATAACTGTAGAAAATAAAGGAGCTTCACTTTTCTGAGATGACTCGAAAAAAAATATTGCACTTTTACACAATGTTCTATTTTTTTAGACGTACCTTACTTCTCTGTACATACAAACATATGTACATATTAATCCCTTTATCTTTTATTTCCTCTGAAGTATATATTTACACCTAATGTCTGGAAGCAGTGAGCTCCAGAAACAAACTCCTTGTTTGTGACCCAGATTCTGGTAAAATAACGCTGGTTCTGAAATCTCTAACTGGTTCAGGTTAGCGTCTCTGCAGCCAGAATAAATGTCTTCTATTAAATAAAGTTAATACCATGTTCTATGTGTACTTATGGTAAACGTATTTAACAAATAATTTTTATTTTTTCTTTACAGTATTTAAAAGCATGCAGGAGTCTCTGAACTTAAAAGTGAACAAAACTTATTATTATTCATGTATAAATAATTCTCTCTGATCTGAACTTTTGTTCTCCCTGTTTATGATGATTTAAGGTGATTCTGGTTTCATCAAACTGACCCATTGCTCCTGGAAATATTCTGATTAAACATCTGCAGCAGACAGAAAAGCGGTAAAGATGATCAGAAAATAATTTTTAAATGCAGAAAAGTAAAGAAACTTTGCCTCACATTTAAAAGGCATCAAACTACTCTGGGATTTTTTTCTAATCACTAAATCTCTGCATTGTGTGGAGACGAGTGACTCCAGACCTTAGCAGGCTTCAAACCAGCAGCGTTCACCTGTTTCCCTCCAGCTGCTCAAAGAACCTCTCAGACTGAGGGAAACCACCAAGTTTGTTCTGAATAAATGATCTAAATGTCTTCTGTGAAAAGAAGTGAGCGTAAATGCTGATAAACGGGGACGTTTGCCTCCAGATAAATATCTGATGTGACCCAGAAGACCGAAGCTGGACCTGTTCTGAGGCGTCTGGCTGCTGAGGGACGGAGCTGCAGCTCGGGGCCTCCAGGTGGGTCCAGGAACGAGGCAGAGGTCTCCCGGTCTCAGTTTGGCCATCAGGAACAGCGGGTCCTTGGAGACGTTCTCGGCATCGGCACTGATAAGGAGACGTATTCAGCCTGGTGGAGCGCAGAGTGAGCTTCATGGTGAAGCTGTGAGGAAACAGACCTGGCAGCGTCGGCCTCTGAGCTCTCTGCGCTCAGCTCACTGGTGCCCAGGGCCTGCAGCAGCTTCTGCATCCTCAGCTCACCTCCTGGCATCTTATCAGAGTCCTGCAGGGGGAGGAGGTCACACCAAATGATCAGATCAAAGGTATGCACATTTAGGAGGCAGCAGGACAAATAGTCCAGCCTTTACACTGCAAAAACGGAACTAAAAATAAGTAAAATGTTCTTAAAATGAATGTATTTGTCCTTGATTTGAGCAGGTAAATAAGCTGATTTGCCAATGGAATAAGATTTATGCACTTAAAATAGGAACAATTCATCTCCATATTCTTATTTCAAATACAGGATATCTAATTATCTTATTTTAGGGGTTAAAATATTCATTCCATTGGCAGATAATCTTATTTACCTGCTCAAATCAAGGACAAATGCACTAACTTTAAGAACATTTTACTTAGATCCGTTTTTGCAGTGTAGATTTAGCTTCCTCGGTTTATGAAAGGTTTGGCTGTAAAACTGGAAGGTATAAAACTGGGATGTTTGATCTGCTCTGATGATGGCGTCGTGCTGTTACCATGGCGACAGCTGTGAGGACGGACGCAGCCCTCTTCAGGTCTCCTTCCAGCTTCCTCGTCGCGCTCCTCTCCTCCTGCAGCCGCTCCTCCAGCAGGGCGGCGAAGGACGCTTTCTGGTGGCACTCCTGGGTCCCTGAGGCCAGGTACTGTCTGGAGACGATCAGCAGGGTTCTGGTTCAGGTCCAGACGCTCGGACCGCTGTCCCCCTGTTTACCGCCTGAGTCTCCGACCGTGTCGCCGCTCAGCGAAGACAGGAAGGTCTTACCTGCAGGCCTCTCTGTAGTCCAGGAAGCTCTTGTTGGAGCGCTGCAGCTCGTTTACGTGACCCATCAGCAGTTTGCATTTCTTCGTCAGCTTCTCTGATTCCTAACAATTGATAGAATATGTTCCGGATTAAAAAAAACACAAGATACTATAAAAAATTCTACATTTGAGTTCAAAATCTGTACTCAGGGGCAGCTGAAAGAATAAATCGAACTGCTTTGTATCATAACTGGGATTGAACTGGAACGCGTGTAGCTGAACATGACTCTGTCTATATGATTGATTTAATATTTGTAAAAGTTGTGTCTGTTGTGGAGTCACCAGAGATGAAGCTGTTGTCAGCTGTTGCTATAACGACCTGAACTGAACCCATCAGGGAACATTCAACGTCTCTTTGAAGTGAACGGATCTTGAAGATTTGGTTCCCTTCAGAGAGTCGTAAGTCCCGTCACTGGTAGCACTGCTGCCTTGCAGAAAGAAGGTCCTGGGTTTGAATCCCAGCCTGGGATGGTTCTGCATGGAGTCTGCATGTTCTCCCTGTGCATGCCTGGGTTCTCTCCTGGTACTCCGGCTTCCACCCACAGTCCATAAACACGACTGTTAGGTTAATTGGCCTGTCCTAATTGCCCTTGGGTGTGAGTACATGGGGATTAGTCCTGTGTGTCTCTGTGCTGTTCTGTGATGAACTGGGAACCTGTCCATCCTCGTGCCCAATGACCGCCAGAGACCGCCATCCTTCCATCCATTCATTGTCGTCCGGTTATCTGAGATCAGGTCCAGGAGAGAACCTGAGACCTCTCTCTCCCCAGAAACCTCCTCCAGCTCAGTCTGGGGGATCCCAAGGTGTTCCCAGGCCAGACAGGATACATAGTCCCTGCAGCGAGGTCTGCATCTTCTCCCCCCAGGGGGACGCACCCGGAAACCCCCCAGAGGGAGACGCCCAGGGGGCTTCCTGATCAAATGCCCACATCACCTCTAAAATAAAGCAGCACCAGCTGATCTTTTTTGCATTGACAAGTCTCTAAATAGCAGCACAAAGCCTGGTATCAAATGTGAGACTGATTTTTTTTTTTTTTTTGGAAGAAATAGCTTTAATTTCAGGTATTTATTTCCTTCATGTGATTTTCTGTGTGAAAAAGATCTGAAATCACCAAAGGTATGCAGGCTGCTCTCCAAGAAGAGTGCGTGCAGTTTTTTTACTAAAGTAAAAAAGTGTCTTATTATTAAATATGTTCTTTATAACAACAAAGGAGAAACAAATCGGTCGGTAATAAGGTGTGGATAAATAGTTTAGTTTGTCTGATTTATACTGTTTCTTTTTTTATGTTGCGAGAGAGAACTGGACATTTTCTTCCGGTGCACCAGGGGGCAGTAGAGCGTACAGTGCATTAGTGTCAATACATAGAAAAATGCCCGGCTGGGGTGACTTTTTTACGTCACACAGAGTCTGTCCCTGTTTACGTGAAGGTCTTTGTTTTGCAAAGATGGAAATTCATGAACTCATGGTCCTCTGACTGAGACAGAGCCTGGGAGAGGAAACTGTCTCTGTGGCAGCTGGATTTAGCAAATAGCTCTCAGTAGCGCCACCTGGAGTTAAAGGTCTAAACAGTTTGTGTGCAGGATGTGCGGCTCAGAGCCATAAAAGGTCGACACGTTACTCCAGATGGGAAAACGCTGACAGACGGTCTGACAGAGCAGTTAGTTAGCTCTTATCTGACCTTCATTACTTAAACCTTAATTACCCAACACATGAAGAGACGTCATCAGGAAGTAAGAGCTTCCGAGCAAAACGCTGAACAGACATACCTTCCTGAGTCTTAAGATTTTCCGGATCAGTTTGAAGTTGAGGATCCTCATCTTAATCACCGTTCGACACAGACTCTTCAGTCGGTCCTTCTCCTTACATCGGCTCCAGTGGAGCTGGCAGCTTTTCTTTGAGGCAGACTTGACCTCCATCAGCTTCTCTCTGCGCTCTCTCATCTCCTCCTCAAACATGGAGGAGATCTTCAGCTGAATGCTTCTCCTCACAGACTTCTTTTTCTTATCGATTAGCCTGTGAGCGGCGGACAGAGAACGCTGAGTCAGAACCGTAACCTTCAAACCAACATCATCACACAGCATCCTTCACCCTGCAGATGTGGCGCCACTCACCTTCTCTGCTCGATGTAGATTGTGTTGACCGCAGAGAGATGTTGGTCCTCCAGAAGGCTCAGCTCTTCCTCTGCAGACTGGTTTATCACCATCTGCTGCTTCAGGTGGACCAGCTGCACCTTCTGATCTTCTAACCTGGCAGCTGATGAAAGAGCAGGACGTGAAGGCAGGCCGCAGAAAGGCCTCTCCTACCGTCACGGACTGTGTTTGAGGGACTCCTGATGTGACTCGGTTCTCTGTTTCTCCTCCCTTCTGGTGATCGAGAGCGAGCTACACGCTGCTGTTTAAATGTTTTTCCTTCGGTTCTCTTTCCATTTGTGCCCTGACCAATCTGTGCTTAATCTATGATTTCTGTGACTAAACCTTCACTAAAGAGAGCAGCTCATTCTCCACAGGTCTCAGCTAATTATTTATAATTGTATAATTCCTCCTTATTGGGCCTGCCGTTAGTGTTTATTTTAATTCATTTCATATTTTCTATGCTTTTTTGTGCCCCTCTCCAGGATAAAAAGCATCTTGCATCCAAGCTACAGCCTGAAAACCTCCTTCCTTCAGTCTCTCAGCAACCAGCACAGCCGTCTGGCCACCGTTTGGTGGTGAGGCCTCGTCTCCGCTGGGAGCCTGACTCTGACTGTCAGGGTGGATTTAGTGTTGCAGCTGGGAGGGAAGAACCCTTTGGTTAAATCAGTGGGTGTGGTGGGGTGTAGCTTTGGCATGATTCCTAATGACCAAGCCAGTCTGGTCCCAAAGGCCCCCCAGAAAGGGGCTGCTGCCACCAGGCTCCATCCAGCTCCCCAGAATACGTCCACCGGTCACAACAGCAACGTGGAACCTTTATAATTATTGTACTATGATCACCAAAGATGTTTAATTTAGACCTTTCTTCTCTGTAGTGTGAGACGGACCGACTGGTCTTTGCTGATTGGTTTGATCTGATTTCTTTCACCATCAAAGACTTTGCGTCTTTGATGGATGCTGGTCTGAATAGTTGCCCCTCCACTCAGCAACGGTAACGCTGACCCTGCAGCAAACAGGAGCCCAGAGGGAGCAGGTCCAGTAAACGTTGGACCCCAGGAGGGATCCCAACCAGCATCTGGACCTCCTTTAACTCCCTCAGCAGCTGCCCTCTGAGCTTCCCACTGATTCTGGGATCCTTAAACACGTTTTAACCAACCAGATCTGCTAAAAGTGGCTTTAAGAAAGAAAGATAATGTTTCAGAGAGCATCTCCCTCTGGGACGCGCTCCTGTTTTTAGGTCACCTTTCATTCAGACATCAATAATAATCCAGATGGTTGCTGTTTGGAACGTTCTTCTTCTGTTTTTTTTATCAGACCAGGCCCTGTATGAAAGAAGGTTAAATTAGGATAATAATGGATCTTACCCTGCGCGTCGCTCTCTGAGCCCAGCTTGTCCACTTCCTCCTGCAGCTCCTGCTCCTCCCTACTGACCAGCAGCTGCAGAGCTCCTGATTTCTCTCTGTCGTCCTGCAGCTGCTTCTCCACCCGCTCCCTCAGCTCCTGCTCGTCTTTCTCCAACACAGCGACATGGTGCTGCAGGTACTCCAGAATGTCGCGGGAGTCCGTCTGCAGAGCGCTGGTCTTCAAGACGATGTCTTTGTTCTCTTCCTTTACTTTGTCACATTGAAGCTGGAACCTGCAGGATGAAACAGAACACGCATGAGGCCCAGAGGACAGACGGACACACGGGTGCACTTCTCTGGTCACAACAGTTGAATATTAAACTGGGTTTCTGGTTTCCAGCTGGAACAGCATTAAGCTGGAAAGCTGTTTGCAACGTCTGCATAGACTAAGTCTAAGTCTAAGCATGGTCCCATCACTCCTAAAGCCCCAGTTTAACAAAAACGGACGACTGTCCACTGTGTCAGAAGACTCGACCCAATCTGCTGGGTTTCCTCAACTTTTAACCAACCTGTCTGGAGGACTTGACAGACCTGACTTTGGAAACGTCTTGAGGTGACAAGTTGTGAATCAGATCTATATACATAAGCTGCACTGAAGTGAATAAGAGGAACAAACACCACAGAAAGAAAAATCTACTGTGAAAATGATCAGTCCTGCAGAACCTGCAGATGAACCCAAAAAAGCAGATGATGGCTGACCGTCACTAAAGAAACCCTGGAAGATGTGATCTTCTTCTTAAATGTTCCAGTGAATCCACATGTTCCTCTCTCCTCTGTCTCTGCCATCATCATGTTTCCATCATCTTCTTCTGGATCTGGATTGAGTCTCTACTGCAGGGAGACTCCGACCAACAGGCTGCATATACTGTCGGCTTCATGACTCCAGGACTGTATTAACCAACAAATATTCCACTCCAAACCGTCTCTTGCCACATTATTCATGTGCATTTTGTTTTTTCACATGTTTTACAGCCAGGACTGTTGAATGCAGCCAGAACTGCAGCATAAAATGAATAAACACGACAAGTTTGAGGAAAAGCAAAGAGGAAAAGTTGGAGCAGCTGTGGAAGCCAAAGCGTCATGGAGTAAAATCTAAAGTGAGTCAGTGTCTCATTACATGGTTTCATTATGTAAAGCATTTCATGTGTTGGTTTTAGACTTTTAATCTTAATGTAACGTGGAAAAAATAAAAAAGATAAACATCGTTTATAAGTCCATAAGATGTATAATAAAATATGAAAATACAAATATCAAATTCCAATGTAGTTCTTTACTGCAGGTGTTGTGTTCATTAAGAGCGTTTCAATGTCATTTGAAGCACACCGTGACCGTGCCCCCTAACTGAGTTAGCGACGTACGAAGAACGGACCCCAGATCTCCTGGGGTCCGTTCTTCGTACGTCGCTAACTCATTTAGCAGGATTTCATTGTTGACGATTTGGCATGATCTTGTATTGTTTGGTTCTTCGAAAGACATCCTGCACTTGTTGTCATAGCAACATGTGCGCCAGCTTAAGCCTGCTCGAGAGCAGGCTTATTTCATGTAAACAAGATTAGATCACGGCTGTATAAGCGGAGGAGATAGAGAAGTCTGCCGTAGCCATGTCCATTTTTACGACTGCAACCTGTTGCGGAAGGTGCAAGAATAATTTGCAGAGTTTTTCGAATTAATCGCGTATTGCGCAATAGACAGGATCCTTGAGCGCAGCGCGACAGTGTAATTGTAGAGAGATTTTCTTGGTGGCTGTTATAAACAGACAAACACATAATTTAACAGTGGCTTTTAAAGAGGAAAAGGTGGTGTTGGAGCCATAAATCTAAAATATTTAAGTTATCTGTATGATAGTTTGCTTTTTATTTTTATCATATTCAGTAAGAAGATTTGTTCGGGCCATTTTATTGTGAAGTTTAGTTTACTTTGAAAGGCTTGCTTCCTGTCGAGCTGTATATTGTATTAGAAAAAACTATGGATGGATTATCTAGCCACGGAGCAATACAGTTTTACCGTGTAAACTGTGGATGACTTGGAAAAGGAAAATTTTCATTTTTTTTTTTTATAGATAAAGAATTTTTAGTTAAAATTCACGTTTTCCACGCGTCCTTTACTTCCAGTGTCTAAGGAATGACACCGATAATGGATCTGTTGCCATAACAAGTGACTTTTTAAAATAAAGTATTCTAATTAAAGTCTACCATTTTGTAGAATATTCTTGTATTTCACTTTTACTTGTCCCCATGTTCTAGTGGCTCCCGTGGAGGCTCTAACATAAAAGAACAAAGTAAACATGAAATTATTAAAATGCAAAAATACATACAAAGTGATCATCTACCATGGACAGTATTTACACATGTAATTTGTCTGCTACTTTTTGCCAGTCCTCTCTCCTGGCTTTAGCAGACTTTGAGGTTTCCTCTGTTGTTTTAATTAATGACTCAAATTCGGCATAACCTTCCATTAAAAGCTCTTGTTCTGCTTGGGAGAAAAACTGTGGGCGTTCTTTGGCCATGCTGAACAGCCAATAGCAGCGTTGCTGATCATTGTTTCTACTATCGATACATTTCCCCTTTTAAAGTGACGCATGATCGCGCAGTTATCTCAGATAACGCAATACAGCCATACTAATCCTAAACAACAGGTGTGTTCGAAGAACCCAATTAGCCGGATCATGATTAGCCGGATGAAATCATCTTGGATGTCTCATTTGATCTCGGATGTTTTAAGCAACGTACGAAGAACGGACCCCAGGTTTGAATGATTGGAGTTAATTAAACAATAACCTGAAACTCTCTGCTTCCACAGTCATGTTTTCATTTCTTTATGTCTCTGTGTGTTAGTTTGATATTGTATGAATGTAAATGAAACTAAACCGTTGATCAAATACAAACAGTTAAAATGTACTTTATCTGCAGTAAAACTGATTATTTAACGGCGGTGAGTAACTGTTTGCTGCACAGGTAACGCCATATTTATCACAAAAAGCACAAATTTATAAACCCGCTCTGTCTTCGGTGTGATTATAAAATATAAAGTATAAAGTTGTCTTCTGTTTCTCACCTCTCCAGTTGTTCGTCCAGGAACCGAATCTGGGTCAGATATAATCCCTTTTCTTTGTCCAGGTCGACAGTTCTGGCTTCTGTACCAGAGGACTTCATCTTCTGACTGTTTTCAGGCGTTCTGCTCGGTGTGTGTCCTTTACCTGCGGATTTACCTTAATGATAATTAAAGGAATTCAAAGGAAAACAACAGGCTGCTTCTCTATGAACGCGCTGCTGCTAGGCAACGATGCCTGGCGCACATGTTGCTATGACAACAAGTGCAGGATGTCTTTCGAAGAACCAAACGATCCAAGATCATGCCAAATCGTCAACAATGAAATCCTGCTAACTGAGTTAGTGACTACGAAGAACGGACCCCAGGAGATCTGATGTTTAGGTGTTTTACACAGCCATGTTAAATAATATATGAATAAAAACGGTTTACTCAGTTATACAACTGACTCACTGCTCTCGCAGTAAAGTGTCAGTATTTCTACACACAGTTATGTGTTTATTTGGCAGATCATCCATTCTCTGGTGCCCATCTCCACCCGGGACGAGTCGCCAGTCCATGACGGTCAACGTCGAGACACTCAGAGGAAAAACACACTCTTTTAGAGGGACCAGTTAACCTAACCGTCACGTTTTTGGTCTGTGGGAGGAAGCCGGAGTACCCGGAAAGAACCCACACGTGCACAAGGAGAACAGACTCTAGTACTGTGCAGAAGACCCCAGGCTGGGATTCAAACCCAGGACCTTCTTGCTGCAAGGCAGCAGTGAATGTTGTCACTGTGCAGCCCCCAAACCTTTATAAACTATATTCTTCATGTCCACATCAATAATTCTCAGTCCCTCCTTCTGGAGGATTTGTATTTTAATGAACTTGTTTTCAGCTCTGAGCTCAGATGCATTAAATCTAAAATTGCTGCTTCTTTACTCCTGGATCCAAGCGACCAGTCAGTTGTTTTCCTGCTTGATTTGTCAAAAGAAGCATTGTGTTTTCGGAACATTTGCTTTTCCGGCTCATTTGTCAGTTCTCGCAGGGGCCGTTTGTCTCCTTTTCTGACTTAGTAATTAGAAACATCAGCGGCAAACTATTAAATACAGAAAACTCAGAGTAAAACTGACTTGGAGCCACAAACCACGCTCCTACAGTCGCTGGTTCACTTCTTTATCTTTATTTTATGTTTTTCTTCTCTGCAAACCAAAACTGGTCCCATTGTCAGATTTCTGAGGAAGAACGGCGCTGATCCGACGTAACTTCCCGACCTACATCAGTTTGTTGTAATACTACAGCTGAAGCAGAGGCCCCTAACCCCGGTCCTCAGGGCCCGCAGTCCTGTATTCTAGACAGGTCCTCCTCCAGAACACCTCGTCTAAAGGATGTCATGTCCTCGTCTGCATGCCATCATGTTCTGCAGAACCCTGGTGAAGATATTTATACCAGGCTAATGACAACGTGCATAAATTAAACTGTGTAGCACGGGGCCCTGGGGACCAACACTGGTGGCCCTTCCTCCAAACCGTTAGCTAACAGCTCCCTCTGCAGATCTATAGCAGAGTAGCATCTGCTGACAGGAAAAGGTGAATCATTAAAGGTTTTCCTAAAATCTGGCAGCAAAAAAAAGCACAAAAAATAAAAACTTAACTTTATCTATAAATAAACCCATAGCTTTTATTGTAGATTATGCTGAATCGGCTGTAAAAGCACTAAAGGCCTTCCAGTCTCACTGAAATCTGCCTTCCAACCAAACCTAAAATCATAAATATAAATGCTTAACCAGAGCAGAAAAGAATGACGTGCATCAGAGGAGGCCGCAAAACAGAGGAAATAAAAGCACTTTTTTTGCTGTCGTTTTGTTTGCAGAATAGAATTGATTAAATCAGCTTCTTAAACAACAAAATATTCTAATGAATGTGCAAACTGAAACATAAGCATCTATTTTGGGTTCATATGTTTGTAGATCCGACTCCAGAGGCGTCGCTGCCCCACTGGTCGTGAACCTCCCGGCTAGAAATGAAGATGAAAATAACCTGTGTGGCTCAGAGTCAGCAGCATAAAGGTAGAGAGAAATGTGATAAAAATATACTGACTTTATGTGGTGAAAACAGTCAGAAGAAAGAAAAGAGTGATTTCAGCAGCAAACTACTGCACCGGTTTGATTAAAAGCTGAGAAATCCTTCCTGGACCGATGAGCTTCCAGCAGGTGGCGCTACAACGCCAGCCAAATAAATTAGCAACAGTGTGTTTGAAGCTGCTTCCCAGCCAGAAATAAAACATGACTGTGCAGAAAGTTCTGCAGCATCGGACAAAAAGTCGGAAAGGTTTGCTGATGCAGCTGCTGATTCCTGCAAGAAAAGCACGACGAGCCCCTTTGACAGCAAAGGTCGGAGGGTTAGATTTTTAAAACACATAAAGGCTGCAGAAAATATGAATTCCCAGATGTTTAAAGAGCGAAAGAAGCCTGGTGTTATGGTGGTTAACAGGAATAAGAAGCTGAGGCTGAACTCTAATGAAACTCTGGATTTTGCTGTTTTGTCTCAGTTTTCATCATCAGTGATGAGTTGTGGTTTTTTTAGGGTGGGGGGGGGGGTCAGGAAATTGGTCTCAGGTTCCTTCAACAGTCGAGTATTAGATGATGGCCGTTGGATCATCTGTGTGGGCTTGAAACTCAACCCACGGCTGTTATCTGATCTCTCTGCAGGTGTCCCTCTTCCTCTGGTCCCTGCAAACAGATAAAACTCTGTTAACCGAGCAAAAATTATGCAGACTCACTTCCTTCTTCCTTATCATGCATCAGCAGGATGCACCGATTCCCCCAGTTACTGGACGAGCTCATTAAGCATTGTCTGAGTAATGGGGGCTGAATGCATATGCATGCCACACTTTTCAGAAACTATGGAGCAGCTTCTTCTGCTTTACGTTTCTGCTCTGCTCTCTGTTGTTCTGGCACATAAACTCGCACTCAGACACATTTCTGTGGAGCAGAGCTGTTTCTCTGGGAGGAACCACTCGGCTAAAGCGCTGAATCGTCCTGCATTCGTCCATATTTTCCGTCCCATCAGCTTGACCTTCCTACAGTATTTTGATCAGCGGTTCTTCTGGCTTCCTGACGGTTTTTAAATGGTAGTCTCCCACTGTGGGCCCAGTTCTCAGCTTGTTGGAGCCAGAATGCTGTTTTCAGGCTCTTGTCTGTGAGATTTTCCACAGATTTAACAGAATAAATGGAGACAAACTGCTGAGGATCTGTTTCAGCTTTTTGAGCTTTTGGTCTGTTTCTGCTGAATTGGTTTGTCCCTTGAGTTCAGGAGTCCTTTCATGTCTCATTGAGAGAAATTCAAATATGTACACGTTTTGATGGAAGGTTTTCCATCAAAGCTGGACAGAAATCCCCCTATTTTGCACATTTCCCAGGAAGTTTCCATCTGCGTGGGATAAGCAGAAGTTCTGCCGGCGGAGCGGGTCCGATGAAGCTGATAGGATTTCCACAAGAGAAACGCTGCGGATGCAAATATGCGATGGTTAAATAAACCGTTGGGTGTGTGAGGCTCAGACCAGGAAACTGAGGTCAGAGAAAGCAGAAAACACCTCCCATTGTCTCTACCTGCGTATGCATGCAGGGTCATGGCGGGTTCTGGTCTCATCAGGCGATGGGCAGGTCCATCCTGGACACGTCTTCACCACCAAGGACAGACAACCACTCACTCTCACTCCTAGAGTCCAGTTAACCCAGCAGTCAGGTTTTAGGACTGTGGGAGGAAACCAGAGTACCCGGAGAGAACCCAGGCATGCACAGGGAGAACATGCAAACTCCATGCAGAAAGGCACCAGGCCGGGATTTGGACCAAGGACCTTCTTGCTGCAGAGCACCGTGGAGTCCAACACAGATCTACCCGTCTGCAAAGCCCTGATAAAATGTCCGGTTTCTGTGACATAATCATGTAAATTCGTCATCTCAGAGTGAATATTTCAGTTTGTAAACAAACATTTAAACTGACACCGGTCCACAGAACCTTGGAGGTTTCCCCCAAACCTCTTGAGCAACAGGACGTCTCGCCTCCACAGCGTCTTCAGGAGACCCAAAGAGTTTCTGTCAGACTGAGCTCTGCAGTCTGGCTGTTGATCCGAAGCTTTAATCGTCCTGTTCTGGTTTCATTCTGTTTTACATCCGGGTTCTGTTTGGACTCACAGTGGTGCCTCACCTTCAGAACCAGACACCTGCGGGTTTCAGGTCCAAACTGACCGGTGTTTAGCCACTTTTGGCCAAAAGCAAACAGAATATGTAATTAAAGATGAAAAAAAAATCTTAAATAATTTTCCTGGAATTTTAAAAGGCGTCTGAAACGTTTTTCTTCATGTTCTCCTCATCGATGTGCGGGTTCTCACCAGGTACTCCTGCTTCCTCCCACAGGTCAGGTTCACCGGTTGCTAGGAATGAGTGTAGGAACACCTGTGTGACCTGTGGAGGACAGGTCACCTGCCCAGGTGAGCTCTGGAGACGGGCGCCGGCCCACCTGCGACCCTGAAAGTATAAAAGGGTGGAGATGTTTTATGAAACATCTGCAGTTATTTGTCGCATTAAACTCATTGTTTCAGTAAATGAACCATAAACCAGTTTATTGTTATAGAGGCTTTATGGATATAAGAACTGTTCAGTTTGATCTCTGGTCAGTTAACCTAAGTCTCCTAGTCTTTAACCTTAGTCACTTTTAAATCAGTTTTAATCTAAGCAGGTTTTAATAAAAGCAGATTAAAACCGGCAGAAATCAACCTGGAGAAGAAGATTATGAGAAACTTTTAGCATTAGCGCTCGTCAGAACCTCCTAAACTGTTTCTCCTTTAAAGGAGTTCCATACTCCACTTGTTGAGGATTTCTGCGTAATGTGGCTGGCAGCTTATAAATACCTGAGCGCGCTCCTCCATCCGCCTCGGGCCCAATCTGTACCGAAGTAACCATGGAGACGGCAAACATCAGCGCCGTCGGCTCCGGCCCCGTTACTAAACCAGGATAATTGGAGGTTGAAGCTACAAGAACCGGTCTGAATCTCTGTAATGGGACAGCATGGACCTGTCCAGGGTGGGTCTGGGTTCGTTTAATTAACTCTCATCATGTGTAATCCTCAAACGGTACCTTTGGTTATTTTTATCCAGAGTGACACGTGTGGTTCGTTAAATAGTCCAGAACGTCTTTGTAACCGGGGAACCGAGCCGCCTCCCAAACCAAAACTAACCCTGTCACGGTCTGCAGGTTCTGGTTCAGGGCGATGCAAAGACCGATTAACCCAGCAGTCCTGGTTCTGGACTGAGACCGGAGGAGTACCCAGAGAGCTGCATAGAGACGCCACGCAGAGAGCCCTCAGGATGGGATTTCAACCCGGGACCTTCTCTCTGCAGAGCAACAGCGCTGCCAACTGCAGACCAGAGAGAACCAAGGAGACGGTTCCCCATGCAGACCAGAACCGGGTCTAACCGGACCCTCCTGTTTGGGGGTTTCAGGTGTTTGCGGCCAGTTTCCATCTTCCCTTCGTCAGTTCTGGAGAACTTTGAGTTGTCTTGGTTCATATCATCAGCTTTTCTCCAGTTACTGATGACTGTTTTACTGTAAATATAAACCAGTTTGATAGCATCTTTATTTTCTAAACGTTACCCCAGTAAATGCAACCATTACTACCCACCACCCTCTGGTCCTCTGCTTTTTCTCTTCTCCTGGTTGCATGAATGAAATGTTGCGTCATCCTCATGCTTGTTAAAACACACCAGATGAAAACATCTCCTCTGGGTCCTTCTGCAGGTTCTGGTGGCTCCGGTAGACAAAGAGGCCGTGGTTAATTAACATTATAACCGATTATATTCAATTCAATTCAATTCAATTTTATTTATATAGCGCCAAATCATGAAACATGTCATCTCAAGGCACTTTACAAAATCAAGTTCAATCATATTATACAGATTGGGTCAGATTATACAGATTGGTCAAAATGTCCTATATAAGGAAACCAGTTGATTGCATCAAAGTCTCGACAAGCAGCATTCACTCCTGGGGAACCGTAGAGCCACAGGGAGAGTCGTCTGCATTGTACATGGCTTTGCTGCAATCCCTCATACTGAGCAAGCATGAAGCGACAGTGGGAAGAAAAACCACCCATTAACGGGGAAAAAAAACCTCCGGCAGAACCGGGCTCAGTATGAACGGTCATCTGCCTCGACCGACTGGGGTTACAGAAGACAGAGCAGAGACACAACAAGAGAGACAAAAAAGCACAGAAGCACACATTGATCTAGTAATCTGTTCTACATTAGATGGTAGTAACGGGTGAGCCGTCTTCTCTGGATGATGTCAAAGTTAACAGAACGCCAGACCAGGTGTACCTACTATGAAGAAAAAGAGAGAGAGCAAAAAGTTAAAAGCTGAAATGACGACAGTCATTTCAATGTAATACAATGCAAAACTGGAGAACCGTAGAATGAAGAACAGTAGAAATCAGTAGAGTGAGAAAATTAGGCCCTGATGTCCTCCAGTAGCCTAAGCCTATAGCAGCATAACTATAGAGGTAGCTCAGGGTAACATGAGCCACTCTAACTATAAGCTTTGTCAAAAAGGAAAGTTTTAAGATTAGTCTTAAAAATAGATAGGGTGTCTGCCTCACGGACCAAAACTGGGAGTTGGTTCCACAGGAGAGGAGCCTGATAGCTAAAGGATCTGCCTCCCATTCTACTTTTAGAGACTCTAGGAACCACCAGCAGACCAGCAGTCTGAGAGCGAAGTGCTCTGTTAGGAACATACGGAGTAATCAGAGCTCTGATATATGATGGAGCTTGATTATTAAGGGCTTTATACGTTAGAAGAAGAATTTTAAATTCTATTCTTGATTTAACAGGAAGCCAATGAAGGGAAGCTAAAATTGGAGAAATATGATCCCTCTTGTTGATTTTCATCAGAACTCTTGCCGCAGCATTTTGGATCAGCTGAAGACTTCGAACTGCATTTTGTGGACTTCCTGATAGTAAAGAATTACAATAGTCCATATTATATTATAGCTGCAATCAACTGGACTTCATCAGGCTGGACTCTGGAGTCTTGGAGTGGATGTTGGGAGGAAACTTGATGTGAATTCCTGTTAAAATAAAAACTGAATTAAGGTGAGTTCACAGCGAATGTACAGGCCAAAATGTTCGCCTGGGTCGTCTGTCATTGGTCGCTTCACAATCCGCCAATCAATCCCAGATCTCTTCACTGCGTCATCAAATAGGAGGAGAGGATTTTACTGAGCGGTGCTGTATGTCATATGGAGAACCGAACGGCACCCCAGGGTCCACCAGATCCTCCAGGTCGCTGAGTACCACCACCTGTAGCTGCGTCTGGATGGCGGTCGCCTCCAGCGGTACTTCCGTCTGTCCAGGACCCAGCATGAGGAGCTGCTGCCCCGCGTCAGAGGACCGCCAGGTCACGGCCTCCAGGCGTCTTAGGCCAGTAAAACCGTCACTGTAACGTAGATAAATGGACGAGAAACACCCTTAATGTGGCGAGAATTGACAGAAAAGTCCAGATTTTTGAACTCCAGAAAAATTTCCCTTTTTTCTATTATAGGGCTGGACGACAATTCAATAACAATATATATCGATGATAGAAAAAAGGATCAATAAAGATTTCCTTCCTGTTGCATTCTAGTCATGTAGGTTAATATTACATAATTACATCCTCCCAGCCAATCACAACACAGACCCAGGAACCAAACAGTTTATTCATATACATGAAGAAACATTTTATTAACCACAGAAAGATCTGTTTACCCTGAAGCAGAGTGGAAAAACACTGATGACCCCACTTTACTACGACCAGATGTTTTACTGCGTGTGTATCATTGGTGGACATTCCCTGCTTCCTCTCTGACCACACACACACACACACACACACACACACACACACACACACACACACACACAGAAACACGCCACCTCATCGGGTTGCATCCAGAACTTTCCCCATTGACCCTCTGATGAGCCGCTGAGTCACTGAGCGGCTCTCTGCTGCTTCTCAATATTTACTCTGAGCTGCTGCTTTTCATTGGACGATCAAAGTTTGGTCCCCAGGAACCCAGCGGTGACCCAAGACAACATGTTTGTAGCATCTGATGAAGATGTGAATGCTGACTGTAGGTGAACACAGCAGCGGAGGAACGTGCACGATGAATGTGAAACATGGCAAGGCAAAACTATCTGTATAACACATTTCAAAGAGCTTTACATGATTAAAATATAGGAAAATAAAACAGAATAAAAGCAAGTTGGAATAAAATGTAGAAACAAAATAAAACATGGGAGAATAGAAACTAAAAGCAAACATTAAAAACAGTTGGACTACAAAGTTGAACTAACGATGTTTCAGTAAAACAGTTTAACTAGAACAGTCGAAGGCAATCCTAAACAAATGTGTTTTTAATCTTGATTTAAAGGAACTCAGGCTTTCAGCACTTTTACAGTTTTCTGGGAGTTTGTTCCAGATCAGTGGAGCATAGGAACTAAATGCTGCTTCTCCATGTCTGGTTCTGGTTCTGGTTCTGGTTCTGCAGAGCAGGCTGGAGCCAGAAGACCTGAGTGGTCTGGAGGGTTGATGCACTGATAACAAGTCTGTGATGTATTTAGGTGCTAATTCAGGGATTTATAGACTAACAGAAGGATTTTAAAGTCTATTCTCTGATATGTTGGAACAGTTCTGGGTTCTTCTTCACCTGCTTTGAAGCTGAAGGTTCAGCGCAGGTCACATGAACCTGAGAGATGTTTTCCATCTGGAGCAGTCAGCAGGTTCGTGTTTTTTTTTTGCCCGAGGACCGTTTAGTTCAGGCTCCACCCGGCTGAGATGTGTCTGAGTTCTGCTGCCAGAGGAGCTTCGTGGATTCAGATACTATTCACATATATAAGTGTCTAAACCACATAAATATGCTGCTTTATCCTCATCTTATTATTTCATCTATGACTTATTTTTATTCATTTCTTTCTTTTGTTCATTTTATTTCTCTGTCCGAGAACCAGAACACGTTTGTTGTAATATTTGCAACACTGTGGATTGACATATAATCTTATCTTATTACTTTACTGTTTATTTTTGCTTATTTGAGTAAAACCTAAACATTGTGTTGATCTTTAATTTTGTTTCATTATTTAAAGTCTTCAGGCTGTTTGTGACACAGGTGAGTCAGCCTGTTAACATCTGTTCTCCATTCAGGAAATTCATTAGAAACGACTAACGACCTCAGCGGGTTCTCTATTAGAACAACCATTGAACCCTTAGAAACGTCCTGGAAAAGCATCATTATTCAGCGTTACTCAGATCTGTCTCCTTATGGGACGCTTGGAGATTGGTGGAAAAGGAGAACTGGATCAGAACCTCTTCCTGCAGAGCTGCTGAAAGCTGAGATTATGATGAGATGAACAGAGACGCCTCTGAAGTGCTGCAGCTGTTTGCATTCTTAGATCCACATCTAGAACGTGTCATAAAGCACAAGAACCCAGCGGTCCTGCTGATTCCACCTTCTCAGTGTTTTACTGGGTCAGATTGTGTTAATATCCCAAATCCTTCAGTGACAGAGAGCTGCATCCAAGATGCTCTAAACCAGGGCTGTCAAACTCATTTCTATATGGGGCCACTTTGGCATCAGGAAGTCATTAAAAGAGTCGGTTGCTCCTGCGTAGATGATATAGAAATGTACATAGAAATAAAAAAAATGCACAGTAACATAAAAGTAGCACCTTAGGCCTAGTTTATACAGTTTATCTGCAAAAAACATGTTGATATAGGGGTGAGTTACGCTTTAAACTCATGATTCTGCATCACTGTTTCTCTTCTTGGACATTTCTGGGTTGTTTTAATGAGTTGAGGGGAAAACTGACATCCACTTTATACACTTTAACAGGATACATGCCTCTACTTTATGACATGATCTGCCTTTTTGTGGCTCTTGAAGGCCGGAGAAATTGCCTTGACGGGCCGTATCTGGCCCGCGGGCCTTGAGTTTGACACGTGATCTAAGGAACGCTTCCTCAGGTCCTTCATCCCAGCTGCTGTTAAAACCTTTTAAGTTTAAAATCTCTGCTGCTCACAACAGACTCAATAAGTGTTTCAGCATACTATCGGGTGCACGCTTTCTTGATAAGAACTATTCTCTCTCAGATGCTGATGTCTGTTTGAACACATTTAGCTTCTCTGGGGGTTTGTTTCCATAATCCTGCATTTTGCAGTTTTAAATCATCGTTCAGTAAACCGACTGTTTTCCTTTTCTTCTAACTTCAACATTTCACATTTTCATCTGAATCTGCTTTATTATTCATTATTGTATAGTCTACAGTATTTTTGCTTTCTGAAAAGTTCTTTCTCTGCTGGTGTACAGCTTAAAATTTAAAATGTTGCTCTGTTCATATAATTTAATCTCATGTGTGACTCCTGAGTTTTCTACTTGTTTTTGCCCCCGTGGGACACTAAAAATGTCTCTATTCCATTAATTTGTGGAAAAGTGGCCAGTAAATGCAACAGGTTCATTTTGGGCCAGGTGAGGATCGCTCCAGGTACAGCGAGTCATTTTCATATCTGAGGTTTCTCCTCTGCACACGCCAGCCGGCGCCGCCTCCCACAGACTCTGGGCCCGGGGCTGGTTACAGTAGCTCAGCTGTCTCCCAGTTACCGCCTGTTTGTCCTCTGCGTCGACCTCACAGATGCAGACTTTAGAGGGGGAATAATGAGCTGGTTGCACGAAAACAGGGTCGTGTTTCTGAGCAGAGGAGGATTTGGTGGAGGCAGACAAAGCAAAGCGGGGGAGGACGAGGGAGTGGAGGTCAGAGAGCAGGACGGCGCATTCAGCTCAGAGAAATAAGAGCTCATTAAACAAAAACCGAAACTTTAATCCGGAGGTTTATCCTGCATGCTGCAGAGGAAGCTGGGTGAAAATGACATGCTTAAAGTTTTTATTTTTTAGATCTAGAGCCTTTTCTGTAACGATTAAAGTGAACCATCGATGTTATAATGTTGTCAGGATGTCCTGAAACACATCTGTGGAGCCAGACTTCTCCATTTTAAACATTAGTCATTGTTTCACAGAACACATTAAGAAATGTGTAACAATTACGCTGTTTGAGTTTCAGTTTTCTTTTGCACTTTTATTCGTTTCCTCGTTGTTTATTATGTTCTTAAGGTCTTGCCATATCTGGTTGTGATTTCTTTGCTTGTAGGTCACACAGATTCAATCCTTTGTGTTTAGTTTCTTAGTTTATTCTCGTGTTTTGTTCTTTGTGAGAATAAAACATATCAGAGTTGCTATTTCTCTTTGCTTAATTGTTAGTTCAGCTCCCTTTGTGTTAATTAGTCTCCCCCCTCAGCTTCCCTGCTTTCATTCAGCCTCAGCTGGTCCACATCTCTCCTCTATCGTTTCCACCCAAGTTTTCTGTTTATCATCAAACCTTAAAGAAAATACAAAGAAAATTCAATTTACTGTGTAAAAACCAGATCTAACCAACTATCACTGGGAGCCTTCAAGCAGGAGAAATTCCTCCTAAAGTTTAATCATTCTTTGAACATGGATGGCTAATTTAAAATATTTAAATCATAAAGTCCAGAAAGTTTTACATCAGTAGAATTCTTTAAATAAAAGACTAACTTTCAGCCCTGCTGATACCTTCTGTTGTTCAGGTAGCCTGACCTGCTGCAGACCCCCAGCTGTGGGCAGCAGAGGAGCCAATCGCCTTCAGACACCTCCCTGCCTACATGTTTGTTTCTCTGTTGGCATGGCGACCTTAATGACGAGAATCCAGCAAACAGCTTCAGCTTTCAGATCCTCCTCTTCTTCTCCTCAGAGGGTGTAGCAGCACAGAGAAACACCTGGACTCAGATCCACTCAGGACCCAGACCCAGAATCCCACAGAACACCTCGGGAAGCCCACATCTTCATCTTATGGCTCTGAGATCCATGTTTTTCTTAAAGCCATGCAGCTTTCTGGTCACGCTGTTGTTCTGGAGAAGTCCTTCAGCTTCGGCCACACTTAGGTCATCTGGTAAAGATACGCAGACCAGAAATATGAGCAGAATACGCTGGAATAAACCAAGGATATTAAAAATCAATGTTTATTTCCATCCATCCTGCTGCAGTTTGCGGTGTTGGAGTTTATTTAGTCATGTGAGAATAAAGCTGCTCAGGACTGGGGGGGTTAACTGGAGCAGAGAAGCTGTGGCAGCGGTGGTTGTTTTTTCATGCTGTCATAAGAGATGGGAAACATATACAATATACACCTACACATTTGTTATCGGCCATTACACTAATATTAATGTTGGATTTATTTATTTTTTATGTATTTTACCTTTGCAATGTGATTTGTAATTTTATAGTACTCATCAATTTGTAACTTTGAGTTGACACAAGTCATTTTTTATTTGTTTTCCTGGATCAGCTTTAATTAGCATTCTGCTGGAAGCTCTATGAACGCTGCATCAGTTGTCCATCAGTAACAATGTCTCAGCTGTTCTGTCCCTGTTAAAATAAATAAGATAAAATAAAATCAAATGAAATGAAAGTCCTGTCTGACCTCTCACAGCCTGGCCACACGCTCTTTAATCTTCTGCATCCTGGCAGGAGGTTTAGGAGTTTAAGAAGAAGGAAACCCGTGGACTATAAGACTCCTAAACACCGACTCCACCAGCTGGAATACGCCAATGCTGTACATTATTGATAATAACAGTTTTTGCACTCCCACCCCAGCATATGTTGAATAAATTATTTATCATTTTATATGTACTTTAAGTACAAATTTATGTGCAATATTTCATTTCGACCTACTGTCCAGAAACGGCGAGGCTCTATAAAAGTCATCATATAACGTGAAGGTTGTCCAATCAGAGTAAAGATTTAAACCTGTATCTGTCATCTTGGTGCATCCTTGGTGATTTTATACACATTTATTTTGTATTTTTACCCCAGAAGAACGTTTATTTCTATATTTCCCTTTGGTGACACGTGGTGACAATAAAGACTTGATTTTTATTTTGTTTTCTCAAAGTGGACACAATCATGCTTTTTATCCTGTTCATATTGAGCTGAATGAGCGGACGCCTCCAACCAAAGCGGGGCTTGAATAAACCTGGAAACTCCCTTCCTTTCATGCTAACTCTAATGGATGAGGGTGAATTCTTTAGACAGTGATCACAGCTCAGAGAAATCTGCAGAATTAAGCTGCAATAATTGATTGTCAAGCTGAAACAGGCTCAGGCTGAAAGTTTGCTGACAGAGACCAAGCCTTTTCCTCTGAGCACATCTGAACCAACATGCTGGCATTCTCTCACCACACCAGAGCAAACAGCGGAAAGCTTCACACACCTAAAGGCCGGTGAGACACCTGACAAGCATCCCAGGAAGAGGCGTGAGAAACATTTCCAGGACAGGGGCCTGGAAGCCGCTTCCTTACTAAAGGTGGTTTTTAAAGGTCCGATTTCTCGCTAAGACTGGACGGGGTGAAAGTGGTGAATCTGCAGGTTTCAACACAGATGTTAGTCATTTCCACTTTCTGAAACAGATTTCCACTCGGCTGCAGCAGAAAGAAAATCTAAAAGCTTTCGGCGCTCATGAGAGCGATCCGGGGACAACGGAGCTGCAGCAGAACATCAGATGGGTCCGTTCTGCTGGTTCCGCTGAGAGGAGAACCCAAGGTGTTAGCTGAGGAGGAGGACAGGGGATGGAAATCCGCTGAGATGGAGCGGCAGTCACTCTTCTTTTAGATTCCAGACACCGCTTGATTCGGCGGATCATTACCAGCACTGATCTGGACTGTTACTTCTGAAGCTCTGAACAGTGCATGTAAACCGGGATCAAGGCTGTGGGTTTCAGAGTCCCAGTCTGAGCAACACAGCACAGACCTGACCATACAATCACACAGAGGACATGCTAACTGTGTAGCAAAGCTAACAACCTCCCCCCCCCCCTGCCTCTCCTTTCTGGGTCGGCCTCCCCAGCAGAATCAGGGCCCCGCGGTGATGTTCCACTTTGAATAGTGTCTATTCCACCTGGACCAGCGGGTTCTGTTACTGAAGCGGCTCCAGAATGCTGCCCACTCCTGCTGCAGGGGCTAATCTGATGTTTTGCCCTTAAAAGGATGGCTGAACGAACAAAGAACTGGTGATGTAAATTTCTGAAATCATCTCTCATTCTCCAGCACGCCTGGCATGAACTTTCTCTGCCATTCTTTTCCACCTGCAGCTCCAGCCCGAGTGACATTCCTCCCTTGTGAGCGACTTTAAAAGCATTTCAACAATGACGAAAATGCAAACACTTTGTGGAAACATTTCATTATGACGCTAAGTTTGCGGTTCTTTGAACTTGAAGCGTGTCCTATTAATAGAAACGGGTGTCGGTGGTGGCGTAAATCTGTCGGCGCTGTGAGGAGATCCTGTTTCTGTTTTCCACGAGTTCTCAAAGCAGCACACCTACACCTGCGGAGGAGAAGGCTATTTCTGGTGTCGTCTGCGACACGAGGCTGTAAATCTGTCGCTGCAGACAAAGCGTAACGACGGGCGGGTGTCAGCCACCACAGCTAATGTTGCACATGTGTTGTTGTGTGAACAAAAAGTGACCTTCAGCGGTGAATCCAGGACGCTCTGACGCAGATTTCCTTTAAATCCAGGGAGAAGGAGATTTACTAAACAATGAGAACATGAAGGGAAACTGGTCCAGAGCATCATTCATTGTTTTTAATGCATGAGCTGATAATAACACCTCCTCTGTTCACAGTGATCACTTTTAAAGCAACAGACTTGTGTCTTTCTGTTGTGATGCGTTCACTGACTGTGGGAATGAACAGATGACTGATGCTCAGGAGAAATGAGCTCAGTGGTGTAGCGGGCTTAAAGGCTGACCTCACCGAGCCGAGGAGCAGAACCAGGATGTGATGAAACAAAGCGTCTGATCAGATTAAAGCCGGCTGTTTGCTTTTCATCACCGGAGCTGCACGTACATCACGGATCCAAACGCCAGCTGCTGGTTTTCTGTCCTCCACTGTGCCCTCAGCAGTCTTTCCTGCCCACTGGTTTCCTCCAGCTCTGCTGTCGGCCTTCAGTCCTCGTCGGCCTGCCTGGTTCTGATCGGGCCTAACCCTAACCCAGAATCCCTGAAAAGACGGCTGGATGAAAGCAGCGTGGAGCAGGAATGAGTTCACAGAGTTGATCCGCAGATCTAACGCAGCTGATTGTTTCTCCAGCTGAGTTAATGCTGATAAACGGCACAGATACACTTTAGCCTGTTGGGGTGGAAAATGCTCAGCAAACTGTTTCAGAAAGATTTATATTAAAAGGAAACAAGATAAAAGCACAAACCTTTTAAAGCTAACGCTTACATGTTGGTAAAAATATTGAGTTTCAGGTGCATTTAGTTCCTTTGTTGCAATAATTCAACTCAAAAAGTGGAGCTTGTTTATCGTATCTGTTCATTAATTCAATTTTCAATTCAATTCTATTTATATAGCACCATTTCACAACACATGTCATCTCAAGGCTCTTTCCAAAGTCAGACTCCATCAGATCCTCCAGGTTGGTCAGAAAGTTTCCTCTCTAAGGAAACCCAGCAGGTTGCATCAAGTCTCTCCAAGCAGCATTCACTCCTCCTGAAAGAGCGTAGAGCCACAGTGGACAGTCGTCTGCATTGTTGATGGCTTTGCAGCAATCCCTCATACTGAGCATGCATGAAGCGACAGTGGAGAGAAAAACTCCCCTTTTACAGGGAGGAGAACCTCCAGCAGAACCAGAACCAGGCTCAGTGTGAACGCTCATCTGCCTCGACCCACTGGGGCTTAGAGAAGATTTAATCACATTTAATCACATGTGGACATATAAGAGGTTCTGGGTTTGAATCCCACAGACTGCCAGTCTGGGTTCCTGAGCAGGACCTTAAGCCCCAGAACGGTCCCTGGGGACCCCACAGTGGCCCCACTGCTCCCTGAGGAAACCCATCCATGACAAAAAAAGAGGAATATTATTTAAGGTCCCCAGAGAAACCAAAGCTACATTTTCTCTGAAAACTAGATTATTACTTTAGACCAATAAAAAATGATTTTTAATAGTGAAATGTGGGAGGGTCAGAAAGCGTTGCCATGAATGTTCAGTATCTGCACTGGTTGGTGCTCCTTTTGCGCCCAGGTGACCAGAATGTGGCTCTGCTTGGTTAAAGATGGTTTTCCGCCAGCGTTGGACATGCTTTGACCTCTTTAGATGCGAAGAGTTAAATGTCTAAAAGCTAAAAGTTGTTGACTGAAAACATTCTGCAAAAATGTGGCTAACGTGACTATTTGGGAAGCTTCTGGTGACTGACTGCGCGCTGCATGCAGCTCTCTGGGTGTGTTCAGATCCTCCACATCCCGAGCCGAATCAAACTGATGCACACGCAGAGAGCTGCCTGCTGCCGTGTGCATGTTGCGTGCCGAAAGAGGGAAAAGCAAGTCAAAAACATTCCAGAAACTTTCCATGACACTTTGTGGTCAAAGCCTGGGGAGACACAAGAAAAACAAGAAGTCAAGTCCTCACGAGAGAAGAAGAAAGGAGAGAAATGAAGTGATTTTATGAGTGCATCACTCCTGTGGAAGACAGATTTTAATCAACAAACTTTCCTACAGAAACAAATGCTACACTGATGATAATTTGTTTCAACTGTTGTTTAGTTTGACAAAAAAATGAAACCCTTTTGACCTTAGAAAAAGCTTTTTTCTGGAAAAATACCACATCTTAATACGAGCTCGTGTGAATCCAGAAGTGTTGTGTCCTTCTCTGCAACATCTCCAGGTCAGCCTCCATGGCGGATGCTGATGCTGCTACATCCCAGGACAGATGCTGGATTGTCCTCTTTCACTGAGAACAGCCAGGATGTTTTCTATCACAGACGTAGCTGAAAAGTAAACGCATCTCAATTCCATTCAGTTTTATTTATATAGCGCCAATTCATGATACACATCATCTCAAGGCTCTTTCCAAAGTCAGATTCCATCAAATCCTCCAGGTTGGTCAGAAAGTTTCCTCTCTAAGCAAACCCAGCAGCTAATCGATGTAAACTTCTGTGTCCTCTAACTCAAAGCAGAGGAGAGGGGGATGTGTTTGGCTTTTACTGCCCGGTGCTCTGCAGCAATAGCCTGTGATTACTCCTCTGGCGTTTCCCTTTGACACCAAACCAAAATGACCTTAAACTAAGAGACATTACAATGAAGGTCAGCTGATTTTAATAATGCATTTGAATGTAAGCACTGGAGATATTTAACATCTTCTCCTCATCCATCTCCTCTATGTGTTGATTTTTTACTTCGTATGTATGCAGGAGAAGTCCCGCTGTTTGCTTTTAAAGTCATAAATCACCTCGTTCCAGCATATTTATCTGAGCTTTTAACAGTTTGCCACCATGTCAGGACTTTGCGCTCATCAGACTTTATAACCCTGCATGTTCCCAGGAGTAGGTGCAAAAGATGGAGCGATGCTTCTTTGGCTGTTTTTGCTCCTAAGTTGTGGAACGCTTTACCACCAGAGCTGTGATCCATCACTGAGTGAGGAGTCTTTAAATTACAGCTAAAACACATTTAGTCAGACAAACCTTTCACTCCTAACTGTTTAAATGTGGATTATGTTTTCGTTTTTGGTTTATTCTGTGGTTTTGTTTTTCTATATAGCTCTCAGAATGTTTTGAATTCTGCTTCATCCTGTCATTATCCTGTACATTTTTATATTTTATCTATTTTGTCTCGACATCTTTTTGCTTGTATATTACCTTGTAGAGCACTTTGAGCACCATATGGATTGTTGAAAAGTGCAATATAAATAAACTTTGATTGATGGAACGTGAGTTTCTGAGTTGAGGTGCTCTAATTGCAGATTAATTTAGTTATCAGAACCTAACAGAAACCATGAACTATAGAGGGTTATAAACTGGGAGATGATCGAAACAACCAGCTGGGAACACTCAACCAGTAAGTAAATATTTACATCTTAGCATCCTCCAACCAAAAGAAACTCCATCCACTGTTCCGTGTCCCTCCAAAAGCTAGAAGCAGCCGTAGGGCTGTTTTCTGAAGCAGTTTTTTACCCTGGTTATCTGATTTTATCCTGGTTCCTGCAGTGGGAACCAAGATCCCAGAAAACTTCTCTGGTTTCTGGAAAAAGTTCCTGCTATTCACCATTATTTTGCACAGCAGGCTGGACCTGATCTCTGCTGTTCTCCTTTCAGATGTTGCAACAGCAAAGCAAGTGTGTGCATGAAGAATGTGCATGCTTTCTGGAGTGTGCAGAAAAATTTTCGTCTTGTAAAATCCATCTGAAACATTCTTTTCTGTCTCTGAAAGTTTCTTTGTCCCCCCCCCACCACCTCACTGTGGTGCAACTTCTGCAGGGATTTCCCCTGGAGCACAAACTCCAGATGTAAACACAAGGGGAGGAGGTATTTTCTAGAGGTTAGAGGGAGTCTCTGTACATCTAAAAATATTTTTTGGCCTCCAATAATAACATTTCCATGGGTGGGCGGGTCAAACACGCCAGAGGCAAACTGACAACACCTTCTTTTCTCATATTTAAACAGAGAGGGAAGCAAAAGCAGAACTAGACTGGTGATGGAAAGAGATAGGGAAGAGGAAATACTTGTTGTTGTTTGGAAAGTTAAATTTAGCTTCAGAAAGATCTGCAGAGGTATTTGTGAAGGTAAACGTGTGAGACTGAACCAGTTCACTGAGACTGAACTGACAGATCAGGACATATCTGAAGTTTCATAAGACCTGAAACAACAAACAGTTTAGATTACAGTTTTCTGGCAGGAGCAAGACAGGCAGAGGAGGGCAGCAGTCAACAGAACGCTGCAGATCAGCTGATGATTTCAGACAAAGGTGCTCTCAGCAAGAGATAAAGGTGTTTTTCTTCAGGTTGCAGAAACAGATATAGAACTTCCATCTGAAGAGGCTAAAAACAGCATCAGGAAATCAGTGCAACAAATAGGAGGCTGATGACTGAGAATCAGCACAGTCCTAGCATGCATTCCTGCTCCTCCCGCTGTGAGCCGCTCACTGCAGGCCTGGCGCCTCTGGAAGTCCTCAGTACTCGCTCTGCTTCCTCCCCGTCTTCGACTCGATCTCGTCGCCTCCGCAGGGTCATGTACCCGGCCTGCCAGAGCCGGAGGGCCCTCCGAAGGGACGCTGCAGACCCGGCATGCCGGTGGCTCCTGCTCCTGTCTCTGCTCGTTTTCATGCAGATCTGCACCGAGGAGATAAACACCTGCACAGGTGAGTTCCTGCACACGCTGACGCCACTTTTTACTGTTAGCTTTATTATGTGGCTGATCAAACTTTTGCTCATTTGCGAAGTTAAAAACATATTTTGCCAAAACTGTATAATGTAAAGGTGATTTTCAGTGTAACAATACAGACAATCTGACAGAAAATCACATTCAACATTTTATTTTGCAGTATTCTGGTGCATTTCATACCTAGGCTTTAATCATTAATTAACTTTATAGTGAATGTTTTTGTCATCTAAAAACGCTTTAGCCAAAGTTTGGAGCCACAAAAGCATTAAATAGACCATTCCACCTCTGGGCAAGACAGTGCACATCCAGAGACTCGTAGACAATAACTAAGATATAAAAGATCTACATACAGGGCAGCAGGACATTGCTGGTTTATTCACATCCAAATATAGGAGATTTTGAATGAAACAACCATTTATTTCTTGTTGAAATCCAACTTACTCAGCTTTCATATCAGTGCATCCATGATACCCAGCTGCTTCCTCACAAATGAGACTCGGTTTTATGAAGCAAATAAGCTTTTTAAAGGTGCACAGCCACGTTATTTAACTTTTTTTAAATATATACGTCTGTAGGTCATTCTAGTTGCAGGGGTTAAACAGGGAAGCGGCTAACGGCTATTAGCATCTGAAGACAGCTCCAGGATCAAGTGAAAAAAAGGGTAAAAAAATATGATTCCAAGAGGGAAAAGCCTGGAATGTCTCTGGGAATACAGTCTGAACGCTGTTCACTGAAGCGGACGCTAAACCTGCCGAGGCTGAGATGTGATGCAGAGTTGACGTAACATCTGAGAGTAAATGTTCTGATATGAGGCTCTTAAAGTTGCTGCAGATCGGTTTATTTAATAAATAACAGTTGGTCTTCAATCACGGCGAGCTGCCACTTTACTGCGAGGCATTGCAGGGGGTGAGGCTCGGTCTGGAAATATTTAATTTGGATTTATAAATTAAGCAAATGACAGTTCTGCGATACTGTCACTAGATGGCGTCGCATCTATATCTGCTAATCGCGCCCGTTGCTGGGGTTATATTTATCCACAAAAAGGACCATCAAAACATTATTAGGATGGAGGCTTTGTGTATATAAATTTATTTTATCATGATCAAATGGTTTATGGTCTTTTTTTAAGCATATATACCTTTAATATCCTGCATATTTCTGCCATCTGTGGTTCAGTTTGAGACTCTAACTCTCTGGTGTTGCAGAGCTGCAGAATCAATGTTCTGAGCCTGCGACATGTCGTCCCCAGGAGGGTGATGGAAGTCTGGGCGAAGCAAACGGATGCTCTGGAAAGGAGACCTGGAGGCACAGAGTGGTGGACAGAACTGCAGAACATCAGTGTGTGGTGGCGTGACGGAGCAGAAAGGCATCTTCACAGCCGGAAAATACAGAACTCTATGAAGTCTGACAATGCAGAGTGAATGTGTTCCGATTATTTCCAAAAAGTGTTAATTTTTCTGTGTTAAGACAGTGATTACCAAGAGAACAGTGTTACGTTCACAGCACAGATAACTACGGGGATCTTTAAAGCTTTTTCAACACAGGAATGTCTCATAATATGCTGATGATAATGTGTTTTATCTTTCTGTTGCACCACATTCAGACCAGCAGGAACATTCATGGTTTACATTTCTGCAACATCTGGATCAAGTTTTCTGGTGTTTAACAATGTTGTAGTTGCATCATGTGTAAGAAATGTGTTTATTTTCAATACATGTGTGTGTTTTTCTTTTTTTGGGGGGTATCATGCGTTTGTACTGACAACTGAACAGAATGACGAGGTTGTTTACTGACATTTCCACCATTTATACAATTAATTTAATCTGCATTTGTACAGACATGTTGCTTATAAAACAAGCAATTTATTTGAAATTATTTCCTGTTGTTTTAATTAACAAAAAGAAATAGATTTTTAAATTCCATTAAAAAATGTGTGTTTAAAATGGCAAAAATTAATAGAAAAATTAAAAATGTACTTAAATGCACACTGTGAAGGGATTATATTTCTAGCCTGACATGGTCATACTCAATTCTAGTCAGAATTTGAGTCTGATACTGCTCCATAGAGCTGTGATTATGGGGCGTGTTTCGAACGAACCAGGAAAAAAAATTCCTCTGCACTCAATTGGCTAGACCTACAACCAATAAGAGCAACGGAGTGTGTAACGTATGTTAAGCGACGCATAGTTGAATAGTCTGAATTAGCGAACGTACAACGTTACCTACTATGTTTACAACACGGGATTCATATCACGACATTGCGAGTTATTTACTAAGTCAGACAGTCAGATGATCTCTTACCATTTGTAAGTTAGATGAACTTCGTCCACGACGATACCCATAACGTTGGCTTGAAAAACATCGCAGCCTAGCATGTCCCTCCACTTGTTGTTCAGCAGCCAGGATTCCAGGCTTCCGAAAAGGAGCTGGCAACGACCGCTGGCTATATCCACCTCGTCGTTCACGCCGAGTTGCATCGCCGTGATGCCCATTTCAGTTGCTTCTTTCACGAAACGAATTCAACCCAAGCGCGCTTTGGTGACGTGGTTGATTACGTTACTGTTGATCATCTGTCCATCATCGTATAAAGCCCACCCTGACAATTTGATTGGCCAGCCAGATATTGGGCGAGCATACTCGCGCTAGTATTGAGCAATGCCAGACCGAACTTCCCAACCTAAAACGTTGTGGGCGGGACTAAGTTCGGAATGGCACCCAGGCTACGATATTTCATGTATTTAGCTAACTTTACTGTTTATCAATATGCAGCATGGTGGATACCACACAATGTAACATATATATATATATATATATATATATATATATATATATATATATATATATATATATATATATATATATATATATATATATATATATATATATATATATAATATATATTCCATATATTACAAGTCAGAATTTGTTATCTTCCTATAAGTCTTGTTTGTCATATTAAAAGCACCTTTTGAAAAACATTTTTCCTGGGTATTTAACATGGTTTTCATTAAACTCACATTTCATTTGGTCTGATGTAATATTGTAATCTTCAATGTCTTTTTTCATTGACTGTAAGCACAAATAAATAATAATGAACTAAAGTAAAGGCTTGAAAACATCACTCTGTGTGAGATTTACTTCTAGTAGTTTTGAAAAAAAAACTTTTCAAGCTAGATAGAGATATTTTCTTTTAATTCTTTTCAGCTTTAAACCCTTGTGTGCCTTTACTAGTAAACGAACCAACTAATACCTAAGGTACTAGCATGACTCCTTCATTTGAGGGACATTAATGGCAGTCCTGCACATACAAGCTCTCTATAAACAGAAGATGGAGGGATCAGTTGGTGATTCAATCTGCTCGAAACCCAACAGTGTCTCCTCCAGCGAGGCGACCGTTGTTCCAAAGGCCGGGGGCGGTGTGTTCTGTGAGATCCACATACCACAGGCTCAGGGAAGTTTGATCTGACAAAGTGACTCAGAAAAAGGAGGTAATCCTTTTTTCAGCCCACGCAGGCCGATAAAATGCAAGCAATGAAGTTTACAAGAGAAGTTATTGAGAACCTGCTGAGCAGTTGTGTCTGTACATGTCTGGTTTGGGAAGCTTGTGCAACATCAGCTGACTGTACCGATACAGTCTGAAACCACTGGGGTTGAAACCACATTTATCCTGAGGAGGGATCAAAGAGCATCCGTTCATGCTGAGGCTCACCTAAAGCACATTTTAATCCAACCGTAATTTAAGCAAAGAAAGTGAAGTCATTTATCACACCCACCTACAGATCCTGTTAAAAACCACAGGGGTGCTGTGGTATTTCACCAGAGCAAGAGGTGGAGAACATGCTGGAGAAAACAGTGCACACCCATATTTATACCCGGATTGGGGGGAACTGGTGTGTGTGTGTGTGTGGGGGGGGGGATTACATGAATTAGTTAGAGATGTGACAAGCTTCTAAAACAACTATAGAAGTGGTGAGAGGTTCGACAGAGAAAGGTAATTAATACATTCAGCCCTGGTGCTAAAGTCTTAATTTTTTCAATTTAAAAATAGGAGCTTTTTAGCTGTTAAAGTACCTCACTACCAGAAAGTAGTGATGGGAATTCGAGTTTCCAACAATAACAAAAATGTGTATATTTACCACAACAAAACTACGGGACCAGTGGTGTGATAATTACCCATGAACACAATGAGTAAACCAGCAGCAGCAATGGAGACAAGCGAGTCAGCAACGCCCAGCAGAGAGAAAGACTCCAAGATCAAGCGTGAAAAAAAAAAAACCGTTTTATGCCAAGAGGGAGAAGACACGAGTAGCACCAAGCTGTCCCTTTAATGCAATGCATTGTAGGTCGGTCTGCTGGCTCTTACAGCGGCATCAGCTGTCGCCATCTTGGTTTCTGATAGCGTCGTAGTACGGCTGGCAGATGCAACAATGTTCAAGTTCTACTGGACACGATACAGTCATTATATCCAGGTAAATTTTCTTAAAAAGAGACAGTTTTAAAGGCATACTATGCAACATTTTTCAGTTAATTAATGTGTTCCATACCGTTTTGGATGATTAAATGAGTCATTTCAGGTTGAACAAAGGTTTTCTTGGCCGCCCTGGTGGTCTGTGGGGGAAATACCGCACTTGCAACTGCAGGAGCCCTCAGCCCGCGCCCACAGGCTCAGAATCTCGAACTGCTACACGCCCCCAGTGAAACGCATGCTCGTTGCTAGCACAGTGGCGATATCTGTGCAGTTATCATGGCGGAACCGGCGATAAAACAGCGAAAGCCCATGTCGGAGCAGACAAGAAAGAGGAAAAGGGCTCTGGACAGAGAGAGGAGTCGTACACGGGTGAACATCGGGCAAGCTTTTTCTGAATGGCGAGAGCTAAAAGAGAAAGAAGGCTGCAAGGCTGACGCGGACCTCGCGTTTCTGCTGATGAGATTGTAAGTAACATTGGAATGGTTACTCTCTCTCTCTCTCTGTGTGCATGTTCATACTTTCACTGTGTTAAGCCGGGCATACACTGTACGAGTTTTTCAGTTGTGGTACTTATATACATCTCAAACTGTGCGACGGAACCGCGGGGTTTAAAAGTTCACCGCTCATCTGTGTGCTGATCTGTGTTCTCAAACTGTACCGCGCGACGCTCGGACGCGGCTCAGGAGGCACCGGGCGTCGGGGGGAACGGAGGGGAGAGAGGAAAGAAGAGACACCCCGGCGGCCGCGCGGCATACGGAAACAGACGGCCAGCGCGTCGCGCGGACCGGGACGCTCGCCCTCCCCAACCCCCCCGCGAGCCGACGTCCGGGCCCAGCGGGTCCCGGGCCAGGCGGAGGTCGCTTCGGGGACGCCCGCTCCCCTCACTCCACTGGCGGGGACGGAGAGGAGGGGAGGGCGCTTCCTCGTAGCTCTGCTTGAACAGCAGGATGGTGATTCGTTGCGTTCGCCTGTCTGCTAAGCTCAAAACAACCGCGCCTGGCTTGACAGAGAAACCAGGAGAACAGCTGAGCATCTTTACGACACTGCACTTTTACTTTCGCCCTCTGGGGGGAGCCTCGCTGGAAAATCAACCCCGGTTGCATAGAATACCTTTAAGTTATAGAAAAAAAAATTCTAGCCCTGATTTTCTTGGTTTCTATGAAAGATAAGCCAAACTTAAAGGGGAACCGTGGGAGTAACTGGTCAAGGAACATGGGTGGAGAACCAGGCAGGGGAAGAGAAGGATCGAAGAGAACCGGTGAGCTGACTTACTGAAGCAAGTGTGGTAGTGACAAAAGAACCAGAGGAGCTAATCAGAGGAAATGTGGAGCAGCTGAGGTAGATTGAAGGCAGAAAAGCTGAGGGAGGGAGACTAATTAACACAGTAGGGCTGAACTGAGATATAATGAAACTATTAAACTCAGGGAAAATGTGTCAGAAGTTATTCCAAATGTAGAAAGAACGGAAAACGAGAACTGCCTAAATCTTAGAGAACGTAAATAGCTGGAAAATGGAGAAAACAGAAATTAATGGTGAACGGGACAATGACGGGAGCGCTGAAAGCATCTTTTAAAAATTTGAGTTAAAAGCTTTAATTTTTCTTATTCTGTCATGAAAAGTACAGTATTTTTATATTTAAATAGAATATTAACATAAATTTTTAAGATGTGCCTGTGTGCAGAGGTCACGCTGTGGGAAGAAGAGAGACACGCATCATTTACTTCAGTGGTTTCAAATGTTTCTCTGTACCAACAATCATGATTCATAGTTACTATCTCATCATGTCATCAATTTCAACAGAAGCCTTTAAAATACCTGCATACTCCAATTAGGTGTGTGGAAACATCTAAAGCATGCAGAGCATGGAGTCACAGGGAGCTACGGTGAGAAAATAATCATTTAAATAACCTATAACGGCCAAATGATTCGGCTTCAGCTGAGATATATAGGCCCACGTCAGATATTCATTTACACACACATTTCAGAATAAAATAAATAGATGATTTTTGTCCCAATAGGGAATTTTGCTCAGTGAGGGACACTGTTGATTGATGTCCATTCACATCAACTCATTGCAAAGCAAATCAAGACACTCAATGTCCATCCAACTACGTCTGACCTCAGACAGTTTAAGACAGAATCAACCACCAAACCCTCTCCACCTCGTGGCTTCTGGTCATGCTACTCAATTATGCACGGGCGGAGTACCCGGGAGAACCGACCCACATCAACAATGCTAACCTACCAAGACATGGCCACCAACCGTCTTTAATAAATCATCTTAATGGTTTGAAGACTGTCTAACCAGCTCCATCATTGCTAAAGAATCAGCTGGTGTCAATAAAGGAGGAGGAACCGCAGGTAACACTGGAGCAGGTGCAGCCCATGTTTAGACAATGTTCACCACATTAAGAAATTCAGACTCGTTTCTCACCATGACCTGAGGGCTGTTTGAAGAAGACGGAGACATTACATCACTGCAGAGCTGTGTGACACTTAATGAGCATGTTTGTCATAGTTTCACATGTGTCTGATACTCCCAGCTGTGTTCACAGGTGTACGTGCAGGTGCGCACGGACTTCAGCGTCCTGCAAAAGCAAAAATGTGTGAAGTAGTCCGTAGCTTAGCTGTGAAGTGAAGAGGAAAAGGACGGCTTTGTCATCTTTTATAATTAAATCTGAAAAGTCTGATGTGGCTTTGTATCTACCCCCTTTACTATTTAATACCTCCAACTGAAATGCTGTTCAACCATAATCTGGCCAGCCATATTGGTAATGTGTAGCTCTCTACGTTCTGTACATCATCAATCTGAACCTGTTTGGGGAAAGGAGGGACATTCAGCAGAACTCTCTGAGCTGATTGGGCGAAGCGCCACCTAGTGCCAAAGGTTGGTTTTAGCCAATCACAGTATCAAATGAAAACGTAGGCAGAGACGCCATGAAAACCTACAGCAAGCTAAGCTAGTCAAGGCACTTCTTCCTGTTCTTTCAAAGATAAAATTATGGATTCTTACCAAACAGATGTTATAGCAGCTGCTACGCGTGGTTCTGACACAAACGGATGAAGCCGGAGCTTTACGAGATGGATTCTCATGGTGTTTGTGAACGGACAAATACCACGAGAATTCATCTTGCAGGCAAGGTTAGTTCAACCATAACAAGTCAAGCAATTAGTAAACAGAGTCCAAATGAGTGTTTTAATCTGAGCAATAAAGCAGCTGCTCCGTTTCTGGCCTAAGAGGCTCCTTAGATAACATTAGAAGAAAATTAGAGAATAGCAGCATCATGGAGACCAAAGAGCCCAACGGACAGGTCAGGGAGGAAGTTCTAAAAGCTGAACTCATTGGTCAACATGCAAAGAAAACTAGCTCCCTCCACACACTAAATATCTGTGAGAATAATTTAACTTTAACACATCAGGACCCTGGCTAACCATGGTGGCAGCATCATGTTGTGACATCCTTCAGCAGGAACAGGGAAGCAGGTCAGACTTAATGGGAAGATGGATGGAGCTAAATCAGGACCTTCCTGAAGGAAAACCAGTCAGATGCTGCAGAAGACCTGAGACTGGAGGTTCACCTTCCAGCAGGAGAACCACCCTGAACACGCAGCCAGAGGCCGAGGTGAGCAGACTGAGCTGGCGACAGGCTGCTTACAGCAGGGATGACGGCCTGAACAGGCAGAAAGCAGCAGAGCAGACCAGGGGGCAAGGCAGGAATACAAAACACAAAAACAGTCCAAGGTTGTGTCCAGAAGTCAGAAGGCCGACAAGGTATCCAGCTCAAGGCAAACAGGGAGTCCAAACGAGAACACTGGTCAGAACAGGCGACGCAGACATGAACGCTGGATAGAAACTCACACATGACAACCTGGAGCTGACTGGCTGTAAGAAGCAGGCTGTAAGAAGCAGGCTTAAATAGGCGATGTAGTAGCAGGTGAAAACACATGCAGAGATAAGTAGATCTGTGCAGGTAAAACTACTCCACTAGTTAGCAGAGCAGGAGGTGGAACGCAGCCTGTCAGCCCAAAAATACAGCAGACAGGAGGCAGGCTGCATGACATGTACCTTCTTCTGTTTCACAAACGTGCTACTTTGTGTGGGTTTGTCTCAAATCCTAATAAAAAACTGATGTTTGTAACATGACTAGATGTGGAAATGTTGAAGGTGTCACCTATCTGTTGACGGGTCCAACAGTGCGTTCCTGTGGACACTTCCAGGAGATGTTCACATATCAAAAGAGACGTAAAAATGCTTTAATATGACAGAAACTTTGTTTTTTCTCTAATACGTCAGCAGAATACATCATCAATATTAGATGATTTGCGGTTTGCTGTATCCACAGTGAAACATTGGTGTCTGACGGTCGAACAATCCTGTTTACTTCTGTGGAAATTGCCCTGCTTGTTTCCAGGGTGGAAGCCTGTGAGTTAAAGGTGGAAAACAACAAGGCCTGAAGCATCTGACTTCATCTTTCAGAGGGAAACAGCCTTCTCACCGAAAGTGACAGGTTCACAGGTCAGTGTGTCAGTCTGTCTCGGTCTGAGCAATGCTTCATAACTCCAGTCCAACCGGATCCATTGGACCATGTTGGGAAAACTCTGTCCTGTCTCTGTGACATTGAACCAAAGGACTAAAAACACAGCTGAGGGGGTAAACGCTGCAGGCTGGAGATTTCTGCCAAAAGTCTGTCAGTTGAACCTGGATCTCATCCGCAAACAAAAGTTCAGCAGAAAACACCCAGCAGGAGGTTACTGGGAGGGCTGGGTCAGACTGCTAGTTGATATGAGAAAGGTCAGAGGTTATTTGACCAAGGGGAACCCAAAGAACAGAGACCAAGACACAGACATAAAATATGAAAACAATTTTCTCATTGCTGTTCCAATGAGCATGACCCAAAACAAAAGAACTGGTTAATTCTGTAGACTGAACCAGAACCTTTTACTTTAAACACAGATGAGAGAACTGATACTGAAAGCAGAGCCAGTAGGACAGAACCAGGGTGGAGCTTCAACATCATCAGCATCATCTCACCACTGTTAACCACCTCAGACCCATGTGTCCCTCTGGTTCATCCATTGGTGACCAGCACTGCGTGAAAATTGTATCAGGTGGAACTCTAACATATGAGAGCGGAGCTCATTATACATGAAAAAAGCTTAACATTAATACGCTGACTGCCTGTTGAAACATGGTGGTGGCAGTATCATGAGGTGGGGATGCTTCTTTTCTCCAGGGAAGCTGGTTGTGATTACGGAGCTAAATGAGGACAGTCCTGGGTGAAAACCTGCTAGAGGCGGCAGAAAACTTAAGAGGACCACATCCCTGAACGTACAGCCAAGGATATTATGGTTCCTCCTAACAGTGCTGTATTTAATGTGGAAAGCTGAACAATGGCGGCGGTGCCCCAGGGTTCACCAGATCCTCCAAGGATCCACCCAGTCACCGACAGGTTCCACCACCCGGAGCTGCGTCTGGATGACGGACGCTTCCAGCGATACGTCCGTCTTTCCAGTACCCAGTATGAGGAGCTGCTGCCCAGATACAGGGAACGGCTCTCACTGCAGGGCATGAGCTGCAGCCATCTTCTGTCAGTAAATCCATCATTGCTCAACAAAAATACAGCTTAATTGTTCTGTCTAAATATGTAACATAACACTTTTTTGTGCTTTAATAAATGGACCAGGAGGACCCATAATGTGAACTGACAGAAAAGTTCATATTTTTTCTACCTTGCTGTTTGCAGTTTTGCTTCGCTCTGCTCACCCAAGTCGTGCTGTTCTTATCGCTCGAAACGCGTTTTTAGGGTCGAAAACCGTTTAGTCACGCCTAGACGCACATTCACATGTAAATCACTCGCTCCATTTGCCTTGTTCGCGTTCGGTGTGAACGCACATTTAGAATGGCCTAGTCCAAGTCAAGCCTGACTTCGAGTCGAATCTGACTGATGCTGACCTGAGACTTGAGAATTTTCAGCAAAGAAGAATGAGGAAAAGTTCAGTTTCCCCATAAGTGATGTAATACGACAGCTCAGAGGAAAACAGGTCGGTTTGTGAAAAATGAAAAATGAAATTCAGGGTTTTTTCTGCGTCTATGAAACCAGTCCTGAACTTCTAACATGATCCAGATTTGTCTTCATTTGAAACCAAATTTAACAGAAATCCAGGCTGCTGTCAACGAGATTTCAGCGTGTGAGAGGTGGAACCTGAAGCTTTCTCCTGCTGGAACCTTTCCGGTTCTGCTGAACTCTTACATAAACAGATTGGGTTGATCCAGTTACCATACTGGTTTTCTCCACCTGAACTAAGACAAACACAAGCATGGAGCTCCTCTCTGCAGGCCGGATCCTCGGTTCCATCTTGGAGGCACAGACTTCCTTGGGCTCTGAGCCGGATCCGGCTCCAATTTATGGAAACTTTCTCACTGTTTGGTTGTGCAGGTTCTGTCTCTCTTATACCAGCATAAACTAAAGCAGGTTGCAGCTGAGAAGTTTCCTAAGAGTCAAATTGTGTCTATGGAAACATAAAGCAGAAGCTCCTTCCTCCCATGTTTCTTGTTCTTTTTGTTTATTTTCCAAATTTTGCTTCTGCTTTGCATATGTGTAGATTTCCCTGTGGGTGGGTGGATCAGACCTGCAGTCCAACGCCACACGTTCTGTTTCCACTGTGGATTTATGCCTGCGTTTGTTTCTGTTTACGCGCTTGCAACTGTTTTCCATTTCATGGAGGACGTCTCCAATCTCTGAATCTTCTGCTCCATTCTGTAAACTTTCACAATAAAGAACAAAGTTATTCCTCATAATGTGAATGAGGCGCATAAACAGCAAGACAGTATTCCTGTAACTCCAGGTATTCCCCAGGGTTCAGTTCTGGGGCCTCTTCTCTACAATATCTATCTCCTTCCTCTTGGCAATAGTTTTTACTAATTCACCGTCCACTTCCATCGCTATGCAGATGACACCCCGCTCTACTTTTCCACTGACCTAATTACAGGCTCCCTTCTTCCTGCTTCCTTGCCTGCTTATCTGAAATAAAATCTTGGCTTGAGTCATGACTTACTTTAATTAAAAAGAGAAAACTGAAATCCACCTGGTTGGTACCAAATATACCTGATCCAAAGTTGGCAGTTTTGTCCATTTCTATCAACGGCTGCCCTGTTTCCCCTCCGCTCAGGTTCAGAGTGTGGGTGTCATCCCTGACAGCTCGCTATCATTAAGGCTCACAATTTGATGTGAACTAAAGAAACTGGATCCTATTGAAGTAACCTGAGTGTTTTATTCATTTTCAATGACACCAACATTTAGCAGTTGCACAACTGGCTCTTATTTTCTTTGAAGTGATTATGAAACAGTTTTACATTTTTCTTATTTGTTATATTTAGTTATTTTTCTGTTTCTACTTCATTATTTTATTTTCCTTTGATTTAGTTTTTTTTACCAAAAGCTAAGTTCTGTCCTGAGACGACATCTGAAGAGGAGACACATACCTGGACTGTTAAATATTAGACATCTCTAACTATTATATTCTACGTCTCGTTGGATCATTTTATTCTTAGTTTGAGTAAAAAGCTGTTTTAAGTCTCATTTCTTGTCACCTCAGATTCATCATGACTGTTCAAATGATTCTGTCACCTTTTTCCTCTGAATTTACATCATTTCCTGAACAATCTCTCTTTCAGGGAGGTTCTTGCATCAAAGTGGTTTTATTTTCATGACCTAAAGGTTTGTTGCATCAACTTAATTTCCTTAAAACCCAGCGACCTCTGGTATTCCATCTAGCAGGTCAGAGCTACGGGAAGGGATGGAAGCATACCATCTAAAACAGCAGAGATGTGTGTTTTCTGAGTGAAATGAGCCGTGCACATCAGACCGTGGGCCCGAGTTTCTGACGTCAATTAGCAGGAGGATGTTACTCAGAGCCGAGATTAGCCGGGGGGACTGGGGGGTATGGACAACGGCACGTTTCTGGACCATTCAGCAGCTGCCTGTGAAGCCGAATCTGGTCAGAACCGCCGTCCCACCACAGAACCGTCACCCCCCTTCCTGAACCTCCAGTTTCTGCTTCATGGCCAGAGAGGAGGAAATGGGTCCAAACCAACTACTGTACACGTTTAACACTTTAAGGGACAGAATCTGAGGCAGACACAGAGGCTCTGAAGAGAAAAACTAATGTTTGTAGACAGAGTTTCTGTCACTTCATCCAAGATGGAAAAACAAGAGCAGTTTGTGGATCATGGACAGAAATAACTGCCGCTGGCTCACATTTTATGTTGTCGAAATTTTATCTAGTCGAAACCAATTTTTTCTACCCTTAGTCTTTGCAAACTTTAAATAAGCAAACTCTCTTATTAAATTTTCTTCTGAACTGTGTTGGTACTGGAAAGCTTCCACTGGCTCACTAATGACGGATTAGAAATATGCTTTTAAGAAAAATTGGAACACACCCACCAGGAAATTCATCTACATCATTTTTTACATCCCGAAATGAACCAAACTCTGAGGTAAACACTTCAGCTTCTGGCTTTCAAGCTTTCTTTAACGACCCCAAACTCACAGATGTTTGTGCATGTTGTTGAAACTGCCAACGTCATTCATCTCTAAAACATTTACCTTACCAAGACGGCTATTTCCCCTCAGCTCAAATTTAGCTGCTTTAAAACATCTGAGGTCGAGGCTGCAGTGATTCAGGGAAAACAAGGAATAATGGGATAATGAGGAGTCAAGGCAGCTCGGTCCTGGAGTTAATTTTACCTTCCAGAAAGCAGGAGGACAGCAGAGAAATGTTCTTACTGTAAAATCTCTGCAGTAAAATCAGCTCTTCGACAGTAATTACATAAATGAGTGAAGCCAGTCTGTAAATGACGGCGATTGGTCAGAAACAAGCATGTGACCTGGCTGTGGGCGGGGCCTCGCATTGCCATGCACCCCGTCTCCTCCTCCCTCCGGCCAGCCATCACCTGGCAGCAGTGTGTCCAGTTCTGCACGTAGGCCCGTTCACATGGCAGAAGTCCAGCCCTGACCCAGCGGCTCCAGTCAGTTTGATGAGCATGACCCACATCACACGGCTGACCCGCCAGCCGGCCCGTCAGCCATGAAAATATGTGTGAGTGGGCACAGACACGCGGCCTTTCAGGAGGCCAGAGGATCACATGGCAGGAATGAGTCAAGCTCAATATTTAAATGAAGAAAAAAGTTGGCTGCCCTGCAGGAAGTTGGTTCATCATTTACAGTAAAGGTGGAAAAAAAACAGCATCAGGAGGTGGAATGTGTGGAAGCTGCAGACTGCTGGAAACATTATGCAGACAAAGGCAGCATGGATGGAGTTAAAACAGTAAATGGGAAGTTTTTTCTCTGGCTTGTTCATGAATGATGGAGGAAGTTTTTCTTCAGTTACAGTCAGGATGGAAAACCCAAAGCCTGAGCTGGAGCCGGAGTCATCTTCTGCCTGCGCTCTGACCTTTCAGCTGCTCACTGTCTCCCTCCTGGACTTAATCCCACTCTTCACTCTGTTCTCCTTTATTCAGACAGTGTTAGACAAATGAGACGCTGACATATAACAGCTCAACGTAGCTTCATTTGAGACAGAATTTGAAAAATCTCCTAAATTTAACAAACCTTAAAATCCTCCGTTTAAGGACACGCATGTTGTTTTCATGCGTCTAATGTTTAGAAGTTACAGTTTTGATGAATGTTTGCAGATAATTCCAGTTAGGCTGAGCTGGAGCATCTAGATCACATGGAGACGTGTTATCTGGAGAGGCTGGAGCGTCTGACGGTCCGCAGGAACAGCGATGAAGGTCGGCACGTGGAGGACGCCTTGTAGTCTCCAGTCCTGGATGGAGCTTGACAAAAGCCACATTTTGGGTTTGCTTTAAACCGGAGGTCCAGAGAGGTGCACAAACATCCCAGCAGTTCCACATCAAGACCACTGCAGCCATGCAAACCCTAAAAGGATAATATTTGTGAATAACTGTCAAAGCACCAGATGATCTTCTCACAACCAAGGGACACAACCTGAGCTTCAGATATTAACATCGCCAGTTCCCTTCAGGTCTCCATAATAAAATAAATACGTACTCTTTGCATACCGTGGTTAGATCATTTCATTTGGTTAAGAACGGTTGTTGTTCTGGGGATGAAAGACTTCTAGATGGTTTTAGCTGCCAGAGGGACCTGATGACGCCTTCCTGAGCTCATAGGTTCAAACGGGCAAAAAAAAACAAGATGGCAGCAAAAATCTTCCTTGCTGTCTTCCCTGTTCTTTCTCGGCTGCCATTGAAACATTTCTCAGTAGTTTTCTTTTTAGACGACATTTCTGTACCGCGTAGAGAGATGAGAAACTCGCTTAGTACACAAACTCTAAGGTTTGCTGACTGACCAGCAGACCATTCAGTTTTCTAAAAAGACAGAGTCTCTGTGGGCATTTCTTAAAAATATAGTCAGGATTTTCAGCAAAGCTGGGCTGATAAATATTTTAAATTTGCCACAGTTTCAACAGGTTGTCCATTTACTGAAACAAGCTCCTCTTTAAAATCTTCTTTAGGGCATAAAATCAGTCCCTTGGTCTTGGCTAATTAACATCGAGCATCCGACAGCACTGCATTTACATAAGTTCAGAAGAAGCTTACAACTTTCTGTTTCAATTTAATTCAGTTCAGTTTAGTTAAATAGCGCCAATCAACAACACATAGAAAGCACAGGGTTAGCCTGCAACATGAAGATCTGTGATGATTTTAAAATAATTAAAAACTTGAAATCTATCTGTCCAACTTTACCTATCTTTAGCCCAACAACAGCAGAGCAAAGATGACATTTTCTAAGGTATTTGGCTCTTGCAACTTGCCGTAATATTAGAGATTACTCATTGTGCATTAAGGGAAATGCTGCTAAGGAATTTTAATTTAAACCAAGCTGAACGTGTATGATCAGGTTCCTGGATGTGACTAACCAGCACAGAACTTGTGATTTAAAAATATCGTCTTCACATTAATCCCAATAAGTGCTTTCAAAGACTTCCGACAAGCGACGAACCAAAAGAAATCCTTGATCTCCTTGTTATGATCCAGCATGAAAAAGATAAAGCAAAGTTAAGATGTTCAGCCATCCTGGTAGTTTTTTAGCTGCTGCACATGTGTATAAATTACCTTTGATGTTTCCTCCAGTTGCTTTTTTAAACTCGCTGATCATGAAAATAAAATAAAAAAACGTTGAGTCTTCCCCCCTCAGATATTTTATTGCGTTTTCAACAAAATAAATCCCCCATCATACATCATGCTGTGATAAAAACAAGCAGAACCAAACGTGAATCCACCCATCCAGAGCAGAACCAGAGAGGAGAAGAAAGAAAACAAGAAAAAATATTACAAAGTGACCAGAGGCGAGACAGCAGAGACAAAATAACAAACTCTTACTCAACTATATATAGAAATGGCCGTTAGACTCAACATTATTCAAAAATGGTTCCCATGTTTTATGAAACTATTGCCAGAGCGTCATCAAGTCTCTGTCGTTCAACCTTGAGATGTGAGAATACACGATGGGAAATCTTTTTTAGGATAAAACGAAGAACCATCAGTGTCTGTTTCCACTCCGATCAGCTTTATTTATACAGCACCATTTGAACAAAATATGCATGTATACGCATAAATTCAACCCTCTACATGGTAACCAAATAAAATAAAGTTTTAGATGCAGCTCACTGGTGGGTTGTGCTTTTTTCAGAGCAGGCCAGTGGGCCCCATATGTGGTCCTCGTGGGCCACTTGGTGACCCCGGGCCCAATGTTGGTGACCCCTGGTTCAAACCACCTAAATGCATCTATGGAGCCAACCACCTGATGCTCTCTATCTTTACTGCTCTATGGTGGGTAAGATACTGACTGCTCTGAACTACACAACCTTATATAAACCTTTTAGGAGACACATAACTCATAGGAGGGTGTCTTCCAGAGTTTCATCAGTTTTCTGTCTCTCCACAATCATCATCAGAAGCTTGAAAACTGAATTTGGTCCGAGCTAAAGATGGTTTGACAACGTTTGAAAGCGTTTAAAATCATTTCAGGTCATCATGGTAATATTTATCTGGTTTTGGATCGATACACCAGAGCGTTTCACTGTTTCTTCAGACAGCTGAATCAGATGCCTTCACTTTCGCTGGTCGTTTCTTTTTGCTGACACGGCGTCTCCTCGTTGTCGGCCATCTTTGGAAATTCTGCCGCAGTCCCATATTTTTACACCTCGCTGAAAAGCGCTCAGGAATCTCACAGCCAGATGGAATAAAACAGTAAAAGACAGTGACTGCTGCAGCTGGAAGCTGTGGGTCAGTTACCGGTCGGTTCTTTACAGGCCCGCCCAGAGAACCCGTCGCGGTTCCTGCTGCTTAAGGAGTTCTTTTCATTGTTAGACCGTGACAGGTTGGCATTTCAGAGCCGGGCCTCCAAAGCGTGAGCAGGCTGTGTGGTATGATCGCTACCAAGTGTTTGATGCAATGCTGACGGTGTTTGCTTCCTGCCTTGTCATAATTGTTAAGATTCCTCAAGTGAAAGACAAAAGGGACAGGTGAGTTTCTGGCATTTAAAGCATGCGGCGAGTTTCACTTCAGAGGAAAATATGTTAAGTAAAACTAAGAGAAGACAGAGATGCCCAGCCATCCCTCATGGCTGGAGCATCTCATCCATGAGGGATGGAAGAGATCCCAGCATCAAATAAGAGGCCTCCATGCTGTAAACTGAGGGTGAAAATGATGGTTTCTGACTAGTTTCAGAGTTTTAACGGGCAGACGTGCTGAGAAACTCCTCATCAAGCATCTTATCAGCTTACATTCCTCACTGCAGCTTTTCTGAAGCTTAAAAAATGACATTTTCCGTGCTTGTTTCCGTCCAAGAGGCGGCTGCTAACAGGAGAAAGCAGCGGCACGTCCACGCCACCGCCTGCTGCGGGGACATGTGTGGCGGCGTGGACGTGTCAGGACGGACACAGGTCTGCAAGGCCGGCACAAAAACAACAGCTAAACTCCAAAACAGACGAGTTTACCCCCATGTGTCACGATTAAAGGGATTGATATTGTCAAAGAAAGTCGGGAGATAAGCGATGAATGTTCTTGATAACAGAGAAGAGCGGGATCTGAGAACGCTTCATGACATTTAAATTTCCAGCTCAGTTCAAAGATGGTAAATGGTAAATGGCTTGTACTTGTACTTGTATAGCGCTTTAACTAGTCTTGACGACCTCCAAAGTTTTTCACGCCACAGTTTAGTCATTCACCCATTCACCCCCTAGCGGTGGTGAGCTATGCTGGTAGCTACAGCTGCCCTGAGGCGGACTGACAGAGGTGAGATCATCAGATTTATTTATTTTCACCTATTTGCAAAAGTGATGAAACAAAATGAGACAGTTTTTCACATGTTGGGATAAGAGCTCAGATTTACAGTATGAAACATTTGAAAGCGTAACTCAGTTGGCCAAAGTGCTTTACACACCCCAAGAAATCAGTAAAACTACAGAAACATTTTAAAATAACAAAACAAAACCAATAAAAGCCAAAGGGCAGCAGGAAGGGGCTTTTTATCTGGTACCAGTTAAAACACAAGCTGTTTTGGACATCAATCCATTGAAGATTTTTTAATCCCAGCGTGAAGCACCTGAAACCACTTTTAATGGCTTCTTCTGATGCATGAACGATGACTTATCCATGGCAATAACGTTCTCAGGTAGATGTTATTGCAAAATAAGTATTCCTACCCCCAAACGCTGGAGCCTCATGGTTCAGTTCTGCCTAATTGTCTTTTCTAATCCCGTCTGTTTTGTATAAATTTAGCAAATCTAATAAAGAAATAGAAAGTGAGGCTTTTTTTCCTGTTTTGATTGACACTCAAACCTGTTTAAGCATCAATTAACGTCTTCATGAAGACTTTTTTCTGTCTTTAACCCTTTAAACCCTGATTTCTTGTAGTTTGGGTGGAAAACCACGTCTAGTCGACAACATCCACCTTTTCATCTCTGCTTGTTGTGCGATTCGGTTTTCTGTCTCCCCGTGTTTGACGTTACAGTTTGAACATCTTCTGGGTGCCGTTGGCCCAGATGTCCGGTTCAGCAGACCCGACGGACGCTGGTGAGCAGGTATAGTGGTAAAGAATACAAACAACTACTGGAGGAATGCACAGCAGTGTAGTCGGTGCCTTGCAGCAAGAAGGTTCAAGGTTCAGATCTCATCCTGGGCTTTTTTTTCTGCATGGAGTTTGCATGTTCTCCCTGTGCAGGAATGGCTTCTCTCCAGGTACGTACACAAACACTGTGATGCGAGAACGACAGCAACTACGTCATGTCCGTTTGCTAACAGCTAGCCTTTAGCTCAGGCTAGTTACGTAGCGGGAATCGGGATTATGTGGAGATGCTTAGCAGTAGTCAGTCAGAATTAAAATTTTGGTAAAAATATGATTGGCCGGTTGATTTTTACGTCTACCAGCGAACTTGGTGAATCAGGAAGTTAATTTCGGACACTGCTCTCATCTGCAGGACTGCTTTAACTGTTGCAGCACCTTCGCTGCTTCTCCTGGGGGCTCAGAGACTTGACCTCAGTCCTCTGCAGCACCTTGGTCCTTTCAGAGACAATTCCCTTTTCTCTCCTGTCTAATTCAAAGGTTTGAGGGGCCAAGTTCCAAAATGCATGATAGTGAAGTTGTGTATTCTTACAGTTTGGATGTCTTCTTTACTGTGTCTGTTGTAACCTGTGAGATCTAGCAGATGCACATTCAGGCCTCCTTTTGCAATCTGTAGGATCCACTAAGTGCATTCCTCAGGGGGAAAACCCCACAGAGATGGAGGAAACAAAAAGACAAAAATAACACCAACCTGCTTTAAAAGCAGTTCTTTACTATCATGATTGAAAGCAGCCAGTGCAGCTCAAACCGCAGGAGCAAATTTTAAACAGATTGTATCACCGAGTTTCCACTACAGAACCTGATCAGAGAACAACAAGAACTGGCAGCGAGGAATCTTTACCAGAGTTCGTCTCCTTCCTCATTTCTCTGGCAGTTCTTTTGAAGAAATCAGTTGCTGCTTCCTGTAAACCACGGGGCCTCCTGTTGGGTCATGCTGCCGGACTCAGAGAGAAGTATTAGGATACGCTGAGAAATACGTTGGAAGACTGACAGGATGCGAGTTTTCCACTGAGGCTGGGCACAAAGCTGTTGGTTTTTTGAAAACGGATCTCCGGCTAAACCGAGACCTCAGCCAGAGATTAGGATCAGATCTGCTGATGGGACGAGGATAAACGAGGATACACAGAACCAGCCGAGCTATTTCTGTACCACCCGACCCTGCCAAGCTCCTTATCTTCACTATAAAGTACACTAACGACACATTCATCTCACTCTGAGTCTGTGGGAACAAAATAACCCAGTGCACCCCCCCAAACAGGTCCTGTATGGTGCAAACACAAGGAGGTTTGTAGTTTGAATCCATTCTGGCCTTGTAAGCTGCACAAACAAGTTGTAGCTAAGATCCACAATCTGTCATGATTTGCAGGTGTCTGCTTATGTTTTTGATTTAGATTCATGTTGTCATTTATGGGCTATATGTCTTGCCAGATTCGGTGATTAGTTTGCTGTTGTGGCTTTGCCATAAGTTTCACTTCTTCATGTTTCAGATTAGTTAGATGTTTTTCCGTGTTACTGCATTTCATTACTTTTTGCCTTCTAGTTAATTCTTGCATTAATTTTTACTTGGAGTGCTTTTAGTCTTATTATGTCCTGGGGTCCGTTCTTCGTACGTCGCTAACTCAGTTAGCAGGATTTCATTGTTGACGATTTGGCATCATCTTGGATCGTTTGGTTCTTCGAAAGACATCCTGCACTTGTTGTCATAGCAACATGTGCGCCAGCTTAAGCCTGCTCGAGAGCAGGCTTATTTCATGTAAACAAGATTAGATCACGGCTGTATAAGCGGAGGAGATAGGGAAGTCTGCCGTAGCCATGTCCATTTTTACGACTGCAACCTGTTGCGGAAGGTGCAAGAATAATTTCAGAGTTTTTCGAATTAATCGCGTATTGCGCAATAGACAGGATCCTTTAGCGCAGCGCGACAGTGTAATTGTAGAGAGATTTTCTTGGTGGCTGTTATAAACAGACACATCATTTAACAGTGGCTTTTAAAGAGGAAAAAGTGGTGTTGGAGCCATAAATCTAAAATATTTAAGTTATTTGTATGATGGTTTGCTTTTTACTTTTATCATATTCAGTAAGAAGATTTGTTCGGGCCATTTTATTGTGAAGTTTAGTTTACTTTGAAAGGCTTGCTTCCTGTCCAGCCGTATATTGGATTAGAAAAAACTATGGATGGATTATCTAGCCACGGAGCAATACAGTTTTACCGTGTAAACTGTGGATGACTTGGAAAAGGAAAATGTTCATTTTTTATGGATAAAGATTTTTATTTGTTAAAATTCCCAGCTTGCACATGTCCTTTACTTCCCATGTCTAGGAATGACACTGAAATTTGGATCTCTTGACATAACAAGTGCCTTTTTAAAATAAAGTATAATAATTAAAGGCTACCATTTTGTAGAATATTCTTGTATTTCACTTTTACTTGTCCCCATGTTCTAGTGGGTCCCGTGGAGGCTCTGACATAAAAGAACAAAGTAAATATGAGATTATTAAAATGCAAAAATTCGTACTGTAGAAAGTGATAGAAACATCTACCATGGACAGTATTTACACATTTAATTTGTCTGCTGCTTTTTGCCAGCCCTCTCTCCTGGCTTTAACAGATTTTGAGGTGTTTTAATTAATGACTGAAATTCAGCATAACCTTCCAAGCTCTTGTTCTGCTTGGGAGAAAAACTGTGGGCGTTCTTTGGCCATGCTGAACAGCCAATAGCAGCGTTGCTGATCAATGTTTCTACTATCGATACATTTCCCCTTTTAAACAAACGCAGGCACGCGCAGTTGTCTCAGATAACTCAATCCAGCCATACTAATCGTAAACAACAGGTGTGTTCGAAGAACCCAATTAGCCGGATCATGATTAGCCGGATGAAATCATCTTGGATGTCTCATTTGATCTTGGATGTTTTAAGCAACGTACGAAGAACGGACCCCTGGTATATTCAGCTCCATTCATGTCTACCATAGCTCCATCTAATTAACCTCATTCAATGCACCTGTGCTGGGCTCATTATCCAGCATCTGTGTCACCTGGGACATCGTGTGAATAAACCTTCCAGCATTTCATGTCTGCCTGTTTTTGACCAGTTTAGGCTCACACCTGGAAGTGGAATTCGGCCCAAATCTCCTCACACATCGGCCGAATCCCATTTATTTCAAGATTCTGATACAATTCTCCAAAGAAATGAGACACACCTTCACAAAACGTGTGGCCTCAGTTGCAGTTGATAATTATTCTGTTGTTTGAGTGTCTCCAGGACTTGAAGGCGCCACTAGGACCACATCATCTGCAAAATACTAAAGATGAGAGACAGAGCTTCACAACAAGAGAGACGGCTTTTGTTTTGGTTGTGGTCTTTTAAGCAGCATAGAGCATTTGTAGATATTTTAACAGCAGAAGAACTCGAGATACAAGGTGGGCTGAATCAAATTGACTTTTTTAAAAGGTTTTAAAACAACCTAACCTAATTTAATGGAGAAAACTGACTTATTTTTGTGTTTTTCATCTTCCCCTTCAGCAGCCGTCTTGCTGGTGACTATCTGGGAAGGACCTTGTAGCTCTTTGTTTCAGATCTCCGTATGAATCGGCCCTCATTGTTGAGCAGATTCTGAAACATCAGCCCGGTGCATTTAAACATCATTTTATGCAGACATTATCCTCCCATGTCCTGCATTGTGGAGAAAGTATCTCTTCCATTGTTTAGTGGTGAAGCTGCGGCACCAGGATGCTCAGCAGAGAAACAAAAGCGGTCCATCCTCTCAGGTTGCCAATAAAGACTCCCCCTCCCAGAGATACAGCTCATAAAGAAACAGATACGGACCAGGCGTCTTCAAATTCAGTGAGTTGCACGGCCCGGTGATCGTTAACCTTCAGAGATCACAGAAGGATCATCGCTATTGTTCCAGAAGCTGCTCCATAATAACTGCTTTTCTCAGAATCAAACTCAGTTACTTTCAGCCGGCTGCACATTCCTGCGTACGCTGAAACGGGAACGGCTAATAGCCGCTCTGGCATCCTGATAATAGAACCGCTGAGGCGGGAATGTGCCGGCTGGCGAGTAACTCTGAGCAGGAACTCATTAAGCATCTGAGAGTCAAGATGTAATGTTCTAAATTGACCGATTAAATGTGTTCTGACACTGAGGGTTTCATCAATGCAAGAATGCGCTCCTGGAGGATTGTCAGATACCTTAAGTGTCCTGAAACTGAACAAGCTGGGTTCATTCTGGCGTATAAACCGGGACCCTTCAGCCCACAAGGGGGCAGGAAATCCACCAAAACAAGCTGGCACACAACTATTACCAAATCTTCACCAACATGAGCTGTTCCAGGTCAGCATAATGATCAGGCTGGAGTTGTGCGTTCAGCTGATGAATTAAAGCCCAACATTCGGTCTGATTTCAGCAGTTCTCATTGAAAAAGCCTCGGCCCTAAACGGCTGTGCACGGTATCACGTCTGCTACACAGGAAATATGTCGCAAAATCAACACCAGGAACTGAAAGCATAAAATTATTCATAATTACCAGGTTGGAAACAACGTCATCTGACCTCAGGGAGATCATAATGCAGCTACTGCGGTGAACCGAAGAGGCTCATTGAGCAAAGAGCTGTGGCTGGATCTTTGCACAATGATCTGGCACCAGAGCCAGATGAATGTCGGCAAGCTCTTCCAAGGAACTGCAAGCTGGGACAGAACTCACTTACATCAAGAACACACATCTCCTTCTAATGAAGTGCTAATCAGCAGCTGCAACATTCCTTTAAAGTGACAAAAAAAAAATAAAGAAGAAAATCTACCAACGGATCAAAGATCCAACATTATTCTGTATGGAGCAGGTCTGCTTGGTAGGTTCTGCTTCACACTGAGCCTGGTTCTGGTTCTGCTGGAGGTTCTCCTCCCTGTTAAAGGGGAGTTTTCTTCTCCACTGTCGCTTCGTGCATGCTCAGTATGAGGGATTGCTGCAAAGCCATCAGCAATGCAGACGACTGTCCACTGTAACCATCTATCTGGAGGATTTGATTGAATTTGACTTTGTAAAGTGAGATGATGTGTTGTGAATTGGAGCTCTATAAATAAATATTACATGCTCTTAATTAAAGGTGAGCTGAGCAGTTTGTAAAGGGTCCTAATTTGATTCTCCTTAATGCATTGTTCACTTGACAAAGTTGTTCTGGATTCACTTTAAAAATCCACGTTGAGCTGCAGAAATACACAATACTTCTGCTTTTTGCTCTTTCGGTTTTTCCACAATATGCAAAGAGTCAGAGCTGGAGGTTTACAGATTTTTGAAAAGAATTTCACCAATCAGCGCCTAAACACACACAAACGGAGAAAGGCTCTTCCTCTGAGCGTTGGTAACATCCTGAGGTTTCATAACGACCGCTGGGTCACGGCGTGGAAAACTTCCAAAACTTCCCCCATCAACAGCCGTCATGATGTAAACTAAAATTTATTTTTAGAAAGCATCAAAACATTTGCTGACGACACTATTTCATTTATTTTGCTCATAAATTATTTTAGATGTTTTAAATGTTTGGTTGTTCTGTGTTAAAATCTGTAGGGGAAAAAAGAGCCATGATGGCCTCCATCCATCATGTTTCAATTATTTTTATCATTAGAAAACATGATTTAATTAATCCAGGGTCAACATAAGAAACAGTCATGTATGCATGTATTTCATTTAATTGTTTTTTTATATAATTTATCAGATAAAGGTCATATAATGTCCTGTTTAGGGTATCTACCTGACAATTAAACATTTTTTTTATTTAAAAGTTGACCATTAAAAGTTCATGGTCTAATCCCTGCTCAAATATAAAGACATTTCCTCTATAATAGTTTATTCTCTCTGTCTTGTATTTCCTCCTATGAACATATTTTATCTGTATGCAATGAAACAAAGGCGACGGGGACGGGGCCTGTCTGTCTGTGGCCCCCAGACTGCTTCATTTTTCTGACTGTAAAGAGATTTTATTTTAAATGTAAAACATTATTTAGAATTTTATATCCTCATTTTATTATGTTTTTATGTATATTTATTGTGCTTTTTACATATAGTCTATTTTTTTTTGCTCTTGATGTATAATTTGTGACTTTGTGACTTTATAGTTTAGTTACTTCTTAAACATAAGGCTCAGTTTATACTTTTACTTGAAAATATGCTAAAATATGTCATTTTGCTTTTGTTATTTTCTGTTAAACTGAAGATTTTTGTTGATTTTTGCCCTTTTCTGCTCAGAAAGGACGTTTTCTCCACCCGGCAGTCTAACACACAGTTTCACCCTCATGCTGAATCTGAATTTGACATTTAGACACTTTGACGCTGATTTGAAGGAAGTTCGCAGTTTTTAACATGTGACCGAGCACAAAGTGTGCAGTCTGCTGTTTACAGTAAGCTGATCATGTGAATGATGGCGCTTTATTAAATCTTATGAATATCATGTGAAGGTGAGACGAATTATAACATGTATGACGAACATAAGTCTGTGTGTGTTGGGTGGGGGATTCTATACATAATTCGAACAAAATCAATAGTTTAATGGGTGAATCCCTCAGACTTCATATCTTAATATATGTTCTAGCCTAACTGCAACCTGTTTGGATTTTTACAGTGAGATGAATTGTTTGACCCTGCCCTGATGACTCAACTCCCTCGGCAGCTCCGGCCGGGCTGCTGCCGCCGCTGCTGCAGAGCTGCAGCGCTTCTGCTCATGTTTCGGGTTTTTTCTCGCTTGAGCAATAGGCTGACATCAAGTGGGCGTCCTCCCTGGGCGTCACCTAAAAGCAGATACTCCTGGTTGTGGAGAGATCGTATAAAAGCCGCTCTCCGCAGCGTCCGGGCAGATCTATCTGACACCAAGCGCAGAAAAGAAGCAACAGAAAACTCGAAGCGACAGAAAAGAGAGAAAATGTACGCACGATCAAACAGCATGACGCTGACCGCTGCGGAGGAGAGGTTCGCCTTTCCCACCCCGGTGATGGCCCGCAGTACTCAGCCTGAGGTCTTCACCTTCGAGCGGATCCCGACTCCGACCACCGCCGTGCGCTCCTACGTGCCCATCCGGCCCAAGAGGCGCTGCATCCGGGTCATGTACCCCGCCAAGGTCCGCATGCACCTTCCGGCACCCGAGAGGAGCCAGGCCAAGCGCTGGCTGGTCATCCTGTGCCTGGTGGTCCTTTGGCAGATCTACACCGAGGAGCCTTGCGCAGAGGCGCCGCTGAGCGCAGACTGCTCCATCAGCGAGTACCAGGGCTTCAGCATCCAGTCCGCAGAGAAGCAGGCCCGGCAGATGTCGGAGCTCAGCGCCGCGCCGACACGCTGTGAGGAGACCGGCTCACCCAGCGAGCAGATCCTCCCCAGCGCCGCCTGCCTCACACCCGCCCAGCAGAGCGAATCCACCAGCTTCGAGCAAAGCGCTGGGAAGAGCATGGTGGCGCTGCTGGTCTACCACAGACTGGGCAAAGACAACTAAGCGTCCTAGAACTGAGTCCACTGTAACCCGCCCGGATCTGGGCTCATGGGACTAAAAAAACGAGCCACGCTGGAGGTGAACCTGGGAATCTCCGGAGAGAGGCGGCGCGCCCTGCGCGGCGCAGCCGGGGAGGAGGCTCCATGCGCCGGCTTCACCCAGCCAGATGACTCCCGTCACTGCACGGGAGGATGAACTGTCTGGAGCAGAGAGAACCTGGGAGAACAACAGAACTGTGAACACTAAGAGAAAGAAACTTGAACTCCAGAAAACTTGAACTGAACCAGTGAATTCTGCACAAAGACGCTGATTCTGCACTGAGCCTGCGGGCCAACGCTGTTCCACAAGATCAACCTTTTTATCTGAAATACTGTCTCCTATGTAGGCTGACATGCCTGAACCCGACACTCTATGTTTTTACTGTCAAACATTTGTATAGATGCTTTATTTAGTTATTTATTCTATTTGCTATTTATTATTTTTGTAATAAAAAAACTTTAAATGAACTTCCTGTTTCGTGCGTCTTTACTGAAGGTTGGGTGTGTTTTTCAGGTCATCCTAAAACATTTAGCATTTTAAACTGAAACGTGCACAGCATCAGCACCAGCGGCAGATGCGCATCTTCCATCAGCTTTACTTTGAAATCTAATCAGGAATCATTTATTTAAAGGGGCATTGCACCCTAATAAGCACTGACAGAGCCTAAAGGCTAGTCTCAGTTTCCTCTGATGGATTGATGGTATAAAAATAAAAAAGGGATCAAATAAAATGTGCATTACCAACAGGTAAAGATTAATTATGCCTAAAACCTAAAAAAAAACCTGCAAAATGCAAATCCTGTTATAAAGAAAGTTTTGCATGTGTGGGATTATAAAATAACCTCTAAAACAACTGAACTCTGCAAGCAGTATTAGTCCTAAATATGATCACTGATTTATGGATAAACGACATGTAGGAATTCTTTGATAAAGCTGTGAGGAGCAGAGTTTCTGGAACCATGCCGGCTCTGTCTGGGTTTTTTTCCTCTGGGAAACGTTCCCTGACCCGCACACAGAGCTGAATCTGACCCATTTATGCTGTAGTGAGAAACTCAGGGGCCTAGCGGCTCTTAAAGCAGCTGTTTTGCCTGATTTCTGTGCCGCTGAATGCGTTCAATATGTCAGATTCAAAGTGTCCCTCCAGAGAGACTTGTTTTTACCCTGCAGATGTTGAGGAAGAACTTTCCTCTCTGCAGCCACTTTCATTTTTCCCATCGCCGTCTGGCCTCTGGGCTCAGGAATCTGATGGGTGCTGAGTCAGAAGCCCAGCAGAGGAAAGCCTCTGCAGCTTCGGGTTACATCACAGCTGCCCCCGGAGCGATGAGCCACGTCTGAAAACCCGCAGACTAAAATATTATTCTGATGATTAATATGCAGCAGCTCACGCAGCAGAATATCAATCATGCTGCAGAGGATTACCTCATGGGACGAGGACTTGCTGCTGCTGGGGAACCCTGCAGCTGCTGATGCTGATGTTGATGTTGATGTTGATGTTGCCATGAGAACATCATCGGGTCCCAGTCACGTACGCCTTCACAGGTAATACGACAGGTACGAGGAGTGGAGGGCTGAGAAAGGAGCTTATGCTGATTGAAGTGTAGACCTCACAGTGTTGTTGGTCGTTGTAGTTTTCCTCTGTTTCCATACAGGACTCATCACGGCCTCATGGATGAGTCCTTGAAGCGGCTGCATGGCTCCCAAGGCCAGAAGGAACTTCCATTGGCTATTTACTTTAAAATGAATCTTTTTTTATTTTCTCTGTATTTGAAACAATTCCTAAGTCTTTTCAGTTCTCAGTAAAACCTGAAGAATACTGATTATTTTTCTTTTTACTACAGCAGGAATCAGGAAAGAAAGTGGTGGTCATGGATTTCAGTTTTAAGCTCCATTAGGTTGGAACAACCTACCTGCTTCTCTTAGCTTAGACTTAGACAAACTTTATTGTCATTTTATATGTACAGAGTGGATGCATACAGCTTACGACAATGTAATGAGATTGCAATTCAAATAAAATAACATTCCAATATAAACTGCAGCAGTGATAAGAATGTAACAGTGCTGGAGAAAAGCATTTTTTTATAAAAGTGTGCAGAAGAATGTTTATAGTGCAAAAATAATGGTGAAAAAAGGCATTAATTTGAAAAGTTCAATGTTGGCAGTGCAAAATAACAATGGTGCAATAATGCAGTAAGTGTTCAGTTGTGTACTTTTAAATTTAAATTGATTATAAAAGTTCAGCAACGTTGGCAGTGCAAAATAATACCAACTCTTCATATCTTTAAAATCTGTCTATTCATTCACTGTCAAACATCCTGAGCCTGCGAATTTATTACTTTCAATTCAATTCAATTCAATTTTATTTATATAGTGCCAATTCATGAAACATGTCATCTCAAAGGCACTTTACAAAGTTAAGTTCAATCATATTATACAGATTGGTCAAAAATGTTCCTATATAAGGGAACCAGTTGATTGCATCAAGTCTTGACAAGCAGCATTCACTCCTGGAGAAGCGTAGAGCCACAGGGAGAGTTGTCTGCATTGTCCATGGCTTTGCAGCAATCCCTCATACTGAGCAAGCATGAAGGGACAGTGGGAAGGAAAACCTCCGGCAGAACCGGGCTCAGTATGAACAGTCATCTGCCTCGACCCACTGGGGTTACAGAAGACAGAGCAGAGACACAACAAGACAGACAAAGAAGCACAGAAGCACACATTGATTCAGTAATCTGTTCTACATTAGATGGTAGTAGCGGGTGATCTGTCTTCCCTGGATGATGTCACAGTTAACAGAACGCCAGACCAGGTGTACCTACTATGAAGATAAAAGAGAGAGAACAGAAAGTTAAAGCAGAAATGACAACACGTAATGCATAATTGGAGAACAGTAGAACTCTATAGAGTGAGAGAAATAGGCCCTGATGTCCTCCAGCAGCCTAAGCCTATAGCAGCATAACTACAGAGGTAGCTCAGAGTAACATGAGCCACTCTAACTATAAGCTTTGTCACAAAGGAAAGTTTTAAGATTAGTCTTAAAAGTAGACAGGGTGTCTGCCTCACGGACCAAAACTGGGAGTTGGTTCCACAGGAGAGGAGCCTGATAGCTAAAGGATCTGCCTCCCATTCTACTTTTAGAGACTCTAGGAACCACCAGCAGACCTGCAGTCTGAGAGCGAAGTGCTCTGTTAGGAACATACGGGGTAATCAGAGCTCTGATATATGAAGGAGCTTGATTATTAAGGGCTTTATACGTTAGAAGAAGAATTTTAAATTCTACTTGTAGTTTATTCTGGACTCTCTCCTCCCTTGGATGTGCTGATGTAATTTGTACTAAGACGTATTCCCTGGGCTTTATTTTGTGTTGTGATGCTGAGTACATGGTGTGTGTGCGTCTGTACTATAGTAGCTATGAATGTACGTGGACGTGTATACTGTGATGTACCAGCTGGCCAGGCTTGGGGGAGCACTGAGTACGCGCGCGTTTAGGTGCCTTTGACTGTGGTGCGGGTTTAAATGTTTTGTGTTTACCCTTATTCATGTTGATTAAACTTATGTTCCGTAAGAACCTCCTTTAAACTGAGAAGATGCATCTAAACTTGAAATAAATAAATAACCAATAATAAAATATGTGTCTCCTCTGGGATCCAACAGCTTGATCCAGTTCTGGGCTTTGACTAGGCCATTGGCTGAAAAAGAGAATAATCGGTGCGTTGTGCTGCTGTGTTTGGGACCCTTGTTCTGTTGATGACCCGGTTTGGACCGAGCCTCAGCTGTTAGACAGGCGGACCTACATTTAACACCAGGTGACTGCCAGGTTACCAGGTCCAGTGGCTGCAAAACAAGCCCCGATCATCAGCACCCCCCCCCTGTGCCTTACAGCCGCCATGAGGTGTTGGTGCTGATTGGCTGTTTGGTTTCCTCCAATCATGGCGCCGTTTGGCTCTACTTTGGCTTCAACTGTCCTCAGGACCCTCCATCTGGTTTCTAGAGAGAAACCCTTTCAAGCAGCCATTATGGTTCAGGGTCATGACCTTCAACCTTTAACCTGCTGACTGAGGCCTGTAGAGTCTGAGGTGGAGCTCCTGTGGTTCTGGTCATTTCTCTGAGCTTCCTGCTCTGATCTTACGCTGAACCTGCTGAGATGTTCTCCACCTGGATTCAGATAGTTGGGAGAAGATCTGAAAACGTTCCCAGATTGACGGGCAGAAACTGTTGCTTCTTGCTCCAACATGCCTGATTCACAGGACTAGCTTCTCTAAGTTACTTTCTCTTTGTTGGAACCAGTCAGGAGTTTTTTTAAAGACGTCTTCACATTTTTCTGAGCTCCTTTTCTTATTTGTCCTTTTCAGATCTGCCCAGCCTGAAATTTTCCTCCCGGTGCCTCTCCCTGTCTTTCTCCTCACGTAATTAAAGGGCAGACAAAGGCACAAATACGGAGAAGTTTAGATAATGGCTGCTTAGCCACATGAGAAGCGGCTCTTTTGTGATCTCAAATGTTAGGATGTGACGTCAGGTGAGGCTGCGTCATCTGTTATGTTTCGGTCGTCGGCTGAACTCTAAACAGGCTGACGTGTCTCGCCTGCAACATACGTCATCAATAGCGATGAAGGACTTATATCTTATGTAATTTAAGCAGAAACAGCTGAAATCAGATCAAATAAAGGCTGTTATAAAACCAGAGGGAACGATTCTGTCCCAGTAAGGAGAGAAAGGAACAGATCTCTACAACCCCAGGAAATCAAGCGGTCAGCTTAGGGTTATTGAAAGACATTTATTATTATTATTATTATTATTATTATTATTATTATTATTATTATTATTATTATTATTATTATTATTATTAGCATTATTAGCATTATTATTATTAGCATTAGCATTAGCATTATTAGCATTACTATTACTATTATTATTAACATTATTATTAGTAGTATTATTAGTAATATTAGCATTATTATTAGTAGTATTAGTATTATTATTAGCATTACTATAACTATTATTATTAGCATTAGCATTATTATTAGCATTACTATTACTATAATGATTACCATTATTATTTTTATTTTTTATTTTTTTCACAGAGCTCCTCCAGCTGTTTTATTTCTGAGTCACTGAATGGAAACTTTAGGAGAAACTAGTTTCCTGTCTCTTATTTTTCCCTTCCTTCTTAGTCAGCTGATTTCACTCTTCTTATAATAACTAAACACTCTGCTGCTGTCTCTAACTAAACATCCATTAAAAAGCCAAATCTTTTATCTTAGATCTCCCTGCTTATGGCATTAAAAACAGCTGGAAACTGTCAGCTACAAAAAGAAACAACCCAGGACAGAAAGCCCAAAGACAAAGGCTTCAGGCTGCAGCAGGAAATGTTGAGAGGAGCAGCGGAGCGGCAGGCAAAGAGTCAACCCCTAAAGTGGCCCAGGTGTGAATACCAATGAAGAAAGAACAAAGAAACCCAGAGCGAGTTGCAGGTAAGGAAAAGCCTCTGGAAGAATGTGGCTGAGCCGGCTGAGGTGGACGGCTGTGAAGGAGAAACAGTCCCAGCACAAAATGTTTCAGGATAGTTATGGTGAAAACTAGCGAGCTAAAAAGCTGCAGGTTACTTTCTAATTAAATCTGGTGTCATTCTTGAATGACACAAATAAAAAGTATTAAATGCTAAGAAGATCCCTATTTTCTAAGTGCTTCTCAAACAGAGAATCACCGGCAAGTATGAAAAGGAAAAAAGCTCATATGAAGGGTTCAACAAGGAAACCATGAAGAATCTGGAGCTGCATCAGTTTGGATTTTCATCCACAGTTTTATTCTTAATTGCAATATAATTTCTGTACATATAGTTAACAAAAGGGTAAATCTGGTTAGCAAACAGACGACCGTGATCCATGAAGCAGGTCGGAGAGGTTCAGTGAAGGGAAGCAAAGCTAAACAAACCCAGTGGCTCCGATGAAAGCAATCAGACTTCGGTTTTCTAAACAGAGATACAGCCACAAAACTCCACAGTGAGGAACGATGTTGGTTCAGAGGTCTGAATGAAAGAGGGGGGAAAGTTCGAACAATATGTCGATGTAGAAATAGGTAAGAAACAGGTCAGGGCCACATGGAGCCAGAAGAAATGCATCCATCCATAAACTGTTCTTCCACTCATCCAACGTCTCAGAGGAGAGGTAGGAGCAAATCTCTCCTCGTGGATTCTAAGGTGTTTGCGGGTCAGGGGTGACATAGAGACAGGAATGTGAGATGAGTACAACGAAAATGTTACCGATAAAATAAAACATCTTACAGAAGTTTTATAAGAACAGGTCATGGAGCAATGCTAGGCACAGGCAGGAGGGTCCAGCAAAGAACAAGCAGTGAGCCCATGTGCTGAGGAAAGAGTGGAGAATGACACTGAATGCCGTTAAGCTGAGGGAGGGAGAGTATTTAACACAAAATGGGGCTGAACTTAGATACAAAGACATTAATAAATTAAAGAGAAAAGACTGACATAGATCCAAGAGAGATGGATTCAAATCCACAAAGAACAAAACACCAGAATAAACTAATTAGACCAAAAGAAATTAACTATTATGTCAACACCCTAAAAATTAACAACTGGATACGGCAAGACATCGCGATAAACAACAAGGAAAAGATGAAAACACAAAAGAAAACCAACAGTCAAACCCCTAAGGGTTAAACATCATTAATATCTACCACGTACTTATACATACATGTAATTATCACAGTAATACTTTGATCTGGGTCACAGCGTGGTCCTGGAGGGGCTCCAGGGCTCTGTGGATTTCTCTGGAAGGGTCAAACACATTTCTTCCACACATTTTCACTCTTTCCCGTAGTTCTGATGATGCTCGTGGAAACTCAGTTTAACACATCGCCTCAAAATCTCCCACCGGAGTTCAAACTGGCTGGAAGGCGGCAGCTGGAGGTGGAGCGTCGTCTACACCGGTGGTCCCAAACTCCAGCGCTTCAACTTTTAGATGCGTCTCTGCCTCGGCACACCTGACTCCAATACGAGCTCATCCCCAGAGCTCTGCAGAGCCGGACTCCATGCTGGTGAGGTAGCTTAGCCCCTTGGTTCAGGTGAGCAGGGCAACGACCCATCTAAAGGACTGCAGTTCAACACCGACCTGCTGCAAAAGGTCCAACAGTGAAGGACAAAGTCTGAGGCTTTGTTTTTCTTCCCGTTTGACTCGTATTTATGGTTCTGTTTGTGTGTTGATCAGTCCTGGTGCTGATCGCCGCAGCAGGGTGTCTGAAACACCGCTGAACAGAAGCTGTCTGCTGTTTACACCGAAACTGGACGTGACTTTGGACGGCAGGGAGGAAAGGTCAAACGGAACCAAGCGACAGAGGAAGAAGAAGAAGAAGCCGGTTGTTGTTGTTGTTTAACGAGTTCTTCAGCCGCTGACTAAAATAGATCAGGGGTTTTTTCCAGCAATCATTGTGTAATCGTCTCTTATCTGGAATTAATTCAATTCAATTTTATTTATATAGCGCCAATTCATGAAACAAGTCATCTCGAGGCACTTTACAAAGTCAAAATCAATCATATTATACAGATTGGTCAAAAATTTCCTATATAAGGGAACCAGTTGATTGCTTCAAAGTCCCGACAAGCAGCATTCACTCCTGGAGAAGCGTAGAGCTACAGGGAGAGTCGTCTGCATTGTCCATGGCTTTGCAGCAATCCCTCATACTGAGCAAGCATGAAGCGACAGTGGAAAGAACAACCATCCATTAGCGGGAAGGAAAAACCTCCAGCAGAACCAGAACCAGGCTCAGTATGAACGGTCATCTGCCTCGACCGACTGGGGGTTAGAGAAGACAGAGCAGAGACACAACAAGAGAGACAACAAGCACAGAAGCACACATTGATCCAGTAATAATAATAATAATAATGACATTTAAAATCTTACACCAACATTTTACAGCAAACATTTGCAGGTAAACATTCGTGTGTTAATGTTGATGTTTCTAGACACGTTTTGCTTGTTTCTTACTTTATTCTAATGATTTTTATTCCCTCCCAGACTGAAAGGTCATCCAGAATCAGTGCATCACTACGATCTGACCTTATGTCAGAAAGTCAAAGCCTTCAACCAGCAACAGGACTTTCTGTCTGCAACATTTCACTCCAGATGTCTGAAAATGTGCCCGGGCCCTTCCAGCGGCCTTCATGCTCTTATCCAAACCTCTGCTGATGTAAGGTCTGTGAGCGAAGTTAAACGCAGCTTTTTCCTGTAAGTTACTCTGCAGATCAGACGGGAATCCAGCTACTTTATCCACAGCCAGAAACTCCCCCGAGTTCAAACATTTTAATGAAATTCCTCCAGCTGATGGATGGGCTGCAGACGGCCTTGGCGAGTTTAAAATAAAGCCTGAGGACTCAGGTTTGAAGAGCAGAAACCGCTTCTAACTGGCAGCCATGCAGCGGTTTCTGTTTGAAATCCTGTGTGAGCTGCGTTGGAAGCGAAATGAATCGAAACCTCTCCATCCAGAACCCTCCCCCTCTGGCTCTGAGTGCAAACGTTGCAGAGAACATCAGGCGTGCAGGAACATGTCCGACCAAATGCTGCCGGTTTCATCTAGCAATCAATGTGGTGGAAAAGTACCCGGCGCCACATCCGTTACAAGCGGTATCCGGTAAACGGATACATAAACCAGACCAGAACCACGACGGCGCTGATTAGAAACTAAAAAATGAAAGAAAATGTGAGCTTCAGTGTAGTTTTTAGCTCATTCAGGTTGGTTCTGAACCAGAACCAACCTGTGCGCTTGGGAGCTTTGTCCTGCTATGACCCAAATAAGCTAGAGCTAAAGGCAGAATATGGTTCTGTCCACATCAGCAAGCCGTCCAGGTTCTGATGGTCTTCTCCTGAGAAGCTGTTTTGGTTTTAGACCCGTTGTAACGGGTCGCACGCCTTCAGAAAAGTCCCATTCTTGTCTCATTGGATCATCGGGATGTGTTTTGGTAAACATGAGACTGGCCTCTGTGTTCTTTTGGGTCGGCGTCGGTTCTGGCCTTGGTAGCTCCCCCACTGATGGCTTTTTCACCAGCTCTCTCTGTCTTATAAGCCGTGTTTCCATCCATGTCTCCTGCGAATTTTGAGCAAACTTTTAAAACATCGCAAAAAAGAAAACGCGCATTTTCTTCGCGTTACCATTTCCTGGTTTGTAGCGAATCAACCAGGAGACGCACAGCGTAACGTCATTGGCTGTAATAAACAGGAAGTAGATGTTGCTAACGAGCACGGACCACAGATCAGTGATGGAGTGAGGCTTTAATGAATGAGTTTGTGTTTTTTTACGGCTGAGACTTAGATCCCCACGTTCCTGTTGTTGCTTCCTTATGGGAAATGAATCCTGACCTCTGACCTTAACTGAGGTCAGAGGTCAGCGAGGCCTGGAGGGTTTTAGATGTTAGGCTCCTCTGTGACCTCACGAATGGGTGTTTGATGAGTATGTGTAGTATGTGTGGTATTAGTGGTATGAGTAGTGGGTGTAGTATGTGAGGGAAATACCTGGGATTTCCTTTCACAGAGGAAGTAGAACCAGTAGGAACATGTTGGGGGAACAGCCTGCCCACTCAGCCCAGCAGACAACCAGGTTATGGCCTCAGAATTAATTATTCACACCTCTGAATGTTTGTCTGTAAAGTTGTTTTTATTTTTTTTTTAATTAAAATGCTGCTGAATGTTTTCCATGATGAGCTGTGCTTAGCTCAGCGCTGTTAAAAGTTCTGGTTAAAACTGGTAAAACTGGTTTTAAAAAATCACATGTTTTTCTACATTTTTAGTGCTTCTAACTTCAATATGCTTGGCTGAAACACAGCAATCCTCTGAGTGGATGAAACATGTTGCCTTCAGCCGGCAAAAAAAATTCAACTTCAGCTCTGAGGTAAAACTGAAAGACCAGCCAGTAAAAAAACAGATTTTCTTTCATTTGTGTCATTTTGTTTGTGGACGTTGGGACCGACATGTGTTTGTTGGTGTTGAACATCAGGGAACACTGAAATTTACTCACCAAGCTGTATTTCATATCTGAGTTTCAAGCCACACCGATAAGGAAACGGTCTGCTGTCAGCTTCTGCTTTATCGGCATTTTCAAGGCTTTGCTCCTTTTTATCGTACTTGATGCTTTACTTCTAGTTTACCTGCAGATAGATCTGTTATTCTGGTCTGAAAGACCAGGGGCAAACCAGACAAATGAGGGAAAATCAGGAATGAATGTGCATATTGTCGGTCTAATCAGGTGTATTCTAAGGTGAACGTGGGCCGTCCTTCCAGCTGCTGTTGAGGAGGATCTGGATCAAACTGGATTCTGACTTCACTGAGGAGTTTCAGACCAGCTTCAGGCGATATTCCTCTTCCAAACATTTTTTTTGCAAGTGCAGATTTGACCGAGGAGGACTCAAAGAAATTCTCAGAAAGAGAGCCACGAATCAGAAACCAGGTCTACCAGGAAACCTTTATGCCAACAATAGATACCTGAAAAAATGGGTGTGTTTGTCTGCCTTTTTCGGGCAGAAACAATAGAAGAGGAAGATACAAGAATGAAGTACACTACCGTTCAAAAGTTTGGGGTCACATTGGGGAAAAGCACTGTACTTTTCAATGAAGATAACTTTAAACTAGTCTTAACTTTAAAGAAATACACTCTATACATTGCTAATTTGGTAAATGACTATTCTAGCTGCAAATGTCTGGTTTTTGGTGCAATATCTACATAGGTGTATAGAGGCCCATTTCCAGCAATTATCACTCCAAAAATGGTACAATGTGTTTGCTCATTGGCTCAGAAGGCTAATTGATGATTAGAAAACCCTTGTGCAATCATGTTCACACATCTGAAAACAGTTTAGCTCGTTACAGAAGCTACAAAACTGACCTTCCTTTGAGCAGATTGAGTTTCTGGAGCATCACATTTGTGGGGTCAATTAAACGCTCAAAATAGCCAGAAAAAGAGAACTTTCATCTGAAACTCAACAGTCTATTCTTGTTCTCAGAAATGAAGGCTATTCCATGCCAGAAATTGCTAAGAAATTGAAGATTTCCTACAACGGTGTGTACTACTCCCTTCAGAGGACAGCACAAACAGGCTCTAACCACAGTAGAAAAAGAAGTGGGAGGCCGCGTTGCACAACTGAGCAAGAAGATAAGTACATTGGAGTCTCTAGTTTGAGAAACAGACGCCTCACAGGTCCCCAACTGGCATCTTCATTAAATAGTACCCGCAAAACACCAGTGTCAACATCTACAGTGAAGAAGCGGCTGCAGGATTCTGGGCTTCACGGCAGAGTGGCAAAGAAAAAGCCATATCTGAGACTGGCCAATAAAAGAAGAAGATTAAGATGGGCAAAAGAACACAGACATTGGACAGAGGAAGACTGGAAAAAAGTGTTGTGGACGGATGAATCCAAGTTTGAGGTGTTTGGAAAAAGAAGAACGCTTGTGAGACGCAGAACAAATGAAAAGATGCTGGAAGAATGCCTGACGCCATCTGTTAAGCATGGTGGAGGTAATGTGATGGTCTGGGGTTGCTTTGGTGCTGGTAAGGTGGGAGATTTGTACAGGGTAAAAGGGATTCTGAATAAGGAAGGCTATCACTCCATTTTGCAACGCCATGCCATACCCAGTGGACAGCGCTTGATTGGAGCCAATTTCATCCTACAACAGGACAATGACCCTAAACACACCTCCAAATTGTGCAAGAACTATTTAGAGCAGAAGCAGGCAGCTGGTATTCTATCAGTAATGGAGTGGCCAGCGCAGTCACCAGATCTGAACCCCATTGAGCTGTTGTCAATGTCAATGTCAATGTCAAATTTATTTATATAGCACTTTACAACAGGCATAGAACTGCACCAAAGTGCTGTACAAGTGCTTGTGGGAGCAGCTTGACCGTATAGTACGCAAGAAGTGCCCATCCAACCAATCCAACTTGTGGGAGCTGCTTCTGGAAGCGTGGGGTGCAATTTCTCCAGATTACCTCAACAAATTAACAGCTAGAATGCCAAAGGTCTGCAATGCTGTAATTGCTGCAAATGGAGGATTCTTTGACAAAAGCAAAGTTTGATGTAAAAAAAATCTTATTTCAAATACAAATCATTATTTCTAACCTTGTCAATGTCTTGACTCCATTTTCTATTCATTTCAAAACGTATGGTGGTGAATAAGTGTGACCTTTCATGGAAAACACAAAATTGTTTGGGTGACCCCAAACTTTTGAACGGTTGTGTAGTTCGGCAGCTTTTGTTTGTTATCTAAACAGGAAGAAAAGTCAGCTGCGGTGTCATGTTGATGTTGAAGAAGGATGATATTCTTACATTTCCCCTGACTCATGTGTTCTGTTATAGATTATAGTTTGTTTGCTGTTACTTGCCTGACTGTTTTTTACATGATGCAAGCTTTGAAATCCAAAGTCAAATTCCTTGTCTGGACCCAAAAATTTGGTGAATAAAGTTGATTCTGATTCTGATTGTGATATTCTTCAATATACAAAGAAACTTTCAAGCTGTTGCTGAATGGGATCAGAATGAAGCAGACATGGAGAAACAAGGTAGCAGAGGGGAGCGTAATGCAGTAACCAGAAAATTAGAAATGATGACCAGGCAGCTTAGATATAGAGGGATGGAGGAGAGCAAACAAGAGGAACAGGAGGAAATAATCAGATGGGAAATGAGCGACAGCTGAGAACAATGAGAGCAGAGAGCTGGGGATGACTGACAGGGAGGAAGAGATCTAACCAAAGAAACAAGACAGAACCAGGAACTTTTTTTATAACTAAAATTCACAAACCGGTCCACAGAACAACTAACATCAACAAACACTAATGCATAAACTAATGAAAGCACGATGCAAGAAGCACAGGAACATTGAAATACAAACACTCAAGAATCAGGACAATTTACATTGTCTGTTTTCTTTTGTCATTTTAATTTACCTTTAACTTAATGACAGACATATTTGATTTAAGTTCACATTTCTATCATTTGTGCTTTCATTTCTCACAATATCCATGTGTCATGAAATAAAATGTTTAGCATTGTCAGATTAATTCAAACAGATGCGGGTTTCAGGCTGAAGCAAAGGGATAAACGTAATTTAGAACAAAGGTTGATCATTTAAATTCATGTTTTTAGCTAATATCGTGAAAAACTACTTTTCAAAAGTGATTGAATTGTTAATGAGCTTGCATCTTAAACCAACCCGTTTCTTTCTTAAAGAATAAGGAGGGAAAAAGAAAACAAAGAGATAAAACTGGAGATCATCATGGCCACAACCAAAACACATAATGTCCAAACTGAATGCTGTAAAATAACCAGAGATAAAGCAGCTAAAGATGAGAGCATGTGGAGTAGTCCTAAAGGCCAGTTAAACCACAGAAATACACAATAGTTTGAAACTGTCCTGATTGTTTTTTTTGTGAAGGACCCAACTGCAGCGCTAGACCAGAGTAACTCAATAATTTTATAATAAAATAAGGAGAACCTAAAGAGAAAACAAAGAAGAACAGGTCTAAGAAGATCAGGTAGAGTACCAGAGCAAGACAGCAGCATGGCAGTAAACAGTAGAATCCAGCAATGGACACTGAGAACAAGTAAACTTAACTACTGAGGGAAGAGCGGAGAATGTCATGGGATGCAGGAGAGTTCATCAGGGGCAAAGTGGTACAGCCAAGGCAGAAGAAAAGCGGAGATACTGAGGGAGGGAGACAAGTTAACCTAAATGGAGCTGAACTAAGACCCAAAGAAACGACTAACCAAGGGGAAAGTTTAACAATGATCTCAGAGAAATAAATCCAAATGTAAAAAGATCAAAACGCAAGAATAAACTAAGAAACTAAACAGAGTAATGAACTAGTATGGAAACACCTTAGAGACAATAGCAAGAATAGAGAAATTAACAGGACCTACTAAAACATGATAAAAAACAACGGTAAGATCAAAATACAGAAACAAAAAACACAAAAACCTGTAAAATAGGACGGTAAAAAAACTTGAGTTAAATTTATTCTAGATTTACCAGATTATACTGGAAGTTTGGATAGCAAGGCAAATATTTACCCTCAGTTATCAATTGTTTCATTAAACATCTTTGTTTCACTATTTCACTCCATAAATAAACCATCCATCGTTATAGTGTGGGGATCTATGGCTAGTTACCAAAAAAACATCACATAACATTAAAAAATGAATGATGTCAGGACCGTTCACTGCTGCTCTACAAACTGATTCACTGGGATGTAAAGTCTGAGTAATTGTGAGTAAGTTGCATAACTTATCTGCAAGGGCATGAGCTCATGAGGAAGGTTTGAATATGACCCTTTTAGGGAACTTTGGTGTTGGGCGGAAGATTTTTGCTGACTGATCTTAACTTGGTGTTGTCGTATCAACTCTGGACCATCTGACTAAACATCTGCGAGGACCACGGCCCGATAACACCCTCTGATCAACGCCGTCCCACCTCTCCGTGGATCTCAGCAGACTCACGTGTTGGAAACCTTGAAGCAGCAGCCGCTGCAGAGACTTGGACATGGCTGCTGAAGGAAAACGGGGATGTTTGTGTGTGAATACCACAGCGAGAGAGGAGGTGATCTCATAAAGCGGCGGAAGCTGTGGTCACCATCCTCCCACACACACAGTCACCCATCGCATGTGAGCTCTCTAAACACAACAAGCAGCTGTCCCACACACACCTCTGCTGCATCATCTGACTGATAAACACCAACCGGGAGCAGGAGTGAGGAACTTCTCCATGGCTCCTCGAATTACCATTCCTTGAAGAATGAACATCCTGCTTTTCTCTGAAACTGCTCCAGGTTCTTGTGCAGCCTGAGTGCAGGTTTGGACCTGTTCAGGTAGAAACCTGTGAGTGAGGTCGGGCCATGGCGAGGAAACCTGACAACTCAGCGTTTTTGTTTTCCCTCAAGCACAACAAAGCTGCTTACAGACACTGAAATTTAAGTGCATTGGCTTTCATCATATATGAAATAACACCAATAACATTATCTAAAGCTGTGTCCTGCAGAATGAACAAGGAAAACTCCCCAAGATCCCTGAGCTGGCAGCAATACCTCCCAGAGTCTCTTTACTCTACTTCACTGCGTTGCTTCGGTTTTGTAGATCTGTTTCTGTTTAGCTTTCTGAAGTTTCTAACAGAGAATTTCACTCAGGTTGAGACCAGGGCTTTGACTAGGACACTGCCAACCCCATGTTTCTCATCTTTTTCTGACATTCTGTTGCAGTTTAGCTGCTGTGTGACGGATCATTGTTCTGCTGACGACCCGGCTCTATAGCCTCAGATGTGACTGTGCCTATAGTTGAGTTCATGGACCGTTCAATGACTGCAAGGTGCCAGGTCATCTGGAAAACCAGCCCACATCATGAGCCCTCCACCTCCGTTACCTGTTATAAGCTGCTAAGGCGTGTTTGGCTTTCTGCAAACATGGAGCTGTGCGTTAAGACCAAACATGTCTACTTTCAAGAAATGTTTGTAAAACTAAGTCATGCTGCTATTATGTCTTTGGAGAGAAGGCAAGGCAAGGCAAATTTATTTCTATAGCACATTTCAGTACAAAGACAATGCAAAGTTCTTTACTCTGCTCTGTCTTCTGTAACCCCCAGTCGGTCGAGGCAGATGACCGTTCATACTGAGCCTGGTTCTGGTTCTGCTGGAGGTTTTCCTTCCCGTTAATGGGGAGTTTTTCTTTCCGCTGTCGCTCCATGCTTGCTCAGTATGAGGGATTGCTGCAAAGCCATGTACAATGCAGACGACTCTCCCTGTGGCTCTACGCTTCTCCAAGAGTGAATGCTGCTTGTCGGGACTTTGATGCAATTAACTGGTTCCCTTATATAGAACATTTTTGACCAATTTGTATAATCTGATTGAATCTGACTTTGTAAAGTGCCTTGAGATGACATGTTTCATGAATTGGTGCTATATAAATAAAATTGAATTGAATTGAATTGCTCAATTTACATGTTTAAAATATAGGAAAATAAAACAGAATAAAAGCAAGTTGGAATAAAATGTAGAAACAAAATAAAACATGGGAAAATAGAAATTAAAAGCAAATATTAAAATAAGTTAAAAGAGAAAAGGTTTTCTCATAAAAACTCTGCCTGTCATTAAAAGTTAGCATTTAATTTGCCCACTGACGCATGTAGAGTCTGAGATTCCTTCCAGGATAATCGCTCGCTCTAATTTATACTAATGATCTTTAACCTTCTTTTCGACTCTTTTCCTTCCCCTCACATCCAAACAAATAAAAATAATATGACAACTAGAGTTTAGGGAAGATTTGAATAAACAGCAAATTGGGGGGAAGCCCTTAAAATTGACACTGGGAGAAGAAAGGCGATAAAAAAGAAGGTTTTTGTTCTTGCATCACAGTGACAGTGCCTCCTCTCCTTCCCTGTGTACCAACACAGTGAGTCACTGCAGGCAGGAAGTATCGAGACGCTTCATGGCTTTGTGCCGCGTGGAAGACAGGAGGGACTGGAGATGAAACCTGAGAGGGCAGAGCAAAGGGCCGGGGAGGGAAGAGGAAGGAGGACTTTCAAGATTTCCCTTATGTAGCAGAGCGGAAGCCGATAGTGACAGAGTCAGGGCTTTTCAGGACGCTTCCACTCTCGCTGACGTAGGAATTAAAGAAAAAAATCATCACGTTTCACCATCTCTGACTGTAAGAAAGCACACAAAGCTGCGATTACATTTTAAAGATTAATTCATTGTCACAGAGAAAAAAATTCCAGCTGCTTGGAAAATCAAACTGATAGAAAAAAGGAGAAGAAATCAACCTAAATTGATTGTGAAAAAGAACAATTACAAAGCAATTAAAAATGGAAACCATGAATAATGTGAACTGTGTCTGGAGAGGTTGTTTAATCAAAGCAGTAATTATGAAACTCCAGTTTCCAATAAGTTTCAAGCAGAGCAGCTTTACAGGAAGACTTTAGACCGATAAAGCTGACTGGCATCACTGGCATGTATCACAGATTAAAGTTTAGTTTCAGGTTTGCTTTTAGATTTATTCAAGGTCAAACATGTGACCTTCCTTCTTACAAACAACGGTCCAGGTTAACTTTGCTTTATCATTATTTTCCAGGTATAAAATGAGCTCAAAGAAGCCAAATGTTTGATTGCAACCAGAGAGAATTGTACAATATTCAGCACTTGATTATTGTTTGAGCATAAATGTGTAATATGTTTATGTTAAACTGTAAATGTTCCCAAAATGCTTTAATTTTGCAGGTGTTTCTACCCTTTGATTAACTTCTTTTTCAGTCCTTAAAAGAGTTATTTTTAACATCTGCTCCGTTAAGTCTTTAGCATCATAGATTGAAAAACGCAGCCTTATAAAAGTATTTCGGGTGTTGGTGTTGGAGGGAACACCCAGAGGCGGGGCGCCATTCAGGTGCAGAGTCATGGTCCCACACCTGCTCCACAGACCTTCACTCAAATGGGAGCTCTTTCCCACGCCGTCGTCTAACGAAGCGGCGAGGAACCAGTAACCAATCAGGAGGGAGGTCACCTTCAGCTTCCATTCACATGGAAACAAAACCTCACATACCTGTGGCATGAATGGAGGGATGCAGCACATACCGTCTGTGTTACAACAAAAGAAGGCGGCACATGATGTCATTCAGAGTGACACACCTGAACACAACAGTTACTGTAGTTTTACAAGTTTACAACTGTGGAGCACAGAGAGCGCTTCGCTTTAACGTTTTAACAGCAATCAACATCTTCCTGCTGCTATCCATCAAGTTTATCCACAAATTTATTGTGCTATTTTGTTGTTGATTTTGTTTTAAATAAAGATCTTTAGTTTGCCATCAATAATTCGTATAAATATATCAACTGGCATAAAGACATTTTCTGCTAAATAAAAAATATATATTTCCATCAAATAATTGAATTTTTGTTTTCACAAGCTTATGTTAACCTTTAATCACCTGTGGAGTTCAGGTGTGGCAACCACAGGTAAACTCTGACAGGATCTGTAAAGCATATTTTAGTGTTTCCTTGTTGTTTGAAGTGTCGTTTACAATACTTGATTGTAAACGATTAAACCGTTATCTTTTTTTAACACTTCTTCTTCCGTTTAACTTGCTGGCACAAAACTACCGATCATTACTGCTTTTCACAGATACAGAAATATATATTGAATAATGTATTAAAAGTATTGTTACTTGTTGAATTAGTAATGCTACTAAGAATCATGATATGGGTTTCAGTAGTTAAAACTTGAAAGAGTAGAATATAATCAAACAAGTAAGCGGCCAATAAAAATGCTGATCTACATATTAATATCTCTGTGTTTTAAAAATGAGGCAGAGCTCCATGTTGAATAAACCAAAACAGTTTAATTAACAGGTTTCTCATCCGATGTTAGAGTCTCCAGCGGTCGTTGGTGACCGGTCCAGCAGAGGCTGAAGACACGCAGGACAGACAAGCTTTCTCACAAACTAAAACATAAAGGCAATAAGAGAGGCTGAATAACAGGACATTTATATTTTGGGCTGCTGTAAATATTCTGAGGGGAACCCCTGCATGCATCGGGAAACCTGCCTGCTCCACGCAGAACGACTCTGCCCTTAGCAAAGAGTAGTAAACTTGAAGTTAATTTTATTAAGTATAATTAAGTATAACTATAAGCTTAAGACTTAGTATTAATGTACTCAGTCTTAGACTTCTGTTTATTCTTTTCAGTATAAGTCAAGTAGGCCTATACTTAACTGTACTATTGTATATTTTGTAGATAAAATATAGTTTATAAAAGCAAACTTCAAGTACACTGCCTCATTTTGAATATGAAATAAGTATACTTGTAGTAAACTTGAATAAACTACTTTTTGCTCAGGGCGGCCAGGATTTGAACTTCGGACCTTCTTGCTGCAAGGCAGCAAAGCTAACAACTCATTTCTGGTGTGGTGCTTAGCAAAGTTTGCCATGCATGCTACCAAAATCAGACGAGTTGCATGCGGTCACCTAACTAGAACTGAGTTAAGTGGGATGATTAAATCTTTGATAAACTCATTTTATGTTAACTTGGAATTGCATAAATTGTAGTTTAGCAGAGAGCTAACTTAATTATTTTGGTCTAGCTTTGTTAGTTCTGTTGTAAACTAAAACATTTTCAGTCCAAAGCTAATATAACTGTGGTTTAAACATAGCTAACCTAGATAACCAAAGTTAAACCTTTTTTTTTTTTTTTTTTTTTTTTACAAATTCAAGTTTATCACTAAGCTAATTAATAACTTTGAGTTGCTCAGGTAGCTCTTAACTAAAAGATAACTCTTAGCATCTCAATTCCATCTTTGTTACACTAAACGTACTTTATCTGTAAAAGTGACAAATTTTATCGACATCAAAAAAAGCTTAACTTTGTATTTAAAAAAGCAGTTGGCTAAGAACTTTTGTAAGCATAGTCTGTATATCTCATGTATTTTTTCTCTATATACAAATACTATGATGACCACTAAACTTTTAACATTTTCCTTGTGATGCTTATATTGTATATTATATGTTCTTTCTTATGTATTTGCCTGCCTAGGGACTACGGATGAAAATTAGCTTTGTAGCTATAATCCGGCATATTTACATTTGTTTTTATACTGATGTTGATTAATGTGCTTTGTCCCTATTCAAATAAATAGATAAATGATTACTTGAAACATACTAAAACTTTAAATCTGTAACGTCTCATATTATTAGACCCAAACCGCAGAAACAGTTTAATTATACTGAATATACATGTTTGTGTTCTCTTTATCCTAAAGAATTTACAGAGCCCGCAGATCTGACCTCAAAATGTGTTTAAATCTGAACTTTGACCCCATGAAACTGACAGTCTCCATGTGAGTAAACACAACATCATTCTAAAACTGTTTAACACCAGTTTCAGTGTGTTTCAGGTAATCATAGTCAACCGCCGTGTGAAGTTTGACCTTTTTTACATCTGGCTAAAGTCGAGCAGCAGCAGTTGACAGTTACAAAGAGCCATGAAGACGGATTCTGACTCATTTTATCACCAAGACTGTAGAAACACACCCAGTAAACACAAGGAATTCACTTTAATCGGATGACAGACAAGCCCTCTCCCCTGTGATGAAACATTGGTCATGAGTGGCACACTTCTCCTTCTGTCTTTGACTTTCTTCAGCTTTTTTTGTGCTTCAACATCCGTTTACTCATCATGTTCAACAGAAGAAATAAAATTCCAGTCTGAATTGATCTTTAAGGTATTAGTGTTACCTAACTCACTGATTAATATGACAAGTTGTGCTTGGGCCTGCTGATTGTGTCGCTTCTTTTATTAAACAATGATTTGTTCCTACATCCGGCACGTTTTCAAACATAAAAGATTATTTTACTATGGGCTATTATCGATAATGACTCACTTTAGAGGAATGTTGCTTCTGAACTTTGCTTATCAGGACAGATAAAGATTTCTGTCTGCAAAATGAAGGTCTAACGTTCTTGACAAACTGGCTGCGCTCTTATTAAAGCACAGAGAGAAGATAAAGGAATGGCAGGAATGTTGGCACGCTCCGAGAGACAGTTAAACGTGTGGTGCAACACAAACACACCTTCAATTTCACCCTAGGCTTTTTATTATTCAGGATGAAACATGAAAATGGGGGGAGGGGGGGGGAGCCTGCAGCCACACAAATCAACTCTGGAAAATTACAGTTAGGAAGTTCAGTAGGAAGTTTAAAACCAACAAGCAGTGATCCTGAATCTTCATTTTTTTCTTCAGATTCACCTCAAGTGCCGAAAAAAATGAGAAAGAAATTAACTTCGTAAAGTAAGAGCAGAAAGGTTTCATCTCATTAAAGACTTCCATATTTGTTTATTTTTCTAAAAAACATTATGTAATATTATTATACCATTTCCTTCCCCTGTTCAGAGGTGTAGCTCGCCTTTTTATTTCCATTTCCACAATACAGAACAAACAGAACAAGGTGGCAGAGAACACAGCCTAAAAGAAGCAGAAGAGAGATAAACCTTGTTTCCATCCCCAAACTTGGGCTCTGATGTCCGACACAACAGCCACAAATCAAGGACAGGAAAGTCTCCAGCTTAAACATGAATTCATAAAGAGAATATGTGAATGTTTATTTCTCCAGAGACCAGAACAGAGTCAGGAGGAACCTTGTCTGAGAGCAGCAGCTTCGAGACAAACTGGCACCCGGCGGGGGGATTTAAAAGTGCCCTTTGTTGAGCCCTGTATGCAGGTAGTTTCTAATATTAGAGACTGACTCTAAAATTCTGGCAGAGCTCAGATGTTCCAATTTTTGCCCCACTTCTGACCAGCATTGTTAGGCTGATATGGTAGCAGCCCTAAGGTGGCAAAAGTCTCACATTTCTACATATAATTATCTATAATAGGCTCATTTTTTGCTTGTCAGCTTTTAAATTCACCTCAGGAGCGTCTCTGTCAAATGTTACTCTGAGGACAGCGTCTGTCTCACCACCCAGACTCCCTGAGGCGTTCTGCAGCTAGCTTAGCTCCCGTCGCCCCAACATGTGGTTGGGACTTAAAAAGTCACCTCCAGCTACTGCTAGACATGCGGTGGTTGGGGAGGGCAATCTGTAGCAGTGTCCAGTCAGTGCTTTTAATGAAACAGTTTAATATGTTGAATTACAGCATGAGGTCAGAATAACACATGAAGCTGAGGCGCAAGTTCAATCGAAGAAACTCATCGCCTGCCTCCATTCAATCAGAGTCCGATACGCCTCTGATGTGAGCCAATCAGCTACGAACCGCACCTCCATGAAGCCAATCAGCATCTCGCGCTCATCTTAAAAGCAACTTCAAATCCACGTCTCAGCCTGCTAACCAGCAAGCGCAAACGGATTGCGTGTTGGATTTCGAATCAGATGTCCGATTCAACCCACCCCCAACCCCTTCTCCACCATCATAGCTGAGTCCATCTAGCTTCCAAGACGTTCCTCCATCCTCAACCCATCAGAGTGTTTTCTCCCTTCAGTCTTCATCACTCCCTATCGCCTGTTATTGGTCCGGCAGAAGACCACCATGTTGGGCCCGGTTCTGCCAGAGGTTTCTTCCCAAAGGGGAGTTTTTCCTCTCCACAGTCGCTTCAAGCTTGCTCATCATGGACAGTTCATGTAAACCTGTGTTTATCAAGTTGGACATCTATCTTAAACAGATCATATGGACTGAACAAACTTCTTCTATCTCCACTCCACCACCAGTTTCAGACCTGGGGGGGAACATCCCTGTTCTCATACATCTACTTATGCATATTAAAGTATAATTCAGCATTAATGTTCCTGCCGAGGTCTGAGCGCCAAAGACTTAAAATATTGTATCAATAAAATCCTTCTAATTGCCATTTCTTTCTCTGTGAGTTTTTCAGATTGAAATGATATTAAAAAGATCCATCCATCGTCTCACGCTTATCCGAGATCAGATCGCGGGGGCGACAGGTCCAGGAGGGAACCCCCAGACCTCCCTCTCCCCAGCGACGTCCTTCAGCTCATTCTGGGGGAGACCAAGGGGTTCCCAGGCCAGACGGGATAAATAGTCCCTACAACAAGTTCTGGGTCATCCCCGGGGTCTCCTCCCAGTGGAACGTGCCTAGAAAACCCCCTAAAAGAGGCGACCAGGGGGCATCCTGGCAGATGCCCAAACCACCTCAGCTGCCTCCTTTCGATGCAGAGAAGCTGCTCTCTGGAGGCGCAATCCACATTTTATCGGTCCAAACATGAAAAATAGTTCTACCAAAATGAGGAAAGAAGCTAAAACCAAAAATGTGTCTCCAAGAGTCAAATCTAAACACAGCCTAAAGATATTTGGAGATTTGGGGCTTCAATTCAAATTCAAAAATAATTTATTTATCCCAAATTAAATGTTGATGTAACTCATTTGGTGAAGGAGTTATGATAGATGGAGATCGTCTCCAGAACAGAACCAGCCTTCTTTATCGGGTTGTTGAGCCTTTTTAGGTCCCTGGCTCTGATGCTGCTGCCCCAACAGAAATTAGCTGGGATTCAAAAAAGGTCAGAGGTCAGAGGTCGAGTTGTGCAGATTTCCAGTAAATCACACTAGTTAGAAGCAGATCAGTGATATGATCAGTGAAGTTTCGATCAAACAATTGAAACTTGTTTTACTCAGGGAAGCAGTTTGAGGTTTTTCTTGGAATGAAACATGAAGGAGGTTTTCCCCAGCAGCTGATTCCGCTCAAAATAGACTTCAGCTTTCACAATGGCAGCCTAGAAACTGAAAGTCCAGTCCTGCTGCCAGTTTGGCCTGATTGCAGCAGGAAGAGATAAAAAATGGTTTGTTTAACCCAACCTGGAGCATCAGAGAGGTCTGGTTTATGTTCAGAGGTCAGTCCTTCAGCTCATCAGTGAATCACTCAGTAAACACGGCGCCGCCGCAGCTTTCCATGACGCTGCTGCTGTTTCTATACGCTCACGCTTTGGACCCATCATCAGAAAGTTTGACCCGTTAACACAGGCCTTAATGTTAACAGAGGCTTTAATGTTAACACAGGCTTTAATGTACGTCAACATTATGAGCCGTTTCCTGTTTATTGGTCATCTGCTGTCTTATCAGTTCATTGTGGGACTTCTGGGCTGATAGCAGGTCTGCTGACACGTCTGCGTTTCCTTTAATGAACTTTCCACTAATTTCTTACATTTGAACGTGTGTTTTGGCACCAACACCACCTTCTGCAGCACATTTCAGCTAAAAGTTACGTTTCTCAGCCAGGCCAGCTGCCTGTTCTGCTTTGCTTTTCTAAAATTTCTTCACAGGTTTTACTCAGCATAAGTTTTCACATCGACTGTAACCGTTTCAGCTATTTTCAGCTCACAGTATTTTCTATTTAAGTTGGCAGTTTTGTTACAATTTCTAATGTTTCTGATGATTTATTACATTTCAGACACTTTTCTGCAGCTTCTTTCTCTCGGTTTTCAGCTGAAGAATTCAGCTTACAACATTCACTCTGCAATTTCACAACTAATGCATATTTTTCCTTTCAGAAATTGATCTCTATTCCTGGTTTTATCAAGTATTTAGCATTTTGTGTTGAGGACGTGTTGTAGGGGTAGCATCAAGCCTCAATATTTCAGATATGGTAGAACCGGTGCAGAGTCTGTACAGTAAATAATATGTTTATCTGAGAAAGGCTTCCTATTTTATTGTGTACTTTTTTTTAATTGTCATGAATGACTACAAGAAGGAGTTCAGTTTGTTTTTCTCTTCCGGAGCAATTTTATCTGCATTCATCTCTAACTAAGATTGATTTTTAGCTTTGGATTTTATTCTCTATGTTTTGTTATGGTTTCTGATATTTTAAATCTTCTAATTTAGGTTTGTTTTGGTTAAAATTATAATTTTTTTCTGTCTTGTGTATTTTTAGATCTGTTTTGTCCAGACTTTGATGCTTTTAATATTGTTGTCTTTTGTTGTTTAATGTTTTGTTCCTACGGCAAGTTTTTTAACTCTCTTTGTGTTTCACTGAACCTGTTGACTCGGATTTTCCCGTCAGTTTCATCTTATTTAACGTCTGTACTTCAACTTTCCCCAGATTTATTACTGCAGAATAAAAATTAGACAAATATAAACGTTTCATACTGACTAAATGAATTAAAAGTTACATTCATACATCTGAAATGTTCCCTAAACTGTCTGAAGTTCTGCCCTCCTCAACGTTTTGACCTGAACTGCATATTTCTGGCCTGGTTTCTGTGTTTCTCGGTGTGCTGATAAAGTCCGTTTCATGCGTTTTATTTCCAGCTGCCAGTCGGCAGAAAGTGAACTCCTGAAATACCTCCTCACTCCTCTTTCTCCCAGCGTCTGGATGCTCCGTCTGAGGCGGCTGCCAGCTGGAAGGACTCCAGATCTGCTCCTGTTCGTCTCTCTTTCTCTCAGAAGATACACTAATGGTGTCGGCACGCCGTTGTTTTGTGAATGAAACAGGAGGAAAGAGTCCTCCTCCGCCTTCCAGAGGCTGAAAGCAGATGGCCGCAGGGCTAATGTCAGACAGACGGTGTAGAAATCTGGGCTTTTCACCGCTCAGGTGGATGACGGCATAAAAAATTTCGTCCTATCACTTTTTTTTAAAAATGGTTTCAGCCTCGTTTTGAATTGGTGGCTCATTAACTCACAGAAAACATGTTTTCTGTGGAGTTACCTGGAACAACAGGTGCTCTCCAGCCTAAACTACCGGACCTAAAACACAGGAGGATCGGGACCAATTTAGAAAACCTGCTTCAGTCAGGCTCTGATATCCGCTGACATCCCTGAGATACTAACCACCAAGCTTTAAACGCCAATGCTCCGGACACACACCTGTAATCAGACCACAATGAAGGGACCGTTGTTTGGACCCCGGCCCATAAACTGCAATGTCAGGGTCCAGGAACTCAGCAGGAACTCACCTCCTCCCCGCCTCCGCTGCACCTGAGACCGAAGAGGTGCACCCAGGAAGCTGACACAGAAGGTCCACCGGGCCTGATGCTTCTTTCTCTGATTATTTCTCACCACAGTCGTTGCTGCCATTGACTTTAAGCTATTTAACTCTATTTGTTTTTCTTCACGTAGAAGGTACACCTGGTCCAATTGTCTTTTGCTCGTTTCTCTGTGGTGGACAGTGATCGACAGAGCTTTTGCTGCCATGAACTTGATGTTGTCTTAGAGTTTGATGTTTTAGACAGCATGAAAGGAGCCTGACTTCCTGATGTTTCCAGACAAAAAGAAAAAGACCAGATGTTCTTCAGCTCTTTTGCATTTGCTGCTTTCTTTTCTTCCAGGTGTCAGGTTTAGGTTTCTAATTTTTCCATCCGTTCTACGTTTCCGTACGGTTCCACAGACAGAGTCTAAATGTTGGGCTCACCGAGCTTTTTCTGTGGAAGCTTCATCCAGATCTTCCATCTCTAACTGAACTTTTTAAATTAAAGCTCAAGGTTTTTCTTTTTTTATTGAGGTGGGCTTTTAAAGGTGGAGTCTGCGATTTTTTCAGAAGTTTTCTCAAGTCCCTTTTCGATTAACTGTGCATGCTGAAGACTTTCTTACCTGCTCTTCCGCTCTTCACGGCGATCACGTGACAAAATCTCCCAAATCCTCTCTGGTCTTGTTTCTTTCTACTGAGTCCTTCCTCTTCTTCTCATAAATTTGTACTCGGTTTGCTTTTTGCGACTCTCAGCCACGTTCAAAGTCTACGGTGATAGCAGCGAAGCTACAATGAATGGATAACACCGCTAACCGCTAAGCTAACCGGATACAAAAACACTAGAAGTGCGCAGCCAGCAACAACAAAACTCTGACCAATCACTGCCCTTCGGACCGAACGGCAGGGATTGGTCAGAGTTTTTACAGGCCTGCAGCTCCACAGAGATCTATTTTTTAACCACTTTTCATCTAAATACATTATTTATTGACTATATTATGTATTCAGTATGACAAAAAGTGTTTCTAAACAGGATTACCAACTATAGCTTTAATTCTGGAAACTGCAGCCCTTCTGCTTTGATCTACCCTGTTTTAGCCTGTTTTCAGTGTCTCTTTTGATCTCTGTGTTTTTATATATACTGATTTTCTTAAGCCCTTTGCTCACCAACCCTGTAGATGTGAATCTGCTTTTATTTTGCTGTTTCTATTCTCTTGGTGGACAGCTCTATGGTTCAACCGTTTGTTGTTTTTAAGTGGGCCTTATAAATAAGTCATCAGGTATTATATATAGACCAGTGTTTTAATGTCAATGCGGTTTGCACGTTTGATTCATAGGAAAAAAAATTTCACGAAGGTGTTGGAGGTTCTGAGTGAGCAGAGTAATGTGGGGTGGGTGATAAACGGACAATGAGGTGAGAGCCAACCAGTCTCTGAAGACGTAATGGAAGGACTGAGGTCACGCTCTGTGGAGATGGATGGTGCTGGGTGGGAGGCATGAAGCACTGTAACGCCTCTGAATAGTTCAGATTCATCGACCCGGTTAAATTATCGCTCCTGCTGACAGGTCTGTCCAGGTTTCTGTTAAAAATTAAGTTTCTGGTGACCCTTTCCTCTCCAAGATATAAGAACATTTGTCCTGTTTCAGCCTGAATCGGGTCTTTGTGAGCCGAACAGAAACGGGGACAAGAACTGTGGCAGTCAGCAGCCAGTTGGACCGGGTCCACCTGTTAGATAATGTCAGAACTTTCTAACAAACACTCACAGAAGCAGCTTTTCTGACACTTTATTCTGCATCATTTTCTTTCATCAGTTAAAACTTTCTCTTTCCTCTGCAGGTTCTGGGCCTCGGATGGATCCATTTCTGCCTCTCATCACTTCTTGCACATCACCCGGTTCATTTCATATCTAACGTGTTAAATATCGGACCCTTGATCTCAAGTACTGACTCAGAGCTCCTTCAAGACATCCAAACACGTTAACTGAGAGGATTTTAGATCTGGTGAGTCGCTGGAAAGAGTTTATTCCTGTTTTGGAATACTAAACAGGCTCAACAGGAAGACAAATGCTCTGTTCTGGATCCATTAGCAGAACTCTGTTTGGACTGTGAAGACGGGCAGCGGTAAACGGCTGATATAAGCAGCGACGCTGCAGCATCCAGACCATGGAGCTGCTCCTCTTTTGGGAAGATTTCCTCTGTGTTTAGACGATGAAGACGTGAAGCTTTCTCCTCCGCTGCTGGACGTTCGGCTCACGTTCTCCTGCTTAGCGCTGCTGTCTTCTCTGACATGACGCAGATGTGAAAACCGAGAAATATTCCTGTACGTGAGCTTGTCCCTGTAAGATGTGGGATTTAATACATTTTCTCTGATTCTGATGAAAATATTTACGGGTTTTAAGTTGTTTTCTGGTGAAAAGATTCAGATTTCTTTTTATCTTAATTCCTGCGTTGATTTAGAAATTATTTCCTGTCCCCATCAGTTTGTCCCAGTCAGCTCACCTGTGTGCTTCCCTCTGGGCGGGTTATCCTCTACCTGAGTTCCTCTCACCTTTTCCATAACAATTAAAACTTTCTTTAGCTTAACAGAGCAACTTAAGTCGCATTTCTGTGTGTTTAGGCTTTAACAAATGAGCTCTTACCTCATGACAAACAGTGAAAGCACAAAGATGCAAAGGGTTCATTAAATGCATCAACTTGTCTGAGTCTCGCTCCAAAGGTCAGACCCATCCACACAGATTTAAACACCAGAACTATGAAATAATATTTCAGAGTTTTTTCCACTTAAATCATTCTCAGCAACAAATACATTTGTATATCAGACAGATATGAGCCAAGTAAACACAAAAGGCAGTTTTCAAGCAGAAAAAGCTCTCCAAACTAAAGTGATCCTTTAAATCTTGTTTAGGTTTATATTGGTTGAGTTAAGAAACCTTTGTTTAATTTGTTAAAACACGACCAGAGCAGCTTTACCGTTTTCCGCTTTAGGATCCCCTTGGATTGAGCTAACATCAGCGGCGTTTAGAAGGACGGTCTTACCCGGGACAAAATGTATCCAAGAGCCGCCCCTGCTGTGAACACAGGAGTACCACGATGCTGGCAGCTCTATAGATATACACTGTGAACCCAAAAAAGTTACCAGAACCTTTTTGATAAACTGAAAAGACAAATTTTTCAGAACGTAACAGTTTGGATTACATGCTTCTTGTATCTTTTGATAACAGTTAAACTGAAGTGTTCATTATGTCAACTCAAATATTTGCACTTAATATGACTCACAGCTTTTTATTAAAACAAATCAATTATTGTCAGTTACTACGACGTAAAGTTTAAAGTTTTCAAACCACAGGAATAAGTTCACAGAACTTAAAACAGTAAGTACAAAACCACGTAATTTTTATGTTAACCAAACTCGTCGTTTATTAGTTTGTGTTGTGTAATTGTTTTAAGTACAGATTGTAATTGTTTTAGTCAAATATGTTGAGTTAGTGTACTTAACACCATGTAACTTAAAACTTAACATTTTTGAGGCAGTTGATTGCCTCAAATAAATTGAGAATAGCTGACTTACAGCAAAAATTCAAACATCTGCTAGAACAATATTTTCTTTTAGCACACCGCGATGTTGAAATTAGAAAAATAAATAAATATTTTTAAATTAAAAGAAATAGAACAAAAAATATTTAGTCAGGAAAATAAGCTGAGTAATAATAATAATATTGATACATAATAATAAATAATACCAAAATGAAATTATCTTTCGTTACAGCTATACATACAAACAAAACAAAAAATGTGCCTTTTTCCTTTCTCGCTAATACCTAGAACCTAGCTAGCAAAGCAACAGGGCAGCAATTAAGGTGCAATTACAATAATGTTACTGATTGTTTAAGAACATTTTCACTTACAACTCTAATTCATTAACTAAAATAGCTGTATCATATATTTCCTGGAGTGTTGCTCGTACAGTCATGCATATTTCTCTCACATTGTGTAAATCAGCAGCTGTATTTCCTCCATTTTTATATGAACATGCCACAGTATCAACAATTGTGCAACACTTTCTGAAAAGTCAATCCTCTGTTTCTTTAGAACTTAACTTTAGATTAGCTTGTTCTTCATTGCTTATTCAGTGTGCTGCGCCGTCTCTGTGTTCGTGCCGCTGTCACGTTGGGATCTTGTCTCATAACAGCGTGTTCAGCAGCGTGAGAAGATGCAGCTCAGGCTGTTTTCTGCTCACACCACCAAAGCCTCTTCCTCAGGCTGTGGAGGGAAGCAGGATCTGACCGTGGATCAGTGTTCCTGCTCGTTCTGGATGCTGTTGTGATAGTCGGAGCAGAAACGTTGCAGCCGCTCCACCCAGAGTCTGACAACAAGCCGCTGGAGCGCTGCCAGCTCCTCGCTGACCTGAGGAGGCCGCAGCCTTGGCAGGAGGCCAGTTTGGCCGTTCCTGCATTAAAAGGCTGTTCTGGGATCCATGGTACCGACACCGACCGCTGCCACTGCACTCCAGGATCCTGATTCTCTGGCACGATAATGACACACATGTGGCTTCTGAAGTTTCTGTGCTTTTTAAACATTCTTTGTTAATCCAGAACAGAGCCCATGGCGGGAGAACCTGCAGAGACCTTCACGCTCAGTCTGACATCTTATCAGGTTCTTATTTAGCTCTTATGATTCTCTGGTTTGATGGTTCTTATGTAGGATCCATTCTGATGCCGTAGTTCTTCACATCGTCAGCAGATGTCCTCAGCTGAACTGCTCCAGCTCAGGGTTCGGCTGCTTCATGTGCTCCAGTTGGCGCCGTCTAATCTGCCTTTACAGCATGGTTCCCCTCTCTGTGGACCATGACAGCCAACCAGGTCACAGCTCGCTGGTCTCTGTGGGTCTGCTGCTCATTAGATGGTTGTGTTGAACCCCAACACATCTCCAGAATGCAGGATGCTCCTCCAGCGTGTCCCTGAGTGGATTTACAAACTAAAATTTAACTTTTTAGAATATTTTGGGAGCCTTGGCTTCTTCCTCTGAGTGGCCTTTCAGCCCATGCTGGTCCAGGACTTTCTTCGCTGTCTGCAGTTAATTTGCCCGTCCTGCACTCACCACACATTTATCTGTTGGATAAAAGTATTTCGATTTTGGCATTTAGCAAATCTAAATACTTTTGGGTCGTGTTAACTGACCTAAACAGAAAATTTTAGTCCCGATTTACAATCAGACAGATATTAGATCATGTATTTTTACACAGCGCAATTAAATATCTAGTTTGAACTGGAAAAGAACTAATTTTTGATTTAAGAGAGCAGAAACCAGAGCAAGATGTAAATCAGATTTATTTTATCGTTTTAAATATTTTTCTTATGAGAAGATTTACCATCAGATTTAAAAGTTCACGAGTTTTAATCCTAATTTTCTGCTGTGTCTGACAGGAGCTCCTCAGGGAAGAGTATTTGTCTTACAATTTGAAAGTTGTGGGTCCGATTCCTGCTGTACAGAATGTTGAAGTCCTTCCACTGGCTCCCTGGATCTGAGAGAATAGACTTTAAAATCCTTCTGTTAGTCTATAAATCCCTGAATTAGCACCTAAATACATCACAGACTTGTTATCAGTGCATCAACCCTCCAGACCACTCAGGTCTTCTGGCTCCAGCCTGCTCTGCAGAACCAGAACCAGAACCAGACATGGAGAAGCAGCATTTAGTTCCTATGCTCCACTGATCTGGAACAAACTCCCAGAAAACTGGAAAAGTGCTGAAAGCCTGAGTTCCTTTAAATCAAGATTAAAACACATTTTTTTAGGATTGCCTTTGACTGTTCTAATTAAACTGTTTTAAACATAATTAGTTCAACTTTGTAGTCCAACTGTTTTTAATGTTTGCTTTTAGTTTCTATTTTCCCATGTTTTATTTTGTTTCTACATTTTATTCCTATTTGCTTTTATTCTGTTTTATTTTCCTATATTTTAATCATGTAAAGCTCTTTGCATTGTCTCTGTACTGAAATGTGTTATCCTAATTAATTTGCCTTGTTGGTCAAGGCGGTTAACCTCAAGTTTTGAGTGAAACAGGGAGAAAGTGGTTCTGCTTTAAGGGGCTTTGGGTTGCCGGTATGACAGGAGAACTGCAGGATAAGTTCAGTCTCTGATCAGAACCCAGCAGAACCGCAGCTTTGTGTCTGAAGCTCAGCCTGAAAAGGTTTCAGTCGGTTTTTTTGTCCCGAGTGATTTTCCAGCAGCTTTTCTCTGCTGTTGTCACGTAAAGAAACTTGACATGTGTGTTTGTGTCGCCACATGTTGTTGTGGGAAACATGAATGTGCGTCTTTGTTTTAGTGTCCACAGCAGCGAGGCGTCCTGCGTCATCAGGGGAACCCTGGTCACCGCCGAGGGATGGAGAGGACCTGCAGGGATGAAGTGATGCGTGGAGGGATGGAAACAGGCCAGGAGCTGAAGAACGGGGCTAAAACGGAGCGACACTGGCCCCTGCTGGGGAAAGGAGAGAAACGGACCTGAGGAGCGTCTGGAAGCAGGCAGGATGGGATAAAGATAAGCAGATAAAAGAACAGAAATCCACCTGGAGCTTAAAACTCCTCCTGGATCCCTGCATCAAGAAGCAGCGTCTAACAAACCTACTGTCCAACATCTCCGTCTGCATATTTCTCTGACATGATCTGCAGGTTTATCGTTTCTTTTCAATACATATGAGATTATGCATTTAAACATAACATTTTACAGCAAATATTCATCGTTGCTGCTCCTCAGATGTCAGAAATCAATCTGTTTAGTGTGAAAACAGACAAAGTTGTGTCAAAGCAAGTCGAGGGAGGTGGTGACACATTTTATGGCTTTAAACCAACAATAAGAGCCTAAAGTTAAAGTTTCTCTTCAGGCAGCCGTCAAGTCAAAGTCCACGTTTTTAAAACAGGCCACAAATGCTTTCTGAGTTTCTCTGTACTGCAGTAGTTTCTGCAGGCTTCCTCGAACCATGCTGGCAAACAACAACCCAGACGTGTCGCCTTTCAAGGCCTGCAGACCAGAGGTGTCAAGCCACTAAATACAAATACTTTCTTCTTTCACTTTCTTCTTAGACTTATTTTTCAGCCTACTTTTTACTTCTACTCCTTACATTTTCATGCAATTATCTGGACTTTCAACTCCTTACGTTTTGAAAATAGCCTCATTACTTCTATTTTATTTCAGCTTGTTTTCGTTCTGGCTGTTCATTTTACCAAATGAAACATTTATTAAATGTTTCTAAAGAGACCAACTGATGGAGTCAGAAGGTTTCCACGTAGGTTTCCTTCAGGTGTTTAGAAAAAATCATTGATGCATTTTAACACATAAATCTGGATCTTTGCTGTTTGGCTCAAAGAAACCAGAAGCTGCTGATGTAACAATCAAAAGAAGAGTTAATTAAAGTTAATTGATGTTTCAGTGAAATCCTGCTTCACAGTGGAGGTCAGTTTCTGCAGGGAAGGAAGGAAGTAGATCCTGACTCTTCTCAAACCCGTTCACACTGAGCCTGGTTCTGCTGGAGGTTCTCCTCCCTGTTAAAGGGGAGTTTTCCTCTCCACTGTCACTTCATGCATGCTCAGTATGAGGGATTGCTGCAAAGCCATCAACAATGCAGACGACTGTCCACTGTGGAGTGAATGCTGCTTGGAGAGACTTGATGCAACCTGCTGGGTTTCCTTAGAGAGGAAACTTTTGACCTTAACTGTCTCCAGGATTTGATATAACTTTGTAAATTATGGAGCTAAATTGTGCAACCATACATTTACATAAAAGAGTTGAGGTGACGTGTTGTGAATCGGTGCTGTAGAAATAAACTCACCGGAGCTGAAAGGATGAAAAGCAGAACCAGCAGCAGCTCCAGCAACGGAGGACTGGAAATGTCCCTCACTCCCTCCGTAGTTCCCTTCCTAGGGCTCCTCCATAGACATCATGTAGGTAGACGCCCCACGGACTGGCGCTGCCTATTGGAGGTGACGTTTCAACGAGGCCGCCATCTTGGATGGGTCTCTCACGCGACCCCAGTGCATTCATTTGTACTGAGGAAGCTGTTTGCCCAACTAAAATAAATAATAACTACCTGTATTTTTACCTAATTTTCACACGGTTTGGTTTGTTACAAACGGCAGAGATGTGGTTATGATACAGGATGCTGTTACACATAAAAAAAACATGTTTAAAATGCTGAAATATGTTGTTTAAACAACATATTTAATATATTTATGGTATTTAACAGACAGACACATGGCATATTAATGTAAATATCATACTCAAATACTTTGTTTTTTGCTTTTAAACAAAGAGACGTGTGGTATTACAAATTAATACATTTGTAAATTAATACATTTTGTATTTTAATAAAGAAACAAATTGGTTTGTTCGTTTAAATGTATTTCACTCTCTCTCACATGTAACATTGAGCCTTCTCCCCACACCAACAATAATTTATTTATTAATAAATAATTTATTTATTTATTTATATTTCAGTGTCTCACACAACCCTGCTTGGAAATAGAGTTGGAGCTTAAAATCTATGAAAAACAACGCAGCTTCTTGCATGTGTTGGCACTCTGTAACTCCAGGGTACTTAATTTGGCAACGTGATTCAGCCTTAATTTGTGAAAGACAGCGATAACAGATTAATAAACATACAATTCTGGTCCATCTACTGGGTTTCTGCTTTGTTTTCACCAAGTAAAAACTCATCTGCAAAACCAATCTCAGCCCAAAATGGTGATCTGCACCACATCACTACTTTTGGTAGTTATCCCCAGTTATTGCAACCATAAACTGCAGAAAATATGGGTAAAGTTGCTCCCTCTGCGTTTACTCCTGTTGCCTCCTAAAGCAGCCTTACTCAGGATAGACCTATCCAAGATGGCGGCTGCAGCGCGTAATGAGGTGTCTATGTATCTAATGTCTATGGGGCTCCTCCGCAGGTTTCCCCCAACTTCTCAGATGTCAGAGAGGCTCATGTTGCCTTCCTCCTCCTCCTCCTCCTCCTCCTCCTCCTCCTCCTCCTCCTCCTCCTCCTCCTCCTGCTGGGAGACGGGATGTGATGTAAAAACACAGAAACTTTTTTTTTTTGTCTTTGGAGCTGATCTGATTTTCTGGATCTGGGTCCCGGAGCCTGAAACGGATCAAACCAGAAATTTTTAGGATTTAAAGTGACCGATCGACCATGATCCTGTGAGCCCCGCTGCCGGAGAAAACCCGGACCGAACGGAACCGAAACGAACCGAGGGGGGAAGAAGTTCTGAAGCCGCTGCGTTGGACCCGGAGAGAAAGTGCGTAAAACAGGTAAAAACTTCCTGAAAGTCGCAGAGAAGGTTCGGTTTTCCTCCTGACAGCAGATCCGGGGTCGGCGCTCCTCTGAGAGGCCTGCTCAGAACTTCTGGGTTCTGATGATCCGGGGGGGGACCAATCACTGCGGCCCGGATCAGGAGAGCAGAACCAGAGAAGCTGGGTCTGGTTCTGTGGAGGAACCAGAACCTGGTTCTTGTAGCAGTCAGACAGCTGCTGCTTCAGGGTCTCCAGCTGATCCAGAGCAGCAGAGGAGAGCAGGAAGATCATCTTATTAAGGTGGATTCATTCATTTCTTTGTTCTGCTCCATGTTAGACTGCAGCTGCGGTTCTTGGTCCTCCTTTAGGTACCAGAGTGAAGGTTTGGGTCATGTTCAGAGCCGGACGCCGAATGTTTACTGGGTTTTATCTCCTCTGATCTGTGGGTCGGCTCCTGGTGTCTGCAGGACAGCAGTGGTGCAGATGTTTGGGTTTTTATGGCAGCGTGGAGAAGGTGACTTCAGACCAGCTGCAGGACAACAGATGGGTTGCTGGTAACGGTGGGACTCAGCTGCTGGTTCCGAGTCGTCAGATCATCTGGTCGTCGCTGCGTGATCCAGACGATAACTTCAGCTGTGTGGAGGTTATGGGCTGTGAAGATCTGCAGAGGCAGAACCAGGCTGACCGGCAGAGACCTCCAGCCGTGGTCGTGTCCTCACGCCGCAGACCTGAAGGTCCAGACGCAGGCGGAGGTGAGCAGAGCTGTGGCGTTATCAGGCAGTAACCAGAACAAAAGGGAACCTGCAGGTTCTGGTTGAAGATGCTGGATGCAGAACTCAGCTCAGCGGCTCCTTTAAACATCTGAGGCTGGAGTTTCTCTGCTTTCTATCCCCGAAACAGTCAGAAGGTGTTTAATAAACTGACTGCTGGTTACCTGGTGAAGGAAAGCCGGCTGGACGGAGGAGAGAATCTCTAAGGCTGCAGCTCCAGCAGAAGGTTGATCATCACTGAGCTGATGTTGCTGTTTCTGATGGATGGATGGATGGATGGATGGATGGATGGATGGATGGATGGATGGATGGATGGATGGATGGATGGATGGATGGATGGGTGTGTGATGTGAGGAGATCCCAGGTGTTGCCTCACCACTGGATCTGGTCCTGCGGCGCAGCACATCTGTAACGAGGTCAGTTTGAGTCATGACCTGCTGCCTGTGAGCCAATCAGAGAGCAGCAGCCTCTACCTTCCTCCTCTCCTTTCATCTCTTGGCGCTGTGACCTCTGCTCCTTCTGGATTAGCTTTGGGGTTATTCTCAGGCTCAGAGCTGCGGTGGCTCTCCTTACCAGAACACACGGCCTGCATAGCTTCGTGCATCTAAACCCAACCCCCCCGCAGGGATGTTCTGTCTGCAGAACCAGAACCATAAATACAAACACAGCAAAACAACAAAGCAACGGGATTAAACTCTGATTAAACAGCCAGAAGCGTGTCGCGTCCTCATGAAAACCTTTAACTGTTTTCAGACCTGAAACCTGGTCAGACGGACGCTGTGTGTCCACCGGAGTAGATCTGTGGGTATTTAGGACTACGGGGGCCCATCAGGGACAGTTGGTCCAGTTGTTGCTTTAATCCTTTTATCTGCTGTGGTCTCAGTGAGTCTTGGAAGGAAAGCCGCCTGAACAGAGGAGAGATTCTCTAAGGCTGCTGTTTCTGTGTGATGGATGGATGGATGGATGGATGGATGGATGGATGGATGGATGGATGGATGGATGATTGATGGATGGATGATTGATGGATGGATGGATGGATGGATGGATGGATGGATGGATGGATGGATGGATGGATGGATGATTGATGGATGGATGGATGGATGGATGGATGGATGGATGGATGGATGGATGATATATGGATGGATGGATGGATGATGGATGGATGGATGGATGGATGGATGGATGGATGGATGGATGATATATGGATGGATGGATGGATGGATGGATGGATGGATGGATGGATGGATGATATATGGATGGATGGATGGATGATGGATGGATGGATGGATGGATGGATGGATGGATGGATGATTGATGGATGGATGGATGGATGGATGGATGGATGGATGGATGATATATGGATGGATGGATGGATGGATGGATGGATGGATGGATGATTGATGGATGGATGGATGGATGGATGGATGGATGGATGATATATGGATGGATGGATGGATGATGGATGGATGGATGGATGGATGGATGGATGGATGGATGATATATGGATGGATGGATGATTGATGGATGGATGGATGGATGGATGGATGGATGGATGGATGGATGATCTGTTAAACGTTTATTGTTTTTTCTTCTCCTTCTTGTCTCCGGTCAGGTGTAGAAAGCTGCAGACGCTGAGCTGTGAATGTGGGTTTATCTGCAGGTTTATCCTCGTTTCTCTTTAATCAGCTGTTTCTAAGTCTCGGGTCCTGCTGGTTCTGATCAACCGGATCAGAGCCGCAGACCCGGTCCACGCTCACGACTCAGGTGGACGTGGAGGAGGCGTTGTGTGTTGATGGGTCTGCGTGTTTTGGATCATTGTCCCGCTGAAAGAGGTCATTTTTTAAAATGACCTGAAAGATGTAAGAGTTCAGGACGCCATGCGGTCTAACAGGGTTTCCAGGCCCGCAGCATGACAGACCTCCACCGTGCTGAACGGTGGTCCTCACCACCACCATGGTTTAGTCTCTGTAGAGTTTAGGGAACCACCTGAACCACGTGGGCCTGCTGATGGTCTGATGGCTCTGATGGAGACCTGGTGTCCTGACGCTGCACCTCTCCACCAGGAACCCCGTAGATGTGTTTTCCTCCCTACATCCACCTCTCTGAAACTCTGGTCCTCATCCAGCCTTATTCCTCACAAGATGCTTTAAAGTCTGTAATTGTTGCTCTGACTGTAGGTTCTGGCCCGTTTGGACCAGGAGCTCCTCGTCTTCCAGCGATCAGCACATCTGCCTAATTTCAGCGGCGTGTTCTCCTGTCTTTCCCATGTTGGCTCTTTGTTTCTAACGTTCGTTCTGAACAAACGAACGGAAACAAATCGTTTGAACTTCTGCATGTGTTGTTACAGCAACGCCAAACAAATTAAATTTGCTTAAACTTTCTGGAAACTAAAGTCTGAATAACTGATGAAGTTATTAAAAGCATGCAAACCTGCAGCTAACCTTTAGTTTAGTGTTCTCAGACAAATCAGAGTGAGACATTAGAGTCTGGACCAAACCACAGATGACTTTTTATTCACTTTTCCTGTCAGTCTGATAAAACAAATACTAGAATGAGAATAAAAGTAGATAAGTCTCCATGGAAAAGTGACAAACGTCGTCTTCCTGTTGGGCTGCAGGAGATCCTCTGATGTGAACAAGCCACTGATCCTCAGACAGAAACCCAGTAGAACCAGCGACCCTCGCCTGCCAACTGTTTTCTTAATATCCGACCTCGGTGGATCAGAGTTAAAGGACGACATCGTCTGCAAACGTCTGGCTTTCTAATAAAAGATCTTTGGGCCGTCCTGCTCCGTCTACGTCGTGGAGAGAATTAGATCCAGATCTCATGTCTGGAGGATCTGACCCAAAGATGGAGCCGTTTACAGCATCCTCTCTATAAGCCCTCCAGGAAAAAGCTCCAGCTCTGCTGCTAACCTCAGTTCACTGCTGAGTCGTCAAGCGATGGTCATGCATCTTTACACGCATCCAGCTCCAGCCTCCACTCTGCAAAACTGAACTAAAAGGTGTAAAACCTTCAAATGAGTGTATTTTCCCATGATTTGAGCATCTGTCAATGGAATGAGTAATGTCTGCCCCTAAAATAAGATAATTAGACATCCTGCACTTGAAATAAGATGATAGAGATGAGTTGTTCCTATTTTAAGATCAGAAATCTGATTCCATTGGCAGATAATCTTGTTTACCTGCTCAAATCAAGGACAAATGCACTCATTTCCAGAAAGTTTTACTCACTTTTAGTTCCCTTTTTGCGGTTCTGAGGAAACGGTGCAAGCAGCTGCTGGATGAGAGCGTTCAGATAGTCGCTGCGGTCGCAGGACGGGCTGCAGGCTACAGCTGGGTGAAGCGGGTCGGGTTTCCATCAGTGGAGCCGATTAAAGCGTTAACGAACCACATGCAGGACGTGTTGGAGCGAGGAGGAGCGGGTCGCCCCTTTGGCCTTCAGGCTTCTAAACCACACTGTAAAAAAAATCCACAATAGGAACCAAATAAATGTAGAGAATACAGATTTAACAACACAGAAAGCTGAATAAAATTGAACAGAAAGAAAAAAACAATGTCGTTACAAGAGTTTCAAAATGAGAAGCAGGTTAACTGAAATTAAACTAATTCAGCAGTTTTATAAATTAAATTTCTCTTATATATTTTTTTTATCTATTTATGCATGTCTTCTTTTAAACGCTGCTGCCTTACAGCCAGAAGGTCCTGGGTTTGAATCCCAGCCTGGGGTCTCTCTGCATGCTCTCTCCTGGTACTCCGGGGTTAATTGTCATAATAATAATAATTTTTATTGTCATTGCAACATACATGCCAAAGAAATTTGCTCTGAGCATTTAACCCGCCCTGTTGGGGAGCAGTGTGGTTACAGGGCAGGTGTTACAGAGCGAGGCGTTATTTATTCTAAGGCAGATTAAACCTATATGAAGGAGAAAAGGCTCTCCTGGCTGAGGTTTCTTTAACAGGGCAGAGACTGGAGCTCTGGAGCTAAATGAGTGAATCTGAGCTGCATGGAGAGCTCAGCGTTTCAGGGATGCTTCTGTCCTCTCTGGACTCCTGTTGATCTGAAACGTCTCCATCATGTTTGCTCTGCAGAGGCTGCAGATGTTGCTGCGGGTCGTGTGTTATCAGGGCATTCCTGCTCTTCTACCCTGACTCATCCGTTCAGGGTGGACCTCCTCGATGAGCCCAGACGGTTCATCGCCGTCGCCTCTTAAAGGGTTTTAAAGCTGTATTGGTGCTGTTTCCCAGTCGTGTTTACTTTAAAGGTTAAAAACCTCCATGGTTGTTTGTGCTGGGCCTGCTGGACGTCGGCTGGTTCTGATGGAAAACTGTGACTCATCATCAACATCATGGGACTCTCTCCTCCACAGAACAACAAACCCTGTTTAGCAGCGGCTGCTCAGCGTGCAGGGACCGTCTGACGCTGGAAGGAGCTGCTGGTTCGAGTCCAGCGTCGGGCCGCGGGGTCTCTGATGTTCGGTGAAGCTCAGCTGCTTCCTCTGCTGCAGGGTCAGGGTTCTGGTCTGTTGGCGGTTCTACAGCCGTCTGATGCGGAGCAAAACGGCACAGGTGGAAACAACGTGCCGGTGATCTGTACAGAAAGGAGTTTAAGCCTCAGTTTTAACAGAACTGCTGTTTGCTGAAGACGTTGCTGCCAAGTAGAGATGAGCATCCAGAAAGTGGGCGGTCCCTGCAGGGTTCAGGGCTGGGGAAGGTTCTGGTTCAGGTTCTGGTTCAGGTTGGGTCCTGTGGACATGCTAACCTCACCATGGTGCTTACCTCATACTACCTCAGCATCCGGACCTCACCTGACAGGTGCATGGTAGGACGCGCTGCTAATGCTGTCCTACCTGAGATCTATTTGGGTCCGATTTAGGGCTGGACGATAATTCAATAACAATATTTATTGATCGATAGACGTATGTTGATGATAGAAAAAAAAGGGTCAGTAAAAAGTTCAATAGAATAACAGTTTTCCTTCCTTTTGCATTCTAGCCATGTAGGTTGATATTACATCATTACATCCTACCAGCCAATCACAACGCAGACCCAGGAACCAAGCTCCGCCCCCTTCAGAGTATTGAGCACGCATTCTTTTTATTATTTTTAAAAACTTGTAGTTTTGGTAAAAAGTTGGTTAAATAAAGAGCTGAGATTGAATTCAGTGTTTGTGTCTGTATCTAAAAATAGGTCGCTAAGCAAAAGCATAAAAAATAAATGTTTTGAATCTGTTGATAATTATCGATATCGATCAATGATTTATATTTTATCAATATGCTTTTTTTCTACATCGTCCAGCCCTGGTCCGATTGTTCTAAGATGCGTAGAGGAGGTCCAGGAGGGCGACAGAGGACGTAGCACCGTCTGGTTAAATGCTTTGAAGCAGTCCGTGGTTCAGGAGGTCAGATAGCAGCAGCTGAAAGGCTGAGACAGGACCGCAGTTCTGGCAGTCCGGACCCAGAATCCATCCGAATACCTCTAATCATAGCTCCCAGCTCCTATCCGCTAGCTCCTATCCCCTAGCTCCTATCTCCTATCTCCTACCTCCTATCTCCTGTTCCTTGACCTTTCCTGGGTCAACAGAACTCCATCAGGGAGGAAAGGAGCTTCAGCTGCTGAGTTGATTCCAGCCTTTAACTCTGGCGTCATTAGTGACAGAAACATGGAGGACGGAGTCAGATCTGGGCCTACAGCCTTTTGGACATGAGCTACATGAGCTACATGAGCTCTCTGGACATTTTCATTTATCCATCATCTCACTCAAAGGATTGTGGGATTCCTTAGAGCTCATTAGCGCTGGTAAAGGACATCATGAGGTTTCTATGCTAAAGGAGCCATGAGAGGAAGCATACAGGCTCCTTTCCTACCTCCTTCCTCACTGCCTGCACTATTCAGACACTCATGGAGAACGCTGACGCTCTCCTGCTTTGGCTAAAGAGTCCTGACCCAGTGGACGTATTCGGATGGAGCTCCAGATCGGTCCAAAAAAGCAGACAGAGAGGTGCTACGCTGCTATCAGTTCAGAATGTGTGATTTTCTGTTACATATTATGGGATGCATAATGGCTCTGTTGTCCTGCAGCAAGAAGATCCCGGCCTGGGTATCCCTGCGTGGAGTCTGCAGGTTCTCCCCGGGCGCTCCGGTTCCTCCCACAGTCCAGAAGCATGCCTGCTGGGCTCGTTGGGCTCTTATTCTGCCCCTGGGCGGCAGTTTTTTTACTGGTTGTTTGTGTTTAAATCCACAAAGGCAAACACTAGATCCAGTTTATCTGGTACCTGTGACTCAGTGCATCTTCATGCTGCAGCAGATCTTTAGGACCTGCTCCCACCGTGTCGTCCGTCACATCACAAATGATGGAAACCGTGTAGAACATCGTGACCGTCCTCCACCTGAGCAGCGCGCTGCATGTTCTCCTCAGCTGTAGATAGAACGCCTCGGCTTTTGGCTTCAGCAGGCACCCCCTGCAATGCTCTGCCTGTTGAATCAAACAGGCCGTCCTGCTGAGGCACGCCTGCAGCTCGACTCTGGGATCGCTGCCAAGGCTGAACCCGGAGCAGAAACTGTGCAGATGAGCGAACCGAGACCAGAACTGGCGTTAAGGACGGTTAGAGCGCGCAGAAATCTGGCTTTGAATGGTTAATGTTTGGTTTCAGGTAACAAAGTCTGGGTTTTTAACCTTATCAGGCGCAGGTTTTCTGCATTGATCACGTCTGCCTTCATCTTTTAAAGCGTGTCTATCTGCTGCACGTCTTTAATTCATGTTGAAGTATTTGAGTCTTTATAAAACCAGCCAGGGATCATCCTGTGAGACTCAGGCTGACATCTGCATGCTCGTCCTGCCAGTCCCTCTCTGTCAGCGCAGCCATTGGTTATGAAATGCCTCTTTCTGGAAACGCTAAGACAAACTGAATGTTTTCACCATGAGCACATTGGCCTGACTTCAGCTGGGTTTGGTACCGGCTTCGATAAGAGAACCCGTTTGCGTGTCTAATTAAGGTAGTTTTGCTGCTGCTGCAGCTGCCGGGCTCTTTGCGTCGGCGTCAGACGGCGTCTTACATTCGGCACATCTGGAACCAGCTCTGCAGAGTTGCATAATCAGGCAGGCGGCTCAGCCCCACAGCAGCAGGCGAACAAACACAGAACACCAGGAGAACGTTTGGTTCCACCAGCAGAAGATCTCTGAGCTGGAGGACAACAGTCAACTGAAACATCTAAACCCAGCGATGACTTTTGGTCTTTCTGAACACGGTTTCATATGTAGCAAAGAATCTGTCTCCTTTTTTAACGTCTGGTGACGTCCGCTGGTTCTGGTCGTCCTGGTTGATTTCGTCCTGTCCAGCTGCAGGAGGCCTAAACTCATGCGTGATGCACTTCAACATGCACTCAGTGATCCTTTTCTGCGGTTCTGTTTTCAAGAGTCTGGAGAAAGAAAAAGAAAAACACCCATAGCTGAAGTCCAGTAATCTGCCTCGTCACTCCGTCTTTCCCAGCATCACCTCCCCTCGGTGTCAATGGAAACACTTGACGCATACACCAGCGCAGCATTCCTGCTGCATTATTGCCTTAAGGGAGGAGCAGAACATGCGAGACAAACTAACATTTAGTTAACGATGCCGCGTCACACTGTAAACCTTTGGTGCGTTTTAAGAGCTGCTCTTCCCAGACGTATTCGTTCAGAGTGATGCTGCTTCCAGGCTCTTTCTCCCTGAGAAATAAATGAATAAAACTGGACTAGAAATTATGCAACAGCAGAAAAGAAAACTGATTTGCTAGACGGTGATGAGCAGAAAGTGAGATTGAGGATGGAGGCGCGTTAATGTTGGTAAAAAAAGAGAACGGCTCGTGTCCATAATCAGACATGCAGTGGGATTTAGCACTGATAATGGTTAATCTACCATATTATATCAAGAGAGATGAGGACAGAATGAGTTGTTGTCCACAATGAAGTGTGAGGTGGATGGAGGAGGTTGGCGTTATGTGAACGGTCCAGAGCCAGGGAAGTTTATGGAGAACCGGAGTGGTTCGGTTCACTCTGCGGACTTTCATGAGGATTCTTGCAGCACATTTCTGGATGTTTTGTAACATCTGGATGTTCTTTGCATCAATCCCCATGAACAGGGTGTTACAGAAATCAGGTCTGGAGGAGATAAAGACAGTTTTTCAGCATCTGAGGTTTATAGATACTCTTAGGGTGGAAGAAACAAGTTTTAAAAAGATGATTGATGTTATTAAATGAGAGCATTGTCACTGTCGTTGAGAGAAGGATGACTTGACAGGAAAAAGAGACGGTGGTTATAGAAGACGATCGGACCTGATGAGGAGTGCCGGCCTATATGGCTTCAGTTTTGGTGATGTTCAGCTGGAGAAGGTTCTGACCCATCCATGTCTTTATTTCCTCTGGGCAGGTGATGAGGATGATGGATGAGTATGAAGCTATTGATTCAGACGAGGATCCTGAGGTAGGAGTGGGATTTGGATCCGTCTTTAAATAGAGCTGAGAGTCATCAGCATAGCAATAGAAGGAGATCCCATGTTTAACGACCCGGCCCAGAGGACAGAACCTCGTGGGACACCACAGGCTACAGGGGCTAACTGGGACGTAGCATTGCCAAGGCTGAAACAGTCAGCTCTGTCTGAGACGTAGGATGAAAACCATTTCAGGCCAGTGTCAGTGAGTCCAATACCTGTGTTAAGGTGGCTGAGAAGGATGTGGAGGTCAACAGCGTCCAAAGCTGCTGTTAGATCAAGGTAAATGAGCAGGGAGAGGAAGCCAACGTCAGCTAGCATGCGGAGGTCATTGGTGACCTTCGTCTGTGCTGACTCTGTACTATGAGCGTTAAAACCAGATCAAAACTTCTCAAACAGGAAGTGAAGATGTAGGAGATCCTGCAGCTCGTTGGAAAGCATCTCAGGTGGACTGAATGTACCGTCTGAGTAGTTTAACTCCTCTTAGTCGCCACATGTGCAGTATTAGCTTGGTGAGACATTTTAGGTCAAACTTAATGAGTTTGAGTCGTGTGAAAGATGACGTTTAATGCTACTGTGTTTTACATCCCCACTGCATGCCTGGCTGATGTTGGGTGCTGGTTTGTTGGGTTTTCCTCTGATTTCCTCTTCCTGCTCGTTCCTCATTGGTGGACATTGTGTTACGTAGTGATGCATCCCTGCCATATAACATACCATCTTACATCCTTACTCTTTTTTTTGTATTGCTATATTTCTGTATCATGAGCTACAAGCCAGGAGACATTTGAAAAAGAAAAGATATAAAAAGGATGAAATATGGCCTTTACTAATCAAAATTCAATGCAGGGTTCTTTCTGACATCTGTGACTAAATCACCAAGAACGAAGCTGTAGACTGAATAAAAACGGCACAAGTTCCGAGTATTTATGGATCAACACTCTAATAAAGACTTTAATAAATGGATGGACTCAACCTGTCCTTCAAGGTTGCCAAATAAAAACAACTTCAGATAAATGTCTGAAAATCTGCATTTTCTGAAACAAACTATCAGGCATAAAATACAGAGTTTAACCAGCCTTGGATTTCTAATCCTGCACAGTAAGTTTTAATTGGCTAGTTAAGGTCAGTGCCTGTGGAAACGCACTAATGATAAATAAGAGGGTCCTAGTGGATAAAAATTGGGCTCCAACTGTTGCAACCTTTACCCTTAAGGTTAAAAAATTATTAGAAAAGCCCAAAGAGTGTTTCTTCCAGGAGCTCAATCTGCTTCGTCATGTAAAAGAAAAGGCTTTAAAGGTGCTTTTATCCACCCGGCGGCTGGTTTTCAGGCAGGTTCAGCTCTCTGCTGTTTTGCTCCCAGTGACCTCTGCCTCATTCACCCGGCCAACCAGCGAGCGCCGTGAGTAACAGAGCAGGAGGCGGCGAGGAGCGGCAGCAGATTCCTGTGTGTTTGTGTGAGCCGGAGACCGGGCCGGGGAAAAGCAGCCCGGAGAGAAATCTGGGTTGCGTTGAATGTTTGGAATGTTGAGGCTTTTGGCTTCAGTTTGTTCTGACGGAGGAGGAGGAGGAAGAGAGGAGGGAGGGACAGGAGGAGGAGGGAAAGAGACAAAGGAGATAAGAAGGGAAGAGCGAAGAAGGAAAGGAAGACGGAGAAAAGGCTGGAAAATGTTCTGAGGACAGCCAACAGTTACTCTCTGCTCACAATAACTGTGCCACAGCTAATTATCCATAACCAGAGTTATTTTAAGTAATTGCTGCAGAATAGCAGCTAAAGTAGTTTCCATATATGATATGAACCAGCTGGGAGCCAGAAGCAACGCATCGTCTTCGGCTGCTTTAACCCTTCAGCCTTTATCTGTTTGGGCTGAGTGGATGTGGCCATTAAATGGGTTTGGGTCCATTAATCAGAACCTAGAGAAATGTGGAGAAATTAAACCGTCTACTGGTCAACACGGGTTATCTTTATTAGTTCAAGGGAGGAAAAGCAGGAAGAGTTTTAACATCTAAGTCTGCAGGTTTCAAGAAATAGTCTCTCATTCTGGACTGTGGGTGGATTAGCGGGTTCTACGCGTACCGGGTCGGTTGGTTCTGGCTTTGTCCCGGGTTCACTCCACAGCCCCGGGATGTTTGCTGTGTTTCCTGTGCTTCCTCTCCGCTGCGTTTCCTTTTAGCTTGCTGCACAATAAAAGCTACAGATGCCTGTAAAACCGTAAGAAAAACCCCTTTAAGAAAAAACTCCTCATGCTTGACCTTAATATTGAGACTTAATTAAGAGCTTTTTACCAAAAAAACTCTCATTATGTTCAGAAATGTTGATAAAATGCAGCAGTTCATGGCTGACATCTTTTATATTTCTTTGTTTGTCTTTGGCTTATTGTGTTGAGAGGATTAACGAGATGAAAGCGTTCCAGTGAGTTAAATGTCTGCTTATTGGAACAGTAATCAATATATTCCACAATTACTATTAAAATAATAACTAACTGTTCATTTTCAGTCAGAAATATCCTGGATTTCCTGTTTTTGGCCAATTAGATCGACTGAATCTGCGTTTTTTTCTCTGCCGGCTTGTTTGAAAGCTTCGGCTTCCACGTGGTTTTATGGAACCACCTCTGAACATCGTTCAAACTGCCTGAACCCTGCAGAGATGTTCGGTTTGGAGCTTTCTGTTTTCTAATTTGATCCAAACAATTAACCTAAGCTGCAGAGGTGCAGGATGCTGTGAGCTGCCAACCATCCAATGGTGGAAAGGATTAAATATATCCATTTTTTTCTAGATGAATAACAACACATTTTAATTATAAAGCACTTTTCATTTTTAAAAATACCTCAAAATGCTGCCGGACAAAACAATAAAAACAGAACATAATAGAGATAAACTAAAAACATGAATAGTCGGTTTCCTTTTTTGCATTTTTATTTTTCAATTTTTTAAATATAAAGGTTCCTCCAATGAAGATAAGTCTACATTTTTCAAAGATTTACGGGGGTCCTGTCCCCCCCGAGCCCCCCGGGCTTTTCGCCTCTGCAGCCGTGGAGCTGTTTCTGTCCCTGTGGTCACATCCAGCTCACTGAGGCAGGAAGATGTTGAGACGCTCGTATTTATGCTCCTGCTCTCAGAGGAGTTTCATTTAAACATAGAAAAAGGGGTAAAAAAGACGTTTGTGTGCTCCCGCTGTGGAAAATGTGTTTTAAATTCTTTAAAAATACTCGACACGATTGTCTTTTTGCAGGTTTTGGGTCAGTGTAACCATCACTGAGCGCCTCATCTGTGTCCTTTGTCCCTCGGCGTCTTTCTCTCGGCCGTCATGTGATTTGTGCTGCAGAGATGAGCGACGGAGCAGGAATCTGAGCTCCAGCCAGAACGTTACATAAAGCTCCTTCCCTTCCCTCTGCACCTCCAGCTCAGCCAGAGAGGAAAAGGCTGACCCAGGGCCCGGCCCACGTCCATGAAGCACCACAGACATGTTTATCAGAACACAGCGTCGTCCCCGGACCTGCAGGAGGAGAACATCGGTCTCTTTTCAGTGAAACATCTGAGGTCTGGTCCAAGAAAGTTCTCCTGCAGCAGGTTCGGTCGTTGTTGGAGTTTCTGCGCCTCTGCAGAGAATTCATGCTGAATGTCCCCTGAACTACAGCAGCAGCTCCTCAGCTGGATAAAACACAGCGTGGGACGCAGCATTTCCTTCTGACTGCAGCGTTTCACCTGCAGGCTCAGCAGAACCTCGCCGGTCCTGGAAAGCTGCAGAGAAAAACTCGTCTTTACCTCAGATATTTACCCAGGATGTTAAATAAATCTGGGTCTTTAAGCAGCATATCTATGGCATATGGTAAAAAATGTGAAAAAAGTCTGACCCGAAGATCCGACCATGATGAGGTTCTGAACCAGAGACCCTTGGAGACGTTTGGACCTCCCTGCCGTCAGGAGATGGACTCCTCGTCCCGCCGTGTTCCTCACAGCTCTGACTGGACCTGTTCTCTTGTTTTTCCCATTTTGTAGAGAAATATGGTCACCAGTGGTCACCAGTCCAGTCGCATTAACCCCCAGAGGAAACAGGAAGGCAGTGATAACTTCCTAGAATTACGCATCTATTTACTAAAGAGGAAATAAAGCAAAAAAAAAAGCTTCAGGCTTATTTATTCATAGAAACGTTGAGTGTCAGGAGGTGTTGCACTAATGTATTTACTTTTTATTATTATTAACATGATTTTAAAAGGAGACTTGCAGATGTAGATTTTTCTGCTTTGTGGTTTTTACCCACATGTATGGGGCTGGATGGACCCTTTGTTTTGGAGGAAGACCAGAAACTTTAATCCTTCTACAGATGCATTTAAAATCAGGTCTGCTGTCGGTTTGAATCCCAGGCAGCGGTGAGTCTTCAGAGATCCTGGTGCCTGAATGTTGGTTTGTTCCTCGTTTCCTTTGGTTTTCACCTCAAACTTAAAGGATTTCTGTCTGCGCTGTTAAACCTGGTGAGATGTTAAAGCTCAGGATAATAAAACGTGTTCTGCCTGGGGGTAGAGGAACCTTTAAACGGCGCTGGGAGCCGTTGATGACCTTTTTTAAAAGCATGAAAAGTTCAGGTTTCTGTTCTTCCCTCTTTTGTTCTCCACATTTTCTCCTTCCTCCGTTTCTTTGCCTTCTTATCAGCGCCGTGTTCCTTCTTCCTGTCTTTGTCCTTCTGCCGCTCCGTTTTCTCCCCTCCTCCCTCCCTGGAGAGACGCCGTCCGTCCCTCTGAATCCCTGACTTGGCAGCAGAGCGGACTGGAGCCCATAAAGGACATCTGTGTTGGAAACTCGGAGATGTTTCTGTGTTGTGTAACGGCGAGGAGTGGGCCGCTCCGCTCTGACAGCAACAACATTATGAAATCAGTCATTAATTACTCCGGCAGTCATTCAGGCCACACTTTAGCATCAGGAGGCGCTGACCTCCTACATGAGGACACCAGGAGTGGATTTCAGTCCTAAAGACAAACAGGGAACATTTTTTTAATGCTGGGTCTTACAATAATTATGTAAAATGTGTCTTTGTTGCAGCATTTTGTGAAAGTAATGTTGGATCTGCATCTAAAACAGAAAAATGTCCAAGTGTGGAGGTTGGAAGGGCTGCTGGAAATGAACCAATGAAACTTGGTTCAAATCTAAAGATATTTTTACGCTACCCTGAAATTGTTTTGTGGCTTTTTTGTGTATTTCTGCAGCGTTAAGGTTAGGAAAGCTCAGAAAGGCCTCAAACTGAAACCTCCTTGGCAACAAACACAGAACACTCTCAGGGCTCACATCCTGCTGCAATAGATCACTCTGGATCGTATGTCAGAGTCATAAACTATTTGATTAGTTATTATATCCATATTATCCTATTAAACCCGCCTTTATGATCCTTTGTTTCTGTTCCGAAACTCCCAGTTCTGGTTCTGTTTGCAAATTTGAGCCTAAGAGATCAATTTCACCCTGAATAAGTTGGAAAGTTTATCTGAATAAACATGTATTACTTCACTGGATTCACAAAGCCAATGGCTCTAAATGCACAGAGACACAAAGAGAAATCTGCATCGGTAAAAAGTATTTACCCCCTTAAATATGTTTCTTCTGTTTCTGCTTATTTGTCACAATTCTAAAAGCAGACACAGATAATACAAAGAGCAAATGCAAGATAATGGTTTTATTAAATAATAAAACCTTCCCAAACCCACCTGGCCCCATGTGAAAAAGTAATCACGCCCTAAATAACTGGTTGTTTCAGCCTTGGCAGCAACAGGATTCTGAACAGGCCATAAACAGCCAGTTTAAGGCCATATCAGCATTGGAGTCCAGGCTTTGACTAGGCCACTCAAAATCTTCCCTTTTGTGGATCTGCTGGTGTTCTTTTGAATCATCATACGGCTGTAGAACCTTATTCTGTTTGAGCTTGAGGTTAGAAACCCCTGGCTGGATATGATCCACCAGGACTTTCTGGAGAGCAGAACTCATGGTTCCAGTGAGAAGAGCAAGTCTTCCAGTTCCTGCAGAAGCCAAGCAGCCCCATACATCACACTGCCACCGCCGTGTTTAACTGTTGGTCCAATGCTCCGTCTCTGAGATACTGTGTCAGGTTCACACCAAATGTAACGGGACAAGCAGCCTCCATGTTTCACTTTTGTCCTCCAGAAGATTTATATTAACATCTTTGGGATCATAAAGATGTTTTTTTTTCTGCTTGGGGACACAGACTCCTTCAACCTACTTCATGTTGTCACTCTGGTCCTGTTTAGGTCATCTTTTACTTCTGTAGGTCTAATAGTATTCAGGGTGTGTGAACTTCAGCTCAGCTTCCTAAAAGATGTTGGTTATTCATTAGTTACGGGGGGGGGGGGGGGGGGCTGTTACTTTTCACACAGGGTTGTTTTTTTTACAATTAATTTCCTGTCCTAGATGAAATCATTGGAAAACTACATACTTCTGGTATTTATTGATATTATCCTTGTTTGATACTAAAATTAGTTTGATGATCTAAAACATTTAACTGTATCAGAAGGGGCTGAATACTTTATCGCAGTACTGAGGTTTCTTCCTGTTTATGAGGAAGATGTTGAGCAGGAAGCAGACTTCAGAGAATGATGTTGGATTATTTTCCCATTTGTCCTCTCAGAGATGTAGCGACTGTGCTGGTGTGACCGTTGGACCATCATGCACCTCATCCTGCTGCTGATTCTTCAGCTTCCAGCAGCCGCCGGACAAATCGATCCAGGTACGTTAACACACCAAGAAAATCCATCCAGGTACGTTAACACACCCAGACAATCCATCCAGGTACGCTAACACACCCAGACAATCCTTCCAGGTGCGCTAACACACCTAGACAATCCATCCAGGTGCGCTAACACACCTAGACAATCCATCCAGGTGCGCTAACACACCTAGACAATCCTTCCAGGTGCGCTAACACACCTAGACAATCCATCCAGGTGCGCTAACACACCTAGACAATCCATCCAGGTACACTAACACACCCAGACAATCCTTCCAGGTGCGCTAACATACCTAGACATTCCTTCCAGGTGCGCTAACACACCTAGACAATCCATCCAGGTGCGCTAACACACCTAGACAATCCATCCAGGTGCGCCAACACATCTAGACAATCCATCCAGGTACGTTAACACACCTAGACAATCCTTCCAGGTACGCTAACACACCCAGACAATCCATCCAGGTACGCTAACACACCCAGGCAACAGGATCCCCCTGCTGTGGACCAAACTCTACCTTAAACCCTAAACCCAAACTTTTTAGAGCCCAGGAAACGTCTCTGAAACTTTGTTTTCCTCAAAGAGATCATTTGTATTTTGAAAACTCTCGTGTAATCTTCAGAACATTGTCGCTATCCGTTGGGCTTGGAGGACGGACGGATCAAAGATGAGGACCTGACAGCATCCAGCCAGTGGTACGACACCACCGGACCGCAGCACGCCAGGTCAGTGAGGCCTCATGTCTGCCCTGCTCCTCTTGTTTTTATCAAAGACCCGTTACCCGTCGTTCTTCAGAAGCTGACTCAGTTTCCTGAGGTCTCAGTCCAGTGGTCTGCGTATTTAGACCTTTCACTGTGGCTCTTGATCAAAAATGCAAGAATTGAGCTGTTTAGAAACGTAATGCTAAATATAAAATGCTTGCTTTAGCAGTTTCTTTCCACGTGTCAGAGGCCTCATTTCCATAAATATTTGTTTTATGGAGTCATTTTTGTGTCAATATGTTGCAAACTGTGCTTTTTTATGCCATTTCTAAAAAGTTACATGTAGCTGATCTCATAACCTCTCATCAGAGGAGGCTCCAGATCGCTTCAGCTGCAGTTTTTGATGCCTCTGTTAGTTTTACACCTGAAAGAACCACAGACGCAAACCTGCCGCTGATGCCACAACAAACGGTAACCTGGACCGGCTCTGACCTTTAACCCGACACCCTTGTTTCTGCCTGCAGGTTGAACTGTGAGGGAGGAGACGGCGCCTGGTGTCCTGAAGGACAGCTGGAGCCTTCAGACTCTCAGTACCTGCAGGTCTGGTTCAGCCCGGTTAAAGCTTAACAAAACAGCGGCAGAATGAACTCGTTCTGCTTTGAGTAACTGAATCATTTCGATGAGGGGAAGACAGAGATGTGAAGTGAAAGGATTATAGCCGTCCAGGTGTAATATGGTGTCTGATCTGCAACATTTAACCTCTCTGTGTGAATGAGCTCATCAGGGTCCATTTCTGCTCCAGAACATAAAACGTTCCCCACTTTACCCACAAGCTGTTTGCCCTTCATGTTCAGATCGACCTGCGCAGACTCACCTTCCTGACGCTGATCGGGACTCAGGGCCGCTACGCCAGAGGTCTGGGGAAGGAGTTCGCTCGGGAGTACGGTCTGAACTACAGCCGAGACGGACAGCTGTGGAAGACCTGGAGGAACCGGCTCGGAAAAGAGGTGAGTGACCCGAATCTGACAAGAACCAGAGAGCCGGGGGCTCAAAGGTGGAGGTTTAGACGGCTGTCGGCTCCCAGAAGAGCGGCGGAGAGGAAGCTCCTGGAAGTAATGGAGGAAGGCAGGAGTCAAGAGGATGTAGGGATCAGACTGGTTTGCTGAGTAATAAACATCAGTCAGGCTTTATGGCCTCTGCAGCAGAACTGTTCTTTAGCGTTTATTTCAATTAAGAATTTGGATCAGGTCTGGGCGACATCTTGATATTTTCAGGGATATACGATGTTTATCTCGATATGTTTTTCTTTTCATAAAGTTATGATAAAAAGGCGTCTCTGAATCAAAGCTTCATCCCAAATTACAGCTGTAGATAAACATGACAAACATCTGAAAAATAACCTACTGGATTACATAAAAGTATAATTTTAAGACCATCTTGATAAAAACAATATAGTTTCATCTTATCTTTTTTTATTATTTCAATATTTTAAAATCTCAATATATTGCCCAGCCCTGATTCCTTGTGGATGTTCCCTAATTATTCCATTATTATTATTATTAGTAGTAGTAGTAGTAGTAGTAGTAGTAGTAGTAGTAGTAGTAGTAGTAAATAATATACTTAATATTAATCATAATGATAATAATAATCATAATGATAATGATAATTATTATTGTTGTTAATAGTACTAATATAATCAATAATAATACTAATAATAATAATATAATAACTATAATTATATTTTTATTATTAATAATAATAATAACCTAATAATAACTTTATTATTAATAATATAATAACATAATAATAATATTATTATTAATAAAAACTAATAATAACAACAATTACGATAGTAATAATGATAAATTTGACGTAAAACAAATTTAGGCCCAGGTTTTCGTCTCAGTCAGTGAGTTTTATCTCAGCGTGGACGTTCCCTCAGGTGCTGGAAGGCAACAAGAACACCTACGCCGTCTCATCCAACGACCTGAAGCCGGCCATCATCGCCCGCTACGTGCGCGTCATCCCCGTCACCAGATCGCCCACCACCGTGTGCATGAGGGTGGAGCTGTACGGCTGTTCCTGGGAAGGTACCACAGTTAAAGGTTCTGAAGGTTCTGCTGAGGCCTGGTACTGAGCCCTTCACCTGCCGCAGGTGTTGGACTGTAAATCCTCACAAAGAGGTAGTTATGTTTCATGAATGCAGTAAAAGTCGCTGAGCTGTGCTAAAATAACAACGTTCTGATGTTGGTTCTGAAAACGACGCCAGTAACCCTTGGTGCGACCCGACCCAGAACCTTCTCCTCCTGTGTTTTCTGCAGATGGTCTGACCTCCTACAGCGCTCCGGAGGGCCAGCTCATGGCGCTGCCCAGCTACCCCCACGTCAGCCTCAACGACTCCACGTACGACGGAGTCCGCAAGAAAAGGTCGGTCCGCTTAGACACCACCGGGTCCAATTAGACACCACCGGGTCCAATTAGACACCGCCGGGTCCAGTTAGACACCGTTGGGTCCAGTTAGACACCACCGGGTCCAGTTAGACACCGTTAGTAATAATAGTAATAGTAATATCATCTTTATTGTCATTGAAACATAAATTACAACGAAATTTGTTCTCTGCTTTTAACCCATCACCCTTGGGGAGCAGTGGGCTGCCATGTGCGGCACTTGGGGAGCAATCTGGGGTTAAGGGTCTTGCTCAGGGACCCAGAGTGCAGGCGCTGGGGATCGAACCGGGTACTTGCATCCTTCTCTGAGTGCAAGCGCGCTGCTCTAACCACTAAGCCAACACTCCCCCCAAAAAAATTGATGAAAACAGAGTGTGAGATCCCCCACAGCAGCACACCAAATTTCGTTGGGTCCAGTTAGACACCGTTGGGTCCAGTTAGACACCGTTGGGTCCAGTTAGACACCGTTGGGTCCAGTTCCTCTCTTCCCCCTGACTCACAGCTGCCTCCCCTGACAGGAAGCTGTCCGGAGGCCTGGGTCAGCTGACGGACGGCGTGACGGGCCAGGACAACTTCCTAATGACCCACCAGTACAACGTGTGGCCCGGATACGACTACCTGGGCTGGAGGAACGACACGCCGGGGACTCAGGGACACGTGGAGATGGAGTTTGGCTTCGACAGACTGAGAAACTTCACCTGCATGAAGGTTTATTTCCTCTTAATTTTAACCTCATTGCTTCTCTAGGGTCTGCAGACGTTCTCCAGAACATACAGACGGGTCCAGCAGGAGTTGATGTGAGGCAGACTTTAATGCTCGACACTTGTTCTTGGCCAAGTGGACAATCTTCAACTACAGTGTGGAAAGAAGTGTGTTTTTTTTTTTCCACTTAAACGTTTCAGATCATCAAACAAATTCAAATATCAGACAAAAATAACAGACAAAACTGAAAAAGCTGATTTCTGATGGTGATTTAATTTATTAGGGAATCCTCTTTTATATTATTATTTTTTATGTTTTTATTTTTTTATTATTATTTTTTTATTATTATTATTATTATTATTTATTTATTTATTTTTTAATATAAAAATATTAGGGAATCCTTCTTTTATTTTATTTTTTATTTTAATTTAATTTTTTTAATTTTTTAAACAGATTAATAGACCTTTTGTGGGGGTTTTGTATTCATAGTATGTGACTAGGCCCCTTTAAACAAGTCAGGTAAAACAAAGACTTGGTAACTGTTGTTGCTGCAATAGGGAGGCACAACTAGTTAGTAGCTTTTTTTTTTGGGGGGGGGGGGGGTAATTACTTTTTCACACAGAATGATTCAGATCCAATATTAAATCATCATTTGAAAACTGCATTTTTGTATTTAGTCAGGTTATCTTTGTCTGATATTGACATTTGTTTGACGATCCGAAACATTTAAGTGGGACAAAAACAGGAAAGAATCTCTGAGGGGGTGAATACTTTGTTCACAGCACTGCACATCACTGATTTTGCTCTGTCATCACCTTGACTTAATTCAGCTCAATTTCATTTTATTTATATAACGCTAATTCATGATACATCTCATCTCAAGGCTCTTTCCAAAGTCAGATTCCATCAGATCCTCCAGGTTGGTCAGAAAGTTTCCTCTCTAAGGAAACCCAGCAGGTTGCATCAAGTCTCTCCAAGCAGCATTCACTCCTCCTGAAAGAGCGTAGAGCCACAGTGGACAGTCGTCTGCATTGCTGATGGCTTTGCAGCAAATCCCTCATACTGAGCATGCATGAAGCGACAGTGGAGAGGAAAACCCCCCTTTAACAGGGAGGAGAACCTCCAGCAGAACCAGAACCAGGCTCAGTGTGAACGCTCATCTGCCTCGACCCCCTTAAGATTCAAGAAAATGTTGAATTTGATGCGTCACCAGGAAAATGTTTGCTGTTAGTTAAAAATGAGGAGCTGATCACCCGATGTACCCGGATAACGGCCGTCGCTGTTTGGTTGGAGACAAGCGTCCTTCATGCCTCTGATGCTGAAGATGCCTCAGCATCTTGTTACCTGCACACATAGAGAAGAGCTGGGCTCTGAAGAAGTCCTCCACCAACACAGAGGCAAAAAACAGCCACAGCACAGACATTTAACTGGGTTTGTCCAACCAGACGGGTTCCGCTTCCAGTAATGAGTCTGTTTGATTCCAGTCTAGGGCCAGTTTCTGTTTCAGTTGTTTCTGTTTTAACCAACAGAACAGTCTTGGGAATCTGGTGCTGCAGCAACTGAGTCCAGAGCAAAGAACGACTGACATTAAGAGCTGAAGGCGGACTTATGGGGGACCGTCAACCAAAGTAAAATGTCGTGACCTCCGCATTTCAGATCCGTCTGGATAATCAAAGACAGAAAGACTGTTTGCCTTGACTGCTGGCGCTTCTTTTAAAAACCAGCTGATCTTGTCCAGAACTTCAGCCGGCAGCTAATAGCCGGTTCTAAGCAGCATTTAGAGCTGATAAATGTGTCGAATAGTGCTGAGGAAAACCGGTCGGCTGTTTTTAACTGTGCTGATGATAATAAAACATTCTGGTTCTGATAAGACCGTCCGTGGCTCTTCACAGACACAAACATTTACAGGATGATGTCCGCATTACGTGGCTTTGTGACGCCGTGTCGGCTGTGGAGAAATCAAACTGCTTCTGTGTTGCTTTTAAATAAAAAAAACTCTTTAAATTAGAAAAATGTTGCCTGAAAACAGCTGGATGGGCTTTGGATTGAGATATTTGTCTCAACATTGACTCGTCTGGCTACAGAAGACGTCTCTAAAAATAAGTAAACTGTTCTTAAAATTTGTGTTTTTGTCCCAGCATTTTTGCAGGTAAATGATATTATCTGTCAATGGAATGAGTATTTTGACCCCTAAAATAAGATAATTAGACATCCTGCACTTGAAATAAGACGATGGAGATGAGTTGTTCCTATTTTAAGTGCATAAATCTTATTCCACTGGCAGATCATCTTATTTACCTCCTCAAATCAAGGACAGATACACTCATTTTAATAAAATATTACCTATTTTTGGTTCCGTTTTTGCTGTGCTGTCTTTTTGTGTAGAGCAACGATGCCTTCTCAGGATTTCCCAGACTCTTTTACTCACGCCTGTTTCCAACCGTGATCCAGGTTCACAGCAACAACATGTTCACCCGCGGGGTGAAGATCTTCTCCTCCGTTTCCTGCTGGTTTAAGCCCTACCTCACCGCGAGCTGGGAGCCGGAGCCGGTGTCCTTCGCCACCATTTTGGACGACAGGAACCCGAGTGCCCGCTACGTGACGGTGCCGCTGAACCGGCGGACCGCCAGGTGGCTGCGCTGCCGCTTCTACTACGCCGACGTCTGGATGATGTTCAGCGAGATCTCGTTTCAGTCCGGTAAGAAAACCAGTCACTGGCGTACCTCAGGGCTGCGTGTTTGGTCCTTCTCTTTTTATTGATTTACCCCAATCTCTAAAACATAATAAAACTGTTTTTTTCTTTGCTAGAAGACATCATACTTCCAACACAACGGCCAATAATGGGGACCTCTGCTCCAGGTTACGGTGAAAGCACCATGACCACCTCGCCAGATGCCAATAATACGGGTAAAACACCTCACCACGTTCCTTTATTCACTAAATGTTTACCGTTTTTTTACGTTTCTGCACAAACCCTCATGTTTTCTCTCCTCCTCAGCAGCTGCTCCGGCAGCCGGCAGCCAGTCAGAGGAAGGGAACACGCCCGTTCTCATTGGCTGCCTGGTGACCATCATCCTCCTCTTGGTCATCATCATCTTCCTCATCCTGTGGTGCCAGTGCGTCTGCAAGGTGCTGGAGAAAGTACGAAGATCTGGTCTTTTCTGATCCTCCTGTTTTCAACATGGTTAGAATGAATCCAAACACAGATGATTTCCTTTCTTCTGGCCCAGGGTCCACGTCGGATCCTGAACGAGGAGCTGACGGTCCGGCTGTCGTCCTGCAGCGACACCATCGTTCTGCAGACTCCTCCAGTGCCTCCGCGGTCGAGGCATCCTCCTACAGGTAGACTTCTCAATGTGGAGCCACAGCTCCAACAAACGCTTACTTTTTTAAACAAAGTTTAACTGATTTTTAAGAGTTTTAATATCTGAGTCTGCCAGCGAGCACAACGTCCCGTTTAATCTTATCCTTCGGGTTGTTATTTATGTTTGGAGCAGACACGTGCATCATGTTTTCTCGCAGAAAACAGATCTTTTCTCCATTAGAGCACGTTTTGACTGCTGCAGAGATCCCATAACTCATTCAGAGGTCATCGGCGGAAACATGTAGAGCTCACATGGAGGAAACATTTGTCAGCAGAGGGCCAACGACACAGAAGTCAACTCTGTGACGCGGCCGCAGTCTGTCGGGACGAACGGTTTTCCAGCTGCTGCCTCCACTGCTCCGGCACAAACACCAACACAAGCCTAACGCTGGGCTCCAGAGGGCTGACGGCTGCATGAAGTCTTTATCAGGCTTTGGTCATCTGTTTATTCAGGAAGTGATGACAGTTTAGATGAAGAATCCCTGCCTTTATTTTATTTACACAGCACCCTTACACACAGCTAAGTGACCAAAGTGCTTCACGTGTAAAATAAGCAATTAATAGTAAAAGTAAAAGGATTGAAAACTCAATTTCACAGGTTAAAATAAAGCATTTAAAGCAGAAACAGTGATAACACAACCGGCCTGATGCCTCTGTCATGTTTCAGATTGATTAAGTTTATTCCTTAAGCTAAAGTTAAAAAATCTATTAAACATCTCCCCAGCTCCTATAACCTTACAGGTCATCTATGCTTCTACAGGTGCTGCAGGCTGGAGTGGTAGTTGTTCCCCAGATTGAATCTTTTTTTCTAAGCGGTGTTTGTATTTCCTGCTCTTTTATCCTGGAAGCGCTCCAGCTTCCTCCCTCTGCAGAAAATCACGTCTGTTGTCTTAAACTGTCGCTCTGAACTGACGGGTGTCTTTGTGGGAGCGCTGACAGCGCCCTGCAACGCACACTACAGACATGAGTGAAGGCTACGTAGATCCAGAGCCTTATTCAGACCTGTTAGATCAAACATTTCATCGTGAAAAGATGTTCTACACTGCCTGGCCAAAAAGAAAACTCTCCACCTGGATTTAACTAACAAGTTATCTAACCCCAACTGGTGCAACAAGTTGCTTCTGCTTTCTTAGACAGCCATGTGGAACGACACGTCCCGTGGTCGTCTGTTTCAGAAGGGTCAGACCATCGGCGTGCATCAAGCAGAGAAAACGTCTGAGGAGAATGCAGAAACGACCAAAACTGGGTTGAGAACTGTTGCGTCATTAAAACCTGGAGGATAGTGGGGGAAAAATGTGGCCAGAAGGGAATCCTGAATGGTCATGATCGGCGATCACTTAAACGTTTGGTGAAATCAAATTGAAGAAAATCAACAGTAGAACTCGGGGCTGTTGATTAGTGAAAGTAGGAACTCTGGGGATTTGGAGTGAACAGCTGTGTAGCCTTAAGAAAACCACTAATCAGTGAAGCTAACGGGGAAAAAAGGCTTCAGTTTGCTGGGGAGCATAAAGATTGGAGCCATGGAAGAAGGAGATATAGTCCAGATTTACCCGTTCCAGAGTGATGGAGCATCAGGGTGAGAAGAGAGGCAGGTGGAGGGATTTACCCATCATGCCTAGTGCCTGCTGTACCAGCCGGTGGGGGCAGCGCTATGATCCGGGGTCTCTGCAGCTGGTTCAGCAACAGTATGAGCTCAGAGAATGAGGTCAGCTGACTACTAATATACTGAATGACCAGGTTCTCTTCCCTGACGACACAACGTATTCCAAGACGCCAACGCCAGGATCCATGGGGCTGGAATGGTGAAAGAGTTCATGGAGCATCATTATCACACCAGAGTCCTGACCTTTAACCCCATTGAGAATCTGTGGGATGTGCTGGAGAAGCTTTGTGCAGCGGCAGACTCTTTTTTTTTCTTTTTTTTTTAATTTAACCTTTACTTAACCAGGAAAAAAATCCCATTGAGATTAAAAACCTCTTTTTCAAGGGAGTCCTGGCCAAGAGGCAGCAAAGTTACACATTGAACAGGTATATATTAGGTTAAATGACAGGCACACACAAACAAAAACAAAAACATATAAAATAAAACAATTACAGATAATTGAGGCCGTTTCAAATTCTTTCACTTTCAACTTAAAAGCATTTAAAGATAAAAACTCAGTGAACTTCCAGTCTCTTTGTAAAAAATTCCACGCACAAGGAGCTGCGTAGCTAAAGGCTTTCTTCCCTAGCTCTGTGCGGGCAAAAGGAACCGTGAGCAACAGTTGATCGTTGGATCTCAGGGCATAAGAGGCCATGCTTTTCTATGTAAGTAAGGTACAAATGTTGGAGGGCAGTAATCCGAGAAAGGCCTTGTAAATAAAATTGTACCAATGACACTCCCTCCTCATAGAGAGGGAAGGCCATCCCACCTGAGAGTACAGGTCACAGTGATGTGTCATGGCTCTACAGTTTGTGATGAACCTTAAAGAAGCATGGTAAACAGAGTCCAACATTTGAAGACATGAAGAACTAGCATTCTTAATAAAAAAGGTCACCATAATCTAAACTCTACCACCATCAATGCAAGATCCTGGTGAAAAATCAATGCAACACTGGGTGTACATAAATTTTGGGACATTGCAGAAGCTCATTGAAACAACGCCACAGGGAATTAAAGCTGTAATTAAGCATAAAGGTGGTCCAACGAATCTTAATGTTTGACCTTTTTCTTTTGGTGGCGACTATTTTTCTTTTTTTTTGGCAATGAAGTGTGTTTTCTCTACACAAATAATAAATAAACCGGTGAGGAACAAACGTCAGTACGTCATGCAGAAATGCAAGAAAGCCCAAACGTAAACTCCAGGTAGAATTTCCAGTATTTGCATATATTTGTGTCCACATGTGGACAAGGCAACGCCTCCAACTCTCTGCTTTGTTTCGTAACGTCACATGAAAATCCAGAGAAATCCTCCAACTTAGAGAGTTTTGGTCCTCCAGCCGTCTGGTTCATCCTTGGATCCAGGTTCCAGATGCCTGGAGGTTCATCTGGTGAAAGAATTACATGCAGCTATACACATCATGGGAATGTCCATCCATCACGGTGTCCAGGGAGGAGACACCAACCTAGCTGTGAAGTATGGGGGTGGCTGCATCATTTCACCAGGGCTGTTTCTGGAGCACTTTACTCAACAGATGGTTTCATGTTATCAAGACGTCCACCAGGAAGCTGAAGCCGTGGCGTAAATAGCTCTTTAAGTCCCCTCAGCCTACCACCAGATTAGCCCAGCCATCTTTATTTATCAGCACTTAAAACAGCATAACTGACACCAAAGTGCTGAATCGACATCATGTACAAGCACTAAAAATGTCATAAAGCAACTCAAACAAATGACATTAGCTCACTCATGCAGGGTCAAAAGGCAAAAGGTCAAAGGTCAAAAGGCAACAAACCATCACAGCAGACTTAAAAATAGCTGCCACGGAAAAAGCTCTGTCCCCTCTGAGCTTCAGCCGGGTCCGCCGACCCGAGTCAACGGCAAATGTGACTGTAAAGCTCAGAGATGCTCAGAGACCGTTTTAAGGTTTAAGAACCAAAGTAATTTTAAAATGAAAAGGCAGTCAGTGCAGGGAGGATGAAACAGGAGTTATGTGCGCTGGTGCAGCAGTTAATAAACGACGTTCAGCCGTGGAACAGGGAGCTGATCCAGGCCTGTTTCTGGTCCTGTTTAACAGAACATGTCTCACTTTAGCAAGTTGAGTCATTAGATAAAAAACTGAGATCTGCCCAGATTTAAATGTTAAATCCATTTCCATCCCTGTGGTTAGTGACGGTGAGTTTTACATACTGAGCTCTGCAGAAGATGACCCACTAAAAAGCAAAGCCTCCGTCTTTCTGCCCTTAAAGTTCAGGAACAATAAGGTAACAATGGCTGAATGCAGTGGGAGTCGACACCTTTAAGGGAAAATAGACCTGGCAGTCATCAGCACTTTGTGGTTCCTAAAAGTAGAGCCAAGATAATCAGGTACATCGAGAAAAGCAGAGGCTCCAGAACTGAGCCCTGTGGGCCCCACAGGACAGGGAGATTTTCTCAGGTAGGACCTGAACCAGTCAAGAGCAGAACCTCAAAGGCGTATGAAACGCTCTTAACGAGATGATAAAATGTTGTGATCCACAGCTTCCATTGAAAACAAAGTTCTGATTTTTCCATTAACGGGTCAGCAGCAGCATTTGGGCCCGGGAGCCTGAAGTTGCCTCTGGTTTAACCCGGTCCTGAAGTTCTGGAGGTGCAGCCTCAGATCTTTTTGGATGTTTTGTTTGCAGGCCCCACCAACTCTGATCCCCACTACGAGAGAGTATTCCTTTTGGACCCGCAGTACCAGAACCCGGCCGTGCTGAGAAACAAGCTGCCCGAGCTGTCGCAGAGCGCCGAGGCTTCAGGTAAACGCGCCTTCCTGTTTGAAGCTCGGCTCTTACAGCCACGTGGCCCAAAGCAAACCAGTCCTGACGGTACAGAACTCCGCCAGCAGATCCAGAACCCGTCTGTCTACTTTGAACTGGATCCCAGCAGGATGTAGATGAGATTTCTCCTGGTTTTGGTTAAATTATGAGCTCAAAACCAGACTAATTTAAAGGAGAAGTCCGGTCAAAATCAGAATTCAAACTGCTGAAAGTACTTTAAATATAAAACTACTACATACTGTGCAAAAAATTATAAGTTTTTTTAATTAATAATAATTCTCATTTAATCATGTTTATGTGTAGGAATCCATCTTGGTCAAGAATAGTACTGTCACCTCCCATTTTTTGACGTCACTCGGCGGACCCGCTGTTGAGCAAGTTTCAACGCTCTGTTTGTCACGGCGCACTATTTTCCAAGATCAAACTCAGTCGGGTCCTACAGTATAGATCTATACACGCGTGTGTGTGTGTGTGTGTGTGTGCGCGCTCCGCGCAGCACGGCTTTGCCGCCGCTGCAGCAGAGTGCGCGCACACACACACACACACACACATACACACACAGCGGAGGAGAGATCGCTGAAGTGACTTAAGTTAGCTGATTATTATAGTATAAGTATTAAAATATAAGAGCATTCCAGCACATGCTGGGCTGAGCACGGCTTTGCACCGGCGCTGCAGCTGAGCGCGCGCACACACACACACACACACACACACACACACACAGCGGAGGAGAGATCGCTGAAGTGACTGTGTTGAAATAAGCAATGTTTTTTCCTCTTTTACCAGTTGTGTTGGAACATCCGATGGCCATGCACGTGGGCATTGTTGCTTCAGCAATAGCTCTTGGGAATGTCAGCGGTGAAGTCCTCTGGAAATCCGAAATAATTATTGATGATCGCAGCTGTGTAGAACGGCTCCTATTGACTTTGCATGGAAAGCGGAGAGAAATACTGTCGCCGCTTCCGCTCTTCCGCGTCGCAGGATGTGATGTCAAACGCCCCTTACTGCCCATATTTGGGCAGTCATGTCAGCCCCCATACACAGTGATTCAGACGACAATTTATGTTTTTATTTTCTTATTGATTAAAGATAAGTTCATTAAATAACCACAAATGTATTAGTTTTAGTTATAGCTAATGATACCCTGATTTTTCCTTGTTGACCGGACTTCCCCTTTAAAGAGTTGTTTGGATCCGTACTGGAACCGAGGTTTCAGTTCTGGTTTAAGCAAATTGGGTTTTTTTGGGGGTAAAATAACAGGAATTTATGTTTTAATGCAGTTCTAAATGAATCTGTAGACGTCATCCTACTTGTTTGGTCCTTTCAGAGAATAAGTCACAAGCTAGTAGTTTATTATTTTACCGGTTTTATTAACTTTTTTTTCTCTGCTGTCTTGTTTTTGTAACCGTTTCTAATTATGTTTGCATTTTTATTTTATTTTATGAGCTTTCAGATCTGAAGGTTTTTCTGTAAAAAAAAAAAGGGTTTAATTAAAACATACTGCTCTGCTGCGCCCCCTGGTGGCCATTAAACGCAGTGAAGGCTTGTCTCCTCACTGCAGGTAAATCCCTCCTCTGACTCTCTGTCGCCTCGGCCTTTTCTTCCCGTCCAGATCCTCTTTCATGCTCCAGCGTTTCTCTTCTTTTCCTCCCAGCTCTCTCCGCCTCTTTCTGTCTCCTCTTCCTCCAGCCCTCTTCCTCGGTAACCCCCTCTATGACCTCCTCCTGCTGGCTTCCTGTCGCCAGACGTCAGGATGGCTCCGTGGTAAGAGGTCAAAGGTTAAAGAATACCCCGGCAGCTTGTCTTCTACATACAGTGAAATCCAGAAAATCAACTCAAAAGTTACAGTCAAACACAAATATCACAAATGCGGTAGATATAAAACGTTTTTTTCCATACTCTGTAAGTTATTAGTCGGTGGAACCATCTTATTCAGTATCCAAGGTTTGATTACGTCTGTTAAACACATAGAGAATATAAACCCTGGTAAGGATACATTAACTTTTTTCTTTTTAATGGTTTTAATACTTATTACCACAGCATGATGTCCCTTTATATTATTAACATATACCAAAAAAAAAAACATAATAATGTTCCTTTGTGATATTTAAATCAGTCCCATCAGTACTGGCGCTCATTACCTGTTATTACCTGGTTATTACTTACGTTACGCAATATTACCGCATAATCTTAATTTAAAATCAAATGATCTGCCTGCTGCAGTCTCAACTATAAATGGATGTGCCAAAGTTAATACGTTATCAATTAAATGATATTATGTATTTAGAAATAACTAAGTTACTTTAGCAAAAAACTACATTCATATTGCATTTACATTACAATAACCATGTTATTTACTATTTTGCTACAACGTAATTATGGAATCATTCTGTAATAATTTCATAAGAATACCCTAATTATACATCTTTATTTTAATATTTCGACTTCTCTCATCAATATTTTATTAACTAAAATGTGAGAATCTCTACCACATCTCGATTGAATCTTTATTATAATATAATCACTGCCCTATTAAACTAATGCAAATAACAACTATTATCATTTGAGGGTATCTTTCATCATAATTTATTTTCAAATATCATAAAACGTTAGTTGGCTAACAGATGGTTAACTCGTTATATCATAACAGCTTAATATCTTTATTCATATTTTGTAGTAATAACACTGTTTTAACTGAGCTGTGAATGCTGGTTATAATTACATATCACCATTTTATCGGGATAACTTTATTAGCACTGTTACCTTTTTATTACTACGGTGACATTATTTCCATTATTGTGTCATATAATTTCATCATTGCAAACATAAAATCATCCCTTTTTTTTGTTTATTCTAATATTTCACAAGAGTCTGTGCTGAACATGATTTAGCTCTTCACTAATTCCTAGACTTTAACACTGAATTATTACAATGTTTTTATATCTTATAACTCAATGCAACTAACAGATGACTGTTTGGTGTTTATATTTACCGTAATTTTCGGACTATAAATCACTCCGGACTATAAGTAGCATTTATTTATTTATACATTTTATTTATACATTTATTTCACACAATCCAAGACAAGAAACTGACATTTAATCTGGTAAACCAATTTATTAAATTAGCTGCATCCACAACCGGCTGGATAACCTGGAACATACCTGGGAGAATGAATGGGGTAAATTAGCAGCTCCAACCAGCAGGTTTCATCCAGCGCATTTCAGAGTAACGACCCGTTACGCTGAAAGTTGTCAAAATTACGCCTAAATCAGACCGTGAGCGTAACGGTGCTACGTGCTAAGCTAACAGTACGACACGGATGTTTCAGAGCAACATAAAGCTCACGTTCATCAGAGAAGTTGTAAAGCGCCCGGACAACAGAGCTGTAAGCTAGCGCTAGCTGCTGTTAGCTTCACAGACCAGTAACAGGTTCTGTCTCAGTCTGGTTCCTTAGAGCTGAACCACGTAACGCTCTGCTGCCTGAATTCAGACTGAAACAGTGAAACTACATACAAACATGTTCAGTCTTTGTTGTCTATAAGTTAATGTTTCAATTAATGTTTATGTGGTACAGGAGCAGGATAGTTTTCACAAGCCTAGAGCGCCCTCTTGTGGCTGTAGACGGTAATGTTTACTCCTTGGTTCATGCTGGTCAGTATGAATTACCATTTAAAATTGATATATAACTCACACCTGAATATAAGTCGCAGGATCGGCCAAACTATGAAAAAAAGTGTGACTTATAGTCCGAAAAATCCGTTAATTTATATTTGTTTAGCGTCCAGTCATCGCCCTGATCCCCATTTTTATCGTGGTGCTGATGAAGGTGAATTAAACGAACCCCTGGGTCTCCAACAGCTTGTGGAGGCGGCTACGCCGAGCCAGACGTCACCCAGTGCACGCCACACCAGTCGTTCAACAACAGCGCGCCACACTACGCCGAGACGGACATCGTCCGGTTGCAGGGCGTCACCGGCAGCAACATGTACGCCGTGCCGGCCCTGACCGTGGACTCGCTCACCAGGAAGGACATCTCCGCCGCCGAGTTCCCTCGCCATCAGCTCATCTTCAGGGAGAAGCTGGGGGAGGGGCAATTTGGAGAGGTAACTGCGTTGAGCGTTTCAGGGAAGAAACCTTGTGAGAAACCTCGCCTCAGACGTCTTCTCTCTTCCCCCTCGCTGCAGGTGCATCTGTGCGAGGCGGAGGGACTCCCAGAGTTCCTCGGGGAAGGCTCCCCGCTTCCCGACAGAGACGGACGCTCGGTGCTGGTGGCGGTGAAACAGCTGAGGGCCGACGCCACGAGTCAGGCCAGGTACGCAGAGGGAGGGACGGCTCAATATCTGCTGTTTTACGTGACAGCATATTTATCCTGACTGTTCAGTGTCAGCGTAACAGGACCGCATTCACAAGTTTACATTTTACACTTTTAGAGCAGCAGCTGCCTCTCATTAAATCAGAACTGCTCAGAAAAGTTAATTTTCTTTCAATAATTTTATTAAAAAAACAGAAAGCTCATGAGTAGTTTCATCATTAGACACAATCTGATATATTTCAAGCGTTTATTTCTGCTAAATGTGATGATTATGGTTCATAGAATAGTATTACATCAGATGCATAAAAACGACTTTTAATGGAGGAGTGTAATGTCCTGTCCGTGTCACGGTCCACTCGGTCGGGGGAAGGACTGGACAGCGGTCCGGCTGACGGGTGTTCACATGCCAGCCAATGGCGGTACGGCACAGAAGGTCCTCGCTGAGGAACCTGGCTGAGTTCTCTCACTGAGTTTCAGACCAGGTGTACCTTCTATGAAGAGAAAATGACAGAGAACAAAAAGTTAAAAGCTGAAATGAGACAAGCAATGCAGATTGGAGAGCAGTAGGAGAACTCAGTAGAGTGCGAGAAATAGACCCTGATGTCCTCCAGTAGCCTAAGCCTATAGCAGCATAACTATAGAGATAACTCAGGGTAACATGAGCCACTCTAGCTATAAGCTTTGTCAAAAAGGAAAGTTTTAAGATTAGTCTTAAAAGTAGACGGGGTGTCTGCCTCACGGACCAAAACTGGGAGTTGGTTCCACAGAAGAGGAGCCTGATAGCTAAAGGATCTGCCTCCCATTCTACTTTTAGAGACTCTAGGAACCACCAGCAGACCTGCAGTCTGAGAGCGAAGTGCTCTGTTAGGAACATACGGGGTAATCAGAGCTCTGATATATGATGGAGTTTGAATATTAAGGGCTTTATACATGAGAAGGAGAATTTTGTTTTGAGAAATTATGTTTTGAGGACTCTGGTCCAAAGATTACAACTTCTGTCTTGTCAGAATTTTAAAACAGGAAATTTAAAGTCATCCAGGTTTTGGTGTCATCAAAACTACTGATGTACTAGTAACCTGCATTGAGGTTACTAACGCAGATCACCCGCCAGGAGTTAAAATCTTAAACTTTCCAGTCAGAGTCTAATTTATCCTGTTTTCGGATCAGAACCGTTTCCTTCTGGGTTCTGCTGCGTCCACCAAGCTTCTATTTAAACCTGCTGTCCCCGTCTGTCCATCCCCCAGGAACGACTTCCTGAAGGAGATCAAGATCATGTCCCGCCTGGACGACCCCAACATCATCCGGCTGCTGTGTGTGTGCGTGTCGTCCGACCCGCTCTGCATGGTGACCGAGTACATGGAGAACGGGGACCTGAACATGTTCCTGTCTCAGCGGGAGATGGAGAGCACGCTGACGCACGCCAACAACATCCCCTCCGTCAGGTGGCCCTTCCTCCTCACAATGCACTGACCTCTCTGTCCCTCCTCCTCCTCACCGCTGACTCTGCCCTCCCTGCAGTCTGTCGGACCTCCTCCACATGGCGGTGCAGATCTCCTCCGGGATGACGTACCTGGCGTCTCTGAACTTCGTGCACAGGGACCTGGCCACCAGGAACTGCCTGCTGGACCGCCGCCTCACCATCAAGATCGCCGACTTTGGGATGAGCCGGAACCTGTACAGCAGCGACTACTACCGCATCCAGGGCCGCGCCGTGCTGCCCATCCGCTGGATGGCCTGGGAGAGCATCCTGCTGGTGAGGGGCCGGCGGGGAGGCCCGCCTGCTGGCCGTGGCTCCAGTCGCTGCTGTTGCACCATTAGGCTAGCTGTGGGCTCTTCAAAATAAAAGCACCGCTACTTTTTGCAGGTGGAAAACTCCCCTTTAACAGGGAGGAGAACCTCTAGCAGAACCAGAACCAGGCTCAGTGTGAACGCTCATCTGCCTCGACCCACTGGGGCTTAGAGAAGACAGAGCAGAGACACAGAAAGCACGGAAGCACACAGCAGCCTAAGTCTATAGCAGCATAACTACAGAGATAGCTCAGGGTAACATAAGCCACTCTTACAAGAAGCTTTGTTTTAAGTCTAGTCTTAAAAGTAGACGGGGTGTCTGCCTCACGGACCAAAACTGGGAGTTGGTTCCACAGGAGAGGAGCCTGATAGCTAAAGGATCTGCCTCCCATTCTACTTTTAGAGACTCTAGGAACCACCAGTAGAGCTAGTAGTCTACTAGGTTAGTACTACTGATGCTCTATTAGTACGACAGCTGTACTACTAGTACTGCTGCTGTACTACCACTGTACCACTGTTGAGCTTCTAGTGGTACTGCAATACTACTACTGTAATACTATTACTGTACTTCTAGTTCAACCACTGTCCTACTACTACTGTTGTACTACTACTGTACTACCATTACTGTTGTACTACCACAGCTGTAATGGGAGTAGTACTGTAGTACTGTGCCACTGTACTACTACTGCTACTTACTTCTTCTACTACTACTACTACTACCACTACTGTAATACTACTACTGTACTGCTACTATACTACTACCACAATTGTTCTAATACTACTGTACTACAACTACTGTCGTACTGCTACTGTACTTCTATTACTACTGTACTGTACTGCTACTACTGCTGCTACAGTACTACTGTACTGTAGAGGATGTTTATTTCCTTTTAAACTTTTTTTCTTAACTAATTTATTAATTTAATTTCCAGTTATTAAACTACTTGAGTTTCTATTTCACGTTGAGGTTTCTAAATTATTTTCAGTAATCTGGCAGTTAAATGTTTTAGCTGAGGTAAAAGTTTAAAAGGTGACGTTGTGAAAGGTGTCCTGGTTCCCCCCAGGGAAAGTTCACCACTGCCAGTGACGTGTGGGCGTTCGGAGTGACGCTGTGGGAGATCTTCACCCTCTGCAAGGAGCAGCCGTACAGCCTGCTGTCCGACGAGCAGGTCATCGAGAACTCCGGAGAGTTCTTCCGGAACCAGGGCCGACAGGTGAGACGGACCCGGTCCGGACGGAGCCACACCTGGACAGAGAAGCTCCAGGTGTGGAGCTCTGAGCTGTGTGTTGCAGTCTGACCACAAGGGGGAGCTGTAGTTTTACCCTAAAACTGCTGAACATTTTAAAACCTGCATGAAACTGACAGGACTGCTGTTTCTATCCAGAATCTTAATGGAGATTAGTGGATTTTTGTCTGTTTGTCTCTTCAAAGAGTCCAACAGAACCAGAACCTGCTTTGACCCGCCTGACTGAACCCCTTGATCTCTGTCCCCTCTGACCCAGATCTTCCTGTACGCTCCTCCTCTCTGCCCGCCGTCTCTCTTTGAGTTGATGATGCGCTGCTGGAGCCGCGACATCACGGACCGACCCGCCTTTGAGGGACTTTACCGAGCCCTGAGGCCCCACGTGAACCAGTGAGCGCCCCGGCTCCCGGGGCCGCTGGGCCCCCCGTACGGCGACAGGCAGGAACACGATGGACCACTGCGGGAACCACTGGACATTCCCGGTCCGATCCGAGAGACGAGGTGGAGGGAGAAGGAACCTTTGGGTCTGTGGTGAACATCACGGCCTCGTCAGTCTCTCTAAGGCCCAGACGAACTTCTATCTTCTCTTCTTTGTGCCAGATGTCGCTTGAAACCGGATTTTCTCGCCGTCTCCGGCTTCCTTGGAGGCCGGAAACTAGACGGACTTTCAGTCTTGGTAGTTTTTCTGTCTGTGTGGTTCTAGTTGTTGTTGTAAAGCACTGTCTGTGTGTCTCAGTTATTGGTGTCCGTAGGTAATAACCCACACTGGAGCTAAAGTCAAAGTGTAGCGGAGACTGTTCGTTTTTAAAGTTTTGTTATTTTTGTTTTATCGTATTTTGACCTTGTTTTGGTCGTTTACGCAGAAGAGAGTCCTGTCCGAGTTTAGATTCCCGTCTTTGTGCCGGGATCGTGTTACAAACCCAGATCTGCACCACATCTGCTTCCAAAGAGAACTAAAGTGTCCAAATAATTATTATACAGCTCAAAAAATTAAAGTCCAATATCTTTTCACTCGTTTCAGGGAGTAAACTCACATTTTATTTAGAGAGAATGAAAACCATGAATTCAATGTCTCAGAAAAAAACTGAATATTGTGAAAAAAAGTTAAATACTGGAAATGCAAAAATCAACTAATTAACCCAAAACACCTGCAAAGGTTTCCTGAGGCTCTAGACGGTCTCAGTTTGGGTCAGGAGGCGACACCACGAGACGGCTGACCGGACATCGGTCCAGTAGACGGGTCACGGTTGTTCAGGGTTCTGTATCTAAGCGTCTTCAAGGAAAGTTAAGTGGAAGGAAGGGATGGATCCTACAGACGGGCTTCAAGGTTCTGACCTGAGAGAAAGAACCCGACTGTTGCTCAGAAGTCCTCTTTTCACATGAAAGGGACGTTTTCATTTAATTTGGAAATCAGGGTCCCAGAACCCAGGGGAAGAGTGGAGAGGCCCAGAATCCACAGTGCTGGAGGTCCAGTTTGAAGTTTCCTAAGTCGGTGATGGTTTGGGGTGTTGGTTCTGGTCCACTGGGTTTAGGTGATTGCAGATTTCTACCAGGACATTCTAGAGCACTTCCTCTTTCCTTCTGCTAGCAAGCTCTGCAGGACTTGGTACCGACCCACACTGCCAAAGGTACCAAAAGCTGATCCAGTGAACATGTTGGTACTGTTCTGATTGGCCCAAAAACTCCCCTGACAAGAACCCCATAGAGAACATATGGAGTGTTGTCCAGAGGAAGATGAGAGACACCAGTAACAATGACAGAGATGACCTGAAGGCTGCTATAAGAGCCATCTGGGCTTCCAGAACCTCTTAGCAGAACCACAGGCTGATCTCCTCCATGTCACGCCGCATTGATGCAGTGATTCATGAAAAATGAGCCCAGACCCGGTACTGAGAGCAGAGAAATGAACAGACCTCTCAGAAGTCTGACATTTCTGTTTAAAATATAAGTTTTTTATTGATTTATTCAATATTTAAAATTTTCTGAGACTGTTTGTTTTTTTATCTGTAAGAAATAAAGGCTTGAAATATTTCACTCAAGCTTTGATGAATCTAAACGAGTTTCTCTTCCTGAAATGAATGACGCTGAATATTGAACTTTTTCCCGATGTGGTCATCTGTTGCGCTGTGCTTTGAGGACTAAACCAAATGTCTGATACAAAGAGGAAATCCAGAGTTTAACCCTTCTGGGTCGGGTTCTGCAGCGGTACCGTATCTCTGTTAGATTAGTCCTCATCTAGAGAATCAGGTTCTTCATCTCAATAAGACGGACGGACACAAAAGATTAAAGTGAAAACCTGCCTAAACACAATTTAATCAGTGAAACAGGACGTATCTGACTTCTGCTTCTCATGAGGTTTAGGGTTTCGTACTGTCATTGAACGCATCAGTGATGAAACGTTTAAAAGATTATTGCTCTGAGATTGATGGGGACCGTTGCTGCTTTTCAACCAGCTGCAGATGCATCCGCCCTGGAAACCAAAAGGATAAATGAGGAGAAGTTGTGCGTGGCTGCATTTCTGTTTCTGTTCTGACCCGGCCGGGGTCAGACGGGAGCGGTCCCATCTTATCTGGGCCGGGTCAGATGGGAGCGGCCCCATTTTACCTGGGCCGGGTCAAATGGGAGCAGTCCCATCTGATCTGGGCCGGTTCAGGTGGGATTGGTCCCATTTTACCCGGCCCAGGTCAGACGGGGGCGGTCCCATTTTACCTGGGCCGGGTCAAATGGGAGCAGTCCCATCTGATCTGGGCCGGTTCAGGTGGGATTGGTCCCATTTTACCCGGCCCGGGTCAGACGGGAGCAGTCCCATCTTGGGCTGGGTCAAATGAGAGCGGTCCCATCTTGGGCTGGGTCAAATGGGAGCGGCCCCATCTGATCTGGGCCGGATAAGACGGGAGTGGTCCAATATTACCTGGGCCGGGTCAGATGGGAGCGGTCCCAGACGGAGAAGAATCTGTTTAAAGAAGCAGATCAGCTGGAAACGGGTGGAGAGTCAAAACGTTCAATCCTGTTAAATGTATGATCATGTGATTGACTTTAAAGTCAAAACATCAAAAAAATCTATATTAAAGTTCTTATTTTATAACTAAACCTGTGGTTTAATATTTAATCGTTTTGATAAATGGGTATGTCTGTTTCAGCCAAGCTAGAAGAAACCCATCTGTGCTCCAGGTTCTTCTCCAGGACAGACGGTTCTGTGACGATAAAAAGCACGAAGAAGAAATATAACAGGAGTCATTACAGTACCAGGTGCTTTACATCTGAGGATGATGGATCTGATGGTTCCCCAGAGTAACACCAAAGATCGGGTTGTTTTTTTCTAAAACCCTGACTTGTTCTCCTCAACAACTTTGTTCCTGACTTGTCTGGAGCTCCTTGGTCTTCATGGTGTGACACCTCCTGCTTAATGCTGCTGCTCCTCTGGGGCCTTTCAGAACTGGTGCGTTTATTCTGATGGATCAGAACTTCTTAGGTGCTTCATAGCAAAGGTGGTGGAGACATGCCCTGGCTAATTTTCAGTTTTAAGACTGTATTGTGCAGATCTGTCACATAAAATAAGATTAAAAGCATTTTAATTATAGGTTGAAATGACACAAAACAGGGAAAAAAGCCAAGAGTGGTGAATATGTTAGCTAGCTACTGCATTTGAACATAAATGTAGTTATTTAATTAACAGACTGAGCCACAAGTTCATCACATGGTGCAATATTAGGACTCACCGGTGACCGGAGGAACTGGATCATAAAGACCGAGCTGTTGCTCCTTACCTGGAAGATAAAACTGTAAACCACAGATTTTGTAACTGTACTTTTTTTCTGAAGGAAAAGCTTTTCATAAGAGCGTCCATTGTGACAACAGCTTTTATAACAGGCTGTTTTTCAGATGCATGATGGTAGAGGAGGCCCGGCCAAACCCAACCTGGCTGTAATTGCTGGTGCTGCTCTGCTTGCTGCCGTCCTCTGCAGAGGTTTGGTAACAAAGAGGAGTGTTTTTATCTCTTTCGGAGTGAGAACTGTCACGTCCTCGTCTGCGTCCCTCAGGGTCTGCTTTAGATTTCCCCCTTTTTAGGACTGTTGATGATGAGCTATGAGAACTACAGCATTAATGGGCAGGATGCAGACTGATGAATTAAACCCACTTATGACCCGAGGACACTGACAGAACTGAGACCAAACCAGTTCATTTCTACAGACCCAAGCGCAGAAGTTCAGTTCAGTGCTCAGAACGGACCTTCCAGAAAGATTTTCACCACATAAGATAAGATAAGATAGACTTTATTGATCTCCCAGTGGAGAAATTCACGTGTCACATCGGCTCAATAATCAAAAGGTGCTAAAAGGGAGGAAAAGGTGCATAAGGTATATACAGTGTGTCCACATATATACAGTGGATCGGAGAGAAAAAAAAAAGAAATGAAGAGATTTAAGGTGACTTATATACATTCAAGGTGACTTATATACATTTGGATTTGACGTTGTACATTAATATTCAATTCTTTACTATCAGGAAGTCCATAAAATGCAGTTCAAAGTCTTCAGCTGATCCAAAATGCTGCAGCAAGGGTTCTGATGAAAATCAACAAGAGGGATCATATTTCTCCAATTTTAGCTTCCCTTCATTGGCTTTTGGGCTGAAGCCAAAAGAGTTTCAGTCTCCATCTTAATCCCAACCCCTCCCAAAAGCCCAGAGAGGCAGATCAACAACTGCTTTGATGAAGATCTGCAGTTATCTAGATCATGGTCAACTTTGGATGTTGTTTTCTCCAATAGTGATAAATGATATGATGATTGTCCAACTCCATAATGGATACACTGACAATGTGATTGCACCAGAGAGTGGTCCTTAGGTGACTCAGAATAGTGAAGTAGCTTGTCATTAGCATACATGTGTCAGTAGGTGTTGAAGTGGTCCATAAGTACGGCCATAAGTAGAAAATAGAGCCCTGAGGAACCCCTCATCTGATCATCGTTGCTATACTTTTATAATTCATCAAAGATACAAAAAGACCTGGTTAATCGACAAATAGAGGTGGCAATTTTTCCGGAAACATAAGTGAGACACAACCAAGTCAGTTTTTTAATAACTGTGCAAGACCTTCTTACCTGCTCTTCTGCTCCTCAGGGGAAAGAACCTTCCAAATCCACTCTGGTCTTATTTCTTTCTACTGAGGACTTCCTTTTCTTCTCTTAAACTTGAACGCGATTTGTTTCTTGCGACTCTCAGCCATGATCAAAGTATACAGTGAGAGCAGCGGAGCTACAATGAGGCTAACTGCTGAGCTAACCGGATACATAAACACTAGAAGCGTGCAGCAAGAGGAAACTAAGAAGGAACGAACACCCACACTGGTGTTACGTGAGCGCGTCAGAATGATGTCATGTGGGACAACCGATAGATAAGCAATACCCCCAGAACCTGAGGGACAGAGGAGGGTGAGAGCAGGAACAAAACTCTGACCAATCCATTGGTCAGAGTTTTTACAGGCCTGCAGCTCTCACAGAGATCTAATTTTTAACCTCCTTTATCTGAATACATAATGTATTGAATACCTTTCTGAACAAGATTACCCACTATAACTTTATTTCAAGACGATTAGAAAGCAACATTGGACAAATGCTAGGCTAACCCACTAGCTTGTTAGCCCGTAGATAGTTGACTTCTTGCTGTTCAGCTAGTGCCTCGACCCCAATCACCAGTGTTCAACCCGGTTTAACACATGTTTGTATTTACCAGCGGTCACGTTTCCTTTACTTTATTTCAGCAGTTCAACAACATGCATCATTTCTACAGTTTTTATAGACCAGCCTCGGGACTCTTTGGGTAAAATTCAAAGAACTGGAGCTGTACCGACGTCTAACTCTAGGATTTCTCTCCGCGTCGTTTCTTAAACTCCCACATGACGGATCAGCTGGTTATCCTGTACTGTGTTGTCTCTCCGTCTGCCGTATTGATTTATAAAACACACAAACTAAAACTGGTTCTGCCGGCGCTGCTGCGGTGAAGTGTTTGTGATGTTTGGGGTTTCCATGGCTCTTTATGTGTCCCCTCCAGGTAGCCAGCTCTCATTATGAAGCCGTGTAAACTGCTCAGATCAGACCCACACCTGCTTCTCATTGGGACCGAGCTGCTGCTGCCGTCTTTTATACCTAGGAGCACAGAGCAGAGAGCTTTGTACCTTTGATCTTTACACGTATGCTGTAAAAATACCGCTCCTGTGCAGACGGGTTATGTTTTCCTTTAGCTATGAGTAATTTTGTGAACATTTGCAGACGTGCTGCTTGAAGCTGCTGCGTGGCTACCTGCAGAGGCTCGCAGCAAAACTGAAGCACCAGCATTTTCCCTGCAACACAAAAACCCTGATGTAAGTCATCCTGCGCCGTGTTGGACCCAATGTGTGCAGTTTTACTCTAACTTTAACTGGAGCTACTGCAAATGAAGGGATTAACCAGATTTTTGGAGATTAAACAGACATCTAAGGGTGCAGGTTTATTGTAAAGTTGAGTTTAAAGCTGCTCCGAAACATAATTCTCCTTGGATTGATTTTAATCCCTCTGCTAGAAGGGAGAACTGTAAAAATAATCCTTGGTTTCCTGTCAAAACTAAGCCAAGGTGGGAGAAATGTGCTGCCGGCTGTTGCTTTTGCCGTGCCATGGTGTCCACGTCGGTGGACCCTGGTTTCATCCTGCTTTAGAGGACCAGATGCCTGCAGGATCGCAGGGAACGGCTTCCCCTGAGATGAGGCAGCCGATGGTTGTAAATGCTGCTGCTGATGCTTCAGAGGTCAACAGAGGATGGAGGAAAGATGTTATCCCTGGTTGTGAGTTCTGTAAATGAATCAATGACAACTAGGGAAGATATTTGGGTAAGGAAGATCTGGACGCTACACAGTCCGAATACTGAGACACTTTAGGACCATTTACTGCCACATTCTGCCGCTTATACGAGCAAACTTTGCTGCATGATGTCTAGGTTCAGAAATACAGAGTTTATTGTCTAAGGCAGGGGTGTCCAAACTTTTCGGTACGTGGGCCAAAATTGTCAAAGGAAGTCTAGGGCCAAAAAAATAACTTGTTTTTTAAACCAGAAAAATTCTGTTAATTTCTTACCTGCTCTAAAGAATATGATTTATCATACGATTATCATTTTAAATTATTAGTCAGATTTTTTGAAGGAAATTAAAGGAAATTAACCCAAAATCAGTACAGGGGCCACAAATGGCGCTCGGGCCGCACTTTGGACATGCCTGGTCTAAGGTTTACTTGTTCAGGCTGAAGATCAGTTGAACGTCCACACTGCCAGTCTCTCCTGCAGGTTTTGGATTGTTTAGGGAGGAAGATGATCTGAAAGGATCCTTCTGCCCTGCTGTCAGCCACTGGGATCTGCAGCTCGATCTCTGAGCATCCTGACCTCTGACCCCGCTGTGAGGACCTGACTCTGGTTGCATGTGGAGGTTTGGTGCAGGTGCCTCCGTTCATGTTTCAATCATCAGTCGGTAATGGAAACAGAAGAGAGATGTTTAACCAGGACTTTTATGTCTTGTGTTTGTGTTGAAACCAACTTTCTGAGGATTATTCAGCTGTGAGACGAGTCATCGTGTTTTCTGTGATGACAGATTTTACATTTTAGATTAAATTAGGTGGTAGAAAGCTCCGGTTTGAAGAAAACTGTTAACTATCAGGTGGATGAAAACATGTTTCTGGATGCGAGCAAAACAACTCTTGTCCCCAGACCCATGATAAAAACTACATGAATTCAGAATCAGAGCGTTCATTCTGGGGCTTCAGGTGTTTGGATATTTGCCGACCACTGAGCAGGACATCTGTCTTCAGCACATTAAGGCAGCCTCCCTGCATAAATGACTTCACCGGACGAATCCCAGAAAATAAATAAAAACTGTCAGCTAACACGGCTGAAAAGTGAAAGTGCTGCTTCTCTCTGGGTGGCAGATTGTGCGTTTTACGACGTTCTCTGAAGAGGAAACTTCTCAGTTGGTAAGTGCCTCAATTTTTACCGGTTTTAAAGCTTCCTGGGCTCCCAGCAGGACAGAAGGGCTCATTTTTCTCCAGTAAAACCAAACAAAATGAAAAGATCAGGTGTACAAAAAAAGCAGCAAAGTTTTAGTTTTGCAGACGCCTGAGCTTACAGTCGGTCTCTTTGACCTTTGAACCTTTTTGTCACATTAAACCTCAAACTTTAGGCCATTTTACTGGGATTTTACGTGACAGACCAACACAGCGTAGAGCAGAACTGAACCGAAGGAAATGATTCTGGTTTTCAGACAGAAACAAATCTGAAAAGTGGGGCGAGCGTCTGTATTCAGCCCTTTTTACTCTGATGCCTCAAATTTAAGTCCATCTGTGTGTAAAAAAAATCTAAATGTTGCATCAAAAGGCAAAACTGCTGATGCAGTTTTTTAAGAGCTTCAATTTAATGTTCAAAGCAGTGAACATAAGTTCTATATAAATGCATGCAACAATTTCTATGCTTTTGTAAGTCAAACAGTTCAAAATCGTGTCTCATATTCTTTCTATGTCACCGTTTCGCACAACTTAGAGTTGCTCGGTCCCAAAACATCCCAATAAAACCCCAAAATTAGTGGTATGAGAGAAAGTTTGAGAGGTGTGAATACTTTTGGAAGGCGCTGTGATTTATGTTGAAGCTAAAATAGCAGCGCTGCATCATTGCTGCTGCTCCTGCCACACGTTCTTTAAAATGTGTGATGAACAACCTGAAAATCCTCTCAGGGACAAGGCCTCTCAGCCTGAACCGTGTGTGGGTCAGAACCGAGCATGTCGACACTCCAGAGTAATTTTAGTCTCGGCTCTGACCACAGAGATGCTGTAATTAGGGGCAGAGCTTCACACCTCGGCCTCGTTGGAGACCAGAGGCTCAGAATTTCACTTAAATCACCTTAAAACGCTGAAGCAAGTTTTTTTCCTGTGAAGTGATGCTGGTTTGTTTTGATTTTTATGCGTCGTGATGTTTTTATGATCGATTCCTGAAATTAGAAAAGGTCGTGTAAAGTGATTCTTTCAGAATGAAGTGATTGGGTTCAGATTTGCTTTTTTCTGTCGGGTTGTGCAGCTTTAACCTGAGCTGCTGTGCTCTGGTTTGGCTGCAGGGACTGGATCCTAAACCAAACAGCATCAGAACCACAGATCCAGGCTTAATTTGGTCTACAGCTGAACACTTTGGACTTTTCAAACATTTAAAAGTCAAAAATAAACATTTTTTCCCCTTTACAGACTTCATTTGGTCCTGATTCATCTTTTTGATGCTAAACTTCTTTTTATGTCTCATTTCTGTTCGTTTCATCTTTTAAAGTTGCTCCAGAAAACTAAACTGTTCTGCTCCTTCATAACCACTGACAGCTAACCCCATGCGTTACATCAGGGGTTAAAGCCCTCATGTAACTGAGTACTAGAGGTGGAAAGAAGCTGCCTCTCTCACTCCTCCCTGCGCCAGAGGTTGGAGCAGCTGAGCTCCAGGGTTTTGCACCAACTCCTCAGACCATCAGCTGCACCGACCGAAGGGAAATCAGAGGCTCCTAATTTATTCCTACCATGAAGCAGCTCTCTTTCGCAGGTCTTTGCCTCCTCTGCTGCTTCCTGGGTGCAGTCTGCGCCCAGGATACTGCTGAGCCCGACGCGCTCCGCAGGGGGCTGACATGGCAACACAACGGGCAGGTCTTCAGCATCCTGAGCCGCGGCGCCCAGTACACGAGGAGGCAGGCCGGTTCCCCCCGCCGCAGTAACCCGGTGCTGGTTCTCAGCGGCGTCAACGATACGGCCGCGGTCGCTGCGTCCCGGGGGGCCCCGCGGGTCCCCGCCGCCAGCAGCTCCGCGCAGCTGCGCGTCACGGCGCGCCAGCAGGCGCAGCCCCGGGCCGCTGGAGAGGGCACCCCCGCCCCGGGCAACAGGGAGGACATGATGGTTGGAGATGACCCCTACAACCCCTACAAGCGGCACGGCTACGACCCCTACTACAACTACTTTGACTCGTACCACAGACCCAGGCCCCAGGCTCAGGCCCGGCCCGGATACGGAACCCGCTACCACCAGCACGGTGAGCAGACCCACTGGAAAGGTTTTCTCTGTCAAAGTGAAGAATTAATTAATGTAAAATCTAAAAAAAACTGTTTTTGTTCATTGATATTTTCTGGGGGGGGGGGGGGGGGTTTGTTTGTTTGTTTTTGCTGAAATTCCCGGTGATGAAAGTGTAACCTGCAGGTTTTATTGGCTCGTTACTCCAGCAGCTCAGGCCCCCAATCAGATCCACAGCTAAGGAAACCCAGATGTTCACTGCCTACTGTACATGGCTGCTCTAGGCGCCCTGATCTCTGCAGCTGGCCGAATCACCTTTACAAGAGACAAGTACCGAGGCTGTGAGACAATTAACATGAACACAGTAAAAATCATTAAGAGATGGGCTGAAATAAAAGATGTGGATTAAAAAACTGAGCAGATATTTGGGATGTGAAGGAAACTCTTAAATCTGGGTTTTTGGTTCTAAGCTGGAATAAGAGCAGGAAATGGTCAGCAGCTCTGCTAGTGGGTCAGATGGTGAGGAGTTCAGATCTGAAACCTTGGAAAAACTAAAGAAGGTCCTGAGATTCACAAAAAATAACTGCAACTAAACAACAACTGTTTTGTTTTATTCTACCAATAATTCAGACCATTCTGGGGAATTTATTTAATGCTTCTGCTACATTTGGACCAGAAATGACGTCCTTCTGTATCTGAAGAGTCACTCAAACCTAATATTCACCAGAAACACTCAGACTGAACCTGTTCAGCTTATTTTGGACTTTGGGAGGAAGCAGAGGCAATAAAATCATCCACACACACACGCCGGGTCCAGTTCAGATCAGAACCGGGACTTTCTTCCTTTAAACAGAAAAGTTTGCTGATTAACTCAGAAATACGTTCAATCAAACAGCATATTTGATCATTTTGACTTTGATGCCAATTTAAACTAGAAAACTAAAAAAAAGGAAAGCACGCTCTCATCTCGTCCACTGAAGTTTGCCATAAAGGGACCAAAGTTCAGGTTCCTCACAGACAAGGAGGCGTTGTGGTTAAATCCCATTTCCAGGTGTGCAACCTTCCCCTCCACGTTTCCTCTCAGGTTAAAACCTTTCAGGCTGAGGCTCAATGAGATATGACTTTTAAGGAAGATCCACCAATTAATTAATCAAAAACAACTCATCACAGTATTAGAAAATAAACACTCGCTGGGAAAGGAAATGTTAATTTAGAGTTTCCTTCTGATTTCACCTTAAAATAAGAGAAAATATTCCTCTGTTAAAAGATCAGACAGTTTAAATGTTTCATATGTTCCTCTGGTTGTTCAGCTCGTTCACAGCAGAATAAAGGTTACTGCTTTATTAATTACATATTTTAAACTCATAATTCATGATGAACCGTAGAGAGAGAAAATTTGCCCTCCCACATTCTCACCTGTGGAAGGATGTGCAGCGCCCTCTGTTGGTGATGCAGCTGTAATTGCAGTCCTGAGCTGCAGGGAAGGTGAAACAGAACCAGAACACACAAAGTTATTTCTTCTTTTCAAGCTTGTGAATTTAAATCTGCCTTAAATTTTTATTTCAAACCGATTTAAATATACCAAAGTGGTGATGTAACGCACGCTGGCAGGCGCTGCCTCACCAGGGTCCGTTACCCAGACAGAACCAGCTGAACCCAGAGGAGCTGAGAAGCACTGCTGTCTCCTGCTGCAGTGGACCTGAGCACAAAGCTCTCATCTACACTTTCTGCATGAAAACTATGAAAAGCTGCCGTTGATTCGTGTTCGGCCTGAAGGAAAGTGTTCCCTCACGTGAACCAACTTCCTCCTGGTTGCAGGTCTTCCAGATCTGGTTCCTGATCCATATTACATCCAGCTCGCCTCGTACGTCCAGAGGACACCGATGTACAACCTGCGCTGTGCCGCTGAGGAGAACTGCCTCACCTCGTAAGATAAAACCGTCCTGACTGGACTTTGAGGGTCTGCTGGTCATTTTTCTCTCCCGTTCTACCTTCAGAACCACCAGGAACCTCCAGTAGACCTGCAGCCTGAGAGCAAAGTGCTCTGCTGAGACATTCTGCACTGAAATCAGACAGAGGAGAACCGATTATTACGACATCTCAGTCTGTGTCAGGAAGCTCTGTTTTCACATTTCGATCAAACTCTCTTTGTCTCCCCTCCGGCTTCAGATCTGCTCAGTACGCTCAGGATTATGAAACCAGAGTTTTGCTGAGGTTCACTCAGAGGGTGAAGAATCAGGGAACTGCGGACTTCCTGCCAAGCAGGCCCCGATACGCCTGGGAGTGGCACAGCTGCCACAAGTAAGTAGCTCATCCTGGCAATCTGGAGGTTTAATGTGACGACAGGCAGGACCAAGGCAGCAATTCTTCTATTAGTGTAAAAGCATAGTTAGGTTGCACCATAACTGAAGAAAATCTGTGAATATTCCAAGAAACGTCAAAATAAAGAAGCGAGAGATAAGGGAATAAACATTATTTTGGTTTTAGCACATAGCTAATATCACCTTCCTTTAGTCGGTACATATTAAAATAAATATTCTGTTACTGCTTCAGTTTTATTAATAGTTACAATTAGATCAGAACTAAAACCAACAGGTGATTATGTAAAGGTAGAAGATGGGACAGAAAACACTAATTTAGAGCACATACTGAAACACAACCAAATGTAATCACATTCAGCTTTAATCATAAGACTGGAGACGATCTGTCAGCGTTGGGCGTGTCAGAATATGTCTAATGATGGATTAATATTGCCTCTACAGCCCAGATTCATGAGAAACTGTCTTTAAATAAAACTAAATTTTAAAAAAGTCCAAACTCTGCGCCCTGAGGAACTCCAGAAGTACAGGGAAAAATTTGTTTTTTTCTACTGATACGTTTATTAGTACAGCAACACCATAAACAGGAAGATTTGGCATCTTTTTGTCATATTTAGATGCATTTTTATGTGGAGATGAACCTTTGCTGTGCGTTTGTTCAGTCATTTTCACAGCATGGACGAGTTCAGCCTGTATGAGCTGCTGGACGCGCGGACCCAGAGCCACGTAGCCGAGGGTCACAAGGCCAGCTTCTGCTTGGAGGACACTTCCTGCGACCCGGGATACTACCGCCGCTACGCCTGCACCTCCCACACCCAGGTTCACACACATTCCCACATTCAACTATGATTATATCGTCCACCGGTCCACCAGACGGACCTGTTCGCTGCTCTCGCTTGAGTTTTTACGACATTTCAGTCTGTTAGTTTTCATCCAGAGGCGTTCACACTAACAGTAAAAAGCCTTGACATAAAAAAATTCAATTCATTCAGTTTTATCTATTTAGCACCAATTTACAGCACATGTCATCTCAAGGCTCTTTCCAAAGTCAGATTCCATCAGATCCTCCAGGTGGGTCAGAAAGTTTCCTCTCTAAGGAAACCCAGCAGGTTGCATCAAGTCTCTCCAAGCAGCATTCACTCCTCCTGAAAGAGCGTAGAGCCACAGTGGACAGTCGTCTGCATTGTTGATGGCTTTGCAGCAATCCCTCATACTGAGCATGCATGAAGCGACAGTGGAGAGGAAAACTCCCCTTTAACAGGGAGGAGAACCTCCAGCAGAACCAGAACCAGGCTCAGTGTGAACGCTCATCTGCCTCGACCCACTGGGGCTTAGAGAAGACAGAGCAGAGACACAGAAAGCTCAGAAGCTCACATTGATCCAGGAGTACTTTCTATGTTAGATGGTAATAGAGGATGATCTGCCTCCCCTGATGATGTCACAGCTAACAGAACGCCAGACCAGGTGTACCTTCTATGAAGAGAAAATGACAGAGAACATAAAGTTAAAATCTGGAATAACAACAAACAATGCAGATTGGAGAACAGTAGGAATAACATGAATAAAGCTTTAATAGAGCGGCAAACTCTTCCTTTAACACATTTAGAAAACTGCAGCCTTTCGTTTGATTGGGGGAATCCAACGCTCAGAAATCAGTTTTATAGCAAAATGACCAGAACAACAATTATTGGTAACCTGTAACAACTCCTGGCTGTAGGGCTTCTGGTTCCTGGGGATAAGGAGGTGATCTTCTTCAAAATGGGAAACAAAAGAGACCATAATATGAGATTGACTTGCTATTCAAACATCTGTGAAACCGAACCTCTCTCAAGGCGGAGAATGAAAGAACAGGAGTCCGTCTTCCAAAATAAGACACAACAGTTTATTATTTAAAGGAGCAATAAGCTATATTTCACCACTAGGTGGTGCTTGAGCACCGTCTGAAGACCAGAACAAGATGTATAACAAGCTGCGCCTACCTCCACCTCCTCCAAGCAGCAACGCAGACCCTCCTTTCCCTTCTGACGCGTCACCTTCTATGCACATATATGTAAAAGATAAAAACATCATCAGAAGTAAATAACTCATAAATTTATAGGTTAGCAAGAAAATGTTTTGATCTGCTGAGGTGTTCTCCGCCCTGTTGCTCCAACGCTGCGTTGCTCTGAAGGTGGTATTTTAGGGCAGGGAGGGGCGGAGCCCTGAGTGGCAGCTGTTCACATGCACCTGCACGCACGTGTCCGTGCACGTGCACGCACGTGTCCGTGCACGGTCTGGTCCGGCTAATAAACAAGAGACTGGAGAACAACGCAGAGATCATAATTTTTTTAGTTCTTTCCATCTAAAATATGGAAATTTTGCTTGTTGCTCCTTTAATCAGAGACACTGTTAAAAATGTCGGTTTATTTAATATATCAGGAAATTTTATTCATGGCTGATCGCTGCTGTTGTTTGTGTTCAGGGTTTGAGTCCCGGATGCTACGACACCTACAACGCTGACATCGACTGCCAGTGGATCGACATCACCGACGTTCCACCTGGAAAATACATCCTCAAGGTCTCCTGGGCTCTTTATTTTAGTTTTATATCAGTTAGTGATGTCCCATTAACAGTGGCGTCTCTGACATTATAAGTTCAGTGGGGCACAAAAACTCAACATCTATCAGCAGCAACTGATTTTTTTGTGATGCTACAACCTGACTTTGATAAATTTTAAATTAAACAAAGAAATTAGCATAAACCAACACACTAGAAATGCCATTTTATATAAGCTAAATGTAATTAAATATTTATACATAAAATTACAGATTAAGGCTCGCTAACATTGTTCATTTGTTGAACAGAAAAGATTCACATCAATCCTTCAATGATCCAGCAAGGACAACAACACTAGATTAGTATTTGCTTTTAGTTTCCATTTTCCTGTGTTTTATTTTGCTTAAATTTTCCTACATTTTATTCCAACAGTTTTTTTACTTGCTTTTATTCTGTTTTTATTTTCCAATGTTTTAATCATGTAAAACACTTTGCATTGTCCTTGTACTGAAATGTGATCTACAGATAAATCTGCCTAGATGGTCTCGCACTATCCAGCAGAACGTAAACGTAACGTCTGCATTTCTAGTGTTTTGATTGGACGATCAGAGCTTGAGGCCGTAGTATTTGTGCCCCACAGCTGTCTACTTAGAGCGTACTGGGCATGCTCACTGAGATTTCAGATGTTCATTATTTAAACAAACGTTGGTGGACCGGCCCCAACATCAAGGCGCCTCAAGAGGATTTAGCTACTGAGCTTGTTAGTTTTCTGGCAGACTTAGATTTATAGACACACATGTTTGTAGCAGAATTTTATTAGTAAAAATCTGTCTTTTTTAAAATATTACTCTATAAAGAACGGTCCTGTCCCACTGATTATTGCGACCATAGAGCTCCACAGCGACATCTGGTGGCTCCACTGGCCCCACATGCAGAGACGCCACAGCCCACCAGTGAAAACTCTCATGTCCCAAAACACAAGATGTTTGGTTTTCCGGTCTGTCTGGTGAAGACGGCTCCCGGTGATTCCTCTGTTTGTCTCTCTGTGGCTCTCCTGCAGGTGACAGTAAATCCCAGGCAGCAGGTTCCAGAGTCCAACTTCAACAACAACGTGGCTCGGTGTCATGTGCAGTACACGGGCAACGCCGCGCACTTCTCTGGATGCACCCTGGAAGGGTAACAACCTTCTTCTGTTCTTCGTCACTGGTGGGGAAGCAGCAGGTTCAGCGTTAGGCTGGCCTCCAGCCGAGGTTAGCCAGGAAGGGATGGAGCCAGAAACGCCTGATCAGCAGAAATGAAGCACACATGGAGCCCCGACCATTTCTGCTTTAAAAGCTGTTTCAGATCGGCTGACTTTTTTATTGTTAGATGCACCAAATTAAAAAAAATGTTTGATCTTTTCACGTGAAAAGTGAAAGCATTTCCCTCTGCTGACGCGTTTTGTCCCTGAACCATGAAGAAATCCCTTTTTCTGCATCGTTTGATGCATTGATCTCACACTGAGTCAGTTTCCAGGTCTCAGCACAGAGCTGGAATCAGGCCTGGACTTTGACTAGGCCATTCTAACCCATCAACATGCTTTGATCTAAACTGTCCCACAGTATCTTTGGCTGCATGTTCAGGGCGGAGGTCCTCCACCCTAGTCTCAGGTCTTCTGCAGCCTCTCACAGGTTTTCCTCCAGGATGGTCCTGATTCAGCTCTGACCTGCTGAAGAACAACCTCCCCTCAGCATGATGCTGCCACCACCATGTCTCACCTGATGATGTGTTCAGGACAGTGTTATTTTCACACCACCAGAGGTGTCAAGTTACTAAGTACAAATTTCAATTCAATGCTCATATAGCACCAATCCACAACACACGTCATCTAATGGCAGAAAGTAAAGTTTTAAGATTAGTCTTAAAAGTAGACGGGGTGTCTGCCTCACGTACCAAAACTGGGAGTTGGTTCCACAGGAGAGGAGCCTGATAGCTAAAGGATCTGCCTCCCATTCTACTTTTAGAGACTCTAGGAACCACCAGCAGACCTGTAGTCTGAGAGCGAAGTGCTCTATTAGGAACATACGGGGTAATCAGAGCTCTGATATATGATGGAGCTTGATTATTAAGGGCTTTATACGTTAGAAGAAGAATTTTAAATTCTATTCTTGATTTAACAGGAAGCCAATGAAGGGAAGCTAAAATTGGAGAAATATGATCCCTCTTGTTGATTTTCATCAGAACTCTTGCTGCAGCATTTTGGATCAGCTGAAGGCTTTGAACTGCATTTTGTGGACTTCCTGATAGTAAAGAATTACAATAGTCCAGCCTTGATGTAACAAATGCATGGACTAGTTTTTCAGCATCATCCCTGGACAGAATGTTTCTAATTTTGACAATATTCCCCAGGTGAATTTCTACTTACTTAAGTAGAAATTTTGGTCATTTATATTTTTCAGCCTACTTTTTACTTTTCACATTTTCGTGCAATTATCTGGACTTTCTACTCCTGACTTTTTGAAAATACTCTCATTACTTCTAGCTTATTTTTCATTCTGGCTTGTCAATAAAAAACTAAATAATATTCAGAAAACTAGCTCTACCACAGAGTGATTTTGGTTGTGGTCGGAGGCAGTGCAGCACCAAAGCAAACTTAAGGAGAAAACCCTGTATCTATACTTCTGGAGTAATCGATGGGAATACTTCTGACACCACAGAGCATTTTGCATCTAGATCTGACCTTGGTCTCATCTTTAGTCCATTTAAATAGGACTTCTTAAAGCCTTTTTTTTTTTCAAAAACAGAGTCAGAAAATGAGAAAAAACTAATAAACAAACAGCTTTTAAATGACATAAAAACTTGTGTTAATAAAGTAATTAACAATCCCTGTTTGGATCCTTAAACCTAAACACAGTGTTGGTCCAACTAGATGCTGTTGAAGCTCATTCCTTGTGGACCAAGCAGGACCCTGCAGCGATGGAGACTCTCAGCATGTTCAGATTATGCTTCATAACAGCAAACATCATCAGATTTCACAAACTACTGGCCTCCTTCAACAGATTTCAGGGTTTATATGGTAGCTGAAGCAGCAAAGTGTACAGCTTTGATAAAACAAGCGTTGTGTGAATTCTGAACCTCGTCGCCAAACATTTCCTGCGGCTCATCGCTGTTTGTTTTTATTTCCGTCCCGCAGATACTGAGAAGAATCCTAAAAATGAGCCTGAAGACGAAGTCGGAGGCCGAACCCAATGAAGTTAAAGCTTGAATCTGTTCACGTGTGACGCAAAAAAATAGTAATTTCTAACCAAAAACACCAGAGGCAGGGAGGTGAAACATTTCTACGACAGGAAACCGGTTCTGGTTGTTCTCCTGAGTGAAGTAGCTACCTCACAGCTGGAGTTACTGCCGTCCTGCTTCTGCTTCGGCCCTGACTGGCTTTTCCTATCCATGGCGTTTACTGACTGAATCTTATTGTTTAGCATTTTAATGGTTGAGGCAGAAATTAATGATAAGAAGGTTCAAGCTTCATATTTTAGTCTTATTTTTATCTGTGTCAGAATCCCAAGGAAATATGAGCGTCACGTCAGAGTTCAGAGATAATTTCTACTAATTCTGCTTCTCTCTGTAACACAAAGACAGCCAGAGCTTCCTGCATGTTTTCTCTTGCTTTTTATGTACAACCTGTAAAATACAGCCTGAGATTTCAGCTTTAATGTTTAATTTAATCAGTTCATTTGTCCAGCGGGTATTTCTTTTTACAGGAAATGAATTAAAAGTGTGGTCACTCCTTTCTGGTGCTGAGGAATAGATCTTTGACTCGTTATGCTAAAAACAAGGTTTTCCCTCTGTTGTTTTTATTTCTATTAAATACTAGCTGATGTCAGATATCAGTGGATGTGTGTTTGCGTGATGATCTCACTGTCCTCCTCCGTCGCTGCTTCAATAAAGTTTGCTTAAATGTGACCTCCTGCGTTGCCTGTTGGACTGTTAAGTTTTATTTTAGAAACCCGTCTTCTTGATGTTTTCTAGCGGGAAAAGCAAACAAAGTGCATCGCAGAAGAATTTATTCACTTTAAACTTTTCACATTCAGTAACGTTACAATGACAAACCTGGTTGTTTTGTGTCAGAGAAACAAAAAGTTGCACCTAATTGTGAAGTGGAAGGAAAACCACACATCTGAAAAGAGTGGTTTCATTTTTATTCCACTTTTTTCACTGTGACGCCCCAAAATAAAATGCAGAGCGTCTAAATACCCGCAGAAGTCCCCTCATAAGTGAATGCAATAAATGTGAAACACGAATGCATCACGTTTCCACAGAGCGTTCCAGGCTGAATACGCTTTTTAATTGTTTTGCATTGTTTGTTGAGTTTCTAATTGTGTTTTTATTTATGGTCCTCTGCAGAGAAGAAGTCCAGCTACACACTTTTAAATTTCACTTCATTAACAGCCAAACTTATACTGGTATCAAGAAGGAACAAAATTCCTGGACTTCGCTCTGAAGATGCTCTTGTTTTATTCCAAACACTTGTAAAGGCTCGAGTTTGCGTGAAATTTGAGTTTTTTTAAGTTGACGACGGATATAAATGCTTTTGTAAGCAACCGAGTTATCAATAATGTTTTGTGTTCAGTTGATGAAGCATCTTTAGTTTTTGCCTTTTGATTTTCATTCAAACATTTTTGTTTTCTGATTGTTGAAACGTGTAATAAGAGGAACTTTTAAGATAAAAAAACAACGATTTATTTATTTCTGTTGTGGGTTGTCAGTTTCCAGGTCAGCCACTAGATGGCGGTGTTGTGTGGAGGCTGCTGATGCTGGGACACTTTGCGTCATTAGATTATAAATAAATGTCACCAAACGATATTAGGTTTTATTTAATATCCTAAATGCTGATACAAAGATTTAGGAATCTGATGACACTCAAAAATTATAAAACTAGTAATAATAAACAGTAGTAATAATCAGTAATTACCCTCTTAATGACGCCAAAGATCTAAAACTGTTTTCTTCGTTCATCCCACTGTGCAGGCACCAAACAATTAAAAAAAAACTTTACAACTGATGTGGTGTCATTGATAAAAATGTAACGTAAGAATTGCCCTTTATTACATTATCAACGTAATGGTGTGAGAGCAACAGTTAATTTTATTTTTTATTCAGCATTAAATCTGCTTATTTTCACAGTTTTCTAACAATAATAGCTAAAAAGTTGCCCACGTAAGTTTAATTATCCTGTTTTTTTTATTCTAAGGATAACGGGTCCGAGTGGCGGCTCTCCTCCTCCCGTCTGGCTGCCAAAGATCGTCTATTATAACGATGAGCTGCTCAGATTGAAAAAGCAAAAGCCCTGTTTAAAGGAGGAAGGAGAAAGCTCCAACAATATTTACATTAAAACTCGTTTTAAAAAGCCAGTATTTTTATCTATCATTTTATGGGAAATTAGTAGAACAAACAAAGATAAAGGCAGCATCGTTTCCACGTGGCGTTGTGCGGCGATATTTTCTGACAGAGCTCACACTGTGCAGAATCACTCATGCTGCCCTGAGCAGAGAGCCAAAATGACCATTTCAGCAAACTGCTGCAGAATACAACAAAATAAGAGTTTTTCTTTACCCCGTGATGTCAGAAAAACAGAAATATTGTCAACGTTTGTCAGATTTTATTTCATTTAATTATGAATGACAACAAAAAAAGACACAAATTAGACATTAACAGTGATTTAAACCAGTCACGTTTTGGCTCACCTAATGATGTATATAGTTTATTTTTTATCTGCAACTTGTTTTATTCACAAATAGATTTAGTAACAAAAAATTAACTTCTTATAAAAAATGGAAAATTAGTATTTCAAATATGACAAGATTCAATTCAACTTTGATTAAATTTTATTTATATAGCTCCACAGATAGCCACAGTGGACAGTCGTCTGCATTGTTGATGGCTTTGCAGCAATCCCTCATACTGAGCATGCATGAAGCGACAGTGGAGAGGAAAACTCCCCTTTAACAGGGAGGAGAACCTCCAGCAGAACCAGAACCAGGCTCAGTGTGAACGCTCATCTGCCTCGACCCACTGGGGCTTAGAGAAGACAGAGCAGAGACACAGAAAGCACAGAAGCTCACATTGACCCAGGAGTACTTTCTATGTTAGATGGTAATAGTGGATGATCTGTCTCGCCTGGATGAAGTCACAGCTTACAGAACGCCAGACCAAGTTAAAAGCTGAAATAACAACAAACAATGCAGATTGGAGAGCAGTAGGAGAACTCAGCAGAGTGAGAGAAATAGACCCTGATGTCCTCCAGCAGCCTAAGCCTATAGCAGCATAACTATAGAGGTAGCTTAGGGTAACATGAGCCACTCTAGCTAGAAGTTTTGTCAAAAAGGAAAGTTTTAAGCCTAGTGATTCTTTGTTCTTTAATATAACTGGATTAAAAAAAACATAATTCTACTCATGCATTCCAGTGAAATATGCGCTCTGAGTCTAACAATTAGGGAGCGGTGGGCTGTCACCGTGGGGCTCCCAGGGTGGAGCCAGGCATGGACTGGTAATCGGGCGTACCGGGCATTTTCCCGGTGGGCCGACGTGCTGTTTGGGCCGGCAGACCCGACATGTATATTAATAATATGTATTATTATTATTATTATTATTAATAAAAAAATTATATATATATGTCGGCCTCGTTATATTTGTATAATGCATGAAGAAAAATAAAATCAGCAGCGCAAGAGTCTGTTCCGATCATCCGGCCCTTACCACAGGCTACTGCAGCCCATTGGTTATCATCCCTGACAGTCTAAAGGGCTAGGCCAATCATAAAGTAGAAAAACACCTTCACGCTCCATGTGGAACTTTGTGCAGCGGTGTTCACGGATAAGAAACGCAAGGGAGGCGCAGAGAAACTGCGCGAAAAAAGAAACAAGTTCTTCAAACGGACGCTGCGAAATGTGTCAAACTGACTGACATGTTCCCAACAGCAGGCCTTCATCTGCTCCGGTGTCTGATGTAAAATATCGTGGTGGTGGTTGTAGTCAGGGACGTGCGGTAGAGTTCATAGCTGGTGAGGCACTGACGTCATCAGAGTCAGATTTACACTCTACAGAGTAGACTCGTTGCAAAGTGCTGAAAGAGACTGATTGAGCCAAATAAATTCACCAAGAGACATGGAAAAAATATTGATTCTTTGATGAAAAAATAAAACTAAATTATTTGTCATTTGACTGGTAACAGTTTATGAGTTATGATGGATTTCTGCATTTGTGACACATTCTAAAACTATAACCCACACTATGCACATTTTATCACAAAAGCAAAACATGAATAAGTATCGCTGTCTTACCTCTACTTATAAATTAAGTCCATGCAGCGCTCTTTCTGAACAAAATATCATCATTTTCCGGTAAAAACTCTTTATCTTCTTCAGATTTAAAACTCTCTTAGTCTCAGTGGAGCTCACTGCCAGGGAGGAAAGCCTTCCTTCATCAATCCTGTTCCAGCTGTATGTTTAGATTCTTTTTAGTGCTTTACTTGTTCAACAAAACTCGCTAATAAAACATCCATAACTTGCTGTGACTACTATTTGGGGATCACGAGCGGTGCTCCTTGAGCGCCCCCTGCCTAGCGGCCAAGGAACTGCCGGCCTCACCTACAACCAGCTCTTTGCCTTTTATGATCGCGCGCAGCAGCACGAAAACATGTTACCTGCACACCGTTTGATGCCCAAAACACAATTCGTAATCCACATATATTAAATTGTGGAAAATCAGTTCATAATTGTTTGAACAATTGAATTTATGATATAGAGACAGGAAGATGCATTCACAGAATGGAAGCCAGCGCAGTTAACATGGGATTGCGCAATCCCAGGGGAGGCCAAGCTCGCTGCTGCCTCACCGGCTTCGCTATCAAGCACCACCAAGGATTTACATGAAAAATAGAGAAAAGTCTGCGATTTTAAAGAAAATATGATCAAAAATGAGGAAATTACATAAATAAAATACTTATTACCAATGACTGAGTGAATCAAAATGTATATTATGTTATTATATATTTTCTTTCTTTCCATAATGACAAGTGAGGCCTGGCTGAGTTTACATTTTACAGTGTTAATAAATTAAGATTTTGGAAGTATTTTAAGTGTCCACTGTCACTAATTTCCATTAACCTGGCCTCAAGGTATTGCACAGTTGGTATACACATTCAGTACACAAAAAAAAAAAAAAAAAAAGAAATGTGGTGGGCCAGTCTAATCCAAAATGCCAGGGCCGATTTTTTGTCCCAGTCCACCCCTGGGTGGAGCCATGTGGTGTTGGAACCGGGGAACCCACCGCCTTCCCCGGACACAAGCGCCCTGCTGTGACCACCCAACCTAACCTAATTGTTGCTGTTTTGGTTCCGTTTTAGTTTGGTTTCCCCGGGCACCAAACAACACCAGCTCTCCGTGCTGGTGAAAAGGAGTCGGAGTGAGCCCTCCTGTCCCCGCCCCTCTCTGCTCTGTCCATATGTCAAAGTCTTTGTGTTCCTGGAGCCGCAAGGCGACCGAAGGGAAAAACAGCTGGACGCGCCGCTGCCCTCCAGCCCCGCACACCGGCTCTCTCCTCCGGCTGCCCACCCTCACTTCGACACGGTACGGTAACCCAGAGCCGACCGGGACTCCCGGGCCCGGCGGCTCCAGCGTTTTCGACCCGAACCGCCGGTTCGTCCCGTTTTTTTCCCCCAGCAGCTTTCCCCGTTAGCCTGTTAGCTTGCTGGGGTAACCCTCTGATGCTGATTAGCCTGTTAGCTTAGCCGCTGGTCCTGCTGGAGAATGGGCGGCTTAGATCAGCTGGCAGCACCCGTCTGGACCGGACCGAACCCAGCCGAGCCGCGGAGATTCTGTGTGTGCCACCGGAACCCGTCCTGAAAACACCCAGTTCGCTTTTTAACTCCGGCTAAATTAGCTGGAAACCCCGAATGCTGCGTTCAGGTGTCACTAAGTTTTTAGGTGAAATAGAAGTTTTATCTGGAAGCGCTGCTGAGAACAAAATAAAGGTACAAATAGCGCCGCTAAATGCGTCATTTCTAGGTGGTTATGTCTACTACTATTCATCGAAAGTAAGTAAAAAAGCAAATCATTTTATTTTCAGGGGGGGAAACATAAAAGTGCTTCTATTTGGTGCAAGATTAGTGAAAACTGAGTGAATTATGGTAATATGGGCTGCAGAGCCGAGCAGCTGCCTTGCTGAAGGCAGGTCCTGGGTTCGAATCCCAGCCGTGGATGTTCTCCCTGTATGTGCGTGGGTTCTCTCCGGGTGCTCCGGTTTCCTCCCACAGTCCAGAAATATGACGGTTAGGGTAAATTGTCTCCAGATTGTCCTCAGGAAGGGTCTCCATGGTTGTGTTTGATTTATTTTTTCCCTTCAGGATCATGTCTGTTAAATTTACTGCTAAATTTAAGCAAAGTTTATTTGGATCAACTTGTTTTTCCTTCAGTCCTTTTAAAGGAAACTATTCATCAGCAGGAAAACCAGAACTCTGTGTCTGTTTCTGGTGTTTCAGCTTTTTTACAAGGTTCATGCTGCAGTTTCAACCTCTTTAATGTAATTAATATTAACTCAAAACCCCAAATAGTTTTAAGTGCTTCCAGATTTTCTCTCCTAGGTCTTAAATTACATCGTAATATGAGAAACAGAATAGAAAAAAGCTTTATTGTCTCCTAGTGTGGAAACTGATGAACACCCGGGTAAAAAACCTTGTAAAAACAAATAAAAAATAAAGAGATTAATTCTCTTACTGTAGAGTTAATAGAAATAGCGCGCTGACATTTAAACACTGAGGATGCTGATTTAAAGCGATACACACCATTTGTGTATATTTATGCATAAATAAACAGATTATTTACAGAATGATTATCTACTGAGGTGCAGCTGGGAGGAAGGATCTGTGACGACGCTGCTTGGTGCGCCCCGGATGCAGAAGTCTGTCCCTGAAGCAGCTGCTGCAGATTAATCAGCAAAACCTGGAGTGGTTGATGATTTGTTGTTGTGCTCTTATGCACATGATGTTTATGACGTGATTTATGCTCAGACTGTGAGCATCTCTGCAGAGACGAGCTAAAACGACTCTGCTCCTGTTAATGCTGGGGTCAGCAACCAGGCAACCAGGCTCAATTTCCTCACCGCTACAGAATAACTACCCCTCTCCTTTAGAAAGCAAAGCAGCCCGCTTAAAAATATAAAAATCACCTCATCTGAAGCTAAAAAACACTAAATTACTTTTAAATGAACCATCGGTGCCCTTCTGTTGCAGAAAACGTACAGAGAAGCTGCTAAAACCAGCGTTTCTTATTGCCTTAGTGATTTAAAAAACGTCTTATTTGGTCTTATAAGAGCGTTTGTGGCGTTCTCCTTCCTGCTGGGAACCTTTCCACTTCCTCTCTACGTTGTGTTTGAGTGAAAGTGTCAAAGCGGGTGACCTGAGGCGTTGTCGAGTCACATGACCGGCCTAAAACGCTCCGATGTAGGCAGATAAAGTTAGATTTAACCTGCGGACGCTACCAGTTAAACATCTGTTCTCTGGCGTTATTCACAACTAATTCAATAACAATATTTATCAATCTATGGGAAAAAAAGGCTCAATAAAAAGTTCAATAGAATAACAGTTTTCCTTGTTGTTGCATTCTAGCCATGTAGGTTAATATTACAGTCATTTAAATCCTCCCAGCCAATCACAACGCAGACCCAGGAACCAAGCTCCGCCCCCTTCAGAGAACTCAGAGAACAAACGTTGTTTTTTTCTGTTTTAAAAACTTGCAGTTTTGGTAAAAAGTTGGTAGAATAAAGATTTCTAAGCAACAGCATAAAATGTCCAGAGCTGCACTTAAAATATATGTTTTGATTTTGTTGATAATTATCGCCATCGATCGATATAATTTATATTTTATCGATACGATTTTATGCCGAATCCTCCAGCCCTGATCACGCCTCAGGCTGGCGCCTCTCAGTGAAGCAGCGCAGCAACATGTGGGGGAGGGGCAGAGCCAAATTTGGATTTCTGTAAACGAGAGGGACACCGGCCCGACCCGACTGGACCCGACCCGACTGGACCCGCGGAGATCGATCCAAAGGGTGAAATATTCACCAAGTGGCTGACGACCAGTAAAACGTTTAGCTTGGTTTGACCCAGATGTGATTAAAGGAGCTTTTTTTTGGTGAATTCTGCTGAACCGTGCAGCATCTCCGGTCCTGTTGGTCCTGGTTCTGGTTCTGGTCAGTGGTTCTGGACCCTTCTTCCCTTTCTGAGCGGTCAGAGTGAAGCCCTGCAGGCCTTTGGCTCTTGGTTCTGATCCAAGTCGGCGTCGGGTCAGCAGAACAGGAGCAGCTGTTGCTCCTTTGATGGAGTCCGCCCCCACCGACCCGGTTCTGTCTGAAGGAGGCCCGTTTGGGCTTGGGTTATTCTGGTTCCTCGCTCCCTGGGAGGACGGAGGCCCATCAGCTGATCACGTAAACACAGCCGCCAGATGTCTGCCTCCTATTTTTGACGGCGGCTTTCCGAGCAGAACTGTTCTTATCCGGGCCGGTCCGTTTCTCTAAGCTGCATTTATGGGTTTTCTTCTCCTGGCCGGCGCAGCTCGGCGGTTCCTCCCACGCTGGAAACGGACCGCCGAGCGACCCGAGGCCTCCAGCTGGAGCAGAGCCACGCCTGGTCTCGGGTTTTTTACTCCACGGACGTCCTGGTTCTGTCCCCCGGTGGACGCGTCCATCAGGGCTTTCTGGACCGCGGCGCCGACCCGTGAACGGGTGAGATCCTGCCGGGCTCGGGAGCAGAGTCAGAACACACGGAGGAGTCCCGTTTTCTCCAGACATCTCGGTTCAGCAGAGAGGACTCAGAACCCGAGTGAGAGGAGGAACATCTGGTTCTGATTGTGGGCCCGCCACCTGGTGCCGGCACAGATCCGGGCCCTGGAGTGGGCCTCCTGTGATCCGGCGGAGCTGCAGCTGACCGTCAGTTTTACCCTCGCAGAACAAACTTTAGTTAATGCGGTTCTCTGCGGACCTGGAGGGGAACCGAGGTTCTGGGCCGGGAGTTCTGGTTGAGTTCTGTGGGTTTTCCGGCTTTCGTGGGCTTCTGGGTTTTGGTTCAGCGCCTCTCAAACGTTTAGAGATGGATAAGTTATAAGATAAGTTATATAGTTATTTAACTTTATAAGTTATATAAACTAAATAAAATGTTAGCAATAAATGTTCTGCAGTCTGACGCGAGTGTTGGCCTAGTGGTTCGATCCCCACTGCCTGCACTCTGGGTCCCTGAGCAAGACCCTTAACCCCAGATTGCTCCCCGGGCGCCACTCATGGCAGCCCACTGCTCCCCAAGGGTGATGGGTTAAAAGCAGAGAACAAATTTCATTGTAATGTATGTTTCAATGACAATAAAGATGATATTACTATTATTATTACAATTATTACTTTAAAAGTCCTCGTTTAATTATTACCTTATTATAAATTATCATAAAATAATCACTTGTTTATACTTCATTTATTTTTAATATTCTATCAAAATCTATTTTCTTACTGTTAAAACATCAAATAAAACATCAAACGTGTTTTAAAAACCAAATCTTTCGCCCTTCTCTGTCCTCGACGGTGGTGCTGGAGTTCGTCCTGTAGCCGGTGGGTTGCTGGTTCGAACCCCGCTCTGACTGTCGTTGTGTCCTTGGGCAAGACCGACCTTTTTAACCGTGACACCATAAAACCGTGACACCATACCATGTTGTGTAAAAACGGTCATCCTGTGACCCAGGTCCAAACGGGCCTGGATCAGAGTCACATCAGGGAACCCAGCGTGGTTCTAGGGTTCTGTCGGCTGAACTGTGCTGCTGTGGCTGGTTCTGGTGATACCTGCAGCCCTGATGATGATGTAGAACAGCTTGACCTCCTGACCCAGTCAGCCGCCGATCCCCAGCCGACCCTTTCTGGGCCGGTTCTGGGTGTTGAGTCCTGAGCAGCGCCAGCGCTTCCCACTCAGGTTACCCCGGGTCAGTTGATCCTGATTATCCCGCTGCTGCTCGACTTTAGGCTCTTCACCTGACCCACTTGGTGCTGTTTATAGTTTGGACCTTTGGACGGGTCTCAGATCTGAGCAGACCCTTGACCCATCCATAACCTGCAGAACCCTGGCGCCGTCTGGGGCAGAAAGCCCAGTTTCAAACCGGGCTGGACGGGGATTCCACTTCCTGTTTCATTCCTGCCGATGAAATCCCGGCGGTTCCGTCCAGGTTCTGTCTGGGTTCTGTCTGGGTTCTGAGACGTGTCTCTGTCCCCAGCAGGTCGCGAGGCCGATGATGCGGCGAAAAGATGGAGGCTCCTGAGTACCTGGACCTGGACGAGATCGACTTCTCCGACGATTCAGTGGTGAGTACGGCGAGCGGAGGAACCGGGCTGGTTCTGATCCAAACTAGTAACAATGTAGATCATGAAGCTGCTTTGCCGGCGCTTCTGAACGGGTCCTCGGGCCTCGTTGTGGTTAATCGCCTCTCACACGACCGGCGGTACCGACTGACCGCCTGCTGCAAATGTTCTGTTGCTCTTCCAGTATTCTGTCACGTCTCTGAAGAACATCCCAGAACGTTCCAGAAGGAGCGATGGTCCGGCCGAGGAGAGACCAGGTGAGCCCAGATGTTTCCTCTCGTTATTCTCCTGTGAACGAGTCCGACTCCTGATCCGGCTCCACGGATCAGGAGTCGGAGAACTTTTTAACGTCTCTTTGGACTCTGGCTGCTTCCTTTTACTCGTTTCCCGTCTGTGGAGCTTTATTCAGTTTAACCCTGAACGACTGAACCAGTCAGGAACCAGTCAGGCTCCTAAACGCCAGGGATGGAGCGGCTTTAGCAGTTAGCGCCTGATATTTAGCCAAGAACCCGGTCTGAACGGGTCGGTTCTGCTCGCCGCTCCCAGCAGACGGCAAACGTCCCCGTTTCACTTCCTGTTCTGCTGGACTGGCAGAACACAGGAGACCCGATCGTCGTGTCTTCCTCTGAATTACGTCATAAAGCAACATTAGAAGAATTAGAATTTAAATTAATTAATCTCTCCTCCTTTAAGACCCGTTAACCGTTTCTGGTGATGGAAAGCAGCCAGAGCCGTTAAAAGGTCCGGTTAGAGCCCAGAACCCGGTGCTGAAAGCTCTTCTCCCCCTGCAGCTCCGGCCATCACCTGGAGCCGAGGAGGCCCGGCCCACGGCGGCGGAGGAGGAGTCAAACCGGCGGGACTCGCCGAGGTCCACAGTAAGTTCCGTCCGGTGAAGCGGGTCTCCCCCCTCAAGCACCAGCCGGAGGCCACAGACTCCGACTCCGACGGTAAGACCCAGAACCGGGGGCCGGGTCCGGGCGAGCAGAACGAGGACGGGAAGGACGACGGCGGCTCCGAGAAGCAGAGCGGCGCCTCCACGTCGTCGGAGGCGCCCGGAGGGAAGGCGAAGGGCGGCGGGAGCGGAGGGAGCAACCCTCAGGTTCTGTTCGGGGAGCTGGAGCACTACGACCTGGACATGGACGAGATCCTGGACGTGCCGTACATCAAGTCCAGTCAGCAGATGTCCACGCTGCCCCGCGTCCCCCACGACCGACGCCCGGCCGCCGGAGGAGGAACCCTGGAGAGGAGCCGAGGAGGAGGCCCAAGGAGCGCCGCGCTGTCCCACAACGAGCCTCTGGTTCTGGGCGGCAGCTCGCAGACGCCGGTGGGTCGACCTTCCTGCTTCTGACCCAGGGTTCTGAAGGTTCTGTGGCGCTGGGGGCCGCGGGTTCTGCCCGGGTTCCCTCCTGGTTCTCCTCCTGGTTCTCCTGCTGGGTGACCTGCTCTCCTGCTCCTTGTCTCCCTGCAGTACTGTGTTCTGTCCCCGGTGAAGTGGTCCGACCTGAGGAAGTCCAAGTCCATGGATCCAGACCTCCACCACCTCCACCGCTCCCCGGGGGGCGGGGCTTACCAGCCGGAACCCCCCTCCTCGGGCCTCCTCAGCTGCTCCTCCTCCTTCTCTGACGCAGGTATGACGTCGTGCTTTCGCTTTTTAAATCTCTGCGTCATGATGACATGGCGGCTCTGCTTCCAGACAAGCTCCTGTCGGCCCGCGTCTTCCCGGACTCCCAGAACCAGCGGTTGGGGGCGGAGCCTCCGGGGGGGCTGGCGTTCCCCCTGGCGGCGTGCGGCGCGGGCAAACAGGACGCCTCCAAGGCCTGGGCCGCTGCGGCCGGAGGCGCCGGCCTGAGGGGGTTTGGAGGAGCGGGCGGAGAGGTGGACGAGGAGGCGAAGAAGAACCAGAACATCATCAACATCGTCAGAGAGGGACAGATCTCGCTGCTGGTGAGCTTTTATTGTGAAGGGTCGTCCCTCGGTGTCCTGCCGCTCTTCTTTTATTCTACCAGAGGCTCCTGGCCTGTAATAATCCCTCATTTCTATACAAGCTGGATGAAAAGTGGCTCCTCCTCCTCCCACAGCCTCACCTGGCCGCCGACAACCTGGAGCTGATCCGCGACGACGACGGGAACAACCTGCTGCACGTGGCCGCCTCCCAGGGCCACGCCGACTGCCTGCAGCACCTCACCTCCCTGATGGGCGAGGACGGCCTCAACGAGCGCAACACCCAGCAGCTCACCCCCGCCGGCCTGGGGGTCAAGGTCAGTGGGTCGCCGCTGTGTCTTTAGGCAAGACGCTTCACCCGCTCCGCCTGCTTAGCACCGCCTGCTGAGTGGATGAAAGCGAAGTGGGTCCTCAGAACCTGCTTCAGGTTCTGCTCGTCCCTCTTAAGGCCCCACAGTAGCACTGCAGTCAGGCCCGGGCTTTGACTAGGCCATTACCTCAGTGAGATGTTTCAGCCCGTCTGTTCTCGGTTAGCTGCTGCTGTGTTTGGGATCGTTGTTCTGACAACGACCCAGTTTGGTTCTGGCTTCAGGCTCAGATTAGATTCTAAAAGGTTCTGCCGTACGGTGACCGCAAGGTCCACAACGAGCACCAAACCCTTGTGTGCCGCTGTGCTTGACAGTCGAGACGAGGTTCTGGTTCTGACCGGTTCTGACCGTCTCTCTCGTTGTCCAAACGTCTCAACGTTGGTCTCGCCTGTCCAAAAGATTCTGGTTCCCTCTCCCTTGTTCAGTCTAGAGAGAAGACGTTTTTCCAAGCAGCCAGATGGGTTCAGGGTCACGACCTTTGACCTTTAACCTGCTAGCTGAGGCTCTTGGGTCTCTGATCCCGTCCCTGAGCTTCAGGTTCTGACCCTGGGTGAAGAGGGGAGGTCCTCAGCTGCTTGGATGTTCTCCTCTCTGCAGGATGATGCACCTCAGACGACCTTTGACCCCTCTCAGGTTCCCGGTTCCCTGCTGGTGACTCTCCAATTTGTCAAACTTCCCATGAAGGCGTTAATAAGAAACGTTGGATCTGTTGAGAGTTTTTGTCCGTTTAGACTCAAATCCTTTTAGAATCTGGAGAACCTGATTATGAACAGATACTTTAAGCCTGAGATTAACGGACGCCATGGCTGTTAAATACAGTTTTAAGCATTTTTTAAACCCGTAGAACCTCCACACTGCAAAAAGGGAACTAAAAGTAAGTGCAATTTTCTTGAAATTAGTGTTTTTTTCCTTGATTTGAACTGCTAAATAAGACTACTTGCAAATGGAATGAGTATTTTTACCCCTAAACTAAGATAACTAAAAATCCTGTACTTGAAATAAGATGATGGAGATGAATTGTTCTTATTTTAAGTGCAAAAATCTTATTCCATTGGCAAATAGTCTTATTTAGCTGCTCAAATCAAGTAAAAACACACACATTTCAAGAAAATTTTACTTTGAGTTCCCTTTTTGCAGTGCAGAAATTAGGAAATATGACAAGAATTATTAAAAAGTCTCATGTTCCCATTTTCTTTCTACCCTCAAGGTTTGACTTGTTCTTCTAGAGGGAAAAATAAAATAAAGTCCATGTTTAGGAGTGTATTTTCTGCTGTTATCTCCAATATTTAGTTTTGGACAAAGTTGCATTTATTTATTCTTAATATTATTTATGCAAAAGTGTCACAAGTTGTGCTGTAAAAGTTTAACGGGTCTGTTTTCTGTAAACTATGAGCTCAGGACTTGATGTCAGGACGGAGAACCTCTAAGATTCCTTCCTGGGAGGGAAAAACGCCGAAAAAGTTTAATTTCTGCGTAGACGTTCCAACGTTCTAACGCTCCTACGGCTGAGGGCAGCGTTCTGATTCATCATCGGTTTAAAATGTCCGACATCGGTTTGACTTCCTCTGCCGGCAGGAAGTCGGCTGCAAAAACACGGCGGTGCTTGAATGTGAGCTGACAGACAGGAAGGCTTGAGATCCAGAGATCTCTGTTGTTCCTGCAATCAGACGGAGGAAGGCCAGTTCAGCCATAACAGCCCCGCCGGCTCTGATTGGCTGCCAGGTGGGAAGCCTGTTATCCGCAGACCGGCTGCGTCCTGATTGGCTCGTATCGGCAGGATGTTTGCTCAGCCGCTCAGACTAACGGGACGACAGATTTGTCACCCGCGGATTCTGTGTGAAACACGTCAGGAAGTCCGGCTGCTGCTGGGGGGACCAAACGGGCCTGCGGGTCACGGTTCTACGTAGTCAAACGGATCAGGGTTCTAGGTAGTGACGGCGTGTTGTCTTTCAGAACGGCCACCTGGAGTGTGTGAGGTGGATGGTGAGCGAGACAGAGGCCATAGCCGAGCTGAGCTGCACCAGGGAGCATCCCAGCTTGATCCATTATGCCGCTCGCTACGGACAGGTAAGCCCAGCACACACCTGGCCGTCGGGTCCAGGGAAACCTTCTCTTTAGGAAGCTGCTGCCGTTCCCGCCGCTCTTCTCCAGGATTAGATGAGCAGAACATAGTTCTGACCCGCCAAGGCCAACTGCAGCTAAAAACAGAGAGAAAACACTTCCTGCCAGCTCCGCCTCTGTGGTCGCTTCACCTACATTATGAGCAGTTATTTATCTACGTTCTATGAAATAAAGAACAAATCCAGACCATGTGGTGTTGAGGCTTTAGCAGCCGGCTCTAAACTCCTCTTTGCTGAAGTAAAACCTTTTTATTCAGGCCAAATACTCCATAAATCTGCCCTCAGTTACACATTTCTCCTGTTTTTGTTGTCAAAAAGCAAAATAAGTGACGTTTTGATACAACTGTTACCTTTCCAGGCTTGGTTTTCACCACTTTTGCTGCACTTGAAGCTGTTTTTTTTTTTTTACGTCATTTCTAAAATGGTGTTTAAACAAGTCGGCCATCAGAGTCAGAATCAGTCCTAGGAATTAAAAACATCTGGGCTGTTATTATTGAACGGGACAATTTCACGCCACAAACCGACTGACCAGCAGGACAATAATGGTTCCTGCTCATGATTCAGAGAAACTGGTGAAGAAATGGGACTTTTTGTCAGTGGAACCAGGTTCTGATCCAGAACCAGGAAGGACTCCAGAACCTTTAGATGCTGAACGTCTGTTGTTGAGCTGCTTGGATGTGAAACGACGGCCGTTTGTCATCAGCCTCAGCACTGATCGGACTGCCAACACCAGCAGACTGAGAACGAACCAAATCCCCGGATGTTGTTCTCGCCCCGCCCTCTTTATCCAGCACGCATTTTTTCCCAGAATGCACTGCAGCCGCAGCTTGATTCAGGTTTTATTCGCCACTACGACAAGTTCGACCAGCACAACTACCAACAAAAACATTCCCACCATTGCTGGTTTTATAGCCACAATTCTGTCATTTTTTTAGATATATTTTTTAGGCTTTTTTAGATATTAAAAATATTGTTTTAAAAAATGTTTTAAATAAAATATGGTGTAGTGTATAAATAGTTTTGTATGTTTAAAAAAAGGCTAAAGAACTTAAATTATAATTTATTTAACACAAAATATTCAACAATGAATATTGTCTCTCTTGTTGTGTCTCTTCTCTAACCCCCAGTGCAGGGCCGGCCCAAGGCAGCAGCGAACTAAGCGGCTGCTTAGGGGGCCCCTGACCACCAGGGGGCCCTAAGCAGTGAGGAAATACTAAATACTTATTTAACAATTAAATAACTTAAACAAGTGAAATAAATGAATGATGATGAAATAATTTATTTAATATGTTTTGTGACAGTTTGTATTCAGAAGTTTTAATAAGAGTGAAGTATTTTAAGTACCGTTTATTTATTTATTTTGTAGTAATACATAACCTGACTGTATTCGTTTCTAATATTCGCTATAACATTATTGCGTGACTTTTATGTCAATAATCTTCTAGCATAGGTGATTCTGCGTGGTGGTGGGGGGGGGGGGGCAAGTCAAATTCTGCTTAGGGCCCCCAAAAGGCTCGAGCCGGCACTGGCCCAGCGGGTCGAGGCAGATGAGCGTTCACACTGAGCCTGGTTCTGGTTCTGCTGGAGGTTCTCCTCCCTGTTAAAGGGGAGTTTTCCTCTCCACTGTCGCTTCATGCATGCTCAGTATGAGGGATTGCTGCAAAGCCATCAGCAATGCAGACGACTGGTAGTTTGAGCTGTTTGGTGTGTCACTGCCACCCTGTGGTGGTAGGCAGCATTGCATGTGTGTCGCTTCCCAACTAAAGCTTTTTAAATTCAGCCTTATTTTAAAATCCAGGCCTGGAGACGTGAGCTAACGGGTCGTTTTCTGTGTGCAGGAGAAGGTTCTGCTGTGGCTGCTTCAGTTCATGCAGGAACAGGCCATCTCCCTGGACGAGGTGGACCAGAACGGAAACACGGCCGTCCACGTGGCGGCTCACTACGGCCACCTCACCTGCATACAGGTAACCTGACGCGCCCCGTAGTGGAGGAGGAACCTTCTTTACACGGACGCAGTGATGCCTGAGCTCCTGAACTCGTGTGTCCAGACTCTGGTGGAGTACGGCTCCAACGTGACCATCCAGAACCAGCAGGGGGAGCGGCCGTCCCAGAGCGCCGAGCGGCAGGGCCACACCACCTGCGCCCGCTACCTGGTGGTGGTGGAGACCTGCATGTCGCTGGCCTCGCAGGTCGTTAAGCTCACCAAGCAGCTCAACGAGTAAGTTGCACTATTTCATGTTTAGAATCAGTAGAAGAATGTGGTTCTGTTTCAACTCTCAGATGGATCTCATTAGTCCTTTAATCACGGCCCAATCATTTCCACCGGACTGTTGCACGGAAGCCAAGTTTCTGTGTTTTCCTCTGAGCTGCAGTCCACACTGCAAAAAGGGACCTAAAAGTAAATACGATCTTCTTGAAATGAGAGTAAAAGGGAACTCAAAGTAACATTTTCTTGCAATTTGTGTATTTTTCCTTGATTTGAACAGCTAAATAAGAGCATTTGCTAATGGAATGAGTATTTATACCCCTAAAATAAGATAATTAGACATCCTGCACTTGAAATAAGATGATGGAGATGAATGTAATTGGGAAATAGTCTTATTTAGCTGCTCAAATCAAGGAAAAATACACAAATTGCAAGAAAATGTTACTCTGCAAACTAAAGTCAGCAGAGGAGCTTCTCTGTTTAAACCTCTTCACACAATCACTGTCTAGAACGCTTAAACTCCAGAACTGAAACCAAACCCGACCTGACGAGAGGCTGTGTGGCTCTGGACTGTCGGGCGCTGCAGCGACCGCCTGATGGCAGCAGCTACGCCCCCAGGTGCAGCTCCTGGTAACTCAGCGGTCTGCATGTGGACCAAAGTCCCTCTGCATCCGGCCGTCCCTCTAAGGGACGAACCGCTGTGTCCGATTTACAGCCTGAATCCTTCAGTTTCCTGTTGAAGTCGGTTTGAACCGAACCAGTGAAATCCTTAAAGATTAGGTGGAGTAACACCTTTTCTGCAGGATCTCTCCTGGATCTCTGGCCTGTTTTCAGCTTTTAGACGCGTGTTGCTCTCAGTGTCCCGTCTCACCTGTGCTGCACCTGTAGGCAGGCGGCAGAGAGGATCGCCCTGCAGAAACATCTGCAGAGACTGATGGATCCCAACAAGGCGGAGGGGACGCCGTCCAGATCACCCAGGTAGGTGACGCACCGCTCAGAAACCTTTACACCCCCATGGGGACCAGACAGAGGAAGCCCAGGTGTAGAGGCATCTGCAGGTTCTGCTAAAGTCTGGGGGGGGGGGTGATCTAAACTCTGGTTTAAAATGCAGTCAACAGGAACTGAGCTGCAGCTGCTGCAAAGCTTCGCAGTAACTGCTGCAAATGGCTTATTGAGAGAAAACTAAGTTTATTTATGTCTGAAAATGAAGAAAAACTGTTTTCCACATCCCACAAAAAATTATTGTTGCTCCAACAGCGAAGAACTTCTGATACAAACCAACGATTTATTGTTAGAAAACATTCAGCTATGGGTGCGTTAAAGAAATAATGCTGTTTATCTAGAGCTGGGGTCTCTAAGTGCAGATAAATGGCTCCTTGGCAGGAGGTGAGATGCTCAGGGAGGAGTTTAGCCTGGAGCTCCAGGACTTTAGGTCTGGAGACGCCTGGACCGGGTCTAGAAATGAGCCTCAAACTGCAAACGCAAGAAAAACTGCACCTAGATGGAAAGTTAGATAGATGGGATAAAGTTTCTTTTAAATAGTACACATCCTTATCTGAATTATCAGATTGGAAAGATGAGACCAGGATTAAAACTTTTTCCACCTTTAATCTGAAGGATTCTGCTTAATTCAGTTTAAAACCAACATGTTTAAAGAGAGAAACTGTAGAAGGAAACGAAGACATTTGAACTCAGGCTTTATTAAGCTACCAGTTCAATTCAGTAAAATTTTATTTATATAGCTCCAATTCACAACACACATCATCTCAAGGCTCTTTCCAAAGTCAGACTCCATCAAATCCTCCAGGTTGGTCAGAAAGTTTCCTCTCTAAGGAAACCCAGCAGGTTGCATCAAGTCTCTCCAAGCAGCATTCACTCCTCCTGAAAGAGTGTAGAGCCACAGTGGACAGTCGTCTGCATTGTTGATGGCTTTGCAGCAATCCCTCATACTGAGCATGCATGAAGCGACAGTGGAGAGGAAAACTCCCCTTTAACAGGGAGGAGAACCTCCAGCAGAACCAGAACTGGGAGTTGGTTCCACAGGAGAACATGATACTCCCACCACCGTGTTTAGCTGTGGCTGTGATGTTCTGTGATGCAGGTACTAAACATTGTTTGGTACCAAATCTTCTCCTGACTGATACCTTTTAAAGATGAGCTCCTCTTCTCCCTCTGCAGACTTCAGCTGAAAGAGGCAAATGTTTTAAAGCAGGGGAGTCAGACTCATTTCTCTATTGGCCCACTTTGGCATCATGAAGTCATTAAAAGAACCGGTTGCTCCTGTATAGATGATACTTTTGATTTCAGAATTTCATTTCAGTTCACATAGAAATATAAAAGTAACACAGTAACATAAAAGTAGCACTTTAGGTCCAGTTTATACAGTTTATCTGCAATAAAAGTTGTTATTGGGGTGAGTTACACTTTAAACTCATCATTCTGCATCACTTCTTCTCTTCTTAGACATTTCTGGGTTGTTTTAATGTGTTGTGGCAAAACTGACATCTAGTGGCAAGATGCTGTTACTACATGGTTAAAAAAGAAAATCAACATTTGCTACAGGAGGCAGTTTTAGCCACTTTATACACTTTAAAAGGATATATGCTTCTACTTAATAACATGATCTGCCTTTTTGGCTCTTTAGGATCGGATAAATTGCCTTGATGGGCCCACGGGCCTTCAGTTTGACACGTAGTCTAGACAATCCTGTCGTACCGGCTGAACTTTATTCCAGGAGAATTGGACTGAGCGTTGAAATTTAAGGAAAGCTGCTTCTACAAAGTTTTGCTTTAAGGTGTTTCTCACTAATGCAACCAGGTTCCAGCAGCTTTTTAAGTCTTTACCTCCTTCCCTTCAGCACATGGTGGTTTTCCAGAGATTATTACAGATTTGTCATCAGGAAGATGATGGATGGATGCAGTTATTATAGGAGGTGATGAGATGTGTATGAACTTCTGTCTCCCCTGCTGAACTCCAGTTCCCATCAGCCCTTGGGGGAGGCGTGTCCAGAGATGCTGCTGACGGCGGAGGGGACTCCTGGAGACGGACACTGGTTGGTGCGTCAGGGAGGCGTCGGTCCCGACTCGGTGCTGCGGCAGCTTCTAGGGAAAGACGCGTCCGACGGCGTCTGCCCCAGACTTCAGCCTGGGGCCGGTCTGAGCAGAGAGGCCCCCGGGGGCCACAGGACAGGCCTGCTGGAGCGCAGAGAGCTCAAGCTGGCGAGACTCAAACAGATCATGCAGCGCTCTCTGAGCGAGTCCGACTCGGAGACTTATCCCCCGGAGGACGGGAAGCATCAAGGGGCCCCGAGCGCCCTGCGACCCGACAGGCCGTCCCACCTGCCAATCACAGAAGAGGAACCGGCGTCCAACCACCTCCACCAGGTGGCGAGGAAGCAGCTGCCCGCCTCGGCCTCCGCCGCTGAGCGGAAGCTGACCTTTGCCCTCAGCGGGTCGAAGTCCGTGGACAGCATCGGGTACAACCCGTCGCCCACGTCCAGCGACCCCGACGCCGCCGACGGCAAAACGCCAGAAACCCCCGCCGACGGCCAGAAAGCCGCCACCAGCCCCAAGAGCGCCCTGAAGTCCCCGTCGTCGCGCAGGAAGACCTCGCAGAACCTCAAACTGAGGGTGACCTTCGACGAGCAGGTCCACAGGAGCTCCACCCAGGAGCCGGAGCCCAGCAAAGGGCCTCAGGGGAAGGAGAGGACTCCAGCCGGGAGCGCAGAGAGCAAGAGGCCCTTCGGCACGTTCCGCTCCATCATGGAGACGCTGAGTGGAAACTCCAACCACAGCAACAACAACACCAGCGGCAGCGGCCAGACTGGCTCCGCCAATCAGAACTCGCCTGGCAGGAGGTCCGACAGTAAGGCGGGCGCCGGGGGCGGAGCCAGAGGAAAGAGCAGAGTCAGCAACGTCTGAGCAGGAAGTGGCTGCAGGGAGGCAGAGAACATGAGAACCGTTCTAGTAGCTTTAATGTCCAACATCTCTGAGTTTAAAAACATCAAATTAACCGTTTTCACATTTAACAGAAAATTACAAGTTCGTTCAGTTGAGAACAAAACGTTCATTTTCTTTGCATGAAGGTTACAATGAATTCAGTTTTATTTTATTTATATTATATTTATTTACAGCTTCTTCGGTTCGGCTCGTTGATTTTTCTGCGCCTTAAAGATTTGGGTCTTTTTTTTTTTTTGGGTTCTGAGGGAAAGAAGCCAAGCGGTTCTGGTCCTACCTGACAGTAACTCTGAGGGTTCTACGCCTGGTCCGCTTGTTTGGTCCGGAACAGAAGTTCTTTCCCTGTGGGTTCCTTTCACGTTTTACTTGTTGCAAATGAATTACAATTTGTAAACAAAGCCGCAGATAACTGGGCCGGGACGCAGAACCGATCCAGAAATGGAGGGAAACGGCCGTGGATCCTGTGAGCAGAACCTCTGTTCTGCATATTTCTGCTGTTATTACAGCTGATAAATTATTCTGAGCGCCAAGAGCAGCTCTTTCAACGCAGGTTTCCAGACATTTGGTTTCTAAATTTGGACCAAAGTGTTGAATGGGCCCTAAGAGGGATTTGGACCTCAGATCATTCGGTGCCTTATTGATCGAGAACATGTTTTAAATCCAGGATTGATGGATATTTAGTTTATAACGTTAGATAGAAATTCTGACCCTTTTTTAAAGTTTACGTTGGAATTAAAACCTTTTGAAATGCAGTGTCTAAAACTACACGACCCACAATGCATAGCGGCAGACTCCCCTGCGCCAAACATCCAGCTTTACCACAAAAGAATAAAAAGTTTATCTCTATTGTGGGCAAAGAGACATATTTAATAAACATCAGGAATCTGTTTCTATAGCGTATAATGCATAGAAATAAAACGAGGCTCAATTAATTTTCAAATCTAACTCATAACAGCATCCAAATTAAATTGACAATTAAATTTCACCAACATGAGCTATCAAATAAAATGTTAAAGTTAACTCATTAAGCCATCTAATAAGCTAACAATTAAATTGATTTAAAGTTTAAGCAATTTTAACCCTTTAAGCCCAGAAGGTTTTAGGAGCAATTTCTGCCTGAAATTACATATCTGATATAATTTAAGTACAGCTTCCAATTTATGCATTTTAAATTTAAATTTTAGTTTTTGTGACACTTGAAGCATTAAAGAATATTTTTCAAGTGGAACCACTATTACAGATGTCTGATGTATAGGTGATAAAACGAAGGAAAAATCAAATTATCTTATCCTCGCCTAAATGTTTTTCAAAATAAACACTGCGAAACTCCATGAAAACCCTTTTGAAAACATACTAGAAGCCTCAGACTTTATATATCCACATCTTGACAATAGATAGAGACGTGCTGTATCTCGTTTAAAAGGCAGGACTCTAGTTTTTAACACTACTGACCTTCGGGGAGAGTTAAGTGTTTGTGCAGCGAAGCATTTTTCTGAGAGAGTCAGCAATGTTTTTTGTTAAAAAATTGCATTTTGTGTGTTAAATGCTGTAAAACCGAAAGTATTTGTTTTATAAACATTAAAGCTTCCTCCTTTTATTCAGGAAAGAAAAAACATGACCCTTTCTGACCTACTTTCAAAGCCTGATAAAATATCCGTGTCTCTGCTTGGAGAGGTTAATCTTTAGTCTTTAATTTGATTCGCTGAAACTGACCGAAACTCTGATCTCTAACATTTTAAACTCAAAAACATGAACCTCTGTGTCTTCTGCATGAATGTCCCACCTCCCAGTGATCGGTGGAGCTTGGGTCGTGTTGTGGCTCAGCAACATAAAGCTGGATGTCATCAACATACAGTATAATCAGAGAGAGAGCGTCCCGAGAATGGAGCCCTGAGGAACCCCACATTTTTATTTCTATTGTTTTCAAAACAAAAACACTTCACTTATAATTTCTGTTAGACAATCATTGTCTGTTTCTCATGTTCTTTGCCTCCAAATTTCAACCTTTTTACTATTTTCTCAGATCTGCCTGTTAGGCGAGTCTGAATGATGAGAGCGACGTCGTGTTCTCACAGGTTCTCAGTCAACGTTTCAGTGTTTCCACTTTATTTCTGCCGGTGAACGTTTGTCTGAACGGATTCATTGTTTCTGATTTATTTGTTGTTGTTTTTTCTGTTGCTGTCGCCTGAAAACTCCACTAGAGAATGAAGTATTTATGTTTATGCACACAATGTTAAAATTAAGTGTTTTAATCATGCACCAGCACAACAAATTCATAAAAAAAAGAAACCACTGTATATATTTTTTAGTATTTAAGTTGTTTACATTATATTCCACGTTTCCTTTCTTTATAATCTATGCAGTATTTTTGGCATGAGGTAGACGTTAGTTGACGGGGAGGTTTAAAGAAGCACCTTCTACACCTTTTATCTGCATGAAGTTTGAAGAGAGAGGAACGTCTGAAGTTCTCATTTCTGCCACTTTTTTGTCAGAAGAGGAACGTTTGCGTCCTGAAGCAGGAGAGCGAGGATGTAATCTGATGCTCGGGTCTTTGTTTCAGTTTCAGTCGCAGGGAGGGAGGAGGATGGAGAACAGCAGGAAGAAAACCTGCATGGTTCTCCAGGTTTCTGCTTCATGAAGGGATCGTTTTCTGGGTCCTGCTTGTTAATCGATGGTCTCCATCAGTACTGCTGGTTGTTTTCCACGCAGACCGAGCCACAGACGTTCTATTAGCTTTTATTGTTGGGAACTTGGCTGAGATGGTTGGGTCTGTTCAGGAGCTTCACAGACCCAAACGTCCCTGATGAAGGTGCTGCTGGATAAAAACCAGGGAGGTGCCTCTCTAAAAACAAAAAAACACCGTTCTGATTATATTTTAGCGTGGAAACCGTCCCTCAGTGCCGTGTTTCCTGTTTCACGTCTGAGGGAAGAGCCTCGTGTCTCTGGTTTCCAGGAACCGGATCGAGTCCGGCTCTTCATTCTGGACCGGATCCGTTCACATTCCTGAGTTCAAAGCTTGTTGCTGTGAGATTCTAACTCTGCGGGTTAGTTACGTTTTTCTAGTCCTTGCCGGGTTCCGGTTCCATTTGGCTCTGGTTCTGCAGAGAACGGCAGGTGTTCTGGAGGCAGTGGAGTCGGCAGCTGGTCCGGTTCTGTTTAAAGGTTCGGTCCATCTGAGCCCGATCTCCGCTGCTCGTTATAATCCGGACGGCTGAGGGGGAAGAGAATGATTCACGTTTCAGACCAGGAGGTCCGTTTCTCAGGAACTCTGACCAAATGTTGCTCCTGAAGAACTTTAGGACCGTTTGTTTAGACGCTTCTCCAGATTCTGTTTCTGTAAATGAACGTGTGATTTGGTATCAAGTACCGACAAAAAGACTCAATCCACCAACCAGCAGAGACCAACACCTTGGTTCTAATTTAAACTGTTCTGGACGGATCAGCTGAATTAAACTTTGATTTCTGGACTTTGCTTTGGAGTCATGTTGTGTTTTTCCTCTCTGTCCTTTAGAACAGGAACATAAACGCTGTTTTATTCACACTGTTGGCTCCAGCTTTCTGCTTCCCTCCCAGCGTTTTCTAATCCCTGCAGCTTGTCTTAAAGTTTTCACTCCTAATTTATCTATAAAACCCTTAAAAACTACCACCGCTGACACAGAGGGAACTCTGGAAACAAAACAACACAGAAAAACGACTCATTGTTCATTGTTCCATATTAGTTCTCCTTTATTGTCCATGTCTAAAACTCTTCTTAAGACACATTTTTATTCCTTGGTTTTTAACACACATTGAGACTTTTGCTCTTATTTGTTTTCATGTTTCTGTTGTAATCTTTTGTTTTTTCCATTTTGAATATTTATTGATTGTTGTCTGTACTACGTGACTGGAAGTCAACCTTATAGAGTCTAAAAAAAAATTTTAGTGATCGCCACCAATTCAGAAGTCTGTGATTTACAGCAGTTGAACAAAAAAAAAACTAATTTAGCACTTTAAATATTTCAGTAGACTGAGGAAAGCACCGCCTCTGCTTTGTCCCTGACAGTGACGGAAGATTTGTTTGCATATCAAGTGACCGTAGATTAAACACTAAGGTCAGGGTTGAAGCTGGAAAAGCACTTTGTCACAGCTGCTGCTGTTTTAAAGTGCTTTAGAAATAAAGTAGAAGTAAAAACAATAGAGACAGCACAAACAATCATATTCTCTGATTCAATCTAAAATTGATGCTCGTCTAATCTAATATCTAATCTGTTTGACTCTCTTTGTTTACTAAACTTAGATTTAAACAGAAATCAACCTCAGATGCACTTTGTTGTGGACTCTTCAGTAGAAAGTAAACCTTGCTCAGTTCCTCTGTTTCTTTCCCAGACAGAACCGCTGCTGCCTTTAAGTCGTGTTCCTGTAGAAAGTACCGAATGCCCAGGCACTAGCAGACCTGTAGGACCGCTTAACGTTAGGCTGTAGGTTTGTTTTAATTCCCAAATTAATTACAAAGAAGTAAAACAAATTGTTCAAGAGCCAAAAAGACCTAGACTAGTGCAGTTTTTCCTCCGACAGCAGTAAGATATACACTGAAAAGCTCGATGGCCTCATAGCTCTCCACTCCACTGGTGAAGGTGGGGAGGTCCTGGGAGAACATTGTCTGCTCATATAATTAGAGTATTGTGAAAAAGTTGATTTTTTTTTTTTCAGTTAGTCCATTCAAAAAGTGAAACTTGTATATTATATTCATTCATTCCACACAGACTGATATAGTCCAAGTGTTTATTTTAATATTGATGATTATAACCAAATCCAGCATCTCAGAAAATTTGAATATTACTTAAAATTAAAACAAAAAAACATTTCCAGAAATGTTTAAACATGAAAATTATGAACATGAACAGTCTGAGCATGTGCAGCACTCAGTACGTAGCTGGGGCTCCTTTCCCCTGGATCACTGCAGCCATGCGGCGTGGCATAGAGGTGTGATGAGAGCCCACTGAGCTATATAATACACTGGAGTGCTAATCACCGTCTGTTAGAACGAGTCGCTTTGAAGCCACCAGCCGCCATATTGGTACTCCCTATTTCCCCCCAGTAACTAAGGAATATGTGTGCTACAGCATCGAATAACGAGGATTTTCTCATGTTCAGGGGGAGCTTAAAACTTTTAAAATGTCAAATGCCATATAGTTTTATGTTATGTTCTAAAAATATCAACTACTGAGAAAGTCATGTGCTGAAATATTTTGCATTTTATTTATTTAAATATATATGTTTAACATTTATAAATATATAAATAACAATATACAAAAACATATATTTACATATGTGTATACATATATATACATATATACATATACACATACTTATATATACATATATATATATCTAATATGAATAACATGTAAAATATTTCAGCACCTAATTTTGTAGTAGTTGATAGTGTTAGTACATCCACTGACTGTAGAATTACCTGTGAAACGTTTTCACTGAGCCAGAAAACTGCTTGTTGTTGCAACCAAATCCTGTGGGATTCTGTGAGAGTAGGGAGGAGCAAGATGGCGGCCAGTGACTTCAGTTTTTCGGCAAAATCAGCACTCCAGTGTATAATATAGCTCAGTGTGAGAGCCCAGGTTGCTCTGATTGTGGCCTTCAGCTCTCCTGCATTGTTAGGTCTGACGGATCACATCTTCCTCTTCACAATAACCCATAGAGGTTCGATGGGGTTAAGGTCAGGTGAGTGTGCTGGCCCTTTAAGAACAGGTGTACCATGGTCCTTAAACCAGGTACTGGTAGCTTTGGTGCTTTAAATGTCAAAGGAAGCCATTTATGGAGCGTTCCACCACAGGAAGTGATGTCACCGTCAGCCAAGAGGCTTTTCTCAGTGAAACAAGCATTGGCTGAAAGAACAACCCTGAACATTAATAATCTGATGTGGAGAATGTTTTTTTTAATGTATTTTACCTTGCATTGTGATTAAATTACTATAGAGTCATTTTTTAGTCCTTTTATATGGGTCATAAATTTGTCAATTTAAAATTTTCCTGGACCAAACGCCTTAGCAGGGAGGGAGTTGTGAATCAGAAGCTCTGCTGCATCCGTTGCCCAGCGGTAAAAATGCCTCAGCTGTTCTGTCCCTGTTAAAATAAACAAAATGAAACCTGGCTGCTTTCAGAGAGAGAAACAAAAAGTATTAAAAGGAGAAATAGTGTTAATTCTGCATCAAACGGCAGCAGAGCGTCTCAGACGTGAGAAGGTCTGGATGCGGCGGCCCTGTTTAGGTTCCCCTGCGGGTCCCAGGACCCCACGTTTGAGCCGCCGCCGATCAAGATGAATGTGGCGAGTGAATTGTTCTCACTGGTAGTTTAATGGACGACGTACAGCAGAGCGTATATTTGTTTCTGCGCGCTTCAGCAGCATCAAAAACAGTCACTTAACGGCGGCAGGATTTATGGTGTTTGGCTAGCAAATTGGTCTTTGATGGTTCCCACGCAGGGCCGCCCGCTTCCCCACGGAGCCTAATGGGGCCCGGCTCTAATGGCGGCCCTCAATCATGGGAGCAAATATGAAACACGAGCTCGCAGGCCCACAATTAGTAAAACAAGTCGAGATGTGAGGAAGGCTGGATTAATGATGGGGGGGGGGGGGGTGTCAGGAACCCTCCTCTCCAAAAAAACCACAAGCTGTTTGTTTTCTGCGACCTGTTTTCTTTTAGGGGGGCAGCGGGTGCGGGGGGGTTGGGTGCAGCGGGGGTGGGGGGGAGTTAAACTGATAAATTAGACCTCATTTATTGGACAACGGTTTGAGTCGATGCCCAGGGGCCTCCTGGACGAGGCTCCACAGCCGCTAATTGGTTCACTCTGTTTGTTGGTGGGGGGTGGAGGGGCCCCCCGCACTCAGTAGCACCCCCCCACCCCCTGAAAACGGGTGAGACGAGTGGTTGATTTGACAGCTGCGGTGGAGGGGCTGCGTGGAGGTGGGGGGGCAGTCATGTATAGATTTTTGTGTCTGTTGTTTTGGCTTATTTGTGTGCTTCTTTTACTCAGTCAATCAAATTTAATTGACACCGCTGGGCTGTGGCCGGGGGCCCCGCGGCATGCTGGGATGACAGGCCTTTAATGCCAACGAGAGGGAGAAGAGGTTCTTCTGTTCCTGAAGGATGGGGGTGAGTCTATGACCCGTCAACAGCATTAATTGATGTAACGACAGCGATGGCGGCTGCTAATAAATCCAACCTTTAAGGAAAAAGCTAATTGGACGGCGTCCTGCTCAGCGCCGCCGCGGATAAACACCATTCGTCTTCTGCTCGGGCCTTTAGACGCCCGGCTCTTTGTATGCAGATCAAACTCTACGTTTGCATCCTGGCCAGAGCCGAGCAACACGGCAGGAGGAAGCCCTCACTTTGTTCTCAGAGACAGAAACCGGGCCTTCAGCTGCTGCAAGGGGTCCAAACAGAACCTGTTGATCCCAAAAATAAAAATAACAGGAGCGTCGGGCCGGATGGATCCTGGAGGATCCGCCTGCTGGCTGGGGAACACCTGGAGGTCATTCTGCTGCTGGATCTCCTGCACCTGAAGCAGAGACTGACCCCCGACCTTCTGTTCCAGCCGAGAACCCCAATAAAAACCGCATCTAAAGGTTTATTTTAATTATTAAATCAGAAAGTGTCCCTGAAGCAACGCCGTGGAAAAGGGATTTACCTGAGGGATGTCTTTTATTTTCCATTTTTGATCCATGTTTCAGATTCCATGTTTCAGATCATCAAACAAATGCAAATATCAGACAAAGGTAAGCAGAATGAACACAAAAATAAGTGTTTAAATGATGATTTCACGTGTTCATACAAACCAACTGAACCAAAGCCCGGTCACTACCACACCTGTAGAATCAGAAACTCACCTGAGTGGAACCGGTCTGACAACACGAAGCAGGCATGTGACTGGAAAGTTGAGTGGAAGGAAAAGCTCGTCATGGAGAAGACGGCATCCTGGAGAGGCTCGTGAAGAAAAGCTCATTTTAGATTTGGGATGATTTGAGCCAACAGCTGCAGTCAGAACCTCGAGGTTCTTCAGACTCTCACACTCCTGGATTTAATCAGCGGCTGAACCGGAGACCTCGATAGAAGTGTCTTACCTGGGCTAAGGAGAGAAGGTACCGGCCCGTTGCTCCAAAAGGCCTGTTTTAGATGAAAGTAAAGCTTCAACGCCTCAGAGTCTGGAGGATCTGAGGAGCCAGGCTGCTGGTGCTGATTCACCGGGTTCTCTGAAGTCCTCAGTCAGCCCAGGTCCTGGACAGCGGAGCAGAACCACGAGCTCCTCGTCTCTGCACTGATGCGGTGAACGATGCAGAAGGAGTCCAGCTGTCTCACGTTTCTGCTCTTCCATGGACTGATGTGATCCTCAAATCAAGTAAAAAATTGACTCTTATTGACCCGTAAGTTTTCATTTTAATTTAATGCACAGAGTTCAGGTTCTTTACTTCAACATTTCAGACTTGCCAACACAAAAACAATGTCCAGCAGGAGGCCGGTCCAGCTCCTCCTCGGGCTGTTGGTGTGTGTGCAGAATGGAAAGCCGTCTCTAACGCTGCAGACGTTGCACTAAAATCTCTGCAGGACTTCTCTGCATCATTGCTGCCGTCGCTGAGGCGGAAATTAGCTTTACGTTGGACGCTGAAGCATCCGCATACCACCAGCTGGATGCTCCTGTTTCCTCCAGCAAAGATCTGGACCGCCGATCTGTCCGACCCAGGAACCGACAGAACCTTCCTGTCTATGTGAGTTAATAGAAAATATAAAGACATTTTAAATGAAGACTTGCTAAAGAAATCCCTTTTTCCTGCATCTTCTGCAGCTCAACAGCAACTGATGATGGAAGATGTCCATCGAAACTGAAAGGAAGAACCAGGACGTGTGGATTAGAAGAGGTTCTGCTAACTGTTCTTGTCCCTCTCCATAACTGTTTGTTTATATTTTTCTGTTTCCTGTATTTGTATTTTTTATTGTCTGTAAAGTGACATTGAGTGTCTAGAAAAGCGCTGTTAAATAAAATGTATTATTATTATCATTGTTATTATTATTATTATTATTAATAACAGGAAGAGAGTTTCAGAACCAGTCCACTTTGGAGGTGTTTGAAATCTCAACACATGATTCTTCCGTTTTTCTACCAAATACATTTTTTTTTGTAAAATGTGTAATAATGTCTCCAGAAAAGTGAATCTCACCTATTAAAAGAGGAGCTGAGCTGGAAGGTGCAGCTCTGGGTTTGTTGCTCCATCTACTTTCTAGTGTTCGCTTATGTGGTCAGGAGATCCGGATCATGATGGGAAGGAGATCCGGATCATTAGCAGCTGAGGTGAGTTTTCTTCTGTAGGGCTTTAGAGCTGCTGCTCCTCCACAGCAGCAGGAGTCAGCTGAGGAGGTTCAGCAGCGACCAGGAGGCCCTCTGGAGGTTTACTAGGTCTCTCCTGCAGGCAGACCTGAAACTCCTGTCCGGCCCAGGAAGATCCGGCCGACTGAGCCGGACCTCTGGAGAAGGCAGGTCCGGTTTTTAGCGTCTCATTCAGGAGCCTTTAAGGTCAGGGTTATAAGGAGCTGAATTAAAAATGAAAAGCAAAACCAGGAGACAGAAAAAATGACTTAAATCCATGGAAATAGTTCACATATTTTAATCTTTATTCATAAAATGGCATCAATTGTCAAGCTTTAAAGAAAATGTTTCAGAGTCAACACAGCCTCATATATAGAGATGGTTTTATAGTTTTCCAGGTACATATTTGTCTTATTTTGTTCCCTTTATTTTCTATTTACTACAGTTTTCCACTCCCATCATTGATGTATATTCAGACATCTGATGCATTAGTATTTATTCATTAAATTATAATTAGTAATTGTAATGTTAAAGTCTAATTCCCATCATCTTCCTGCAGTTCCCCTGCCGGGCCAGCAGGAGGCAGCATGGTGCTGCAGAGCTGCTCTGACCTCCAGCTGCAGCATTCAGTCCCTCTGTCACCGTGGATGATGCTGAGCATTAAAGCAGCAGCGGCTCCTTGTTAAAGTGTCTGTCGGGCCCTCAGACTCCCAACCCCCCCCCCCCCCCCCCCCCCCCCCGGGCCCGCGTCGTGAATAAGCTGCCGTAAACCGGTGTCTTATTTTAATTTCCCTGCCTGCGTAATTGACAGCGAGGCTCTGCTTCGTAGCAGAAACAGTTTGTGACTCCGGAGATGAGGCCGATCGTTGCTGACGCTCTGCTGAATATCACCCAGCACCACCACATTCCAGCACCGCATCGATTTTCCTCCGCCCAAAAAAAGTGGTGCATATGTGGTTCCTGGGGGCTACCTGGTGCCCGCGGGCCCCCAGTTGGTGACCCCTGGGTAAAAGGGTCACAATTTGTAACCTTCTTATTTTAAAGAAATAAAAATGTTGAAAAGGTCGGTTGGCCAAAGGGGAACCGTTGGCCCCCGGGAGCCAACCCCTGGATCCGCCCATGGATCCGTCCATTCAGAAAACCTGTTATTTCTTTTAAAAACGACTTATTCTGACTGTTTTATAGATGTCGCCGCAGTTTGTCATGAAAAAAAACTGCTGCTTCTTGTGAGGAAATAAGACTCTGAGGGCTCAATTACACAAAGCGACCAATCACAGGCTGCGTTCCTCTGCCCTCAGACGGCGGCGCCGCCGTGTTTTTTCCAGGTGTGTTTCACTGCAGACGTTTGCTTTAGCTGCGATCTGGAGATCCAAGCGTCTTTAAGGGTTCTGGTCTGTCGTTTACGGACTCAAACCCCCTGATCGCTCACTCTCCGTCTCTTATCTCCTCCTCAGTCAAATAAAACTCTCCCATTTCACTGAGGGGTCCTGGGGGAGCCTCTTAGGGGCCCCTGAGGGTCCCCGGACCCCATTTTGCGAGCAGTCAGTCAGGGCTACGTTTACAGGCTGCAGTAATGGTGCTTGTTTGTCCAGCGGTCTGTAAATCACTCCGACATTAGAGCTGCCACGGGATCCACGGGAGCTACAGCCGAGCAGCACTGCGGGCCGATCTATAACGGAATAAACACACCGGGCCAGCAGGGGGGTGAAGGCAGTTTAAACCCACATCGGCCATCTTTAACAGGGCAAACTGGAAGCTCAGCGGAAACATGGAGCAAAACGCAGAGATCTTCTAAAGGGGATTAAAGAATAGACCGATGATGAAGTTCTAATGACTCTGCGTGCATTCAGCTGTCCGGCAGCTGAAAGGACAGACCAGGCCAGAGAGTTCTGCTGTGTGCCCAGCAGGGGGCAGCATAAGATGCTTTAAACAGTGCTGGAAGAAACAGAAAAAGCTTCTTCCTCACGCTGACCCACAGCAGGGTCAGATGATGCTGAGGCGCGTATTGGTGCAGAGGTCACCAACTTTCACAATCAGCTTTACTATTTAATATTATCTATATGCACACATGATGATATAAAAATATGTTTATTTTTATTTCATAGTACAGTAGCCGTTACGCTGATGACACTCAGCTATATTTATCCATAAATCCTGATGAATCCGATCAATTACTGCGACTGCAGTCATGTCTTGATGACATCAAAAGCTGGATGACTTTAACTTTCCTGCTTTTAAATTCTGACAAGACAGAAGTTGTAATCTTTGGACCAGAGTCCTCAAAAAATAAACTTCTTAATCAATCACTTAATCTGGATGGCATTAACTTGGCCTCTGGTAATAAAGTTAAAAATCTTGGTGTTATTTTTGACCAAGACATGTCATTTAAATCCCATATTAAACAGGTTTCCAGAGTTTCCTTTTTTCACCTCAGGAATATCGCCAAAATTAGAAACATTCTGTCCAGGGGTGATGCTGAAAAACTAGTCCATGCATCTGTTACTTCAAGGCTGGACTATTGTAATTCTTTACTATCAGGAAGTCCACAAAATGCAGTTCAAAGCCTTCAGCTGATCCAAAATGCTGCAGCAAGAGTTCTGATGAAAATCAACAAGAGGGATCATATTTCTCCAATTTTAGCTTCCCTTCATTGGCTTCCTGTTAAATCAAGAATATAATTTAAAATTCTTCTTCTAACGTATAAAGCCCTTAAACTCCCAGTTTTGGTCCGTGAAGCAGACACCCTGTCTACTTTTAAGACTAATCTTAAAATTTTCCTTTTTGACAAAGCTTATAGTTAGAGTGGCTCATGTTACCCTGAGCTACCTCTATAGTTATGCTGCTATAGGCTTAGGCTACTGGAGGACATCAGGGCCTATTTCTCTCACTCTACTGAGTTCTACTGTTCTTCAATTAAGCATTGCTTGTTGTTATTTAAACTTTTTGTTCTGTCATTTCTCTCTTCATAGAAGGTACACCTGGTCTGACGTTCTGTTAGCTGTGACATCATCAGGGGAGGCAGATCATCCTCTATTACCATCTAACATAGAAAGTACTCCTGGATCAATGTGAGCTTCTGAGCTTTCTGTGTCTCTGCTCTGTCTTCTCTAAGCCCCAGTGGGTCGAGGCAGATGAGCGTTCACACTGAGCCTGGTTCTGGTTCTGCTGGAGGTTCTCCTCCCTGTTAAAGGGGAGTTTTCCTCTCCACTGTCGCTTCATGCATTGCTCAGTATGAGGGATTGCTGCAAAGCCATCAACAATGCAGACGACTGTCCACTGTGGCTCTACGCTCTTTCAGGAGGAGTGAATGCTGCTTGGAGAGACTTGATGCAACCTGCTGGGTTTCCTTAGAGAGGAAACTTTCTGTTCTGAATCTTATTTACAGAACAAATATTAAAACATCTGTACTGAAAACGAGGTATTTTAGTTCCCTCCTCCTGCTAATTACCGCAGACGTCCCTCTTCTGTCTCAAGAACGGATCCTCCTGCAGGTTTTTGTTCATTACAGCAGGTCTGAGACCAGCTGCTCGTCTTGGCGCTGCCCGTAAAATCGGTCGGGTCGAACAGAAAGACGATAACCTTTAAAAGGACACTGAGGGGGAGTTGGTGGAGCCGGTAAACAGCAAGCAGCCTGAAAATACACCAGCAGCCTTTACTCGCTCACAGAGACGCACATTTCAGCCATTTACTGTGAACCGGGTCCGTGGAGCCACCAGAGCTCCCATTAAGGCGGACTGGGCCGTCCTCAGGGAGGGAAATCTTTAAAAAGCTGAGATCTCAGAGTGAAAGTCAGCGAGAGAAAAAGGAAAATGTCAGAAAGTCCCCAGTTTTTTTTCCCGTCACTTTATTTTCTCACTTCAGTCCTGATTGATTAATTTAAAAAGAAAAAAAAAGATTGAACCCCTAAAAAAAAAAATCCCAAAGTTTCATAAATTTCTCTCAATGAATCTGAAAAACAAAAAAAAGCTGAAATAAAAAAACTTTCATTTGTCTCTAAATGATTTAATAACAGCAAAAACTTCACAAATCAGCTCGGTTCCTCCGTTGAAATCAAGAACCTGGAGCAGAAAACAGGAACCAAGACCAGTTGAAATGAGGCCCAGGGGGACAGAACCGACCAATCACTGACCCGGGGGGACAGAACCGACCCGTTATTGGCCCGGACAGAAGGGGCAGGAGTTGTTCTGGCTGGACTGCAGCCACATCTGGATGCAGTCTCGGTGGATGGTGTGGGAGCAGCCCAGCGGGTGCCGGTGCTCCGGCTCCACGTGGTTCTGGCACATGAGGCAGAGTTTGCGGGGCCCGGCGGGGGGAGAAGGCACGGCGGCAGCGGCGTCTCTCTGCGGGGGAAGCGCGGGCCTCTGGATGGGACCTGGAGCGGGCCGGCCGATGGGCCCCGGGGCGGAGCGCTCGCTCTGGCTCAGCTTGAAGGCGATCTGCTCCACCAGGTCCTCCATGGTGATGCCGGCCAGCTTTCCGCGGGAGCTCTTGACCTGCTGCAGTAGCAGCATCAGCTGCTGCTTGCTGCACTGCGGGAACCTGGACCCCAGCTTCTCCAGGAGCTTCTCCAGAACCTCGGCCGAGGCCGGCGGGGCGGCGGCCGGCGGAGGCGAGGGAACCACGGGGGGAGACGGGGACAGGCTGGGGGGCGGGGGTCTGGTGTGGTACTGATGCTGTGGCACCGTCTCGACGTAAGGTGGAGGGCAGTGGGGCGAGGGGTGGAAGCGGTACATGGGGAGGCGAGGGTGGGGGTGCCTGTGGCGCGGGTTGTAGTAATGTGGGTCTCTCTGTGGGGGGTAGTGGGGCTGTGGGGGGGTCGGGGGCGGCATCATCCTGGGCTGGACCAGCGCCTGCATCACCTGCTTGAACCTGAGGTCGGCCTGTGGGACAGAAAGTTCTGCGTCAGTCAGAGAAGCCGGCACAGCGCCCCCCGCAGGCTGACGGCGTCTCACCATTGGGACCTGAGGCAGCGACGGCACGTTGATCCTGGGCAGCGCCTCCAGCTCCTGGCCCTGCTGCAGCTGCTGCAGAACCTCCTGGAAGCGGCTCTGCAGCTCCGCCTGGCTCTTCCGGACCAGAACCTCCTTCTTCTCCCACTTCCCCCGATCGTGGTGGTACTGCTGGGGGAACTCCACCCGCAGGACGTTCAGGTACTGCGCCACCTGGAAGGAGCCAGAGAGGGTCATGCTGCTCTGGGTCCGTTTAGCAGACGTGGTGCCATCGGGTCAGAGGATAAAACGCCTGGACACTTCAGAGAACCTCTGCAGAACCTCAACAGAACTCTGGATTTCCACACTAAGGCCTCCTGCAGCTCGTACTGTCCCTTTAAGACAGACGTTGTCTTTTGGATGTGATTGTGCAGATTAGTCAAGCAGCATTAAGAGATCGGGTCAGACGCACTGCAGCAACGGACCTAATAATAAGCTAAATTTTCTTATAATGAGTGTTTGTGTCCTTGATTTGAGGAGATAAATAAGATTATCTACCAATGGAACGTGATTTTTGCACTTAAAATAGGAACAACTCATCTCCATCGTCTTATTTCAAGTGCAGGATGTCTAATCATCTTATTTTAGGGGTCAAAATACTCCATTTCCATTGGCAGATAATATTATCCTCATTTTTAGGTCCGTTTTTGCAGTGCGGAGTCAAATGGCTCGCTGTGGCGCCGCTGAAAGGTTCTGCAGTATTAAGAAACTAAGTCACTGCGGGTTTAGATCAAAACATCTGGAAACTCATTTCTCCCACGTTCAGAAAGGCACCGTGAGCGGCCGGTCCAAACCTCTTGGAGCCACGCCTCGATGCGGGACACGGCCACGTCTCTCTGCTTCTCCACGGCCGCCATCTCGTCCCGTAAGGCCTGCAGCTGGGCCGTCTGCGCCTCCTCCTTCCGCCGCTCCGCCTCCTCCCTCAGCTGCTCCAGCTCCTCCCTCCACCTGCGCCGCTCCTCGCTCTCGTCCTCGCTCAGCCCCGCCAGCTTCTGCTCGCTCTCCTCCAGCTCCCGGGCCAGTCTGGGGACAGAACAGCAGCATCAGGTGGTTCTGCTACATTTAGCCCGTAACGCTGCCCCATGTGACACAACGAGAACATTTAGTGGACGCAGCTGCAGAGGAAGACGGAGATCCTCGTTGAAGTTCTACATTCCTCTTGGTTCTGTTGTCCTCTCAGCTCAGAACCCAGGACCGAAGCGGTGACCCGGAAAGCTCAGCGAGTGGAACCAAAATAAGTTGAGGGAGGAAACCTGAGGTAGAAGCTGTGAAACAGTGAAACACGGCGCTTTCCAGAAGTACAAACTTACGGATTATATCAGAGAAAAGTCATGGGTTAAAACGGCCTAGTCAAAGCCCAGACTTACAATTAACTGTTGATTAAAATTTGCACCCTGCGATTAATTGATAACCTCCACCAGACCAGCGCTTCTCAGAAAATCCAGGCCTTCTAAATGTGACAACAGCGCCCCCTGCTGTCTGGTCTGTAACTGCAGTCAGTAGTACGAGGAACATAATTAATAAACTCCTAAAAGTGTACATAACTTGATGTAACTGAGGTTTGTCTTTAATATTAATGCCTTCAGGGTGTTTTTGCCATATGAAGTTCATCGCTAGTTAAACGTTGACTACAGGTAGGAGTCAGGCTGAAAGACGTTTATATTGTTGTTAGGGCTGGGCAACGATTAAAATATTTAATCGCGATTAATCGCATAATTTGCCTGATTAATCATGATTAATCGCATTGTATGCGCAAACTCCAAGAATTAATTCAAAAGTAGAGTAAAGAGCACTTTTATTTTAATGTTCTGCTGTCATATGAACAAAAGTGTTGTAACATTTGTAGCACTTATCAGTAACACATATTTAATGTAAAGCTCAACTTAAACATGTAAAACAAAAAATAGCAATAATAATAAATTAAAACTTATTGCCACTGACAGGAAATTCTCTTTATGGGGAAAAAATCTACCAAAAACAGGCAATTTCTGAGGTAACAGCAGGGAGCAGCATTACCATTTTATGTTCAATACCAAAGTGTGAAGCACAAAAAAAGGTCTACAGTAGCTATCCACTTCGCCATTACATTGGTTAGCTTCTCTGAGTCATTGAATTGTTTGGTGATGTCTACAGTGTGTTTGGCATTTAAGTGATATGTTAAGCTCAAGGTGCTCCGGTGATAAGAAAGTTTAACTTGGCAGTGGTTACAACTAACTTGTTTCTGTCATATTCGTTGCTGGAAGAACTTTAAACTGAAATGCTTGTTAACTCGATATGCTTGCATGTTTATTTGACGTTAACACACGGTTTTTTGTTGTTGCTTTCTCGCGTGCATATAGTGAATGGCAGGGAAAAAACAGGCAAAAACACATTAATACTTTGAAGCGAGAAGCGACTTAACCGACGGCGTCGATGAAGTTAAAGATGAACATAGAAAAATGTGAAATCTTAGTAATTCAAAATAAACAACCCACTTTAATTGATAAAAATGAGGTAAAATATTTAGGTATAATGATTAACAAGGACCACACTGAAAATGACAGAACAAATATTCAAGCCATTTTACAAAAAAAAAAAATATGACAGTTGGCTCAATCTTTGGAAGAATATTGTCACAATTTCATCTGGAATAATAAAAAATATGTGATCAGAAAAAACAACATAGTAATATCAGTAGAAAAATTTAGGAATAAACGTTATTGATTTTAAAGTGATGAATGCCGTGATAAAATTAAAAATGGCTGCAGACTTTTATTAAAAATGAAAAGAGTTTATGGTTTAGTTTCCCTTCACAACTTTTTTTTTTAAATTGGAGGAAGGAAATTTCTCTTAAGATGTAACTTCGATCCTGCAGATTTACCAATTAAATTGTCAGACTACCCCAGAAGCATTCGAAAATGATGTTAAAAGTTTTCATGCCTCGATTAAGTTACTGGAAAATAACCATAAATTAACAAAATAACTGACAGCGAGGTTATTGGCGCATTATCGCCACCTACTGTTCTGATTCAAACCCCTACACCGCAGCAACAAACCTTTACAAAATAAAAGCATGTGAGCAACATGCGTTAATGCGCGATAAAGTAAATATCACCGTTAATAGTCTAATGAATTAACGCAAAATTAACGCGTTAACTTGCCCAGCCCTAATTGTTGTTAAAATGATAGTTAAAGTGTTCTTAGAAACCATTGTGATGTTATTCTGGGTAATCGTCAGAACGACAGCTTTATGCATTAAAACAGAAAACGATAAAAGATAAATTTTTTATCCATTTTGTTGGGATGGGGGGCCTGAAAATGTTTCCTTCTCCAAACGCAGCAGAAAACGTTTGAGAAGCTGCACCAGACGGACCTTATTTCAGCGCTGCAGTACGACCACCGTCCAGAAGGGGGCGCTGCTGCTCATCCTAAAACAGAGCCAGACGATGGCCGTAAGAGAAATAACGATGTCGGAGGCGCCAGAATAGCAACGTAAAATGGTCCAGAGTCCAGTTTGGGATTATTTCAGACAGTTTAATGGAGGCAAAGATGCTTTTCATGCAGTTCTGATTTTAAATATTCACTCATCGAGGTCTCTAAATTATGAAATAGCGTTCGGCCGTGCTGCCTGGCGGAGCAACATCAGCTTCTCAACCAAAACGCACCGACATGCTCAGGAGGCAAGGATGTGATGACAGGAAGGCGGAGGACATTAAATACTGTAACACGACATGATGCCAAAGACACGGCTGATGCTGACGAGCGTTCCTGAGGATCATCAGATTATTTTAAAGCTCAGTCCTCTCCTCCTCACCTGTTCCTCTCCTCCTCTGCTCTGCTCCTCTCTGCCATCAGCTCCCGTTTCTTGCTCTCAAAGTTCTTCCTGGTGGCCTTGGAGTTGTTGAGCTGCAGCTTCACCCGCAGCGACTCCAGCTTCTCCAGCAGAGCCTGGAAACAGCGTCGGCGTGAACCTCACGTTCTTTAAGCAGCGGGATGAAGCCGGAGGTTCATTTGGGTCACCTGGTGCTGATGGATGCCCTCCTCCTTCCTCTTCTTCAGCTGCGCTCTGCGCCTCTCCTGAGCCTCCCTCTCCTCGCGCCGCTCCTTCTGCAGCTCCTCGTACTGCTCCTTCAGCCGGCAGCCGATCTGGAACACGCCGGCCGCCCGGCTCTCCCAGCCGGGCTCCGTGTTGACGGCGGACTCTGTGGTGGTGCGGTCCGTCTGCACGGCCTGGACCTTCTGGACGGGGTCTGAGAGGAGGAGGCAGGAGGCAGCAGAGGAAACGAGAAACAGAGAAACCAGACGGCTCAGCCGGGAGATGAACTTTTACATTTTTTGTTTTTCCAAATGAAAACCAAAAAAAAACGACTTTCATCTGAACAGATGACTTTGGACCAGAGAGCAACAGTCCAGGACGTTTCCTCAGCTGCAGTCAACACCCTGTAACTTTCTTACATATTTACATTTTTATTTCTAGGGCTGGGAATCATCTAGGATGAGCCGATTTGATGTGATCCTCAATATAGCCCAGCTTGATTTGATTTGACTCCAATATCGATATTTATTACTTTCAAATGAATGCTCAAAGTCATTCAATAAGCAAAACCAGCAAAATATTATATTTATGTTCAATTTATTGAACACTGATATATTAACAGGAAATAAAGTGCATTTGGTTCAATGCATTTAACGTATCACAGAAACCAAAAATGTACCAAACGTCTGATTTTAGGGACGAAGAAGCTTCTAAAATCCTGTCGGCCGTTCCGCAAATTCGTCTCACTGCTCTTCCTCGCTGTGAACAGTAATGGCGCGCTGTAATATAACCCCCCCCTAGGGGATGGGAGGTATAATGACACTGAAAGCCAGAATATCGATTTTAAGTCGATTTTAAAAACATCAACATTAATCTTTGTATCGATTTTTTATGAACAGCCCTGTTTATTTCCATATTTCACCTCCACACTTTTTCCTTCCACTGAGTTTTCCATTCATAACATCTTCTTTAGCAACGACCTTTAATTTATCAGATTTTTACTGATAAAACGAGGGGAAAACCTGACAAATAGAGTTTTAATAATTTCTGAGTCAGGAAATGTTAAAATTGTTAAAAAAAAAATTAGTTAAAATGTTTTAAATTCTTTAAAAAATTGTTTAAAAAAGTTCAGTTTGATAACACAACAAAAACAAGTTCTAGCGAGAATTTGTTATAATCTTCCACTGAAGTTTCCATTCACATGCTTGGCTACAACATCTGTTTTAGCAACGACCTTTAATTTATCAGTAAAAAACAGGAAGGTTGGGATTTGCCCTCTTTAATATAATATAACGAGGAAGAAACGTGACGAATAAGAGTTTAAATAGTTTCTACGAGTCAGGAAATATTAAAATTGTTAAAAAAAAAAAAGTTCAGTTTGATAACACAACAAAACAAGTTCTGGCGAGAGTGTGAAAGTTTCGTTTTTCCGGAAGTTTCTCCTTTCCGTTACCAATAACAACCGAACCAGAACCGGACTCCAAACAGCCAGTTCTGACAAACTTTACCTTCGACCGTCATTCCAGCCAGTTTCCGGACCAGGTCCCGGTCCAGGTCCCGGTCCAGTTCCAGTTTCCGGACCAGGTCCAGGTCCATGTCCTCCTGGGTCCAGTTCTCCAGCTCCTCGTCCTCCTCGCTGTCAGCGACTGTTTCCCAGCTAGCATCCATGCTATTAGCCGAACTACAAAAACTGAAGACTTCCGGCTGCAGACAAACCGCCGACTTAGTGACAGCTGAGCGGGATGACAGACCGGGCTCTGTCTTTACGGAATAAAAACTGATTTATTTAACTATTTTAAGCCGCGTTTAACAGTCTCCGCCAGTGGATCAAACGGATGTTTGTGTGTCTCTGAAAACGATCCGGCGGAAGTAGCTCAACCGCCGGGACGTAAGGAAACAGAGATCGTCTATAAAATTCAAATATAATTTTAATTTTAGGGTGAGTCCAGTTCTGTGTTACTCACACCCCATTGTTACATTTCATTCATTGTATTTTATATGTTTCCTTGTTTTAATCCCTCTTAAAATCGATTGTTAATTTTTTTCAGTAGTTAACTGATAGACAGACAGACAGATACATAGAGATGCGCGTTATCGATTAATAAATTAATCTGAAGTTGATTGATCTTATCGATCATCCAATGATTAATCGATAAGCGGCCATTTTCTCAAAAAACCCTAGTTTTCTCTTATATCAAGAAAGTCTTTCCATTATTTTCTTTTTTTTTTCTTTTTACAACATTCAAAATTTTAAAAGAGGCTTATAACTATATTTTTACATCTTAATGTGCCATCGGTGAGTTTTGGTTGAGAAACTGATTCTGCTCCACCAGACAGCCCGGCTAAATAAGACTATTTAGCTGAAATTTTAAGGAACTTGTTGAGTTTTATATTTAACAGCAGAACAGCATTAGGAGCATATTCCATCCTCATTAATACGGTAAAAAAAAAAAGACTCCGTTTGGATCACTTCATATTTCCTCCACCATTACTTTCTTCTCTTACTACTGCGTCTGGCTCCACTTCAGAATGACCGGCAGCGCCCACTGCTGGACGGCAGCCGTATCAGTTAATTTTCAATTAATGGTTATTTGTTTACATCCCTAATAGACACTTTATTTATCCTGGGGGAGAAATACAAATAAAATAAAACATAACAAATTAACAGTTAAAAGTGTTGTAACAATTTAGGGTTTTACTAAGATTTTTATTTCTCCTCTTATAGCAACTGGTTTCATAGTACAAAAATTTGACAAGCTAGCTTGGAGTCAAGAGAAACACATTGATAAATACTGTATTATCGTTCTCGTCTCATGTGTATCTGTTTGGGGGGGGGGGCACCACAAGCATTTGCGCATAGGGCACCCAAATGGCCAACGCCACCCCTGATGCCAGCATAACCTTTTCCTGTGAGCATCCCATCCATTTGTTCGTTATCTGAGCATCCATCAGCATCATCATGATATGGATCAGGGGTCACCAACCTTTTTGAAACTGAGAGCTACTTCATCGATGCTGTGTCATACGAAGGGCTTCCTGTACCTTCACTTTACGTAAAATAAAGATGTTTTTAATGCTTTTGTCACTTTTAAATCTATGTAAATGCAAGTATGATTAAAAAGGCAAAGCAACTGGAACAAGTTAAAGCGTAATGCATGAAGAGGGAAAGAAGCGCCGTTTGGCTCTATTTTGGTACCGTAAATGAAATCAAGCTGTATGTTTTGTAAAAAGCCGGTTAAATTCAGCGGCAACACAACAAATTTATCTAAGCACGTGAAAAACCATGAGCAAGAAAACGTCAAGCGACAGAAACTGAAGAGAGGAGACGAAACTTCTCTCATTGCCCCGACAGACCCACAGACTGACGTCACGAGGCGTTTCAGTCCTCCAGAAAACATCCAGGTAGATAAGAGGTCTTCTTCAGCAGCACTTCATGTTAACTTTCAAAGTACAGTTTATCTACCATATGTTACTAGAGAAAATGTAATTAAGACCTGGAAAGAACCCAGTACATATATCCTATTAAAAAGTGTTATTTAAGATAACATTAGCTAATCCTTTATTTATCCCACGACGGGGAAATTTATAGGATTAAAGCAACAGGCAGGTGCACACAACACAGACAAAATTACATAAGGATTGAAAGATATAAGAGGTGGATTAGGAAAAAAACACTATGGACATAACATTATTATTATTTAATTGTAATAATAAAAAATCAAAAAACCCGAAAGGTCAACAGTTTCATGATACATCAAGTTTAGGGACTGGCTAATATACAGCAGGTCAAAAAAGGCCATGTTTTGGCTGCAGTGCTGCTGTTCTCTTATGAAGAAAAGATCAACTAGTGCACTAAATTCAATAGATGGGTTGAAAATATCCAGTATAAAATATAGAGATTTCCAGGGCATGAAGTATACAGTTAAGTTGACTTTTTTTGGCGTGTGTGTGTGTGTGTGTGTGTGTGTGTGTGTGTGTGTGTGTGTGTGTGTGTGTGTGGTGGCGGCAGGTGTAGAGGGGGGGCCCAAAAAGACTGTGTTGTCCTGGGCCCTAGCAAAGCTGTCAGCTGGCCTGTACACACACATCAATTTCAAACAGATGGTATCGGCCAACACTGCACAGCCAGGTATCGGCATCGGCGCAACACTAATAAAGATAAAGTTTTAATAGCTTTTTTGTTATTGGAGGAGGACAGAGAGGAGAAATAAATTGTTGCTTCCTTTATAAAAGAGACACTTGAGGGTTTAATTATAACAGTTTTATAAATAAAACTTGACCAACAGTAGAAGAAGATTACATAAAAAGAAATGGTCCGACAGTTCCTTTTTTATATTTTGTGATCCCAAAGTAAAGTTCAGAATGAAGAGACTAACACCTTGGTGTATTCACAGGACCAAAACAGGTGAGAAACAGAATCAGAGTAAATGCTGAAGAAAGTCCAGGTGGTATCAATGTCCTATTTAATTAAAAATGACTTTACTGGGTAAACACGGTGAATGATCTTAAAGCAAACCTCTTTAACCTTGTTGATTAGTAAATATTTATTGGGCAGAGACCACGTTTTGTTCCAGTGTAGCCAACCTCTCCTGACTCATGTGCTCTACGTACTCTGCGATGTGCGTGTGTGTTGACCCCAGAACCAGCAGACAGTTCAGCTTTATTCTGTTTAAAACAGGAATATCTTTAGCACAGCAGTTCAACCAACCGGGCTTCCACATGCACACCTTCAATGAAAATAAGAGGGAACTTCAGAATCACGTTGGCATGATAAAGCCTGACGAATGCCACCATAATGGGAATTAACACTGAACAACACCCAATAAGGTGCTGTGCCGAATATTAAAAACTGCCTTAACAAACTGGAAGTAAATAATAACAGCTTCTCCACCATAATACAATAACACATGTAAACCAAGAAAAACAAACATGGGCAATAAAAATGGATTTGGGATGAAATATAAACTAGCCTTTGTTCACACCTGTTACACCAGCATACTTAGACCAGACTGAAATCACATTAATGAGGTGCAGTTGGCTTGGAGGCAAGACAAATTAATTAGTATAACACATTTCAGTACAGAGACAATGGAAAGTGCTTTACATGATTAAAATATAGGAAAATAAAACAGAATAAAAGCAAGTTGGAATAAAATGTAGAAATAGAATAAAACATGGGAAAATAGAAACTAAAAGCAAATATTAAAAACAGTTGGACTACAAAGTTGAACTAATGATGTTTCAGTAAAACAGTTTAACTAGAACAGTCGAAGGCAATCCTAAACAAATGTGTTTTTAATCTTGATTTAAAGGAACTCAGGCTTTCAGCACTTTTACAGTTTTCTGGGAGTTGTTCCAGATCAGTGGAGCATAGGAACTAAATGCTGCTTCTCCATGTCTGGTTCTGGTTCTGGTTCTGCAGAGCAGGCTGGAGCCAGAAGACCTGAGTGGTCTGGAGGGTTGATGCACTGATAACAAGTCTGTGATGTATTTAGGTGCTAAGCCATTCAGGGATTTATAGACTAACAGAAGGATTTTAAAGTCTATTCTCTGAGATCCAGGGAGCCAGTGGAAGGACTTCAGAACCGGGTCAATGTTCTCTACGTTCTTAGTCTTAGTGAGGACGCGGGCAGCAGCGTTCTGGATCAGCTGCAGCTGTCCAATCCACTTTTTAGGCAGACCTGTGAAAACACCGTTGCAGTGATCAGTTCTACTAAAGATAAAGTCCGAATATGTTGGACAAACCCCGTCATATCAACGTGTTGTCGCTTATTTTCGCGTCGTAAAACCCTAAACAGCGATCGGAGTGAGACCTCTTCGTTTCCTCGCGCCTCTCTGCTTCCCAGCAGGAACGTCACGTGACTCAGCGGGAGGAGAACCTCCTGACTCCCGCTCCTCCTCCGCTTCCCGTCAGCTCCTCTCGCCTCTCCGTTAGCAGCAGGAACATGGCGGACACAGCCCGGGACCCTCCGCCGGACCGGACCGACTTCCATGAGGTGGAGGACGGAGAGGACCTGTTCCCGGAGCCGAGCGCCGCCCCGGAGGTGAGACGGGACGGGACGGGGGGGAGGCCGAGAGGGGAGGCGGACAGCCGGGCAGGGCGTGATGTGTCCGGCTGTCAGCGGCGGAAAACTCCCGTTAAAATCAACGGTTCGGTGACCGGAGGCTCAGTTCGAATCGCCTTTTAGATGGAGAAAAAAATGGCGTTTTATCTCCTGTCAGATTTACACGGAGGACCGTTAAATAGTGGCCTTCGTGGCTACAGGAGCCGACGAGGATCTCTGCTCCCCGCGAACAAACGCGCAGGAGGCGTGTTTGTTCGCGGTCAGGTGACGGTCACACAGGTGAGCAGGGTGGTGCCTTCAGGGGAGGCAGGGAAATTAAAACACGACTGCAATCCCCGCTTTTAGCTGTCCTTGTTTTTATCCGCGTTTTTACAGTAATTAAATGAAAAACAACAACAAAGATTCAGAGGCGCGAGGTTAACATTTATTACGATGTTTAACAGCAAGAAATGGGAATAAATGTTGTTTTATATCGGTTTTATTCCAGCTGGCTGGCTGCAGGCTCCTGAATAGTTTAAAGTCCAACAGAAAATGAAGGAATTATAAAATTATCGTGCTTGTTCAAATCCAAGGTTACATCAGAAGCAACTGGACTTTCGCTCAGTTCTTTCTGCTTGTTTTAAACTCACTGAAACTAAAAGCCATAATTTCAGGATTTTATTCTACTGTAGTAGTAAAGCTGCCTGTAGAAAACTATCATAAAGACTCAAGTAAACGCCTACTAACATCTTTTTGGTTTATTGTTTGGTTTTTAGTGTTAGTAATGATCTAATGTGCGTAGACCAATAACAGTACAGTTAACATTCTGAGCTGAACAACAATTCCTTTTAATTGTGTAATTATATTAGGAATAAAGTGCACCTTTATTAATTTATTAAAAAACAAAACAATTACCAGAGGAAAGCAGATACTGGCAGGTAGAAATAAAAGCTCGATAGAAGGTCAATAAATGCTAAACTGATGCTACTATAATGTACACTGGTGAGTGGGGGGGGGGACAGGGGGGCCGTGGCGCCCCCAAGGAGACCCCTGTAGAGGACAACGATACCAGGAGGGGGTTCTGTAATCCGGGGGGGGGGTTCAGCTAGATCAGGACGGCCCACTAGGAGGAAACCCGGGCCGACCCAGAACTCTCTGGATGGTGCTGCTGGGCAGGAGGAGGTCTGGGTTCCTCTCCCGGCGCCGGTTCCCCTCTCTCCTCTCTTTTTATCGGATCAAATGGTTCTGCTCTGATCCGACACTCCTGCAGGAAGTCCTCCCAGTCCCAGGGTTTGCTGTCAGAGAGTCTGTTTCCAAGGTGGCGGCTGTGTGCCTCCAGAACCTCCCGCACGGTTCTGTCCAGCCCGTCGGGCCGGTCCGCTGCCGACGCTTTGCTCTCAGCTCGTCCATCCTCGGTTCTACAGCAGCAGCTGAAGACGGCAGATTTAACTAATTGGGCTCTGTTTCTGGGACCAGAACCAGGTCAAAGAACCTTTGACCTGAAGGTTGTTTAAATGTTTTCTTGGTCACATTTTTTTCTCGCCGACGCTCCAAACCTAGAATCTTTACCTTGATCTGACGTTACTGCAGTTTCTTTCTCTCTGAACTTCAGGCCCAGAGAAACCCGCCCAGGACCGACCCGGTTCGCTGCAGGAGAATCCCAGCGTTTCATTTCACAATCAGCGTAACGGCAGAGGAAGAAGTGAGGAAGTGGACCGCTATCCACTCATTTCCTGCCCGCTCCTCCATCCTCTCCTGGTTCTGTCCAGTCAGCGATATTCTCTCCATCCTGTGCTTCCTTTCCTGGACCTCGGCGGCGAGCTGGGTTCTGTCAAGAGGCGTTCTGGGTCAAACCTACAGGACGGAGTGAAACGCACGTGACCCAGTAGAACCGGGACCGTCGGGTCAGACGGCGAAGTTGCGTCACTCTGTGGTTCCGTGACGGTGAACGGCTGCATACAGAGTTTAGCTACAGGAGGCATTTTTACGCCATTTCTAAGCTGTTTATGGCACAAAATAAACCTCAGATTGTTTTTTTTTTATTTTTTTATTTAACAAACAAAATTATTTAACAAACGTTTATCATCAAACCAGAGTTTGGTGCAGCGGCGCTTTAACGAACAGACAGGATGGTTCCGTTCCTCCGTCTTCCTGCTGCAACCAGTGTCTGAAATTAACTTCCTGGTTCACGGCCAAGTTGGCCGGTAGACGTAAGAATAAACCGGCCAAGATAATTTTTTATCTCCCAAAATATTAATTCTGACTCCTGCTAAATATCTCCACATAATCCCGCTACGTAATTAGCCTGAGCTAAAGGCTAGCTGTTAGCAAACGGACGTAGCTGCCGCTGTTCTATTGTCACATGTGTGAGTGTTTGTGAACGTTTGTTGTAATACGAGCTAAAAGCAGAGGAACGTAAAGAATCTCCATCCAGATGACGACTGAAAAACACAATTTATTTGGTACAAACATTTACTCACCATGTGGCAGCTAGTCCTCTGACATTTACTCACCTGACGGAAAATTTACTCTCATCTGGCGTCTGCCGAGTGTTACTTTCGCCTTTAATCACGAGGAACCGCGGACGCTAAATGCTGCGGTTCTCCAGAGGAGTCGCGGTCCAGCCCAGATCTCAGCAACGCGGCGCGGCCTGATTGCTGCTGGACCCGTAGAACCAGGAACCAACCTAAATAGAACCTGTCTGACAACACGAAGCAGGCTCTCAACAAGCAACACATCCTCCTCCCATCCAGAACAGGTAAAGTCACCGACACCTGTCAGTCCGTGACGGGTCGGTTCTGAGGCTTTCGGACCCCTGAGAACCTTCCAAGGAGAGGCAGGTCCACCAGAACTTCTCCAAGGGTTCTTAGACGGCTCAACCAGGAGGTTCCAGACGAGTCTCTGGTTGATGGAACCACGGATTCTGCTCTCGAGCTGCAGATCCAGATGTGGTTTGTGTGACGGTGGAAGAAACCAGTCGTCCTGGGTCGGGTTCTGTCCTGGGTCGGGTTCTGTCCTGGGTCGGGTTCTATCGCTGGAATCACGTCAAACTCACATTTCTGGTCTGATGGACCAGGACCGAACTGATCATTAGGATCCGTGTTGCTGGATCCTTTTATGATCTTTGTCTGCAAAGCAACAAATTTGGACCTTCACGTCATGTTGGTACCGTTGGACCCAAACAGGGAGCGAGTAAATTAGAACGTCCTGCAAGGAATACGTTTGGAAAAGATAAAAAAACCCCCATTAAACGTTTTAGTATGACTGGAGGGAAATAAAACCGTGCCGCACTGTTGGGTGTTTTTTTCTGTTCAGTGTTCTGCCGGCAGAACCGGGTCGGATCCTCCTCTGTTCTAGCAGCTGGAAGCGTGTCGGGTCCGTTACGGATCAGAAACCTGCGTGTTTTCTGTGCAGACGATGAGGAAACAGTCATGGCGCCTGAAGACGCAGCGTCGCATCCATCGGTGCGGAGAAGCCGCCGCCACGGCTCTCTGAGGAGCCGGCAGGGAAACGGGCTCGGGTCCGGTTCCGGTTCCGGATCATTTCTGCCTGTGCCAGAGCCGATGATGCAGGGCGTGGAGCCTCTCTGCTACCTGTGGCGCTCAGAGAGCAGCTGAAACCAGAGCTTTGCTCTCTGGGATGGAGAAAGCTCCAGCGTCTGATTATCATGACCTGGTGAACAGAAATGCTGAAACTCAATCCGCCATTTCTGCATTTTAACACTTCTTTACTGAAGGCGACTGATTTCTTTCGTTGTTTTCTCTCACTTTGCTGTTTTAACATTTCCTTTAGTCGCTGATTCTGTGAGGAGCTCTAAACCCGATCCTGCCTAGAAAATGAAGGATCTCTGGCTCAAAGGAAAGCGACGCTGAAACACTTTCTGACTAAAAGTTAAAGATAATTTAGTCGAGTCGAAGAGGCGCCGTCGTCATCGGCAGTTCTGGTCCCCTTCATTGGGGTCAAACGGCCGGCCTTCAGCAGCGATCCGTCGGCTTCTGGAGGAAAAACCAACCGGTTTCTGTGAAGCAATGAGGACTTGTTCAAATTAAAACCTCAGTTTTAAAAGTTTTTTAGGTTGTGTTTGTGGTTATTGACCATTTCCCTGTGAATTAAAGCCGTGAGCCGAACCGCAGCGGCTTTATGATGAGCATGAAAAGCAAAATGAAAGTTAGTTTATTAGAGGAGGGCTTAGAAATCTGTCAGTAGGTGATGTTTAAATAGATATTAGTCATTAATATATTCATTAATATTTAAAGGCTAAACTTATCAGCCCCAATGTTTGCAATTTGATTCCAGTTTTTAATTAGAGATGGGGCGGATTTCAATCTGGCTTCATAACTTTTATTTCTAAACATTTTGATGTGACTTTATTCCAGTCCTGCTCATTTTTACCTTTACTTTAGTAGAAGTACAATAAAAAAGTCCACATTAGTTAATTTATGATCTGATTTATGGGAGTTTGGGTTGGTTCTGAGATCCTGGATGTAAATCTGGATTCCAGGTTGTATTCCTTCACCTCTACTGGAAGGAACCCGACATGGCGGGTTTGTCTTGTTCTGCTCGCTGCGATTCTTTCATTAAAGTCTCTGTTTGTTCTTTAGTCCCAACCAGCCAGCCTGTCAGCTGTGGACATCAGCACCAACTCAAATGGACCCAAAGAGGACTCGTTTTTTGATGACGACAACGAGGATCTGTTCGCAGGTAGGAACAAGCCCTGGAGAACCATGACACGCAGATCTCTGCTCATCCCGGTTCTGTTTTAATGGAGCAGTTTAGCTACGGTCAGGAGGAGTTTATGGATCTAGAAGAAGGGGGATTCTTGGTTTTTGCGTTTCTGCGTTGTGCAGCGAGAGTAAATGTCCGGAGGTGTGATCTGGAGACAAGCGGAATAAATAAAATCTGAATCCATGTGTGAATAAGGGAGACGCAGGTGGAGCAGACAGGTTGGAAAGGGTGGAGATGCTGAAGGTGAGGCCATCCAGAGCAGGAGGAGGTCTGTGGAGGGCTGGCAGAGGGTCGGTGTGACAGAACAGCATCATCAGCATATTGTGTGATGGAAGCAGAAGCTGAGCTGTGGCGCCCCCTAAAGGCAGGAAAGCAGAAAAGTGTTAAGTTTTCTTTATGTGTATCTTTTCATCAGCATAAAAGAATAAATATCACAATATAACATTTTAGTTTTTAGCAGTTTTGAAATAAAATGCACCATGGCTGATGTTCTGCTGTTTGTTTTTAACTATAATATGTTACTGTTGTTGTTATAAAGGTGTGTTTGCTGAAGGTTGTGATGTCGTCTGAATTTCATTGCGGCTCATCTGTTGCTCAAATAATAAAGTTTGCACAGCGTCTGGGATATTCCAGCTGTGCACTGAACCGTGCCGTAAATAAGAGCCGATGCTTTTCTTTCAAAGCTGCAGACGGCCCAGAGGTCTAAGCGAGACGCTGGACCCCCACCTCCTTATTTAGTAAAAGGTGGATATTTTAATTAACCCAAGGCAGCAGTTTTATGGTGAAAATAATCTGGAAAAATCTTTTTAATTACATTACAACTCGTTTTTTTTTCTCTAATTGACGACTTAGTTGATTTATGTGTTGTTTTTAATAATAATTGTTTTTTATACCCTGTTGCCCATATATAGCTGCTTTTGCTGATATGGCTTTAAACCTTTAAACCTTTTGGGATATTTACACTTGTTAAAAGTATTTTGTTTATCTGAATTTTGAAGGATATTTCCAATGTTTCAGATGAGGTGGACTTTCCTTTGACTTCCTGTTAGTTAGACCGTTAAGTTTTCTCAGCCTTGAGGAGCCACTGAAGCCGTAATAGTTTTTATGTCTGTGCTAACGACACAAACCTTTACTGAAAACGCGATGGGAGGATAATTTTGACCCGATTAACCGGTGGGGTGTGTTTGGCTGCAGAAGCAACAGAGGAGGTGTCGTTGGACAGTCCGGAGAGGGACGTCCTGCTGTCCGACGGCCCGTCCCCCGCCATCACCCCCATCACTCCGCCCACCTCCGTCATCACTCCTCGCATCGGCCACCAACACGACGACATGTTCACGCACTCTTCGTTTGACGAAGTAATCTCCCTAAACACGTTAACAGATTTCTGTTCCAGGGTCACAAACTGAAGCCGCTCCGTTTCTCTTTCCCACAGATGGAGGAGGAGGAAGGTGGAGATTCTTTCGACATAAACATTTCAGTGTCGGATCCTGAGAAAATCGGTGGGTTCACGCTGGAATAACCAGACATGTCCCGAGATTAAGAGTTGGACAAAATCCAAATGAGATTCTTCTTTTTTTTTTGCTCAATGTGGAGGATTAATTTACTGACAAAGTCCAGATTTACCATTTATTATTCTTCCTGCACAAGCTGAGACTGATGAAGATGAAGCTGCTTCATCAAACTCATATCGGTCTCTTAGATTATTGGGCTAATTGATGCACCACTGGAGCCCCCTGTAGGTCACAGTTATCATTACAGCTTCAGCACATTTCCAAAAGAGCAGCAATAACTGATCTTTCATATGTTCACCAATAACCAACTTCTTTCTCAGTTCATGTGTTTAAAGATCAAATCAGAGAGATTAAACTACCGGTTTGTTATCCGATAGGTATTCTTTCCTCAAGCTTCAGTTATTCTACTTATCAGCGTTGTCTCCTTTCTGTTTTAAAGGTACATAGCCACGTTATATGCTTTAAAAAAAGACCAAAAACCGTTTGATCATGATAAAATAAGGTTATATACACCAAACCTCCATCCTGATAATGTTTAAATGGTCCTTTTTGTGGATAAAAATAACCCGAGCACCAGGTGCTTCATTGTTGCTAATAGCCGTTAGCCGCTTCCTCGTTTTATCCCCTGCTGCGCATGCGCTGTATGTACTTCCGTTAAAATCATAAATAAACACGAAAGGCTTTTTTTACTAACAAATATAGCAAAAACAAAGCATAAAACACCAAAATAACAACTAATACGCCAGCAGGAGGTGATTATCCTTCATAAAAACTTTATATGCAACCAGAGTGAGCTACTGACACATTTAAAAAAAAAAGGTCAAATAACGTGGCTATGGACCTTTTAAAACGTGTAATGAATTTAACTGAGCAGCTAAAACCAGCCTCTGTGTTCCAGGTGACGGGATGAACGCATACATGGCCTACAAGGTGACAACAAAGGTGAGAGTTTCATCAGACGGAGACTTCAGGTGACATTCAGGTTCAAATCTGAATCTAGGTTCAAATGAACCTGCCTGATGGCATTTTATCACAAATTAGTTTTCTGGTCTTAGACCCCCGTCACTCTGTCAGAAAACGGTTTATTTTAGGATAGCGTTGATCCAAAAGGTTCATCTTGATAGCTTTTATGTGCAAGCGTAAGTATGTGGTGTGAAATGTCAGGGTCCGGATATCTCTGCGGTTCTGTGGTGGGTTCCCACTCTGAACCAACAGCGTAACAGTTTATGTTCCAGCTTCCTGAATAATTTTAAAGCTCTGACGTCGTTCTCTCTCCTTCCCAGACCTCCATGTCTCTGTTTAAGCAGAGGGACTTCTCAGTTAAAAGGCGCTTCAGTGATTTCCTGGGTCTGCACGGTAAACTGGCCTCCAAGTACCTGCACATAGGCTACATCGTTCCCCCTGCTCCAGAGAAAAGCATCGTGGGTAAGTTGAGCCAGGACCAATCAGAGTTTAGGATTAACTCTCAGGGACGGAGATCGGTCCGAGGCTGTGACTCTGTTTCTATTACCTGGTCAGAATAACCTGCCGGCAGATTTCCCTACAGTCTGACAGCTTCTGCTGAGGGTGAAGACGATTCGTGGAGCATTTTTAATTCCTTACATGCAGCGTTTTGTCGGCGGCCTTAAAGTAGACTATTAGAAATGAGTCAGAATCCTCAACTATTATATTGTTCTCTTAGATCTGTGATCTTTTCTGCAGGGATGACCAAAGTGAAGGTTGGGAAGGAGGATCAGTCATCCAACGAGTTTGTGGAGAAGAGGAGGTCCGCATTAGAGAGGTACAGAGCAGAGAAAAAAACATTAAAGGTGTACAGCCACGTTATATGCTTTAAAAAAAAGACCAACAACCATTTGGTCATGATTAAATAAGGTTATATACACCAAACCTCCATCTTGACAGTGTTTTGATGGTCTTTTTTGACCTGAAAGATAATGTTCCCGGAGCGATTAGCAGATATAAACAGCCGTGGCGCCATTTCGTGACAGTATCGCAGAACTATCCTAATGGCGGTTTGCTTAATTAATAACTCAAAATTAAATAATGCCGGACCGAGCCTGACCCTCTGCAATGCTGAGCAGTAATGCAGCAGCTCAGCGTGATCGAAGACCAACGTTATTAATTAAATAAAATGATCTACAGCAACTCTAAGAGCCTCATATCAGAACATTTACTCACGTCAGTCAACTCTGCGTCACATCTGAGCCTCGGCAGGTTTAGCGTCTGCTTCAGTGAACACCAACGTTCAGACTGGATTCCCAGAGACATTCCAGCCTTTTCCCTCTTAGAATCATAGATTTTTGTGTTTTTTTTCTTCTTTTTTTACTGGATCTTGGACCTTTCTTCATTGTTTCATCTGGAGATGCTAATAGCCGTTAGCCACTTCCTTGTTTTAACCCCTGCTGCGCATGCGCAGTACGTACTTCTGTTGAAATCTAAATAAACACTAAAGGCTTTATTTACTAACAAACTGAGCAAAAACAAAGCATAAAACAAAAAAATATCAACTAATACGCCAGCAGGATGTGATAATCTTTCATAAAAACTTTGTATGCAACCAGAGTGAGCTGCTGACGTATTAAAAAAAGTCAAATAACATGGCTATGCACCTTTAAATATCGTTTATTATAAGACCCTTAAATCGGCGTTAACCATTTTTAAAGTATGTTAACTGCTGACCAATGATCATGTGAGCTTACCGCGTATTTGTGTTAGTCAATTTGTGAAGAAGAGAAGAAGCTTCAAAAACTAGAGATATTTTTATAGGTTGTTAAACTCTAAAGTGGGTTTAGGTCAACAAAGTCAATTTTTTTTGTCATAGATTTCAATCCTATAGAAAATTTGAGGTCAGAGCTGAAAAGATGTGCGATTAAGACAGCTTCTGGAAAATCATTTGTCTTGAGAGGAAAAGGTGAATTCCCACAGTGAAGCGTGCTGATGCAGTGGACATGTGGAGCAGCTTCTCATGCTTCATTACCAATCTGCTGGAGGCGCTGCCATGAATGAAAAGTGGAGCCCAAACATCCAGAGGAAATCTGGTGGTGATCTGTATGATGGAGCTTTAAAGGCCAACATGATGGGAAAGATGATAAAATTAACATTTTAGCACCACTGTCACGAAATGAAGGAAGAAATAAGACGGCGAGAATCAGTCACGGTTTGGATCAGAACATAATATTCCTCACAGCAGCTGCAAGGGATGCTGCTCCTTTCTTTACATGGCGACTGAAGGTTACCAACTACAGGTGACATCTTTATCAGCTATTAAATCCATGCAAAACACTGATAAAGTCAGACATACACACTTCTGAGAAAAAGAGACAGAAGTGTAAAAATTACTGTATTTTTCGGATCATAAGGCGCATTAAATATTCTTCCCAGGTGTGTAACATCACTCCTCCACGTCCACAGCTCTCTATCGTCTCTGTCAGGAGGACAGAGTAGCTGGACTACACTGCCCTGTTTCTAACATAAGGCCAAAATAAACTTTTATATTGAATTAACTTACTAGGTTTATTGTTGATAGCGCGTACTCCAAGCTGCCTTACATGAATGCACTTCTAGTTTAGACATTACAGTCAGGCAGTCTGGTAGACAGCCCAGGGGTCCTCAGGTAGTGACACAGTGTACCGTAATGCTCCTAATATCCATTGAGCGGAGCGACTTAGTTCCTAACCAAAGTCGTATTTACACATTTTAACAGATTATTGAGCGCATTCTACCACATAAAATCAGTCAGTAAGCACAACTGAGATCATAGATAAACTGCACCGTCAATCTTTGAGAACATTTAAGGATTTTAAGTGCACCATAGAGTCTGAAAAATACGGTATGACTTTAGCTAACGATGTATATTGTAAAAAATTTACTAAATATACATTTAATCATACATTTAAATATCCGATTTGAATATTGCTGTTTTGGCCAATATTTATCCGATATATCGTACCCTTTTTACACCAAACAAAACACACCGCTGACATTGCTTCTCTGCTTTAAACACCTCAATCATGCGATGCATCACCATCAATGCATATCAGAAATTGATGGTGATGCTAATAGTTTGTGCATTAGCAAATGTTTTTTTTTAACGTCAAAGAAGCTGAATCAAAAAGTATCAAAGGTCCTCTAGTTCGGGTAGATTTTATATATTATTGCTGCTTGGGCCATTTTTCTCATTTAGGGCCGTTCTACACTTTTCAGGACTCTAAGTTGGCATGAAGGATCAAGATGAAATGAAACAAAGCCCCACCCTAATTCCTTCGTCGTAGAATCAGACTCCGTTTTGAATTATTTAGAAAACATGTTCTCTAAGTAGGGCAGAAATAAACTAACCTGACCCTAGCCAAATGAATTTCGCTCCGCCTAGCTCCACTCATCCATCTGGAACTGATCCATAGGAATGGCGTTTCAGAAGTCTGGGCCTTATCAAAAATCCTTGCATATGATTGGATAAGCCACTTGTCTGTCATCTTTATCGACGTGCTATTTCAACCACTCACACCGAAGCCAACCCGTGACGCTGTGAGAGCGACGCAGGAAAAAACAAAACAGTGTGGGTGAAGCTAGGCGGAGCTAAGCGGAACGAAATTCATCTGGCTCGTCAGGTTAGTTCTCTGATGTTCTTTTAATGAAACAACCATAAAACAACGCAAAAAAAAAAGATAAGAAGACAACCGTTTCCATCACTGGTGATACTAATTGTTTTCAGCGGTGGTTTGCTGCCAAATACTAAGTACTACTTATTAAAGCCACAAAATTAATTGTCGTTAAGTGATTTTGTTAATATTGTTAGCCCCAAACTACTGTTAATGTTTTGCCAGCAGCTGTTAGCAGCTAGCACTGCTGAGAAATATTAATCATCACTTTATATCATCACTTTAGACATTAATAATGGTTAACACCTAGCCACTATTAGCCCTGTTTATGTGTTAACTTCTGCTAGCATCATTACTAGCTTTGGTAGCAGTTCTAAGCTAACTACAGCTAGTTTTAGTTTCTCTTTAGTGGCTGCTATCAATGAAATTAGCACTTCTGACAAACTATTAGGTGTCCACCTAACCGCCATTCACTGTGTTGAGTAGCTATCTAGATGCTAACTATACTGGTATGGATTATGCTAGTTCTGTTAGCGGTAGTTAACTGCTAACTACTAGTATTTTTGCCAGCAGGTGTTGGCAGCAAACATTGTTAATTTTAGAACAAGGTCTTATCCCTTTTAAAAATATTTAATACTTTGAACAAAATTAAGGTAACGCCCGACCACTATTGATGTTGTTTGCAGGATATTTTCTACTAATTACTGCTAGCAATATTTATACTTGCTTGGTAGCTGTGGGAAGTAGCTAGCTACTGCTAATTTTTCTGGTTAGCTGCTAGGTCCAAACCACGGCAAAACTCAAAAAAGACAACCATTTTATTTTGTTAGCAGTAGTTATTTAGATGCTAAACACTACTAGCATGGATTATACCAATTTTGTCAGCAGTATTTAATTGCTAACTAAAAGTAATTTTGTCAGCAGCTGTTAGCAAAACGTTTGAACAGTCCGCCAATGCTAACAAATTAGCAATTTTGATGAATTCAGGTGTAATTAGCAGCCATCCACTGCTAATTTTCCCAAACATCTTCATTTTATCGGCAGTGAAGTCAGACATTAACTGCTATCTGAAATTAAAAATTGTATTTATAAAGTCTTTTAAAGCCTTTTTTAAAGAGACAATATTACCTTGTATGGATAAAAACGGAGTTTGAAAAAACTGATTAAAAAAGTAGAAAAAGAAATGAATTCCCTGTCCCCCTCTGTGTGTCTGTGCATTAAAGTTCAATGTGATCAGAAAAGTAAAGGCTGAAAGGTTAAGCTACAAATATTAGCTACATCATTATCACAACACACATCCTTGTGTTTGAATGTAGAATACAGACGAGGGAGGAGGGGGAGGCGAGGAGACGGGTCGGCGCTGACATTCTGTTGCCCTTTATTGATGTTGTGTGATTGGCAGGAAGGTCAGTCAGTGGCAGCTGATGGAGCCCAGAGTGACAGAACTACATGCTGACGGACAAACACACACCCACAGACGCTTAACGAGGACAAAAACCTTCACGCACGGAAATTTAGGGAACACGTTTTCCTTTGTTGTCATGAACTGAATACCTGTGATCCAGTGACCTCGGTTGTTTCCCAGCTCTGCACGCAGATTTTCACGAAGCTGAAAACAGCTAAAAAGCGGAGTTAGCCTTTTGGCACCGGTGAAGCACGTCAAACAGGAAGTTGCGCTAACAACCCAGATGTGGTCGAAGAAGCACTGCCCTTCGTCGTGAGCAGACCTGTCCTAAAAGAGAACCTGCCTGCTGATCAGTATTTCCTCCCTGCTTCAGGTACCTGATGAGAACAGTCAAGCATCCCATTCTGCTGAAGGATCCTGACGTCCTGCAGTTCCTGGAGAGCACCGAGGTAAATTAGACGCTTTAACCCGATGCTGTCCACCCCACCGGACAGAATCCCGCACAAACCTGCTCATTATTGTCGGTTCTATACCCTTCTGCCTCAAAGCATGCACCTTGAGCAGCTCATCTGAAGCCTTTTTTTTTTTTTAAATGTAAGCAGACAAACAGCAGCATCGACATTTAAAAACCGCTGCTGGTTGTGCTTCAGTGCAGAAAATCAACACCTGTAAACTGCGTCTGATCTTTTTCTGAACCGGAACCACAGTTAGTTTGTTTTTTTATCCAAAACCATCTTTAGTGGAATAAACATTTGTACTTTTGACCTTCTAGAGAGGGAAAAACTGTCCAGAGGAGCTGAATTACAGCAGATTTCAAGCAAAAGTTGCTAATACTGATCCCAGGAGGGTTCGGTTTATTAGGATAACACCGTAACCTTCAACCCAACATAACAGGTTTAGATGATCCGGGAAAAGCTACATTAAAAAGCATAAAATATGTAGTTTGTGTTAATTTTGGGGGTTTATTAAGGAGTATGAATGCAAAAGCAGGTGTTATTATAGGGTTTGTTATAGTCTGCTCTGTCTACTCTTCCCACAGCACTGGGGAAAAACTTTAAAACAAACACGCCTTCAGAAATAATGTCTTTAATTTTGTTTACAAAGCATCCTGGAAAAATTTACAACAAAGATTTTGACAAAAAGAGGAAAAAAAAATTCACAGGATGTTCAGCTTTGTCTGTAACGACATGACGGCCTGAAAAACATCCAGAAATATTTCATTTAAACTTATTTATTACATTAAAACGGTGGCGTTTGCGTCTGTTTTTATTTGTTGTGTCCCACTGCTGCAGCAGACCCCAAAACTCAAATCTTTATGTTATTCTTTCAAATTAGAAGTAAAGGCATATTTCATCAAACCGGAAGGTTTTGCCGCTCATGGTTCAAAGAGTGAGGAGTCCTGGTGTCAGGCTGCCTGTCCGATGAAACTAATGGGCTGCGGGTCACTAATTGGCCGATCTGCAACGATCTTCTGCTACTCGTTGCAGTTTACCCCCTCCTGCATCCGTTTGGTTAACCACTGCTGTTGGAAATGATTTCAACACCAACTTTATCGTTTATTTGTTCTCTGTGTGTGGAAAAAACACTGAAACAGGGTTTAACTGGGTTTTCCTTCAGCAAATGTAGGCTGAAGGAAAATTTGACGCTAATATCTGCTGAGTTTTACTTGTTCCTCTTAAAAAAAAAAAAAAAGCCAGACACACAGATAAATAACACTTCTCTTTGAAAAAAGGCTGAAAACTCGTGTGTCTTTGTTTCTTTTTCCCCAACAAGGTCAAACCAGAGATCCTCCGAAAACTAGCGCAGGGTTTAAGGGCCGCCGACGTTTTCTGTTCCTTCGATTTATTTCCACTCTAAAGCATTTGGTCCCGTCGTGTCCAACTGATCCGCCCTCATTCCCGTCGACCTGACGCCCAGCTGTGGCCGGGATTGTTCTGGCGCCGATAAATGGCCCCGTGTCACAGCGCTAACAGATGAATCGCCAGGAAGCCGAGCACGCCGCTCCGTCCGGTCCGTTTAATGGAACACGGCGAGCTGAGGGGGGAGGCAGGAGGACGAGCGGCAATTTAAAGCTACTTTACCTCCCGTCCAGTCATTTACCCCCGTCCCTCCTTCACCGAGGGCCCCGGGGACTCAGCCGTCCCCTCGCCGCCGCCGCTCCTGCTAAATGAGATCTGAGCGGGCGAGGAGGTGGGAGAGAAAAATCCCGTGTGTCCAGGAAGAAAGGTAAAACTTTGCCAAAATGAAGAAAAATGAGCTCATTTTCAGACTGATCCGATTTGCTCCGAGTCGGTTTTTGCTGCTAAAGTTGCCGTTTTGGATGGGATTGGAGCAGAAACACAGAGAGACGGGAAGAATAGAAACAATAACTAAAAAATAATAATAAGACCCACTAAAAAAATCAGCAAAATAAACAAAGAGAACAGATTAACTCCTCTTTGTTGCCTTGTTTGTTGTGCAGCTGCCGCGGGCCGTCAACACTCAGGCCCTGAGCAGCGCCGGGATCCTACGGATGGTCAACAAAGCCGCCGACGCCGTCAACAAGATGACCATCAAGATGAACGAGTCAGACGCCGTGAGTGAGAGAAACCGGAGGGATGAACGGAGAGAAACGAGAAGCATGGAGGCAGAGAGTAAAAGAGGAAATGAGAGGATGGATAGAGAAAGGAGACATCTGTGAGGAAAGGAATAATATAGGAGTTAGAGAGAGAAGGAGGGAAGAGGGGAAGGTGAGATGAAAGACAAGTGAGAAACATTAAAAAATGAGAAAAAAGGAAGAAAGATGGAGGGGAGGATGAAGAGGTGATAAGACAACAGGGAAGAGGAGGAATATAAACGAGGAAGATGGACAGACTGGTCACCGAAAAACAAAGGGCTAGAAGGGAAAAACATGATAATATTGAGAAAATCAAAGTTTAGAGGAGATAAAGAAAAACGAAGGGAAGATATAAATGAAGAAGGTGAGGAACGCAGGAAAACGTGGCCTAGAAAAACAGAAAAATAAAGAATTTAAAACCTGGAAGAATATTTAAAAAAAGCTCTGAGCAGATCCTCTGGTTGTGTTTCTGCATCAGTGGTTCGAGGAGAAGCAGCAGCACTTTGAGAACCTGGACGTCCAGCTGAAGAAGCTCCACGCCAGTGTGGAGTCTTTGGTCTGCCACAGGAAAGGTACGCTTCCTGTTTCCAAAATAAAAGCATCTAGTTTGTTTTTAACCGCTAAAACCTTAAAGGTGCATAGCCACGTTATTTGACTTTTTTTTATTTATACGTCAGGCATTATTTAATATTGATTTATTAATTAAGCAAACTGGCATTATGATAGTTCTGCGATACTGCCACTAGATGGCGCCACGGCAGTTTATACCTGGTCATCGCGCCCAAAAGGGAATTATATTTAGGGTCAAAAAGGATCATTAAAACACTGTCAAGATGGAGGCTTGGTGTATGTAACCTTATTTTATCATGATCAAACGGTTTTTGGTCCTTTTTATAAGCATATAACGTGGCTGTATTCCTTTAAAAGACATTTTAAATTTCATTCAGCCTTACATCCCGAGAACTGTTTTATGGTTTTGATCATCAGACGTGACCTCCACACATCTGCAGTTTTAACTTTTTCCTTGTTGAGGCGTCAGAACGGATGCTTGTTTGTTAATGTAAAATATTTTCTGAAGCTCGGATCCACTGATGGATGCAGATTCTGATTTCAGAGTAAAGTGGAGCTGAAGTCTGATTCCTTGTTTTTGTGGTAAAACTTGGAGAATTCAGCTGATTCTCATATAGAAGCTTGCTAACATTTAGACTTCTTCCCTCAGTAACAACTACCTCTCTGAAGAGCAGTGCTGTCAGTTTAGTGGTGGTGCGTTCACTGACTGGAAAAAAGATCAGACTTTTATGTTTCAGTGAAGTCTCTGGACAGATCAAGCTGAGAACCCTTCAATCCCCAGAAGATTTCTCACTAAATGTCTTTGTTTTAAGATAAGATAAGATAAGATAGTCTTTATTGATCTCACAATGGAGAAATTCACTCGGAAAAAACATTACGCTGAAGCATAAAAAAGGGTAATATTATCTGACACAACATTTCTAACAGACAAATCTTCTTTAGCTCTTGTTTCTAAATCGGATTTTATCAGCTTATTTAATTGAGTCGGATATTTTAATTACTTCTATTGTTGCTGTTTGTAAAATTTGATTGTGTTGTTGTTTTATCAAACAGTCAAAAAATACCTTTATAAATTGAAGTTAAATAAAAAGATAAAAAAAACATTTTTAGAAATGAGAATAGTCACAAACTCGTTAGAATTTGGATCCAGTACTTGTTTCCTTCTGTGTTCCCTGCAGCCAGACGTTTAATAATGTCTACAGTTCTCCAGGCTTTCTGATGGTTAGAGGGCCTATGGAGTAAATTTTGTTCCATTATTGTTTTGTAAATAGAAAATTATTTTTTTCAAATTAGTTTTGCAAGATGTTTTTACAGATTTTATATTTTAGAATTTCTCTTTTTCAGATGAAGTTTTACGAATTGCATTGTTTTTAAATTGCGTTTTTCAGATCATGTTCTCTTCACTTCTGGGGGCGGGCTTTCCTCTGTATTGAGGAGCAAAGACGCATTTCTATTGGTCAGCAGGAACGTTAGCAACGTTTTTATTGGTCGATGTCCTTCAAGAGCGAGAAGTGCAGAGAATGTGATCTAAAGAATGCAATTTGAAAAGAATGCAATTGGTAAAACCCAATCTGAAAAAGAGAAATTTGAAAATCTAAAATCTGTAAAAAATAAAAAAAATGTAATCTTAAAAAAAAAAATATTTTGAAAAAATACAAACTAGGAAAAAACCAAAGAAACTCTTGAAACCTTTTTTTGATTTAGAAGTTTTGCAAAGTTTAATTTTTGAATTGCATTTTTTTCAATTTCCATTTATAAAACGTGTTCTTTGCAACAATAATGGAACAAAATTCCCTCCATAAGGCTTCAGCCCACTGAGCTCACTTTATAATCCTGACAGCTCTGAAGGATAACAGAAAGTACTGATAGGCGGACCAGAACCGCGGCACAGACCTTCTTTACGGTCCCGGTCTTCCTCTCGTCTCCAGAGCTGTCCGTAAACACGGCGCAGTTCGCCAAGTCGGCGGCCATGTTGGGGAACAGCGAGGACCACACGGCTCTGTCCCGAGCTCTGTCCCAGCTGGCCGAGGTGGAGGAGAAGATCGACCAGCTGCACCAGGACCAGGCCAACGCCGACCTGTACCTCTTCTCTGAGTTACTGGGAGACTACGTCCGGCTGATCAGCGCCGTCAAGGTTTGGCTGCAGAAACGTATCGGAAATAACCAATAAAAGCACAAATCTACACATTTACTCTGAAGCAAAAAGACTTCTGTCCTGGTCTGGGTTCTGCTGTCCTCTCACTTTGGACAAACGCTTTTCTGATTTGCATAAAAAAAACATTTGCAGCACTTTCAGAAAATCCTGCATCTTGGATGAACTGAAGAACATTGTCGTACATTTTAACCTTTGGCTGTCAAAACTGGATTCAGAGCCTGGAAAAGTTAGGAAATAAGACAAGACAGAACCTGAGAGGAAACGTTTACGTTCTTTTATTACTTTGACCTTTAATTTAAATCGTGAACTAAATATTAAACAGTTCAAAATAAGCTAAAGAAAGGATGGTTATAGTTGAGTACCGTATTTTTTTGGACTATAAGTCGCATCAGTCAAAAATGCGCCATAAAGAGGAAAAAAACATATATGTCGCATTTATTTAGAAATTTATTTCACACAATCCAAGACTAAAAACTGATATTTAATCTCGTACGGCGATTTATTAAATTACACAGCTGCATCCACAGCTGGCTGAATAACATGGAACAAACCTGGGAGGTTAGCAGCTCCAACCAGCAGGTTCTATCCAGCGCATTTCAGGGTAACGGCTGTTAAGATGAAAGTTGTCAGAATTACGTCTAAATCAGACCGTGAGCGCAACGGTGCTACGTGCTAAGCTAACAGTACGACACGGATGTTTCAGAGCAACATAAAGCTCACGTTCATCAGTGAAGTTGTAAAACGCCCGGACAACAGAGCTGTAAGCTAGCGCTAGCTGCTGTTAGCTTCCCAGACAGACCAGTAACAGGTGCTGTCTGGTTCCTTAGAGCTGCACCACGTAACGCTCTGGTGCCTGAATTCCGACTGAAACAGAGAAACATACAAACATGTGTTCAGTCTTAATTTGTCTATAAGTTAATGTTTCAATAAATTCTTCAGTGATGCAAGAGCAGAATATAGTTTTCACAATCCTAGAGCGCCCTCTTGTGGCTATAAACGGTAATGTTTACTCCTTGGTTCATGCTTGTTAATATGATTTACCATTTAATATTGATATACAAGTTGCACCTGACTATAAGTCGCAGGATCGGCCAAACTATGAAAAACAGTGCGACTTCTAGTCCGAAAAATGCGGTATTCTGTTTAATGAATGCGTGAATATGTGGATAATCAGTCAACCGGTGTGTTTGGCTCAGGGAGTCTTCGACCAGCGCATGAAGACCTGGCAGAAGTGGCAGGACAGCCAGATGCTGCTGCAGAAGAAGCGAGAAGCTGAAGCCAAGCTGCAGTTCACCAACAAACCCGACAAGCTGCAGCAGGCCAAGGACGAGATCAAGGAGGTGAGGGCGCCGCGCGGTGCAGGTCCAGAACCAGACGGGCGTCTGCCGATGCAAACAGAGCCGTGTGTCTGCAGCAAGATGAGCTGATAACAAGGAGACGACACTAGTGTGCTCTGCATCTAAACTCGGTCTTGTTGTTAAAGTCCTGAAGGTTTGTTAACGCCACGTTAAAGTCTAAACGCCTCACAGGGAATTGGACTTAAAAGACGGTTGTTTTTAGGTTTTAGGATCTTCTTTAGATATTTTTTCCACAGAATCTAGTTATGTGAGTTTAACTGCCCAAAGTTTCATCAACAGCCCCAGATTCTTTCTACTTAACAACAAAAACTAGGATTAATACCAACAAAATAAAGGTTTAACTTCCTTAATTATCAAATAAGTAGCGGACGGTTTAAGAAAACAGTTTAAAATTGTCACTTCCCTGTTTGGCACAACAGCAGATAACATTTAGTAGGAGTGTTAATGTCCGTTATGGGAGTATGAACCCTGGATTCATGCAGTTATTATAATTACTTGTCTTTAGCGTCTTTAGCTTCTGTGTGCCTCCATTTGCCTGTCAAGCTGCTGACGATACAATTAGATTTAACCACCGAGGCACAAATAAAAATAAACTGCTTATAAACAAACATGGATCTGAGGCAGACTAAACATGTTCTGCAGTATAAATAAACTTTAGTGTTGGCGTACAGCCGGACCTCTTCTAGGGGAAGTTCAGCGTGATGTTTTATTTCCGTTAAAAAGTGATAGAGTGCCGACTCTTTGTTGTTCAGTTGGTGGGTTAACACAGAAAAAACACACAACTGGCATGTTTGCTCTAGTTTTCATCTTTGGGGAGGATCTCTTGACCATCACCCTAATCTTCAGCTCCCTCCTTATGAATAAAAAAAAAAACTAATCCTGTCGCTGATTTCTTCAAATTTAAGCCACAAGACGCTGCAACGTGTCGACATTTTCGTTAGCGATCACTCTGGATCATTCCTGGATTAAATCTGGACTCGGTCTGCAGATGGTTCACGTGGACCGGAGTCTCTGTGATCCGAGTGTTTTCCTTCCAGCAGGGCAGCTTAACTCCAGATGGCGGAGACTGGAGCGCCACCTGGCTGTGGAGACCGGCCTTGCAGCAACTGGTTACCTGATTTTATCACAGCTTATGTTGCAGTTACTCTTCCTGGTCTCCAGCGGATATTTATTCAGCTGAAAATAACCATAAACCAGAAAGTTTCAGGCATAGTTTTCACATGAATAAGTGAAGAAGCGTTTCTAATAGCTTCTGCTCGGGGTTTTAGACCTTTCACTCTTCATTGTTTGCATCAAACATTGTTATATTTCCTGAACAGCAGCTCGTTAAAAAGCTAAAGGATGAGCTGCAGCAGAGGGTTGGTAACACCTAAAGACTCAAAGTTGATAAATGACTGAAACGAAGCTAAATCTGATGCAGAATGTGGTTCAGCAGATCAGCGACTGGATGCACATTTGAGTTTTTAGCATAACTGTCATGAAACCTGACAAACCTGTTACTTTAATATGTAAATGAGTTAATTTAACCCCTTAAATGCTGTTGTGTTGCTGCTGACTGCAGGGCTTTGCTTTGAGATTTGATCAACATTTAATTACGCAGGAAAACCTTCCCAGTGAAATAAACCGTGTGCTGAGTGGGATGCCTCGGTGGTTCAGCTGGTGAAATAAACTCGGCTCAGTCATCCGCAAACTTCTTTTCCTTCCCGTCTGCAGACTTCAGGCCGGCTCACCACGACAACCAGGAGAGTCTAAAAGTACTTTCTTTATTAGAGCCTCTGTTGAAGCCGTCATCGCACAAATTCATCTGTCAGGATCTCCGCGCGCACATAGATGCTCGGTGAGGCTGGGGGTCTGAGTCCGGGCCCAGCAGCTGTCAGGAGCCCGGTTCTGTGGGGGGGGGGGGGGGTTAGGCTGTCAGAAGCTGCAGACGAGGAGCGATCGCAGTAGAGTTGCAACCAACATTTATTTGGAGTTTCCTGTCAGGAGTCGGGTTTTGGTTCCAGCCTTGACAACAGAAAACACACAGCGGCTTTTTCTGAGGGTAAAATCCGAGTTTTACTCGCTGCTGCAGCTGGAAAGCTGCTGCTCATCCAGACCGGACCTCTCTAACTCCGCCTGTTATCCTCCTCACCTGTCAGGGTCATCTTCATGCCTTCTCTGCTCCTTCCTGCTCTAATGCATTTACGATTATAACTAATCAACTCTGGGGATTTAAATGTTGATGATAATGCTGCTTCTGATATAAGGTTTGGGTTCAAAAGTCTCAAAAAATAGAAATAAAATCCCAGTTTTATAAAAAAAGAAAAAAAAGAAAAAGATAATCACATCTTTTTACAAAATATTTAGTTTCAACCCAAAGTTTTATTCATTAATACACAGAAATGTGCATTAGTAGCAGTAGTAATATGATTATTTTCCTTTTCAGAGTCATAAGTGGTTTTAATGTGCAAACCTCAAACTTCCTTTTACTGTAAATCAGCATCAACACCACACTGCCCCCTGTGGGCACCGAACACAAACTACAGCCATGGTGTCATTCCTGAGGAAAAAAGACTCAAACCTGCCAACAAATACATGTTTAACATCAATTTTATTATTGTATTTTTTTCATCTTATTTTATAATCCGTAAAGATTTCAAGACAATATTTTATTTGATCAATAACTCTGTAATCGTTTGTTGAGTGGAAGGTTTTGTTTTATTTTAAATCCTTTAATGTTGGGAACATTTAAGATAAAAAAAATATATATTTATATATATTTAAATAATGTCATGGTGGATCATAACATCATGTCAGAGAAATGCTTTTTTAAGCCTGAGGTCAGCAAGCTTTACAACCCAGGAAGCCGTTTTTGTCCTCTGTCCCAGTAAATAAAGTTTGTCTAAAGCCTGAAAGCTGCAGCATAGATTGCTATAAAAAATAGCGTATCAATATTTATATATTGTACCAGATGTGTCACTCAGATGTGGAAATGTTATCCAGATACTGCATAAAAGAACAAAGAAAATCTGCTAAACTAGACTTGTTTTAGGATCTTTAGACTTTAAACAGGTTCTTTATCATTTTTGGTAAAGAGCCACATGTGGCCCCAGATCCGCAGGTTCCCTGTGAGAGAGCAACAAGCAGCACACAGAAATGATTCCAATATAATTATTAATAACTGACAAAAGTCAAAAAATGTACAGAACTGGGTCTGTATTACTGGTGAATACTGTGTTTTCTCTGCAGTGAGCTTTAGAGCTTCAGATATTGATTTCATTTTATTTATAAATCTCTAAATTACAACAAACACCCTCTTAACGAGCTTTACAGCCCAAACGGCTCCAGTTACTCTCCAGATGTGTCCGAATCAATCCAGTTGGGTTCAGTTTCACACAGATCCCAATACATGCGGTCCAGGTCGGTCAGAACCGTAGAACTGTCCGGTTCTGGACCCGACGGCGGCCGGTACCACGTGATGCGGCGGATGAAGTTTTAAAGCAGTCGGTCCAGAAGCTGTTGGTTTAGTTCAGCTCTGAGGTCTGCAGCTGAGAAAGAGGGACGGACCAATGAGGAGCCGCCGCCGCTGCCACCCAGAAATGAAGCTAAAGAGGATCATTCAGCCGGCTGCTGTTAGCCGTGATGGACGGTGAAACGTTACCTCCGGTTAATTCAGCCCCAACTCTGTTGATTATTTAAAAATAAAGAAACTGAAGAACTTGTTTCTTCTCCAGTTGAGATGAGAACGTGTACTCGCTGCTGATTGGTCCAGCTGCTTCCTTCTCGCTGCTGATTGGTCCAGCTGCTTCCTTCTCGCTGCTGATTGGTCCAGCTGTTTCGTATTCGCTGCTGATTGGTCCAGCTGTTTTTTCTGGCTGCTGATTGGTCTGATAACACTGATTAACCCTCAATTTCCTTATAAACAGAGATTCTTGCTCCGCGTATTCAGCCCAACACCTCACCCCGAAAACAGAAAATAAATATTTAGACGCCTTTTTCTTTCAGTTCAACGTTCCTCGGGCCTCTGTCTTACAAAATGTGTAAAAATCTTTATCGGGGGGCGATAAGTGTGGAGGTTGCTGCTCCTCGTGTCTCTGATTCAGTGTTTCACCTCACAGGAACCAGTCAGAACCAGTGGAAGGAACCTGGGCTGGGGTTTCTGAGATAGCCGGGCCTGCTTTAACTGTAGTAACCCTTATTCTAGGCTCTTCTCTGCACCCACTAAACAAGACATTTTAATGAGAAGGCACCTGTAGTTTATGCTTCAGTTAAAGTTTGTTTCTTTAGTAAAATATTGACTAAACTATGACCCGATAGCTCAGGTTTCTGCGCTCCATTTGGTTCTGTTCTGACAGACAGATGAAAGGTTTTAGACTTTCTCTGGAATATTTGACGGTTTCTTTTCCACAGATCATTTTCTGACCTCCTAAATACTTAGTTTAATATCATTGTTCATGAATTCCCACAAAGCAGTAAAACCTTATCAACAAGTCTGACATAACAGGACGACATCTAAACTCCTTCCTGATCAGAGTCCATTTCCTAAAACTCCTCAGCGGTTTTGTTCCTCCATCTTTCTGGATCTTCCTCTTTGGTTTTGGAAGCTCTGAGTTTTGTTTTTTTTACCAGCCTCTTAAATTTTGTTGCGTTTTCCTTGCCATGCCTTCCCACCACCAGGAGATTGAGGAGGTAGGAGCTGCCCCGCCCGTCTGTCTGTGTGTCCGTGTGCTGTCTGCTTGCTTCACGCCTTCGTTTGCCTCACCTAGTTCCCATTTAGCGTGTTTTAGTTTGACATGATCATTTATTTTTATTTGGCTCATAGTTGTGTTTTCAGAACAAACCGTCCTCAGTCACACAAATTAGCTGGAGAGCAAAGGAGGAAACCTCCTGAGAATCAGTTAAAGCTTTTTGGCCTTAAACATTAACATTAAAACCTCGAAGTCCTTCTGAAACGGCAGATTTTATTTAGGAAAAGGTTTCCAGTTAAAGGAAAATGTTGGTGGCGCTCTGATTGGCCACCGTCAGTGGTCTAATTAAACCCCGCCCACCACCCTGAGGCCTTCATTGGATGAAATGGCGGTACACGCCCTTATGTAGAGAATGGGACTTAAAACATTATATTGGACTGAATAACTTTAAATTAGTATCAGGTAATAAAACAAAGTTTGTAAATTTATCTTTTAACGAAGCCCAACTTAAAACGTCTTTCACAGAAGCAGATTTCTAAGAACTAAAGGTGAAAGTTGAGATTTCTGTAACTCGAGATGTTACGAGTAATTAATGTTTGCTGAGTGTACACTATACTGCCAAAAGCATTCACTCCCCTGCGTTGAATCGCAGATGAACTTCTGTGGCGTCCCATTCTTCATCAGTTGGGTTCAGTGTGACGCTGGTCCACACTTTGTAGCTTCAACTCTTCTGGGAATGTGGTCCACGAGGTTCTGGAGCGTTTATGGGGATCTTTGATCGTTCTTCCAGAGGCTCATTAGTGAGGTCAGACACTGATGTTGGACGAGGAGGCCTGGCTCTCAGCCTCCGCTCTAATTCCTCCCAAAGCTGTTCCATCGGGTCGAGGACAGGACTCTGTAGGCCAGTCAAGGTCCTCCACACCAAACCCTCTCCTCCAGGTCTTCATGGGCCTCGCTTTGTGCTCTGGTGCCATGTTGGAACTCTGTTCTCCAGCTAATCTGAAGGCCAGATGAAGGTTGGAGGTCTGTAGCGACTGATTCTGCAGAAGGTTAGCTACCTCTGCCCCTCAGCTCCATCAGGTTACAGCCATTTACAGTCTGAATGCCTGCTGCTTGATTTGATACGGCCGTGGAGGCGACTGGAACACCTGATTTCTATTATTTGGATGGGGGAGCGAATACTTTTGGCAGTTCATAGAGTATAACAGACTATGAACATTGTTCTAAAAATGTCGTCATATTTCTGACAGTAATTTAGACCGAAGTCGTTACCAATTAAGATCATGGCGGTATGAACATCGTTAGAAACAACCAGAGGGAGAAGGAAGCGTGTTTAAAAACCTCCAAAACATTTCTCTGTGTTTCCTCTGTCGCTGCAGCTTAACATTCACACTTAACTGGTTCCAAAAATCCCACACTAAAAGACACATTAATCACAAGCATTGGTGCCCCTAAATGTACCCTTAAATATACTGAAGTATTTTTATAACTTTATTTCATTGTTTAAAGCCATTTAACACTTCCAAATGTGGAGATAAAAGTGCATAACAATAAAATTATATTTAAAAACTCAAATAGATTAGAAAAAACAAAACAATTCAGTTAAAAAGAATGAGCTAAGGAGCGGTAAAAGCCTCGCTAAACAAATGCGTCTTTACTTTGCTTTTAAAAAGGCTCGGTTCGGTGATGGTGCGAAGGTCCAAAGGAAGCTGGTTCTGGAGCGCCGGTGCCACCAGCGAGAAGGCCCGGTCACCCCAGAGTTTCAGCTCAGTCCCTGGAGCATCTGATAAAAGCTGACCGGGTCAAGGACGCCGAAAACACTTAAACACCTAAAAGTTCTGATAAAGATTTAAAAACCAGCCATAAAAGTTCTGATAAAGATTTAAAAACCAGCCATAAAAGTTTAAAATCAGTTTTACCACAAACAGGAAGCCCGAACATTTGTCCTGGAAATCTCTTAATGTGGGATTTTTTTAACCTCTGAAGAAAGCGTTACTCACCTTAAAGGTTGGAGGGGTTTGGTTCGTCTAAATCTCTGTGTGTGTTTATGCTGCTGCAGTAAAAGATGAAATCTCTACCAGCGGTAGGTGCTGTGGATTAAAGACAAATAGACGCAGAGTGAATCGTTTCCCCTTTATGTGTTTTAGCTGGAGGGAAAAGTCCAGCAGGGTGAGAGAGACTTCGAGCAAATCTCCAAAACCATCCGCAGAGAAGTGAGCAGGTTCGAGGTAAGACGCCGGGCCGGGAGCAAACGCATCCGTTTACTGACCAGCAAAAGTCTTCTGCTGTTTTATGTTCAATGCATTCTTATTGTTTCTGCAGAAAGAGAGAGTAAAGGATTTTAAAATGATCATTGTTAAATACCTGGAGTCGCTGGTTCAAACACAACAGCAGGTAATACATTATTAGCATTTTACTTATGTAAAATCTGAGCTTAAAATTTCATGGTTCAAGAGTTAAAATGGCTAAAAGGGAATTTATAGAATTCTCTGAGTGATACGTTTATTATGGAAAAATTATTTCTATTGTTCGGCTAAATGTTGGCATCACTCATTGTTTCCAAAAAAAATAGCAGCTAAATATTTCAAATAATCATGAACACTATTCACTTTAATGCCATGAGATTTTTGATCCTGCAATCAACAAACTGAAGTTTTGAGTCAAAGTTTGAATCCGATCAAGAATCTGTTTGTGGCTAAAAGCAACAAATCTTCTCTTTCCTGACCGCCTGCAGCTCATTAAATACTGGGAAGCCTTCCTACCTGAAGCCAAGGCCATCTCATAGAGCCCAGTCACCCTGACAGAGGGACAGACTACACTACCCATGATGCACCTCTCCTCCCCCTCCTCTTGTTTGACATGGAAGCAAAGATGAGGAGCGAGACAGATAATCCAAGTGTCTGTAATTAAAAAAAAAAAAACAGAGTTGACCGTTAGTTTTTTGTTTTGAATCTGAACTGGTTGATTTTAAATCTCAAATTATGATTCAGGAAACAAAAACAAGTTTATGTAAAACCTGAAATAAATTCAGACAGTGAATGCAGCACGAGTTTACAGCGCCGAAGACGGCTTTAATCTCACACTCATCCAAAGTTTTTCAGTGGTGTCTTCCATCATCAGGCATCCAGACATCTGCATAAAACGGAAACAAGTGTCGGGTAAATAAATGGGTTTATTGGGAGTATGGAAGCTCGTTGTTGCCTTAAAAAGTAGAAAAAGTTTGAAAGTGGAAATGAGAACAGAGAATAAACAAATTCAAAATGTAGACTCATGTTGTTTTTTCAGCACAAATTTAGGTGTTTTGCTTATATTTCACAAGTACTAAAAAATCAGTAAAGCGTTATTTTTAGGCTAAGCAAAAAAATTCATTTTCACAGTTTTTCTTTGTCCCTTGGATAAAAAGTCAGGTCACATATTCACACTTATCAAAATTATATGAAACATGCCTGAAAAACATATCAGGTCTCATTGTTTATTTTCTAAATTAAAGTTAAATACGTTAATAAACTAATGAACAAATGATGAAAACATGTTTTATTGTGATAGAAGTGGTATATTTAATGTTACTAGCTTCCCTACTTTAGGTTAGTGATTATAAATTAATTTCAAAACCACATAAGATTTTCCCCGTGATGACCGTGCAAACATGGCTACAAATTAAGATGTCTTTGTTGAAAAGGAGGTTTAACACCAGTTCAAACCCAGTAAAGAGGATGTTCAATGTTTGTGCCACCTGATGGCACCATAAATTTCACTTTAAAACTTTAAAACGGCTGCAATCATTAAAATGTTCAAAATTCAGCTCAGTAAGTTTTTCACTTAATTTTAAAATCATAATAAAAATCATAATAAACATTTTTGTTTCTGCTTCTCTTTGGCAACAAGGAGCTTCCGTAGTTAATGCGAAATACTACATTACCCATGAGCCTCGTCAGCAGATTAAAAAAGAGGTTTGATTCAGGATTTTCTGTCCAGAAAGCTGCACAATCTTTGAACTTCAATGCAACATTCCCTGCCTGGCAACTGAGTTGAAGTGCCCTCTGATTGGTTGATTACTTTTATTTTTACTTTTTGTTGTTTTAGTGAGCATAGTTACTCAGGAAGACCCTGAAGGACGTGCAGAGCCCACCTTCTCTTTCCACTTTTATTCGCTGTATAATTTCATCTCATGAACATTGAATGTTTTTCCAGCCACACTCGCCAGAGGGAAAATTACAGCTTCTTCTGTCATTTGTGTGGTCAGAACTTTGATTTCCTGTTTACTGTTCAACAGCCACTACTTCCTGTCACGCCTTTCATAATAAGAGCCCCTGTTTTTGTTGCTGTATGATCGAAAGTGAAGGCAACGTTTTTGTTTGAGCCGCGTTTTGGAAGAATCTCTCGTTCTGGTTCTGTTCACTGCAGATTTAATTTAGAAAAATGCTAAATTCAGACTAGACATTAATTAAATAACTGCTAATAATGACTTGATAAGTGTGTAAAATGGTAAGTAAGCACTCATTGTTATAAATAAGCATTGTGTGAATTAAGTTTTTAAAGGATTTTACTGCATCTATGAAACTAACAGATGTGCAGGCAGAGATAAAAACACAACCGGGTGAGATTGGGATAAAAAGCAGATTTCTTTTAAATCATGCTGTGTTTTTTGTAGCCTGACATGGTCATACTCAATTCTAGTCAGAATTTGAGTCTGATACTGCTCCATTGAGCTGTGATTATGGGGCGTGTTTCGAACGAACCAGGAAAAAAAATTCCTCTGCACTCAATTGGATAGACCTACAACCAATAAGAGCAACGAAGTGTGCGCCGTATGTTAAGCGACGCATACCTACTATGTTTACAACACGGGATTCATATCACGACATTGCGAGTTATTTACTAAGTCAGACAGTCAGATGATCTCTTACCATTTGTAAGTTAGATGAACTTCGTCCACGACGATACCCATAACGTTGGCTTGAAAAACATCGGAGCCTAGCATGTCCCTCCACTTGTTGTTCAGCAGCCAGGATTCCAGGCTTCCGAAAAGGAGCTGGCAACGACCGCTGGCTATATCCACCTCGTCGTTCACGCCGAGTTGCATCGCCGTGATGCCCATTTCAGTTGCTTCTTTCACGAAACAAATTCAACCCAAGCGCGCTTTGGTGACGTGGTTGATTACGTTACTGTTGATCATCTGTCCATCATTGTATAAAGCCCGCCCTGACAATTTGATTGGCCCGCCAGATATTGGGCGAGCATACTCGCGCTAGTATTGAGCAATGCCAGACCGAACTTCCCGACCTAAAACGTTGTGGGCGGAACTAAGTTCTGAATGGCACCCAGGCTGTGTTTTTTGTATAATCTTTAAAAATTTACTTGCAGACTGAACAGAACCAGTTTTATGTTCTTCCTATAAATGAATCCCAAAATAAGGATGATGCTGTGAGTGGGTATTCCCCTGTTATTCCCATTTTTCCTGTTATTTTCCCCGTTTTCCCTGCTTATTTCTGTGGTATTCCTGTTGTATTCCCTAAAAGTGGCTGAACATTCGTCCCTCCCAGCCTCAGAGCCTGAGGACGTTGAGTTTTTTTTTCTATGACTGTTTATCCGTCTGTGAATCAATGTGAAAGCTGCAGTTTTACAAGTTTTATAGCAAATCCTGCAGTTTGTTTGATTTTGATTAATTTTAAAGCACATTGCATAAAACGTCCTGTATCTGTGAAAGATACCTTGAAGTATGTTCATCTCTAATTGATTTTAAAGAAAAAACTGGAAGTATTTTTGATTTATTTAATTTAATCTTCAGCATATTTCCAGCTCTGCTCAGCTCCATCTTAAATCTAATTATTTGCTTTGATTTTTTCAATCTTTTTTCACCTTCTTACCAATGATTGATGTGCAATGTTGGATGTTTTAGTTGATTTTGGTTTTTATATTTTCAAAGATGAAGTTGTTGATTTGTTTGGAAATCTTTTGATGTGACGATCCTGCAGTGCAGCCGAGCTGATGATTGAATTCTTTAATAACAATAAAGAATGTATCTCATCCTTTATTTCACTGTGTTCTAAGTTATTTTTATTGTCTTTACCTTTAATACTTTCATTAAACGTATGAAAACCGATTTAGCTGTTGAGTAACATTTCATTATCTGTTTATTTAATCCATTCGACAATATTTCACAAGGTTTGAACTAAGTTTTCAATACCATAAATTTAGACAAAATAAATATTTTATTTATTTTGGGGAAGTTTCCTAATTAGAGAAACTAATGTTCAAAAACCCCGCGAACTGACCCTGGATAAGCGGAAGAAAACGGACGGACGGACTAATGTTCAAAAGTCCCAGTGGATTCTGCTACCAAACTGAGTTTTGATTTATCTGAGCGGAAAAAGAAGAATCCTTTGATCCGTCAGGCCTCAGCACCAGAATCAGGCTGAGACGGTACTGGAAAGATCTCACTTTGGGTCCCGACAACTGTTTAATTTCACGGAACCAACTAAATTGGAGACGATGATTCGTGTCCTCGTCCGGACGGGCCGTCCACTTGTCTGCCCCCGCTGCGGTTCTGTCTGCCCAGAGGTCACTCAAAGACTGCCGGCTCTGGCCCACGTCTCTTTGTGATGTCTGGGTGGTTCCCTGCTGCGGATTTGGACCTGGGTTGGATACGAAGACAGACACGTTAACGGGTTACCTGGAACACATGACCAAAATAAAACTGGAACTCAATTCAATTCAATTCAATTTTATTTATATAGCGCCAAATCATGAAACATGTCATCTCAAGGCACTTTACAAAATCAAGTTCAATCATATTATACAGATTGGGTCAGATTATACAGATTGGTCAAAATGCCCTATATAAGGAAACCAGTTGATTGCATCAAAGTCCCGACAAGCAGCATTCACTCCTGGGGAACCGTAGAGCCACAGGGAGAGTCGTCTGCATTGTACATGGCTTTGCAGCAATCCCTCATACTGAGCAAGCATGAAGCGACAGTGGGAAGAAAAACCACCCATTAACGGGAAAAAAAAACCTCCGGCAGAACCGGGCTCAGTATGAACGGTCATCTGCCTCGACCGACTGGGGTTACAGAAGACAGAGCAGAGACACAACAAGAGAGACAAAAAGCACAGAAGCACACATTGATCTAGTAATCTGTTCTACATTAGATGGTAGTAACGGGTGAGCCGTCTTCTCTGGATGATGTCAAAGTTAACAGAACGCCAGACCAGGTGTACCTACTATGAAGAAAAAGAGAGAGAGCAAAAAGTTAAAAGCTGAAATGACTACAGTCATTTCAATGTAATACAATGCAAAACTGGAGAACCGTAGAATGAAGAACAGTAGAAATCAGTAGAGTGAGAAAATTAGACCCTGATGTCCTCCAGCAGCCTAGGCCTATCACAGCACAACTATAGAGATAGCTCAGGGTAACATGAGCCACTCTAACTATAAGCTTTGTCAAAAAGGAAAGTTTTAAGATTAGTCTTAAAAATAGATAGGGTGTCTGCCTCACGGACCAAAACTGGGAGTTGGTTCCACAGGAGAGGAGCCTGATAGCTAAAGGATCTGCCTCCCATTCTACTTTTAGAGACTCTAGGAACCACCAGCAGACCTGCAGTCTGAGAGCGAAGTGCTCTGTTAGGAACATACGGGGTAATCAGAGCTCTGATATATGATGGAGCTTGGTTATTAAGGGCTTTATACGTTAGAAGAAGAATTTTAAATTCTATTCTTGATTTAACAGGAAGCCAATGAAGGGAAGCTAAAATTGGAGAAATATGATCCCTCTTGTTGATTTTCATCAGGACTCTTGCCGCAGCATTTTGGATCAGCTGAAGACTTCGAACTGCATTTTGTGGACTTCCTGATAGTAAAGAATTACAATAGTCCAGCCTTGAAGTAACAAATGCATGGACTAGTTTTCTGTGGTATTCCTGTGGGAACCTTTCCCAGTTTTACAGCAAAAACAGATTCAGAGCTCCAAATGTAGTTATTCTGTTGGATAAAAAGACAATTTCACCTTCAAGTTTTACCCAAACTGAACCATATTCAATTAATTACATTGTCAAAATGTAACAATTTTTAATATAAAAGATACTTTGACATGTATAGCATCCAAACCAAAACTTTTTTCATCCTAATGCTCGTCAAGGTTGTAAAAGCATCACATTCTGGAGATACTGGGTCACTATCAGCTTGGCATGAGAAGCAGCCAGACCTAAAAGTCCAGTAAGGAGTGTTTGCAAAGACCTGAAGAAAAACCGCTCAGTGAGATTAAATCTAATGTGGTCATGTGAAAATGAATATACAGGCCAAATAAATGTGCAGCGTGCATCTCAGTACATTAGGATATATGTTTCCATGAGGCTCATTGTCACATTTTTAGCAGTGGTCTGATTAAATATTCTAATCATAAATTTTGTTTTTTAATCAATTGCAAGTCAAAAATCGTCATAATGCACAGAAATAAAGGATTGAATCATTCTGTGAGTACTTTATGAATTTAGTTACTGAAATAAATGAACTAATTTATGGAATATTACTATGCATATAATAAAAGAAAATGCAGAGTTTTAGGTGAATTATTTATTCTGCGGTTCTTCAAACCCTCCTAATGTGTCAGATTAGAGATGTCAGTTCATAAATATTTTATTACAGGATAATCTTTATTCTCTCTGAGTGTCACCTGGTTGGTGTGGCTCTCGTGTTAATTTTTAACTCTGGGAATATTAAAGGCTTCCCATGGACTGCATATCCTGACTGAGCACAAAGTGCTGTCAGAAAGTTGCCGCTGCGGTAGTTTGCATTGTCGCTACATCGACAAGCTGTCATATTCATGCAGGAGGTTTCTGCAGAAGGCAAACAATTCATATTTGACTTTATTAAGACTTTCCAGAGCGATATTTACTGCTGCTACGTGTGGATTGGCATTTCAACATACAGACTCAAGACCTAAGCTGAACCATATGCTTTCCAAATCATAAACTGGAAAAAAAGAGCATTTATTCAAAAATAGCTCTCAGTCTCTAAGGTTTATTTCTATTTATGCATCAATTAATCATTTACTTATAATGTCTGGTGGTAATTTTTCATAGCACTGCTATATTATAGCACACTACTCTTATTTTTTAAAACATGAAAATACCGTGAATTTTGCAAACATAAAAATAACTTTCACAATGAAATTACAGAGTTATGTACTTTAAACCCAGTGGTAGATAATAATAATTATTGTTATTATTGTTTTTTTTATTATTGTTATAATAATGATAATAATCAGCCAGGCGTTCTGACCTGTCCAAGTTTGTGTATCAACAGCTAACATTTAATATTTATGTAGTATCATCTGGCTGCTGCTAAACTCTTAACCTCAACCCTATCAATCATTTAAATACACATTTTCTATGTAACTATAACAATTCAACACATTTTTGCTCAATAGGTTTTTCTTCACGCATCATTAGCTAGCATGAGTTAGCTAGCAGTAGTTGTTTAGCATTAGCCATCTAGCAAGTGTGCTGCTCCAACATTTTTACTTTGTTGTGAATTTTTTTAAAATATAAATCCCTTAAAAATAAAACTGCTTTGTAATAATTAATTTAACACACTTTTGCTTAATAAGTTAATTAAATTTCTTCATCCATCATATAAGCACAAGTTTGCTAGCAGTAGTTGTTTAGTATTAGCCATCTAGCAAGTGTGCTGCTCCAACATTTTTACTTTGTTGAGATTTAAAAAAATATATAAATCCCTTAAAAATCAAGCTGCTTTGTAATAATTCATTTAACACACTTTTGCTTAATAAGTTAATTAAATTTCTTCATCCATCATATAAACACAAGTTCGCTAGCAGTAGTTGTTTAGTATTAGCCAGCTAGCATTATCTGGAACAAGTGTGCTGCTCCAACACTTTTACTTTGTTGTGAATTTTTTTTAAATATAAATCCCTTGAAAATCAAACTGTTTTGTAATAATTCATTTAACATAGTTTTGCTTAAGTTAATTAAATGTCTTCATCCATCATATAAACACAAGTTAGCTAGCAGTACATATTTAAGCATGTGTTGCCCTTGTAAAATTATTACTTTATTGTCTTAAAGCCTATGAAAACACAAAATGTTACATTGGATCAAAAAACATGTTAATACAAAATATGGGTTAATAAGAAATGTGCTTATACCTGCTTAAACTTTATTTTGAAAATGTACTTTTTTATCTGTCAAACGAGCTTCATAATTCCAATTTGTTGAATATGACTTTAAATATTAATCCACTTATTGGATTAAAAAGCATAAATTAGCTAAAAGTGAAATGCTGCTTTAGGTTCTCCTGGAGGTTTTTCCAGTTAACGGTCAGACCCTCTGTCTCCACATGCAGCTCAGTATGGGCGATTGCTGCAAAGGTAACGACTCTGCAATCAGCTGTCGTCTTTCACCAGATGTTCGTCCAGATGGAGAGATTGCTTGATGAAACTGTCTGGGTCTCTTTGAACAGAAAACATTTTTGGATCCATTTATTTGAAAATATACTCCTTACCAAGTTTATCTTTATAGCACTTAAAAAACAAACAAAGTGCTGCATAACTAACATACAAGACAGAGATAAAAACAGTTTAAAAACCTGAATAAATATATGTTTTTATATATTTTTTATGTTTTGAGCCAACATTTATGATGAAGCTGCCCTGTATATTTAAAGTGAACTGAATCTGTGTTTCTCTCGCAGTAACTAGCAGCATTCCTTCCTGTAAGCGCGTTGCTCCACAGCCCGCTGACGGCGGCCTTCCAGCCTCTTTCAGGCTGAAAATAAAGTAGGTAAAGCTGCATCCTTAACCTCCCGCTATCACTTTAACCAGAGTAATGGTTCATACAGTTTTCCAGCTTCACCTCCACCTCTAAAAATTTCTCTTTGACTAAAGAGTAATGCCTCTGCATCTGTTTTTCTGGCTCTGCCTAACCTCCCGTTCTCGCTTGACTCCAGAATAATGTAGATGCTTTTATTTTTACCCCCTCAGCTTCGACCTGCGTCCCTATCAATCTGGCTGTATAATAATGTAGGCACCTTGTTCCTGCTCACCCTCCTCACCTCTCAATTTCCCCGCCACATCAGGATAATGCAGGTGCATCTATTATCTCTGCTCCTGCTGCTGTCTGCGACCCCGTCGTTAGAATAATGTGGCTGCGTTTACACAACCTCGCACGTTATCTGCCACGCTCGGGGAATAAATAAATCGCCTCGTGTGCATGCTGAAAGCACTCTTTCTCAGCTTGAAGCGTTAAAACCTCGCAGGGAAATCATCTATTGTTTTAGCTCATGAGTTAATCACCAGATGTTTGCGGGGTTTTGTTAACTTTCTCCCCCTTTTCTCTGGAGACGGCGCCACAGACGGGACGCGGGGAGCAGAGAGGATGGAACAAAAAGCACTCAGAGGCTGATAAGAGTGTTGTTGCAGCTTTTATTTATCATATCTCCAAATAACCGTGTAGCTGTTGTTCTGTGGTCAGGATACAGTGACCTCAGTTGATCAACTACTCCCCTCAGCAGCCTGATAAGAGGGCTAATATAACAGCAAGCGGGCCTGTAACTGTAATTATTTCTGCGCTGTCAGAGGAGGAACAGACCACGGGCCCTCCTGCCGATTTAAATCTGCAGGGAAACTAAAAGAAAAAAGAGGAGGAGGAGGAGGGAGGGAAGAAAAGGGGACAAACATCTTCAGCAGCAAGACAAATATCAGCCCGGCATCCCGACATGCCTGAAATTGGACCAGTTTGTCATGCACAACACGAGCACACACATTCAAAGGCCTTCCAGGACCCGATTCACACTGCGCTGGTTCCCAGCAGCAAGCCGGGTCGAGTCTAAAGTCAGGCAGGTGGTGTCAAATGAAGCGGTCTGAGCGAGCTCTGCTGCTCTCTGAAGAGCACGAAGCCAAAGAAAAGCTTAAAATGAAGATGTGTCGACCTGGAGACCAGGCCGAATCGGTCCTGCGGAAAAGTTCTGCTTTTATATCATAAACTGGCATAAAAATGTTGATTCAAAAGCATTTTCTGATGGTAAAAAGTCTCGTGTGTGCAGGTTTACTTCAGCTTCCGGAGCGAGTTCTGGATGGAGCATCACTGATCCGAGCAGAACCAGGAAGCAAGAGGGTTTTTTATGGAAACAGAACTCATGGTTCCAGCAAGTCCAGCAAGTCGTCCAGGTCCTGAAGCACCAAAGCCAGCCCAGATCTTCACACCACCATGTTGGACTGGGACCACGATAGGTTGGTTCTGATTCTTGTTAGTTTTACGCCAGATGTAACGGGTCGCAGCCCTTCCAGAAAGGTCCACTCTTGTCTCCTAAGTCCACAGAATTTTTTCCCAAAGTCGTTTTTTTGGTTTTTCTTTTGGGTCAGCAGCGGTTCTGGTCCTGGATGGCTTTTGCCCAGTCTGTCCTACTGATGGATCACGAACTTTGACCTTGACTGAGGCGGTGAGGCCTGCAGAGCTGTAGATGTGGTTCTGGGTTCTTCTGGGACCTCCTGGATGCGTCTCTGATGATGTTCTGGAGTAATTCTGACGGGCCGGCTCAGAGTTTCCCTCCTTTGTGGATAAAAGGCCAGACTGTGGTTCAGCCCGAAGGCTTGAGGGCAACACTCATCAGATGATACGACCCAGATGTTTTCTGTTGAACACCTCAGACTGGCCCACACGACCCGAAGCGGATCCTCTTGGCGCTGTCCAGTAATCCTTTTCCAAGCGTTTCCGTTCAGGACGGTTGCTGCGTGGGATAAAACCGTCTGGAAACCAGTTACCTGTTCTGTCCCGGCACACTTCAGCACGACGCCTTTAACAGAACCAACACCGGACCTTGGTTTTAGCCCTTCCCTGACAGGTAGATGAAGATGACTTTATTCTTCATCAGTTCCTGCGTTTCTTTTGATCCGCTTTTGATTTCTTGAGTTTGGGTTTCTCAGCCTACTTCATGCTGTCCGGCAGGTTCTGTCTCCTGGTACCAGGCGGTCAGCAGGCGCAACTGAACTCAGCTTCCCAGAAAATATGCTTAATTAATGATTTATTAATTGGAGAAGAAACCTTTTTCATTCCGGTCAGCTCGGTTCTAGAGAACTTTTCTGCCTTCTGTAAATGAAATCATCGTTTGTAAGCTGCTTTCTGAACCTTTGTCTGATATTAAACATTTAACTGTGACAAAGGAAGCAAAAAAAACTGAGGAAATCTGTAAAGTGGTGAATAAATGTTGACAGCAGGGGAAATTGACGGTATTCCAGCTGATTCTGCGGTTAAATAATTTGGCATTTATGACCAAAAAGTATAATTTCGTCGACACAGCAAACAGGAAAGACTCAAACAGTTTGACTGGGAGGCAGAAATGCAGCATTAAAGCTTCAGCATGGTGAGAAATCATCATGAAAAGTCACTAAAGTTCCTGTTTGGAGCCGTGAAATGGCTCCAAGTCTCACTTTGGCATCTATGGGCAGAAACCGAAAAACAAACAAAACAGATGATTGTGAGAATTAATTTATGATCAAACATGATAAAAGCTTACATTTACATTCATTTAATCATCCTGAGGCTTTCCAGAGATTTTTATTGACAATATTTGAGCCAAAGTGAAATGAATAACTATTAATTAGGACTTTCACCTCAATGATCCTCAGCTGCGACGATGATCTGAAAAGACGAAACTCTGGGATTATTCAACTTCTCAGTCATTTGCTCCAAAGGAAACTATGACCTGAAAAATGGTGGAATATTCAGGACCAGTAACGTATACTGAGATTTTAAGGTTAAATAAATGTTTTTGTGGGATATTTGCTATTTCTTAATGCCTAGATTTAAACCTTCAAATTAAAACCGCCTCTGAAATGTTGTAAAAACCAGTTTTATTTCATCACGGCTCCGTTTTAGAGCCGCCGTTGGCTTTTTGTCTCTTCTGGGCCTCTGTAGTTAAAAGCTACGGTTACTTCTTGATTTTCTGGGGTTTCCAGGGGATTTAACAAACTAGATCAATGTTCCTGCATCTTTCCTGCTTCTAATTTCCCAAAGACTTCCCTGGTTTCCAGCAGAGCTTCCTCGTCCTGGCAGCCTCGCTGCTTATCTTCCTTCTGAGCCTCCAACTTAAATCCAAAGTTTGGTTCGACCTTGAAAGCTGCTTCATGGCTGCTGCAGGATAATTGTGGAGAAACTTATTCCCTTTAAAAAAAATGTCAATTGTGGCTTTTATTGTGAAGCTGGGAGGATGTATGGGCCGGCGGTGTTTGGTGATAGATGACGCGATACCCAGCTTTCCTGATTTCGCAAATTTCTATGAAATGTGTCCTGAGTTCATGAAGGCGAGGAGATAAGAGGCTGGATGAGGCTCTCTGGCCAGTAGGATTCATCTGTTTCTGCCTCTTATCTGCTGATAGAGGAGGACCCTCTCCCCTCTCCTTACCTCCTCTCCTTTCCTTTGCCTCCTCATCACTTTTTCTTATTATTTCCTGTTCTTTTCCTCTTTTTTTCTCTGTTCTTCCTCTTCTCTGTGTAACAGATCTGTTCTTTCTGTTTAATGGGCTTTCATAGCGGTTCAGTTCTCCTAATCTCCCGTTTCTTTTTCGCAACGTTTTTCATTTTCTGCAAAAAAACAGTTTCTCAGAGGGGAAAAGTTTCTACTCCAATCAATGTTACGTAGCTCATAGCCAAAATATTCTCAGTCTGATTAACAACGAGAGGAAGCGTAAAAAAGGAGCTTCAGGGAAAGTGATGGATCGACAGCATCAGCAGACATTTTGGTCTTCTTCTTGAATTTTATTTTCAGAAATCTTCATTTCTGTCAGATTTGTCGTGAAGGAACATGATGCATATTTTTCTCTCACAGTTTTTCATCCTGACCCCCAGGTTGCCAACATCCTACTGGATTCAATTCAATCTTATTTATATAGCACCAATTCACAACAAATCATCTCCAGGCTCTTTCCAAAGTCATTTCAATCAGATCCTCCAGGTTGGTCAGAAGGTTTCCTCTCTAAGGAAACCCAGCAGGTTACATCAAGTCTTGACAAGCAGCATTCACTCCTCCTGAAAGAACAAAAAGTTAAAAGCTGAAATAACAACAAACAATGCAAACGATTGTGGATTCGTACTGAACTGAAACACTTAAATCTCATCAGTCTGCATTGGTAGAAAGCAGATAGGAGCTCCAGGAGAACTGGACTGAGAAAATATTAGTTTAAAAAGATGCTAAAACTTATTCTGTGGAGTAAAAATGGGGAGTTTAAAATAAGAAGATCAATGTTTACGATGTTAGATACGCTCATACAGGGTTTACCTTTTCTCACAGTTCACTGGTCTCTCAGTAGTTTGAGGAAAAGGTTTTCAGAAGAGGAATTCAAAATGTCCCAACAACCTGCAGCCAGAACCAGAACCGGCAAAATGAGCGAGGTTCTGCTCTGTGGGCCGGGGGGTTGATTATTTCCTCTGATCTAAGTTCTGTTTCTGCTTCAGAGTTCTGGACCTCCGTCCCTCTCTTTCAGCTTTCAGTCCAGCTGTGCAAAGGTCACTCTGAAGAGAAGGCTGCCGGTTCTGGTCCAGTTACGCTGGACGTCCAGTCAGTTCCTGCCTTTGGACCCGCCGACTAGAAGAAACACGATGAAAATCTTGCAGGAACTGACAGCAAAAGGAGGTCAGATCTGAGCACAAGAAATGAGTGAAAACACTGAGACTGTCCTCTTGTTTCAGCGCTGATCTGAGCCAAGATGTCCGCCCAGATGAGCGGATCGTGCTTCCCAGAACCAGCTAACGACCTGCTGGTGATGCTGCAAAGCCGTTCGCTGTTACACCTGCTTACGACTTGTCTCTGTGACATCCACATGGATTGACTCCCGCTACATGACGGCCTCCCACAGGTGAGTCTGAGAAGTCCCAGGCTTCCTGAAAACGGTGGTTACCGAATCACCAACGCAGCGATGGACTGCCTACCTGCACAGGTGTGCCCCACCTCTCACCTGATGATTGCTGGAGACAGGCACCGGCCTCCTGGGACCCTGCAAGGACAGGCGGCTGCAGATGATGGATGGATGGATGGATGGATGGATGGATGGATGGACAGATAGACGGATAGACGGTTAGACAGGTGGATGGATGGACAGATGGATAGACGGACGGATGGATGTACGGACAGACGGATGGACGAATGGACGGATGGATGAATGAATGGATGGACGGACGGACGGACGGACGGATGGACGGATGGATGTGGATGGATGGACGAATGAGCGAATGGACGGATGGATGGATGGACGGACGGATGGATGGACGGACGGATGGATGGATGGACGGACAGACGGATGGATGGACGGACAGACGGATGGTCAGATGGATGGACAGACGGATGGACGGATGGATGGAAGAATGAGCGAATGGATGGATGGATGATCGATGGACGAATGAGTGAATGGATAGACGGATGGATGAATGAATGGATGGACGGACGGACAGATGGATGGACAGACGGATGGATGGATGGATGGATGGACGGATGGATGGACGGATGGATGGATGTGGATGGATGGACGAATGAGCGGATGGATGGATGGACAGACGGACGGATGGACAGATGGATGGATGGACGGACAGACGGATGGACAGATAGATGGATGGATGGAGACAGACGGACGGATGGACAGATGGATGGATGGATGGACAGACGGATAGACAGATGGATGGATAGACAGATGGATGGACGGATTGATGGATGGATGATGGATGGATGGATGGACGGACAGCTGGATGGACGGATAGACAGATGGATGGATAGACAGATGGATGGACGGATGGATGGATGGATGGACGGACGGACAGATGGATGGACGGATAGACGGATGGATGAATGAATGAATGGATGGACAGACGGATGGACGGATGGATGGGCGGACAGACGGATGGACGGACGGACAGCTGGATGGACGGATAGACAGATGGATGGATAGACAGATGGATGGACGGATGGATGGATGGATGGACGGACGGACAGATGGATGGACGGATAGACGGATGGATGGAAGAATGAGCGAATGGATGGATGAATGAATGGATGGACAGACGGATGGATGGATGGATGGACGAATGGATGAATGAATGGATGGACGAATGGACGGTTTTATGTCACTGGATGGTGGATGTTATCCAGATGACATATTTTCACCGACTGGAGGCTCAGAGCGGCTGACCCAGACGCAGCGGGTCTTCGTTCTCCGGCTCTGCGGCCCTCGCAACTTCTCCGTCCGCCGTAAAACTGCCGCGCCGCCGCTCGTCAGCACCAGACACTAAATCTTCTCTAAGACACCTCTGGACTTTTTCCCTGGCTTTTTGTTTTTTTAAGGCTCTTTAAAACAACATTGATTGTTTCCCACAACGACTTTCTGTCGCCGCTTTAATGATTATGCAGATGCGGGACAACCTTTCCGTTTGACGGCGGTTCCCACGGGGGACGCGGTGACACAGCGGCTGCTGCCCCGCAGACAGGCGGCCGACCCCCGTCCCCACCCCGCTGCCCGGCCTCCAGGAGCTGCGGGAGGTGATGGAGAAACGCTGTTAAATTAGGCGGTAACTAGTTGACTTAAAGCTTTTTGCTTTTGTTGTTTTCAGATTCTTAATTATTTCTTATGAAAATATAGAAATACTTAAAATATGATAAATTCATTCATTGTCTAAACCAGTTTATCCTTGCAGGGCTGGTGCCTGAAACCTTATTTTGTTCAGTTATAAAATAAGGTTACTATTTATTATTAACTTCATTATTATCTATTTTCTGTCTGAAGTAGATAAATAAATAAAAAAGTTATATTTTATATATTTACCCTTTGCTACATTGCACAAAAGCATTTATTTATGAATCCTATACTTGATTTGATGTAGCTTCGATGAATATAGGAGATGGATGCACATGGTGGAGAATTGTAAAGAAAAAGTTAAACTTTAGAGTTCCTACATTTTAAAGCGACGGATTATTGATAATTGACCAAATCTTAATTGTTATGATTTTTATTTATGTGAATTCAGCCAATGCAGTAGCTGTTTAGAATGCAAGAATAAAGTAAATAAACACTTCAATGGTTCATTGTTTCCAGTTAGAAGTTAATCTGTGTTTTTATGGAGCTAAAACCAAAACCACTCATTCAATCCACGTGAATTAGACCTAATCCGACAGTAAAAGGCCTAAAACTCAGATGCTCCTCCAATGAGAGCGCAGCTCTGATTTATTGCCTCTGATGATTGGCCGTGTGCCGTCTCTTTGACAAGGAACCTTCTTCATCAAATCTCCACTTTTCCTCTCTTCTTCCTCAAATCATTTTTCCTTTCATATCAAGTTTTTTTCTCCCTGCTCCCTCCCTGCGTTGCTGCTGCTGCTGCTGGGTTTTATTTGACAGGAAATATTCCAGGCGATGCGGCGCGCTCGTACATCTCGGGCCTTGGCAGACTCCATCGACCGGCGCCATTTGCATACATAAATCTATCGGCTATCTGACACTTGCCAATATTCTGGGCAGCGGGAAGCGGCGGTGCTGAGTCGGCCGGGTCACATTATCATTGGTGATGGAGCTTTGATGAAGTGTGACAGCGCTGCGCAGCTGCTGACTGGCTGAGGGAATCACATGCTAAACTCTGCAGCGCGCTGGCTCTGTATATGGAAGCACCGGAGGGCCAGAAAAGACTAACCATATTAAAATATAACCCATTAAAAAAAAAAAAAAGGGCGTACAACTATCATGACAAAATATACGTTTAGTAAATTCAGACATTGAAAAAAGGCAACATAAGATTACATTTACATGCACATTTTTTACTTGTGTTTATTCTCTTTAGTGTTTGTCCAATAATTTGTAGTTTGTTTATTTGTTTTTTTAACATATGTGATTATTGTCTGTGTATATGTTTTATTATTTTATATTTATTCATAAATTGTTTGTTTATTATTGTTGCTTTAGCATCACTCCAGGCCACATTCAAATCTGCTCAGCTGTTTTAACAGATATTGACAACTTCTTACTCAACTCAACTCAGTTTATTTAAAATTAGATTTTAAAAGGATGTGAAAAACCAAATTCAAATAGATTTCTAGTTGTTAAATTTTTTGTAAATACTGAGCCAATTAATTATGTTTTAATTGACATTTGTCAAACAGAATGTCAAACCAACCAATCCATGACTGAAGAATCAAGAAAATTTATGGAAGGGTAAAACAAAAACCTAGCAGTACTTTAACTGATTTAATATTTAATATTAATCCATCCACTGTCTTCTGCTCATCTGGGATAAGCAGAAGGGAACCGCAGACATCCTGATCAGATGGCAGAATCACCTTAACAGACTTGAAATGAGTATAAAGCCTTTTAAGACAATCTGTGTTACATTTTCTTGTGTTTGTCTTTCATCTTAGATGATTTATCTGAAAGAAGAAAAAATGGAGGTGTAACCAATAAACTAAGCGCCTTTACTTTATTAGTAGAAGGCAACAATAGTCAGTTTGTTGATTGTCTTTAACAACATTTTGTGAAGATACAAGGCTTTATTTTAAAAAAATCTAATTTTTATTCACATTTATTCTTTAGAAAGATTTACTTGTATTCTATGCAGCTGCAGAAAAACACTGAACCTGCAACACTGAGAAGGCAGCAGCCAGTCAGACAGGCGGACCTTGGGTCCAGTGGAACCAGTTAGCCTCACCACACTGAGTCCTTAACTCTGTTTCAAGTGGAGCAAAGTGTTTAATACAGTAAAGTTGTTATAATCTGCAACTGTGTGGCTTAATGAGAGGTCATGTGACATGTCTGGGCCAATGGGGGCAGATTACAAGATGTGAACGTGTGTTGAAATAAATATCCAGATAAAAAACTCAAAACTAATTTATGATTCTGTTTAAGTCCAAAAAACAATCTTTATCCTCGTCTCCACTTGTTTCAGCCTCAGCAGCTCGTTAGCATCTGACTCGTTGGTTGCTCTGATGATACCTACATGTTCTGGTTCTCTTTCTCTCTCTAAACTTTACAGTAACATTCCGGGTCGGGAATATTCGTCTTCGGGGATAAATTCCCTCAAACTGGATGGAAATCCACCGATCTAACCTGGAAACTGGCTTCTGTGTGTTGATCCGCTTGTTCACCGTTAATCTCACCATTTTGTGTCCTGGTAAGATTAACCTCTGACCTCTGCTAACCCAAATATTCACTACCTGGGGGAGAAAGCTGTTTGTCTGGCCCACCAAATATCAGGACTCGTGAAAAGTCTCGTAATTCAAATTATCTGAAATAAACTGAATGATAACCAATATTACCATAAATTTGCCTTTTAATAACTTTAACCCTGTAATTGGGTTTTTTATGATCTGGTTTTGGCCCTTTCATAAATTTTTTTTTAACCACATCAGCGCTCCACCAGCGGCTCCTGGTCGTAGGTATGCATCTGAGCATGTGCGAGATCCCTCATCACCTGGAGGCCTTCCTGGTGTCGTGGCTGTGGGAGCCGCCGGTGACAACCGGCTGTTTCTGTATGCAGGAGGCGGCTGCAGGCGCCACAGCCCAGTTAATAGCTGTTCTGTGGCAAAGCTCAGATCCAGCACTCATCCCCTCCCCCCCGACGTCCTGATACAAACACAGACTGGCACAATTTAATGAAGTTCTGTTCTTTAAAGCGAGCGGCGGTTCTCAGGGATGGAGCGGGCGGTCTGAGGAGCCCTCTGCACCTTCGGCTCATCTGTTTCTTTGAATAGTTTCCACCAGCCGATCGATCGGCCGGTTTTCTCCTGGCCTTTCAGCGCTGTCACCCGTCATTGAGGGATGCAAATTCACATCAGAAACTGGCCTGGCACTTTTCCTGTCAGCGTCCAGTGCTCGAAAACGCCGCGGCTCAGCAATAAACGAGGTGAAGGCCTCATTTCTCAGAGAGAGGGAGACCTTTTCCATCAAAGTTTTCTCTCTCTGCGCCGACGAGACGAGGATGCGAAAGGACACCCGGTAAAGTTCATCTCTCTCCTGATGCAGGGCAGAAACCGCAACGGCAGAAACAGAGAGAAGTTCTTTGATTTCTGGGGCAAAAAATGGAAAAGACTTCATGAAACTAAATGAAACTAAGCACATTTAGGGACATTTTACAGTTTTTTTCATGCTTGCATCGTTTCAGGCGGAGCAGAGACAAATCTACGGCTATTCAGCTTGAAACATCCAGAAGGCACATTAATTTGTACAGCACATTTACAGTACAAAGACAATGCAAAGTGCTTTACATGATTAAAATATAGGAAAATAAAGACAGAATAAAAGCAAGAAGGAATAAAACGTAGAAACAAAATAAAACATGGGAGAATAGAAACTAAAAGCAAATATTAAAAACAGTTGGACTACAAAGTTGAACTAACAATGTTTCAGTAAAACAGTTTAACTAGAACAGCCGAAGGCAATCCTGAACAAATGTGTTTTTATTCTTGATTTAAAGGAACTCAGAGTTTCTGCTGATTTACAGTTTTCTGGGAGTTTGTTCCAGATCAGTGGAGCATAGGAACTAAATGCTGCTTCTCCATGTCTGGTTCTGGTTCTGGTTCTGCAGAGCAGGCTGGAGCCAGAAGACCTGAGTGGTCTGGAGGGTTGATGCACTGATGACAAGTCTGTGATGTATTTAGGTGCTAATTCAGGGATTTATAGACTAACAGAAGGATTTTAAAGTCTATTCTCTGAGATCCAGGGAGCCAGTGGAAGGACTTCAGAACCGGGTCCATGTTCTCTACGTTCTTAGTCTTAGTGAGGACTTCAGAACCGGGTCCATGTTCTCTACGTTCTTAGTCTTAGTGAGGACGCGGGCAGCAGCGTTCTGGATCAGCTGCAGCTGTCTGATCCACTTTTTAGGCAGACCTGTGTAAACACCGTTGCAGTGATCAATTCTACTAAAAATAAACGCATGGATTAGTTTTTCAGATCCTGCTGAGACATCAGTCCTTTAATCCTGGAAATGTTCTCCAGGTGCTAGAAGGTCCACTTTGTAATTGTCTTTAGATGGAGGTTCAGGTCTGAGTCCATCACTACTCCCAGATTTCAGGCCTGATCAGTGATTCCTAGCTGAAGCAGCTGAAGCTGTGGCGTCATTAGTTCAGAGACCGGCGTCTGTTTCTGCACAGCGAGGAGCTCAGACACGTCTACGTCAACATCACCGAGAATCTGGCTTCCAAACTGTCAGCAAACCGCTGCAAAATGTGATATCTGACAAAGCATCGTGCTGAAGATCAGGTACCGGACTGTAAAAGCCCGTCTCAGACCCAGACTTTCCTCCAGAACCATGCAGGCATCATTAAAGCTTGCATCATAAAGAAGAACCCAGATCCTGATTTATTACCAGAACCACAAACACTGAGAGCGATTATATGATGAACTGCTGTGATTTCCTTCGCTGGTAAAAACCCAGAAAGGATCTCTTTCCGGTCCGGGGTCTAGAACAGCGAGGTCCAGAAATGTTCTGGTGTTGATGTCACAAATTGTTGGACTTCTGGAAAGAGATGACCCAAAGCGATTCCATGCCATAAAAACCTGAATATTATTTTGTTTTGTTCGTTTCTTGCAGTAAAATCGTCTGAAAAGTAAAATTGTGACGTTCTGCTGTGATCCATAGGCGTCAGGTTCTGGTTCTCATTGTGTTTGTTCTCATTTATTCTCCGTCGTTCTTCATGTTCTATATTCTTGTCTCATTAGTTCCTCCTTTGTTCTTATTTCCTCAGGTCAGCCCTACGTCTTTAATCTCTGTATTGTATAGTTTCTTCTCCTCAGGTTAGTGTTTGTTTTTAAGACTCACTAAACTGGATCTAAATTCTCCAGGAACGTTCTTGTGGTTCTGACCCTGCTTCTTTGTTCTTGTCTGTTTATGTGAAATCTGATGTGAAAAGTTCCTCCTCAGAGAAACAAATATGTATTACTACTAGATGATCCTAAATAATACCTGTATTCAGTGGCGTCTCTGGCATGACCCACTGCATAAAACCTGACTTTGATCCATTTTAAATTAAACAGATAAATTAGCATAAAATAACACACTAGAAAATTCATTTTATATAAGCTAAATGTAATTAGATTTTTCTACATGAAGTTACCAATAAAGGATCCCTAACAATGTTAATTTACTGAACAGAAAATATTCACATCAATCCTTCAATGATCCAGCAAGGACAACCAACACTAGATTAATATTTGCTTTTAGTTTACATTTTCCTATTTTGTTTAAATATTCCTACATTTTAATTCCAACTGTTTTTTTTAACTTGCTTTTATTCTGTTTTTATTTTCCAATGTTTTAATCATGTAAAGCACTTTGCATGGATTTGTACTAAAATGTGCTCTACAGATAAATCTGCCTAGATGGTCCATCTATCCAGCAGAACGTAAACGTCACATGTGCATTTCCAGCACTCTGATTGGACGATCAGAGCTTGGGGCCGTAGTATTTGTGCCCCACAGCTGTCTACTGAGAGCGTACTGGGCATGCTCACTGAGATTTCAGATGTTTATTATTTAAACAAACGTTGGTGGACCGGCCCCAACGTCAAGGCTCCTCAGGAGGATTTAGCTACTGAGCTTGTTAGTTTTCTGGCAGACTTAGATATATAGACACAAGGTAAGGGAGTTGGTCTTTTGTTACAATATTACTCTATAAAGAATGATCCTGTCCCGCTGATTATTGTGACCATAGAGCTCCACAGTGACGTCTGGTGGCCCCACTGGCCCCACATGCAGAGACGCCACAGCCTGTATTAGTTAAGGCTATTAGTCAGGTTTAATTTAAATTTTGAAATCAAAAAAGCCTCAAAATGAACCATAATTAATCTTATTACTGAAATATATAATTTAATATATTAATATTGATTTCTAACGAGTCAAACATAAACTTTATCAAACTTTCTCTGCTAAATAGTGACTTGAACGGAAGCTTTCTGTTCACATTTAAACCGACGCTGCTCTCTTTAAGTACACTCAGGAGGAGGCGTGAGTTTTTACCATTTCTAACTGAACAGAGAATTACTTTTAGTTGTCAAAACAGATTTCAAAGATTATTTTGTTAGTAAAACCAAATATAATTACCCCTGTTTCACCTGCGAACACGGAGTCCTGTAATAATCCGTGTCCTCCCGCCTCCTTTGGTCCCTCCTGGGATCGGCCGTGGAAAACTCCTCAGGAGGGATGGACTCTCTGGGGAAGCAGCACAACAGAAGGACACTCACATGATGGACTTTCTTCCTCTTGACCCACTTTAAAACTTCTCCACCAGAGTGAAGCTTTTTCAAATCTCACCTAAAATAGAGACCACCCAGCTCCCGTGATCTACTGCTGCTGTCAGAATCTGAGGTTCTGGGTGCAGAGAGGCGCAGCGGAGGCAAGGATTTAGCCGTTTTAACCCACTTCACGATGTTTCAGGATGTTAACAGCCGCTAGAATAAAGAAATTAAACACGTTTATTTCACTGAATGTTATAAGAATCCCTCCTTAATGCTGCTGAGGTTGTTTTTTCATGATTTCCTGCCGGCATGAGTGCCTCACTGAGGCGTTTAGTTAATTCATGCAACATGGCAGTAATCCATGCGGCTCACAAAGAGACTCATATCAGACTTTTTGGACTCGGATAGGAATCTTATCAGACCCTAAAGACTATTGGCACACTTTAAGCGACTCAGGAAGTGTGTTTGGGTAGTGCAGTTAACTGATTTCATTTATATCACAATAAAACTATAGAAATATTTTGTCTGTTGTAGGGCTGCACGATATAGAAAAAAAGCACATTGATAAAATAGAAATCATATTGATCGATATCGATAATTATCAACAAATTCAAAACATATATTTTAGGTGCAGCCCTGGTCATTTTATGCTGTTGCTTAGCAACCTATTTTTATATAAAGACACAAACACTGAATTAAAACTCAACTCTTTATTCAACCAACTTTTTACCAAAACTTTAAAAAAGAAAAAGAATGTGTGCTCTCTGAATTCTCTGAAGGGGGCGGAGCTTGGTTCCTGGGTCTGCGTTGTGATTGGTTGGGAGGATGTAATGACAGCCCTTTTTTTCTATTGATCGATATATATTGTTATTGAATTATCGTCCAGCCCTAGTCAGTTGTGTCTGTGAGCAACATGTGATCTGTGAACATCCTGAGCTCAGATTTGTTTTACCAAGATTATTGATCTGGATTTATCATTTTAGCTCTTTTTTGGGGCGACAGTGGAGTTAGGGAGTTCATCCTGCAATTGGAGGGTTGCCGGTTCTATCCCCCGCTCTGACCATCTCAGTCGTTGTGTCCTTGGACAAGACGCTTCTCCTGAATTGCCTGCTGGTGCTGGTCAGAGGGTCCGGTGGCGCTGATGTATGGCAGCCTCTGTCAGTCTGCCTCAGGGCAGCTGTGGCTGCTAGCATAAGAGAGATTGACTGTGGTGTGAAGCACTTTGGGGTCGTCAGAATAGTTAAGGCGCTGTACAGGAACAAATCGATTACCATTTGGAGACCATCCACAATAAAGGCAAGATGATTTGGTAGAGGCAGTCATAATTGTCTTGTATTGTTTTAATTCTATTATAGGATAACTTTACATCTTCGGTTAACCAGAGATAAAGGAGCCAACTGTTGGTAAACCCTGCTTTTCACAGCTGACTAGTTTGACGAAGCAGTAATTCTTGTGTTAAATTCTGCAATAACTTTACTCAAACACTTTGAATGCTCAATTAACATTATTTGTTATTTCAGCTTTTAAATTTTTGTTTTCTGTCATTTTTTCTCCATAGAAGGTACACCTGGTCTGGCGTTCTGTTAGCTGTGACATCATCAGGGGAGGCAGATCATCCTCTATTACCATCTAACATAGAAAGTACTCCTGGATCAATGTGAGCTTCTGTGCTTTCTGTGTCTCTGCTCTGTCTTCTCTAAGCCCCAGTGGGTCGAGGCAGATGAGCGTTCACACTGAGCCTGGTTCTGGTTCTGCTGGAGGTTCTCCTCCCTGTTAAAGGGGAGTTTTCCTCTCCACTGTCGCTTCATGCATGCTCAGTTTGAGGGATTGCTGCAAAGCCATCAACAATGCAGACGACTGTCCACTGTGGCTCTACGCTCTTTCAGGAGGAGTGAATGCTGCTTGGAGAGACTTGATGCAACCTGCTGGGTTTCCTTAGAGAGGAAACTTTCTGACCAACCTGGAGGATCTGATGGAGTCTGACTTTGGAAAGAGCCTTGAGATGACATGCTGTGAATTGGTGCTATTGAATCTTCTACGTCCACTTTGGCCTTTTAGCTAAATGCTCAGGTAAGATTTCCATGACGATGTTTTCTAGAGCTTTTATCACAGAAGACAACAACTTTTGAATTTTGTCTGGAGGCAACATTGCAACCATAACTGTTGAGTCCTGACAACCTGTCCTGCTGCAGTCCAGAACCTGTTCCCCATAAGTTCTGGTTGTTCCTTAAGCTCTAGGAGAACCTAAGGGACATTTTGAAGAGACCAAGAAAGATAAACGTGGCTGAAAATGTGTCCTGGAAGCCTTTGCGTTGCAGGACTACCGATGTTCTTCAAGACGTGCCTGAAGTCCTGCAGTCAGGTGGTTCAATTTTCTACACCAAAAAAATTAAATGAAATGCATTAACCCCCTGAGACCAACGGCCAAAACCAAATAAAACAGCCTGTATGATCTGATTGAACGGACTTTTATTTTGTAAAGTGCTTTGAGACGACATTTGCTGTGATTTGTACCATAAGAACAATTCCTTTATTTTCCCGTCATGGGGAAGTTCAGGTGTGACCGCGGCAAACACACGGACAGCTACACAAAATTATAGCAATGAGAAACAAAGAGAAGGAGAAAATACATTAAAATGATTTAAAAAACAGAAAATACAAATGAAATCTTTATTGAAATAAAGATTTCCCACCTGGCCGTGGTGCTGCGGCGCGCTTAGCTTTTGATTTCCTGCACTTTTTCCTCTTCCTTTTTTCCTCTCTGCTTTGTTTCTCCATAAACTTTCTCCCCAAACAATCTCTTTACTTTAATATTCTCTCCACTTCCTTTTCTTTCGCTCCTCTCGCCTGCTCATCTTCCGCTGCCTCCTTTGGGCTTATTAAGCTCTCAAAGGTACAAATGGCGGCAGGCTGATTGCTTTCAGGCAATCTGCCTTTAATAATTACAGGTGGAGAAGGTCGAGGTACCGTCGTTGGGCCAGAAACTAATAGAAAACTAGATTTTTTTTCACTAAAACGCAGAGGGAGGGGGATCCATATATTGACAAGCCATCAGCGAGCCACAAATCAGAAGAAGTGCTTCAGACTTGTCTGAGAGGACGACGGTAAACTCGCTCTGATGCTAGCAGATGTCCGGATGGCTGCGGCTGGTTGTGAGGAGGATCAAACCAACCTTCATCTCCTGGACCAAAGGGAGGAGGCCGAAGGGTTAACCTTTCTTTTTCTGATGACTCCCTCCTCTTTCATCCCAGGACCTGAATCAAAATGTAAATGCCGGCGTCTCGGAGGGACGCGGGGCTCTGGGATCTGCTCCTATTGATTATGTGAAGTGAGTCGGAGTCGCTCTGTTCAGCGAGCGTTCGTGTTTTCCCCTGACGCTCGGTGACAGGAATTACTGAGAGTTCAGCCGGCTTCAGCCCCTGCTGCTAATGATCTTTCTGCACACTTGGACATCAGATTCAAGGACTTTTAATCATTCACAGGACTTCATTTATTTCATAGGAAACCAATTTTTTAATACCATGAAGAGTTTACAGGTGAAATAAAAGGCAATCTGAAACCCTTCTAATATTTAACTCCAACAAAACTGTATTATATGTGCTAACATTTTAATATACCTGGATTCAGACCGTAAATTTGAACTAATCCTGATTACATTGTTTGAATCTGCATCAAAGGGTTTATCAAATAATCTGAACACTAAATCTTTATTTGTAGAAACCATAAATCTGAAAATAACAGCACACACACCGATCTGCCTGAACCAGACGAATGAGTCAAAGCTCCAAAGAACGTTTTGGCTAAACTCTTTCACCTGTTCATCAGAACGCTAAGCAATGAAGCTAAAACCTGTCTACTGACCCCCACATCTACCCGTAACTATTGAGAAGCTGCAAGTTCTCAGGTTTGAATCCCACAGACTGCATCTCGGAGTCCTGGTGCACGGCCCCGGGCAGCCCACTGCTCCCTGAGGAATCAGGATTCATTGGAATGCATGTTGTGAAGACTGTACTTAAGGCTGGTTCACATAGCAGTTCAATTTTTATTTATACAGCACTAATTCACAACACATGTCATCTCAAGGCTCTTTCCAAAGTCAGATTCCATCAGATCCTCCAGGTTGGTAAGAAAGTTTCCTCTCTAAGGAAACCCAGCAGGTTGCATCAAGTCTCTCCAAGCAGCATTCACTCCTCCTGAAAGAGCGTAGAGCCACAGTGGACAGTCGTCTGCATTGTTGATGGCTTTGCAGCAATCCCTCATACTGAGCATGCATGAAGCGACAGTGGAGAGGAAAACTCCCCTTTAACGGGGAGGAGAACCTCCAGCAGAACCAGAACCAGGCTCAGTGTGAACGCTCATCTGCCTCGACCCACTGGGGCTTAGAGAAGACAGAGCAGAGACACAGAAAGCACAGAAGCTCACATTGATCCAGGAGTACTTTCTATGATAGTGGATGATAATTTTTGCCCCGATCTTCCCATTCCAACCGATCATTTCTTGCTTTGCCAGCAAAACCAAAAGGTAAAATAAATCCATCTGTCGATTATTTCTACACCTCGGACCAAAAGTGTGACAAGAACCAGACAAACAACAGAAAACCAAATCCACGCTTTTCTTTGTCTGAAATCCAAGTCATGTTTGTTCCTCCTCTGGCCTTATGAAGTTTAATGCTTACTTACATTTATTGGATTCTTACTTCCTGTTGCTCTTTGGTAATAACTCATGAGTAATAGTGTGTTTTAGTGTACTGCCCATGATGTGTGTACTTTGTCGTCTAGTACATAAAAGGACATGAAAATCACTTTCTGATATTTGTGTAAAATACTTGTAAGAGCATTACAAGGAACGGTTTGACGCCACATTTTGGAAAGAAAACATGGTTTCGACACCCATGTTGAGCTGAGAATGGCCTTAAAGTGATGATGCCTCTTCTGAGGGGAATGTTTTTTTTTTTAGCACTGAAACTGAAACCTGCCCTGAGAGTTTTCACTGCAGTAATGAAAGAAAAGCATCAGCCTCGACCGAAGCCGGGTCTGCAGAGCTGCTGGAAGACGGACGGCAAGCCTTCTCTGGAGCTTCCACTTTCTCTCAGCTTAGGAGGAAATTAAATTTTCACGCTTGATGTCGTGCAGGAAAAGCGTCTCATGTAGAACGAGGAGTTTGTGTATTTTTAAACAGTCAGTGTGAGCTTATCTTGTAATCTTCCCTTTTATTTGGAGCCGTCTGACGTGTTCTAGAGTCAAACGTCGGAGCTTTAGTGAGGTGATTCGGCCAACTGATCCATCCATCATCGCCTCATAGACTCTCTGCTCGGTTTTACTTAAACTTGCTTTTTGTTTGGAAACCATCCGTCAAAGTCCTGAACACGACACAGCAGTCAAACAAGCAAAACAGAGAAAATTCCTTTCACCAATTGCTTAATTTTCATCCTCGTAAATTTTGCTATGTGAAAATATCCTGACATTTTATGGCTGTTTATGTTAAAAGCTGAAGTGATCCATGGCTTCGGAGCATGAGAGCATAAATTCAGTTTACACTTTCAGCTCTCAGGCTTTTTAAAACTGATTAAGGGCCCAAGCGCGCCTCCGTTTACCACAGCTGTGTGACCGTGTAACACTATAAATGCCAGAAAACTTCAAACTTTCACAGGAGCTGTAATACTGACACAGATCCCATGTTTATCAATGCACAGTTACCATGATGTGGCAGCTGGTTAGCAGATGAAAAAATAGTACAATTATCAGGAAAATATTTACCAAAACCAAATTTAAACCTTAAACTTTCAGGGTCAAGTCTAAACAGTAAATAACTATAGTGGTACGCTCTAAATGACAAAAATAAAGAGGTAGATACAAGTCAGTAGATGAATTAAAAAGTTAACTTTTCCACTTTAATAACTTTTTTTCTGTATTCATTTGTAAATTAGGTCAAACACAATAGAAATTAATGTTTTTGCCAAATTCTTATAGATTATATTAAAGGAGCAATAAGCAAAATTTCATTATTTTAAGATAGAAAGAACTAAAAAGTTGTTTTGTGAAGAACTAAAGGTATGTTTTTAGATGGACTATGGTTAAAAATCACACGCTATCTCTCTATGTGTTGTTCTCCGGTCTCTTGTTTACATAGCCGGGCCGGCCGCGCGTACACGTACGTGCACGTGAACAGCTGCCGCTTTGGGCTTAGCCCCTCCCTGCCCATAAAATGCCACGGCAGACACAAAATGGCGGAGAGCACGCCCATCGGATAAAAACATTCTCTTGTTAGCAGCGTTATAAAGTTATGAGTTACTTACTTCTTCACTATGTTCCTCTGAAATGTGATGCTGTTCTGCTGTGTTTTTATCCTCTGTAAATAGGCTCATACGAGTGCTGGAGCGAGGTAGAGAGAGTCATGGCTTTGATACGCGTCTTGTTTTGGTCTACAGACGGCGCTCAAGCTCCACCTAGTGGTGAAAAATCGCTTATCGCTCCTTTAAGTTCTCAGAGCGATGCGTCTTCCTTTAGTCACTGTTTTCAGCAAACTTAAATAACACTTTTTTCTGTTCTTCTACCACTCTGCCTGTAATGCTACCAGCAGCGAGACCAGCTACCGTAATAACTGTGGCTGCGCGCAACATTTTGACCTCCTTCATAAAGCGGCGAAAACTGGGACATTTGTCCCTGGAAACCTGGGCCGTCTGGGCATAAGATAAAATATGGTAAGTAAAAAAAGCTAAGAATTAACTAAGGTAGACCGAACAAGGCACAATTACCCCCAAGGTTAGCTAAGCTAAGCTAATTTGGGCTACACGAGCGTTAGCTAATGTTGGCTAAATGATTTTAACCTCCGCTGGCAAAAGATCTAATATACCAAGCTGAGCTGTTCAAACTGAGCTAATAATGTTTTACTTTTCTTTGTTTTGGTCAGAGTTTTCAGTTTTCAGCACATTTATAATCACCCCATCGATGCTAAAATTCTATTTTATGTCTTTTAGACTGTATTATTCCTGGTGTCTTAGAGCAAATGAAACAGTAACAAATACTTTCCTTTCAGCAATCTGCTGGGGATAAGGAACCTAAAAAGTCTAAAAATAATTTGTTTCTTAAGTTTTCTGATGTTTCTGATGCCCAACAATACTTCCTCTCCTGGCTTTATGAACCTTTTTATGCTCAGATTTAATTAGCCTGACAATTAACTCTGACAGGCTGCACAGTGGCGGTGTTGCTAGCACTGTTCTAGGTTCAACCTGGGCTCTTTCTGCATGGAGTTTGCATGTTCTCCCTGCATGTGTGGGTTCTCTCCGGGTACTCCGGCTTCCTCCCACAGTCTAAAAACGCGACACACGTGAATGTAGTTTGACCTGTGTGTCCTGGTGCTGCCCCATGAAGGACAGAAACAAACTAAGATCCAATGTAAAAATTGTAATAACAATGAGACAAAAAAACAGGAGAATTTCTGCGAAAATGGTCTGATAAAAAACACAGATTTAAAAAGCAGCCAAAGTCCATCGGAAAACTACAATGTTTTAGTAAAATTAAGTTGATCAAAACCAATCGAGATTACAAGGAAGTCTGGCTGCTTGGAAGGTAAATAGTGAGAGAATAGAGAAAGTTTCTTATAGTGTCTTCTTCTTACAATGAACATAGTTTATCTAGAAATAGATCAGCTCCACATTTAACATTTAAATCATACTGTTAGGTGTTTTGGACATTCTTGGAGAAAGCCCAGTGGACATTTTCCCTTTCCTTTGCTAGGATTGAGAGTAAAAATGTGTGGCTGTGTTGTTTTAGTGCTCCTAGGGACACTTTGAGGTGGACTAGAACCACGCCTCTTCTAAAAAAAACGAAAAAAATAATTAAACTCATGCAGAATCTTAGTGATTTTTTTCCTCCAACCCGTCATTGTTCCCATTTTAAAAACCTTCCCTGTTTCTGCCACTGCTGTTTCCTCCCAATCTTCACTGGTTCTATAAATAGGTCTCTTTCCAGCCGCCCCCCATTTTGCTTCTTCTGCCCCCGTCCATCCTTACCCTCATCCTGGTCTGCAGCTGATCTTCCTCGGCCGAGCCCTCAGGTACCAGGATAACCGGAAGCGGAGGCTGGAGCATGCATCACTGTCAGCCTGAATGTAGAATCAGCGTTTCTGAGCAGGCCGAACCTCCGGCTGGGCCTAACCCTTACCTGGCCGGTCCAAACAAGGCGCCGTGGCCCCTTAAGGCTTCACACCTCCCTGGTATTGATTTTCTTTTTTTTTATCTGCAGAAACAAAGAGACTTTCTCTGTTACATGATATATCATAATCACATCATTTGTAGCTTTGAGGCCACAGATGTGCAGAAAGCAAGCCGACATAACAGACAGAGACCCAGATAGGAAAGTAAGGCCTGTCTGAAGGTAAAACTAATTGCAGCGTCTCAATTTCTCCTTTATTTCCCAGTTTTTTTTAGGGCTCGAGCAGAACTAGGTCTACAAACAAAAGGGATGATGCTAAAATGAAATGATTAATGAAACGTAACATGCTTCTGTCAAAATAAAATGTGATAACAGCACCATAGGGTCTTAATTCACGTCATTTATGCAGTCATGTTCAGTAAATGAGAATATTATTGAAACATTCATTTATTTCAGTAGGCAAGGCATTGCTTCAGTAGCTCCTTCGTTATGTGAAACAAATTATTTAGGTTAATCACACACAGACTGATGTTTTCAAGCTTTTATTATTGTTACTTTTAATGATGTGCTGCTGTGATGTGATGATCACAGCTGTGATTGATGATGTGATTTAAAATTACAATATTTCATCTTACATCTAAATTTAGAACAAATTTCTGTAGAGGTACGAGACTGATAATCCCGGGCCATCTGTATGGTAACTTCGAGGGTTTATCCTGGTTTAGATATTACTGAACCTGAGAATTGTCAGTGACAGAGTTACCATCTGTACTGCTATAGTTCATGTAAGGGTCGTTAGCCAGGCCAATAATGACCTTAACGACTCCCCATTACCAAGGGGTGGACCTGTTTCGGTCCAATTTGCATGTTATCTAAGCCATAACAAGGCCTTTGTTGGGCTGTACTATAAAGCTTGGAGCTCCACATTACTCCAGACATTTTGAATTGAGAAAGCTTCCTGAATAGGAAGCAAAACGTCTTCAAACTTCGGAAAAAAGTCCAGTTGTTTTGTTTTTTAACTTTTTTGGAATGACCATGACCTGGATGACTGAGAATCTTCAGCAGCAACATGTCTGGGCTTGTTTTATCTGCTTTATCTGTTTCTGTTAGGCTTTTACATTCCTGAATCAGGCTCGTTAATCTTGGATTAACTCCAATCACTCTGCAGACTTTCAGCTAACGGCTCCAAATCAAACAAGGGTTGATATTTGTCGGCCCGGCCCCCCGGGCGGCTGCGCTGCGATGCTCGTCAGGCGGACGGACGTCTGAACTCCTGTCAGGATGAAACCACCTCTGCCCGGATCTGCTTTTCTCCCATCTTCATCAAAGGAGGAACGGAGGTTAAACCGTCACTCTCCAGCCCCACATCTGCATCGTCGCTCCTCCTAAATCTTTGCACAGATGACACGGCCTGATTGGCCTCCTAAGGTTGGATTTTCAGCAGGAGAAGCCTCTTCTGAAGTGAATGTAGTCTTTTTTTTTACAGTTTTAAAGAACAAAAAAACCAGCAGCCTCCTGGATAGGGAGGATGAATCCCCCCACATTCTTCTTCCCCTGCCTCTGATGTTGACCTTTGGCCTCTGACCTCTCAGTGGAGTGTGTTGGGGATCATCATTAGGCCCGTCTGGAGCCGCTGGGAGGCTTCCAGGACCGGCTTCTCCACAAAGCAAGATTTCATGTCCAGATACAGCAGCTCAGTGTTTTGTTTCTCAATATTAAAGGTTTCAGTTTGTTTTATTACATCCTAGATTATATCTGGAGAGGTGCTCCGGTCTCCTAACCCACGAGAGTTTGAACAAAGATGACAAACGTCTTCTTTGCTTTTCTGGAGCCATCAAAGAGAAGATAGCGTCTCCCATCTAAGATTCTCTGCTTTTATTGCTTTAGTTTTGACTGTTAATATCAGAAGGAGTTTCTATTTGCTAGAAGATGTGCACCATGTGTAACGCGGAGCCGACACTGAGTGAGCGTTAGCAGGATTTGCAGCGCGGCGCCTGCAGGCGTTCAGCCTTACAAAGAGAGAACCTGCACACCTGAGCTCTCAGGTAGCAGCTGTGTGCAGTTTTTTTTTTATCCAGGGACATCATAACAAATGATTATTGAGGAATATTATGACTTCTCCAAAAAAATAATCTTCACAGCTACGTCCCATATATGGTTTACGTCTTGCAGCAGCAGATATGAGCCGCGTGGCGTGTTGAGTTTCCATGTTTCTCTGGTTTTTCAGGTTTCATTCCCACCTTCAAACTACAGGCGTGTTGAGTTTACTGCTCGTTGGAAAGCGTCCTTAGCTGTGGCGTCTCTGCATTTGTAGACGTCGCTGTGGAGCTCTGTGTTCACAATAATCAGTGGGACAGGATCGTTCTTTATAGAGTAAAATTGCAAAAAAGACAGATTTACTTACCAATTAAATTCTGTTATAAACATCTGTGTCTATATATCTAAGTCTGCCAGAAAACTAACAAGCTCAGTAGCTAAATCCTCTTGAGGAGCCTTGATGTTGGGGCCGGTCCACCAACCTTTGTTTAAATAATGAACATCTGAAATCTCAGTGAGCATGCCCAGTTACAAGTCAGCTCATAATGCAGTCGAGTCCCCAAAACCAGCAAGTTCTGGGAATTTACAGCATAATGCCGGAAAGTTCCATTAAACTACCTATAAAGTTTGAGAAGGGGAGCTGTGCGCTCTGGGGAAGCATCCAGGAAAGTAGCAGGTTACTTCATATGGGCCCAGTACCCATAGTGTATTATATTTGGCTTAGCTACTGAAAACATATGTGTCTGCGGCAAACAACCGGGGAACAATTTGAGAATTTGTTCACTTACATTTTCCTGTAAATGTAAGTGAATGTTTCTTGAGAAAATCTGAAAAATGATAAAGTCCAGATAACAACTTCTATGTTTAAACGTGCAGAGCTATAACAGTTCATCATCAATAACAAGCCATTACAGACCTGGCAGTGCTTCTTTATGCAAAAGATAGAAAAATGTCACATAATAAGTGAATTTATTAAAAATGAAAATTAAATACCTGCTTTGTTACAGATCAGAAACTGATCCCAGGATTCAGTTTAACTACAGACAGAAAATATGCGACAACGTTGGATTTAAAATGTAAAACGCTGAGGGACCGCGCAGCTGTGAGGTTCCTTCAGAGAGCGCGTAGCTCCTCTCCCAGGATGGATGTAGCTGTCGTTATTGCTGCTGCTGCTGCTGCTGTGTTTACCTGCCCTTACAGAGACAATGGCGTTAACTTCAACCTCAGCACGGCTCCATGCTGCGTTTGTGGTCCGGCGTCACGTTTCTCACTGCTGTGGCTGCTCTGTGTTTGGATTTGGCTTCAAACATACTTTGAAAGAGTTCAGGAATGAAATATACTTTAATTCACACAAGATGCAAGACTGACGCCTGCTCAGCAGAACCAGGTTCCTGGTTAGAGCGAGGAGGTGCGTTCAGGAGTAATAATACATCATATTACTGTAGATCTGGAAAAGTGAACATAGCGAGGAAACGAGATGGCGACGGAGAAGCAAAACCTCTTCAAGACATCATGGACTATTACTAATAACATGACTAAGAAGAAGGTTTGACCACAAAGACACAGTGAGCTGCAGAAACAGGACAGTAATTACAACCACATCAGGGTCTATTTCTCTCACTCTGCTGAGTTCTCCTACTGCTCTCCAATCTGCATTGTTTGTTGTCATTTCAGCTTTTAACTTTTTGTTCTCTGTCATTTTTCTCTTCATAGAAGGTACACCTGGTCTGGCGTTCTGTTAGCTGTGACATCATCAGGGGAGGCAGATCATCCTCTATTACCATCTAACATAGAAAGTACTCCTGGATCAATGTGAGCTTCTGTGCTTTCTGTGTCTCTGCTCTGTCTTCTCTAAGCCCCAGTGGGTCGAGGCAGATGAGCGTTCACGCTGAGCCTGGTTCTGGTTCTGCTGGAGGTTCTCCTCCCTGTTGAAGGGGAGTTTTCCTCTCCACTGTCGCTTCATGCATGCTCAGTATGAGGCTTGGAGAGACTTGATGCAACCTGCTGGGTTTCCTTAGAGAGGAAACTTTCTGACCAATCTGGAGGATCTGATGGAATTTGAATTGGAAAGAGTCTTGAGATGATGTGTATCAGGAATTGTTGCTATATAGATAAGATTGAATTGAATTGAACCACACAGAGGTGTAAGCACAGGTTCACTGCATACCCCATGTTTTATTTTGTTTCATTTTTTCTACATTTTATTCCAACTTGCTTTTATTCTGTTTTTATGGTCCTATATTTTAATCATGTAAAGCATTTTCAATTGTCTTTGTACTGAAATGTACATTTGCATTGCCTAACAAGATGTCAGTTAATGACATAAAACGTCTAAATAAGACATAAAAGCTGCTGAAAGTAAATCTGAAAATATAGCAAACTGTAAATCCGAGTTGCTTGGGTTCCCAAGGTTAATGGTCATTAATAATTCCATTTTTTATCGCCGTTCTTCACAGGATTTAACCAAACTAAAACCAATGCTCAAATCAAACAAGCGTCAAAATCTTAAATTATTACTAGTGACGTCCATCTTTACGTTGACGTCTTTGAGTCCAGCTCCATCCTCCAGACTCCAGAGCTGTGGCGTCTCCTCCCCGTCGTCCCTCACCTCTGACCGCCTCCCAGGCAGGTACGCAGCGTCACGGCGCCTTCGCTGGCTGTCAGAGAAGGGACGTGGCAGAAATTCTCCGGTGGAGAGTCAGGCTCAGGTTTGCCATCTGTCAGCCCTGTTATCGATCCCGCGCAGGGGTCACCCCGGGCCCCTGACCCCCCCCAGCATCACGTACCACACACACCTGTCTGTGAGTGTGTGACGGCGTCATTTTCCCAGCGTGACGTCTGTCAGTGCCAGCCTGCAGGGCGGTGACGCCCCCGTCATTCCTAACCTTTCTAATCCTCCACACTGACCCGCGTCACACACCAACCGTCTCCCAGGATGAACTGCATGCTGAGACAAAATGTCTGCGTGTCCACATGTCATGTGTTGCTTGGGAGCTTTGGGGTAGGAGGGGGGAAGCCAAAAATCAAAGGCCTGTACTAAAAAAAAATTATACTGATAATGATATCAGGAAGCATAAATTTTAGAACAATCTAAACGGAAATGAACACGCCAGACCAGTAGGTGGCGACATCCACATAAAACCACCAAAACCCAAGGAAGAGAAGGCTGAGACAGTGAGCTCATGCTGCATTTTATTTCTAATTAGAAAGCAGAATTTGACTCTTTCTGAGAATTTGACTCAAAAAAATATCATCTCAATTGAAAAAAGACTTTTTTAATAGCAAAGGGAAGTTTAATGTGTAAATCATATCACATGAGTTTCTTCACAGTCGTTGTAGATGCTGACGACTGTGGACGGGACGATCTCCTGTAGAGGTCTGTCCTACAGCGGCGCTGGAGAAGCACCTGGCTGAAGACACCAGCCTTCTTCATCAGCTTCTTTAAGTCTGTTTCTCTGATGCTGCTGAGGGAAGAGTGTAGAATGACATTGAATGCAGTTGAGTCGATCTGAGAATAACGTGGAACAGCCAAGACAGAATGGAAGCAAGGGAACTGAGGGAAGGAGACTAATTAACACAGAGAGAGCTAGACTAAGACACAAAAAACTGCTAAATAATGGGGAAACACTAATACTGACCAAAGGGAACAAACTACAATATATCCTTGGAACAGACCACAGGAATAAATTAATCGGGCAATCGAGTCTCATTAGAACTTATTGAAAATGACAGTTTATTTGGAGATGGTTGATGTTTTTCTGTGGTTGCAGCCTGTGGTGCAGAGGGAGGACACTGGTGGAAGTGGGTATTCCAGATTGGATTCTTCAATGTAGGCCAGAGCTTGAAGTGAATTTCTTCTGAGCAAAGGCTGATGAGAGGTGAGACTTCAAAAGGCTCCAAAGAAAACAGAGGCAAGTGACTTCATGGTGAATACATGGAGCATTAGAGACAAGAACCACTAGCCTCGTTGATCATCCAGCCGAGTGTCCCCCAGGGCCTTTGAGGTGGGTGAGCTGATGAGGAGATGATTCCCAGGTGTGAGGAGAAACCTCAACCAAACATCACTGGAGTGCCACAGAGCTGAGAAGGATAGAAAAACCCACAACAAAACCCAGGACTGACACAAAAAACTAATTGTTCTGCGGATTTTATGGGTTTCTATATTAAATGCATAAAACATGTTTGGACCCTTTTAATAGAAATCTACTACACAAGTTGTTCAAAGACCAAATCCGCTTAAAACATAATTTCAAAAGTACAAATGTGCTAGAAAAGTGTTTTTGCATTGTTTAATGAATACATATTAAAATACTTGAACTTTGTCCACATTAGACCTGCAGGAGACCCGAAATTTCACCAGACTCAGGTTGGTTTATTAATGAAAGCCAGAAACCTGGTGCAGCCAGGAATCCTCAGCAGGAGATCTGGTTGTGAAGAGAGCCGGCCCACTCACTGCGGAGGTAGCAGACAGGATGGCAGGAGCTTGGGTCAGCCAGACAATCAACCAAATGATGTAAGAAAACAGTTTATTGAGAAGTTAACTGCTGCAGGTCGCGGGTGAATCGTTGCGTCAGGGACAGGAACCACTTGTCACTCTCCAGGAGCTGGCTGGGAGGGTGAGTGCAGGCTCCTGTTGGTGGGGTATGTTGCTGGAGATGCCCTACGCGATCTGAAGTCCGGTCAGGGAGGTTCTCAGGGTTGTATCGCTGGGACTGGCAGATGCTCGATGGTCAGTAAGCAGGCACAGGGTCAGAACCGAGAAAGCAGAGTTAGGCAGGATGATCAGGTGGGATTGCCAGAGTCCGAAATCCGAGGGCAGATCCAGAGTCAGAGCCGGGTGATCAGAAATCCAAAAACAGTCCAAATCAGAATCTGAGGGCAGAGTCAGGGCACAGATACAGGTCAGCAATCCAGACAGCACAATAATCAGGTCCGACGGGCTAGACAGGCTCAGAGGGTCAGAAGACAGAAACAGGTTAGCAGGCAGACGGGATTCAGGACACTGGATTATACTCACCGATGGCTCGTAATAATCTGGCACTAGTGACTAGTCTGAGGGTTGGTTATATAGTGAGAGGTGTAGGTGGATCTGATGAGAGTTGATGAGAAAACAGGGCGGAGCTGCACAGGTGTGTCAGGTAGAGAATCAGACAAGTGCCGAGATTGTGACAGATACAGAGAAGGGAAGCCTGGAAAATCCAAGAACATGGTGGAGGCCATAGCAAGGCAGGCGTGAAGAGGACCGGCGGACACCTACTCACTAGCTTTCAATGTGGCGGCGCCCTGCTGTCTGCAGCGGCTCATGAAGGGAAGGAATTCGCTGTGTGTGGGGTGAGCTTGATTGCAGGCGTGTTGACTAGTCTTAGCTGACGGCGCCCAGAGGATGTGTGGCAAAGTGGAGACAGGCCAGAATCATGGCTGGTTAGCTTGTTTCTGTTGGACTCATGAGGTCATACAGGTCTGTGTGTTTTAAAAATTAATGAGTCGGTCCCGAATCGACGCTCCTCATTGAAAAACCGTGAGGTAAATAAAAATCCTGTCCATCCTGCAGTCCTGATGTTCAGCAGAAGAAATGCTGGGCAGGAATGTCTTTAACTAGAATTGATGCTCCAGTAAGACTTTATACAATGACCAGAAAAGCAGTTTTTTCCTGTTCTCATTCGCTGCCAAACGTTTGCTCGTTTGTTCAGATTAAACGTCGTTGACAACAAGGAGCAAGCCTGTCATCGGCCTTTCTGTCTGCAGAGTGCTGCAGAGTCCCGGGTTCGATTCCTGCAGTCTTTCTGCCATCCATCAGAGCTGAATCAAATCAGCTGCGCCGCTTGTTTTCTCTGGACGCCTCCGACATTTCATTTGTCATCACAAAATAACTCCAGAGACTTTGCATTAATAATAGGAAATCAGCAACGTGTGGAGGCAAGGTGAAAAATGTTAAATGAGTTGTCCGTCCGTATTAACGAAAGCCAATTTTATTTAGTTTATTACATTTTCTTATTGGCTGCTATTGGCTGTTTGGAAATAAAAGTTTAGGCACAGTACCCAGAATTTTCTACATTATAGGAACATTTATCAATGTCACAGTTGATAAATTAATTATAAGACAGTATAGTTTATATAAATGACAATGATGGTGGCTAAGCACAAAAAAAGGGAAATAAGAAATTACAATTTATAAAAAATATTGAGAAAATAAACAGAATACTTTGAAAATGACAAAAGAAGTCTAATGAATACTTTTTGCTCAGATTATGTGACAGATATCCTCATCAGTAGGAGTGTAATGGTGCACAGAATTACAGTTTGGTCTGTTTCAATTCAATTCAATTCAATTCAATTTTATTTATATAGCGCCAAATCATGAAACATGTCATCTCAAGGCACTTTACAAAATCAAGTTCAATCATATTATACAGATTGGGTCAGATTATACAGATTGGTCAAAATGTCCTATATAAGGAAACCAGTTGATTGCATCAAAGTCCCGACAAGCAGCATTCACTCCTGGGGAACCGTAGAGCCACAGGGAGAGTCGTCTGCATTGTACATGGCTTTGCTGCAATCCCTCTGTTTGCTTTAAACTTCAGTCAAGAAATAAAAATGTGTGATTTATTTCTACTTGGGTGAGCCGTGGACGGACGGACGGTTGGGTGGATGATTCTTCCTGAACTGCTGTTTGCTGCAGGTAAGATACTGAAGGCTCAGAACTTCTCCACAAATGGAAACAACCTTCCTGTGGATGTTAAAACGCCTTTACTGGCAGCGTGCTAGCTTTATGCCCTTGGTGACGGTGCAGCTGTGGCGAATTGTCGTGGATTTCACGGCTCTACGTGACTGACGGTTCTCTGGAAAAAACAACAACAACCAAACTGTGGAGAAATCTTTAAACGGTGGATTCTGAAAACGTGTGCAGCGTGTTTCTTCCTCTAAGTGGAGGAGGAGGGAGTCCAGTTTTTCTTCTTCATTAGCGTTTGTCCCTGCAGGTGTTAAATAATATTAATGACCTCTAGCGTCATTACTTTCCTCTGAGCTCGGCCTCGCCTCAAGTGATTTTATCGACTCTCCACTCCGACGCCGGCGTGTGTGCGTGCGTGTTTATGTGAGTGGGAGATTATTCTGCGGCGATATTATCAGCAACTTTAATAAGTTGATTAGCAGCGAGGCGCTATCTGCTAACTGGATCTAGATGATGACGTTGATTGGACGGAGCGCAGCACCATCCATCTTTCTGATTGGCTAATAACTGAAATCCATCACTGTACTCGGCTCGGGCCGCCACGCCTGAGTGTGTGCGTGCGTGTTTTATTCCCTCCACTTTATCTGTTTGGGTTCATTTTCCACTTCTCTTTTCCTTTTATTTACACCCCTCTGCGTTTGTTCATTTCACCTCTGCCCCCTCAGCTTGCCCTCCATGTTTAGCTCAGAGTCCTTCCTCCGTCTGTCTTCTCCTCTTTTATTCCCTTCCTGTGACTCCTCCGAAAAAGTATTTTTTTTTTTTTGGTTGTTGCACTTTTTAACTTTTTCTATGTTCTTGATAGCGGGGGGGGGGGGGGGGGGGGGGGGGTTTACTAGAGAGACACAAACTATTTGAACATATTTTGCATTTTTCTTCCCCCAGCTGGAAAATTTTACAGAAAAACAAAAATGCGTTAAATGGAAGAAACAGCGTTAGTGATGGAGGAAAAATAGAAACTGGCTAAATGAAACCAAATTGTAAAATAGAGGAGATAAAATGTAAATAAGGATCATGAATAACAAAGAGAGAACCATCTTAGGTGTGCTAAGCAGTTAAAAGGCACGAAGAACTGCAACATTTGAATTTTCTTTATTCATTTAGACGGAAAAACTAAAATGTAAAGAAAAGATGTCCATTGACCTGCAGCATGTGGGTATTGTATTGATATTCAAGGTCACTGAAGCCATCGGCTCCTTGTTCTAACACAGTTAAACGCTATTAAAGACGTTTAGATTATTGCTCTGACCCAAAGAAAGGCACACAGTCACTTTAAAACAGCAGTTTCTTTAAAGCTAACGTTTGAAAAGGGTTTTTAAAGACGATTCAGAGGAAGATCCCGTCTGTTATCAGAATCAGGATTTCTTATTTTCACTGCCTGGAAGTCCGCTGCTCTTTCTCTGACCTCTGTTCTGTTGCTTAAAAACATTCTGCTAGCTTGCAGATGTGCTCTGCTCTCCCTCCAAATTATGTTTCTGCGCTCAGATTGAATGCCTCTATGAATGCTCCTCGTTTAAAGAATCAGCTGGTAACTCTGCCGGGCTTTTTAAAATCCTAATAGTCAGAGGAAGCTTAGGCTGACTGGAAATATTCAGCTTTGCTTTAGCAGTGGGATGAAAATCCTACTCCTGTGCTCTTGGAAGTATATTGACCTCAAGGATCATCTGGTAGAGGAGAACGGTCCACAGAAGGGTGTAGTTTTCTTCCACAAAGATGATTCTGCATGAATCCCATGGATTTTTGCCTTGAAAGCAAAAGAAATTTCAGCAAGTTCCCTCTGGGATTATTAAAGTATGTCTGATTCTGATTCTGAAATTTAGTTAATAATGGCATTACATGGCCAGATTAAATCAGTCTTTAACAGTTAGAACGGAGGCTTCTGCAGCAACTGAAGTTCTTACTGGTGTCACTGGAGTTTTTACCACTAATCTACGTTTGATAGATGTCACGATTTGGGTTTTGTCTTGGTTTATGTTATCAGATTTATTAGTTAAGTTTCTGATTTTGGGGTCTTGTTTGGTTTTGATTTAGACATGTTTTTCTGTTTAGGTTACCTGTTTTCCACCTGTCACTTTATCAGCTCTGTTCGGTCTCCCCTCAGCAATCTGTCAGCTTTCTTGCCTTGATTAGATCCACCTGCTCACTTATAATTAGCCTTCACTCCTGTTCACCTGCTCACTCCCCTATATAGTCCTGCCACAAACCTCTGCTATCTGCCAGATCATTTAACGAGCCACGGTGAGTTTAGTTCCAGCATTCTTTATTCTGATTGACCTGTTGACGATAACCCGAGAGCCTTTTTGATTCTGAGCCAGCCTGTTCCCTGATCTGTTTTTCCTGCCCTGTCTGACTGATTTACCGGTTTACCGACTAGTTTCTGTCCTATGGTTATCCGAGCTTGCTTTGCCCTGTCTGTACCTCTGCCTATTTTGGACTGCTTTTTGTGTACCGGATTTTGGACTGCCCTTTTGACTATTGAGCTCGCCTGTTCCTGTTTTCATTATTAAAATCCTGTTTTTTGCCTTAACCTCACTTGTTGGGTTTGAATACTGGGTTTGCCTGATTCACGATCATAACAGAATGATCTGGCCCAACTAAAACCTATCGCCCAACAAGTTTTTAGAGGTTTTTTTTTTTTTTCCCCTCCACACGCTATGGCTTGGGAGGGTTCCAGATTGGCGTTCTGTCCCCCTGGTATCGGTCCCAGACGCCATCTCTCCAGCAGCCGCAGCAGCAGTAACCCGCTGCCTGCTCCGAGTTTACGATTGGGAGGGCTCTTTGTCACAAATTCAGATTCAACTCAGAATAGAAGGGATCACTCACCCAGCGACACCGCTGTCGGCTCTGCCCATGGGTTTTATCCAGAACCAACTTTGTTTATGGAGGTCGAAGCGGAGGTGGTGCGGGATCTTCGCCCGGATCTTTTTTTCTCTCTCCCTCCAGAGGAGGAGATACAGGGAACGCTGTGGGCTCCACCGATCCCGGCTCTACCGACAGGATCAAACCTCCAGCAAGTCCTGCCGTCCCGCCGTCGGAGGAGGGGACGGAAACCTGTGGGTCGCTCCTTCACCCGTTCTGTTCGGCCGACAGGCGAGTCAGTACCGCGCCCGTCCGTTGCCACTTCCTGCCCAGTGGATCGGAGTCCGGTGCTTCCCAGAGCTGAGCAGCCCACAGCGCCTCCTGTTGGCGCCCGTGATGCTGAGGATCTGGCTCTGGAGGACCAGTTAAGAGCTTTTGCTCCTATTATTAAAGACCTTAGGGAGGCTCTTTTCTGCCAGTATTCAGAGGAGCTGGAGGCAAAATTAAAGGAGGTCGAGGGGCACTATAGAGCGGCTCTCCAAGGTTTCTATAGTGGACTCAATCCTGTCCCCAAGGGTCCAGCCGACGCCCCGGCACCTGCACCTGTCCCAGAGGACCCGCCTCCTACCTCAGCTCCAGTGCCGGCCTCCGGCAGCTATAAGGCAGCACTGTCTGCGCAGCCGGCCCAAGACGCTGCAACCCCGGAGGGTCCGCAGCCGGTCCAAGACGCTGCAACCCCGGAGGCCCCGCAGCCGGCCCAAGACGCTGCAACCCCGGAGGCTCCGCAGCCGGCCCGAGACGCTGCAACCCCGGAGGCTCCGCAGCCGGCCCGAGACGCTGCAACCCCGGAGGGTCCGCAGCCGGCCCGAGACGCTGCAACCCAGGAGGGTCCGCAGCCGGCCCGAGACGCTGCAACCCAGGGGGGTCCGCCGCCGGCCCGCGACGTGGGAACCCAGGAGGGTCCGCCGCCGGTCTGCGACGTGGGAACCCAGGAGGGTCCGCCGCCAGTCTGCGACGTGGGAACCCAGGAGGGTCCGCCGCCAGTCTGCGACGTGGGAACCCAGGAGGGTCCGCCGCCAGTCTGCGACGTGGGAACCCAGGAGGGTCCGCCGCCAGTCTGCGACGTGGGAACCCAGGAGGGTCCGCCGCCAGTATGCGACGTGGGAACCCAGGAGGGTCTACCACAGGCCCACGATGAGGGGGTTCAGACGAGCCCTCTTTCAGGCCGCAACTCGGGGGCTCATCGGGACACTGGGCGCCGTGGCCCTCGCCCAGACGACAAGCGGCGCCGTGGCCCTCGCCCAGACGACAAGCGGCGTCGTGGCCCTCGCCCGAACGACAAGCTCCGTCGGGGGCCTCGCCGAGAAGACAAGCACCCAGAGCCCCATGGAGACTTAGAGGCCCCTGGACCTCTTCGGAAGCTCTTACCCTCTCATCTTTGGCTTGACAGCCAATTTCCCAAGTGGCTGACCAAACTGTCTTTGTCGGAGGTTCTGGAAGGGTTATTGATGAGGTTCTGGGTGTTAAAGGGTCTGGGAGCATCTGAAGTCTGTAGCCCGGGACCGTCTGAACCTGAAGCCTGTAGCCAGGCCCCGTCTGAACCGGTAGCCTGTAGCCAGGTCCCGTCTGAACCTGTAGCCTGTAGCCAGGCCCCGTCTGAACCTGTAGCCTGTAGCCAGGGGCCGTCTGAACCTGAAGCCAGTAGCCAGGGGCCGACTGAACCTGAAGCCAGTAGCCAGGGGCCGACTGAACCTGAAGCCAGTAGCCAGGGGCCGACTGAACCTGAACTCTGTAGCCAGGCTCCTCCTGAACTCTGTAGCCAGGCTCCTCCTGAACTCTTTAGCCAGGCCTCTCTTCTAGCTCTTAGTCCGGCGTTGTCTCCAGCCTTTAGTCCGGCGGCAGGTTCTGTTCTTTCTCTCTCCAGACGTCGGTTCCTGAGGGTCCGGTTCTACCGACGGTCCCCGAGGTTGCTGCTCGGCCGCCGGCCTATGAGAGACCTGCTCCGCCGCCGGCCTATGAGAGACCTGCTCCGCCACCGGCCGCCGGACATCTTTGCTAACCGGGGCCGTCCTTCAGGACACCCGCCGGATTACCTGTCTCACAGGGGTCGTCCGCCGGAGAACCTGACACGCCTAGGACGTCCGCCGGAGAACCTGACACGCCGAGGACGTCCGCCGGAGAACCTGACACGCCTAGGACGTCCGCCGGAGAACCTGACACGCCTAGGACGTCCGCCGGAGAACCTGACACGCCTAGGACGTCCGCCGGAGAACCTGACACGCCGAGGACGTCCGCCGGAGAACCTGACACGCCGAGGACGTCCGCCGGAGAACCTGACACGCCGAGGACGTCCGCCGGAGAACCTGACACGCCGAGACCGTCCTTCGGGACGTCCGCCAGAGAACCTGACACGCCGAGACCGTCCTTCGGGACATCCGCCGGACAACCGGACACGCCGAGGCCGTCCTTCGGGACGTCCGCCGAACAACCTGACACACCGAGGCCGTCCTTCGGGACGTCCGCCGGACAACCTGACTCGTCGGGGCCGTCCTCCTGGACGACCGCCTGAGAACCTGACTCGTCGGGGCCGTCCTCCTGGACGACCGCCTGAGAACCTGACTCGTCGGGGCCGTCCTCCTGGACGACCGCCTGAGAACCTGACTCGTCGGGGCCGTCCTCCTGGACGACCGTCTGAGAACCTGACTCGTCGGGGCCGTCCTCCTGGACGACCGCCTGAGAACCTGACTCGTCGGGGCCGTCCTCCTGGACGCCCGCCTGAGAACTTGACTCGTCTTGTTTTGTTTGAGTTTTTATTTGGACATTTATTTGATTCTAGCCCTCCATCCTGTACCTCCCTCCACCCACCCGAGCTAGTCTGTTTTGTTTCTGAGGCCGTCTGGAATCCGGCCTTGAGGAGGGGGTTCTGTCACGATTTGGGTTTTGTCTTGGTTTATGTTATCAGATTTATTAGTTAAGTTTCTGATTTTGGGGTCTTGTTTGGTTTTGATTTAGACATGTTTTTCTGTTTAGGTTACCTGTTTTCCACCTGTCACTTTATCAGCTCTGTTCGGTCTCCCCTCAGCAATCTGTCAGCTTTCTTGCCTTGATTAGATCCACCTGCTCACTTATAATTAGCCTTCACTCCTGTTCACCTGCTCACTCCCCTATATAGTCCTGCCACAAACCTCTGCTATCTGCCAGATCATTTAACGAGCCACGGTGAGTTTAGTTCCAGCATTCTTTATTCTGATTGACCTGTTGACGATAACCCGAGAGCCTTTTTGATTCTGAGCCAGCCTGTTCCCTGATCTGTTTTTCCTGCCCTGTCTGACTGATTTACCGGTTTACCGACTAGTTTCTGTCCTATGGTTATCCGAGCTTGCTTTGCCCTGTCTGTACCTCTGCCTATTTTGGACTGCTTTTTGTGTACCGGATTTTGGACTGCCCTTTTGACTATTGAGCTCGCCTGTTCCTGTTTTCATTATTAAAATCCTGTTTTTTGCCTTAACCTCACTTGTTGGGTTTGAATACTGGGTTTGCCTGATTCACGATCATAACAATAGATCATGCAACCCGTTTAAAATTCATATTTTGCTGCCTTTTCTATTTGTTAATGAGACATTACCACTGGTTCAAAACTAGTCAAAATAGGGCCACCCCAGGTTAAGATCAGTATTGCACACTCAATACTGACGTAAAGCGAGAATTCAGAATTAATATTCCTCTCCAAGTCGGATGTCAGAAGTTTATCTGAATGTTTTTAAAACTCAGAGTTTCAAAAATGAAAACAAAAAGTTAAAAGAATAAATGACGACAAGCAATGCAGATTGGAGAGCAGTAGGAGAACTCAGTAGAGTGAGAGAAATAGGCCCTGATGTCCTCCAGTAGCCTAAGCCTATAGCAGCATAACTATAGAGGTAGCTCAGGTTAACATGAGCCACTCTAACTATAAGCTTTGTCACAAAGGAAAGTTTTAAGATTAGTCTTAAAAATAGACAGGGTGTCTGCCTCACGGACCAAAACTGGGAGTTGGTTCCACAGGAGAGGAGCCTGATAGCTAAAGGATCTGCCTCCCATTCTACTTTTAGAGACTCTAGGAACCACCAGCAGACCTGCAGTCTGAGAGCGAAGAGCTCTGTTAGGAACATACGGAGTAATCAGAGCTCTGATATATGATGGAGCTTGGTTATTAAGGGCTTTATACGTTAGAAGAAGAATTTTAAATTCTATTCTTTATTTAACAGGAAGCCAATGAAGGGAAGCTAAAATTGGAGAAATATGATCCCTCTTGTTGATTTTCATCAGAACTCTTGCTGCAGCATTTTGGATCAGCTGAAGACTTTGAACTGCATTTTGTGGACTTCCTGATAGTAAAGAATTACAATAGTCCAGCCTTGAAGTAACAAATGCATGGACTAGTTTTTCAGCATCACTCCTGGACAGAATGTTTCTAATTTTGGCGATATTCCGGAGGTGAAAAAAGGAAACTCTGGAAACCTGTTTAATATGGGATTTAAATGACATGTCTTGGTCAAAAATAACACCAAGGATTTTTACTTTATTACCAGAGGCCAAGTTAATGCCATCCACATTAAGTGATTGATTAGCATTTTGGATCAGCTGAAGGCTTCAAACTGCATTTCGTGGACTTGGAGAAATGAGATCTCTCTTGTAAATATTTTAGTATTACCGCCACCTTCTGGCCTGGAGGCGCGGTACAGTTTCCCATACGTCATCAGGCTAATTCTTCCACTAGCTTTCAGAGCAGTGAAAACAGAGAGCACAGAAATAGGCCAAGAGTCATTTTACCACGTAAAAAAAAAGATCCCAGGTATTTAAGTCTTGGGACTTTTGGTGGAAAATGTGCTAAAGCAGCTTTATCAGGGATTTTGCAACAGGAGAGAATTGTTGCCATGTTGGTTGTTTATTCTTCAGTTAATAGACTTATAAATGGATAACGCAAACCTCTAAGATCACATTCATTCAAAAAACATTCATACGAAAAGAAGATTGTTCATTTAAATCTCAAAGTTTCTGCTTCTCTGTGAACAGCAGCCCATCTCAGGGCATCGTTTCCAACCCCCCGACTCACCTGTTGACCCACCCACCGACACGTGTGTGTGTGTGTTAGCGCAGCCGGCAGGTCACTCTGAGTAATTAGTCTTTGAGCTTAGCAGAGAGCCAATTCACTGTTTCCACCCCCACCGACACTCCTGAGACCCTTGGCTCGGCTCACACTCAGAGAGCAGCAGCTGAGATTAATGTGTGTTGTGTTTGCCGTCCCGGAGGAAAGCAGCTCACTTAATAAAGAAAAATAATTCGTCTCTCCAGATTCCCCGCCACTGTAAACATGTTTGCTTTGGTGTTTTTTTTTTTTTTTAACACACTCTCTTGTTAATATTTTGGATCAACGTGTGTTTCATTGCTACATTTTTACCCAGAGTCCTTTATCACACGTTGGATCAAAGCACCCGAGCGTTCGTATCATCGTAGCTTTACGGACATTTTCTCTACCTTCACTTCCTTTTCACATCTGTTCAGGTTTTAAGTTTCTCCACAGAACAAAAAGTGAGGTTTTAAAAAAAACTCCACTGAAGGAAGGATATGAGAGGCTGAATATGCAGAAAATTATTAACTAAAATAAAAACAGATTTCATTTCTTAAATAAAACAGGCTTGTCTCTGTTTCCTCTTATAGCCAAAGATACTCGATTAAAAGCTGTAAACAACGTGAAAGTCATGCCTTTGATTTTAATTTACAGTTTTAGTCGAAAACTATTCACACCCCTGGCAGATTTAGGTTTAAAGTCATCTTTTAATTTGACCGACACGTTTCCCCTGACTGGATTTTATATCAGCGGTTCGGAGCAGCCCAACCAGAGTGCTGACATGAATCTGATGGAGATGAGGGTGATGGAAAGGAGACCTTTCCTGCCTCAATGTCTTGGAGCTGAGCCCCAAACATAATAATAAGTGTCTCTGAGGTGGGAAGCTGTGTAAAAAGATCTGCTTTCAGCTTGGTACGTCCTGCATATGGCAGGTAGCAGCTCTGCAGGGTTCAGGTGGCACAAAGCCAAACATCAGAGGCTTTTCTGGGTGTTTTCTGTTGACAAACAGACGTCCCGGCGTTGAACAGGAGTTGCATCATCATTTAGGCTCGTTCTGTTTCCTCTGTTTCCTCTCTGGAATCTGCAGATTAAAGCTACCTGGTCATTGGTCTTCATTTGGACCAACAGCCTGCTTAATGGACCTGCGTCCAGTCCTTCCATGCAGGCGTGTGTGTCGGGTGGCTGCGCTGTAATTAGCCGGGTCAGGCCAATTGACCTTGTGTTGTGAGCGCGTGTTAGCCTCAGATTGCTAACGTTAGCGGTGATGGATGTGTGTGAGAGCTCGTTGCACGAAGCCGCAGAAAAAGCAGGAAAACCCTCCGACCCACAGTGACCCCACAGGACTTTACTGGCTTTTATTTATAAGGAGGGGGGGGGGGGGGGGTCAGCCAAATAAAACTGAAACCAGTTGATTTTGTGGCCGCCGAACGCCGAGTTTGTTCATCGGGTTTTTGAGAGAAAAGCTAAATTTAGAGCAGTAACAGAGGAGGGAGATTTCACAGGTTTCTCTGCTTACCTAATCATACCGGAAAGGTTCGATATTTACGCCGTTATTCTGATTCAATCCGGGAATTCTTGGAAGTTGGGTTTGAAGTTGAAGTCTTGATGGATTTTGATGGCATTGCATTTTCTGAATCTTAACAAAAGAAGACTGAGGTCACCTGGTTCAGAAACTCCCAGCCTGACCCCTCACCCCCACGGTTTATTGGATGGATGGATACAGTTTTGTTTATGCAGTCCATCCCAAGCCTTATAAATAAGGTAAAGTGCTTTATTTTGTCATTATATATACAAGGTACATGCAACAAGGTTTCGTAGCTGGTTAGCCTGAGCTGACGCTATTGGCCGACCTGACCAGCAGGGGAAGCCGGAGCGCCCGGAGGAAACCTACGCAGACGCAGGGAGAACATGCAAACTCCGCACAGAAAGGCTCCCGCTGAGCCCGGGACTCGAACCCGGGACCTTCTTGCTGTGCATGTTTGAATGTTTCAAGCGCTGAAAAATCAGTACAGCAGAAGCAGCAGCGAACACGATCCAGTCAGCTTTTCATTTCAGCGATTCACTCGTGAGAAACCTTTTTAAAACGACTCCGCTTTCATTTTATCGAGGACTGGAGCAGAAACCCAGACTGTCTGAATTCACAGAATGTCCTCTTCAGCGCCACCTACTGGTGTGTTTGTTTTGGCCCTGAATGTGTCGCCCTCGTACCTTCAGTTGGTTGTAGTCGGTTTGGTAAATCCTGCGGTGGCAGCAAACTACAAATAATCAGAGTAAAACAGAACATTTATCAGTTTTTTATAAACAATTCTTTTATTTTTGACCTGATGTGGAGCTCCTCCTTTTACTCGCAGAGAAAACAACCATTCAGCAGGTAAACTCCGTTCACGTAATTATAACGTATTTATAATTTAAGGAACGTCTGCAAATTCATTTAAACACACGGTAGGTGGCTTCAGAACGAGGAGCAGCGGAGGGATGTTGTTCCCGGTCTAGATTTTCTTGTTCCGGGGAGGAAATGTTTTTTATTTAACCCTGTAATCTCTGCCCTGCACACGAACTCAAATCGCTCATGATTATGTGAAAAAAGACCGACGTCAACCGAATGGTGGAGAAGGAAACATTTTAAACATTTAGCACTCAATCCAATTAGGAAGCACAGGTTTGTACTTTCCCCAATTATAAGATTATAAATTACATATAAGCCCAATTTCTTCATCTTCTCATCCCAAATCTCTTTTTTTTTCTTCATCAACTTTATTTACAGAGCACTTTAACAGCAGCCAGAGCTGAAACACAGTGCTGAACATCATAAATAAATCAGATAAGAGAAAAACATCAAATAAAATGTTAAGACTAAACACACAATGTAAAAACATAAATCAATAAAAACATAAAAAAAAAACAGGCCGCAAAACAGATGAAGTGGAGAAGCTCACTTAAGTAAGGCTTATAGCCCACTTATAGCTTCAGATTTAACGTTTTAAGATTATTTTTGTTTTTTCTGACATAGTAATCAGTTCATTACCAGGAACTCCCACAGAACCCCAGATATATAAACCCAAGTAATAAAACGGGAAGAAACGTATCAAATCTTCAGAGCCTGATTAATCAACCAAGATTCTGTTCATTTCTTTAAATTCTGCACTGAATAGAATAAAACTGAAGGATGCTACTGTTGATTTAGGATCATTTAGCATTTTACTCAAAAATAAATGATTAAATATGAGAATCTGCTCTTCAAAACCTTTAAACTACTCCCAGCGTCCAGATATGGAGCCATTTTAACCCAGAAATCAGAAAAAATATCTGTCAATACTTCTCAGATGAACATTTCAACAAAAAAGACACAAAGATTCAATTATAAACTTCAACAGCAGGAGCCACGATTTGAATTCAGTTCAGTTTATTATTGCAAAGCCGTGTCACAGCATTTCATGTCAAGACTCTTTACAGTCAGTCAGAGGCGGGCAGAGTACCCAAAAGTTTTCCTCAAGAGTAGAAAAGTACTCAAGACTCAAGTACTGGGTAGTTAATGGCTCATAACATCTGATTTAATGGTTAAAAATATATTATCTGACAGAAAGTGATGAATATATTATTTAAAAAAGCAAATAAATAACAGGATTTCACAATAACAAATGTGGGCAGAAGAAACACTTTTCCACGTACACATTTTTTCAACATTGACTTAATAAAACCAACATTTAAAGAAGATAATGCATATAATGTCGGCAAAGGATGAAGAACGTCCAGCTACAATATCCACGGTTCACTGTGTTTCCACCTGATCTCCAAATAGCTCGAGCTACACACGGCGGACAGAGGAACCAGAGGTTTTACTCAAGTAAGAGTGGTGATACTCTTCCAAGACAATTACTCCAGTAAATTAAAAAGTACGGAGAAGGACATCTACTCCTAAAAGTATTTATTTTCTAAAAGTTACCACACACCTCTGCAGTCGGTTCTATCGGATCCTCCAGACGGGTTGGTCAAAGGTTTCCCGTCTAAGGAAACGCAGCAGATTGCATCAAGTTGTTGACCTGCAGCATTCACTCCAGCAGAACCAGAACCAGAACCAGGCCCAGTGAGAACGGCCATCTGCCAGAACCCGCAGAGGACGGTTTAGTTTCTGAGCCAGTTTTCAGGTCTAGAGGATGAAAGCGAGCATAGTTCCAGTAAAAGCTAAAAGCTGCGTCTAAAATCAAGATAAAGATGCTAAATCAGAGAGAAGGGGCTAAAAAGCAAATGAAACTATCCGTCCATGCAGCAGGATCATTTCCCCGGACAAGATGTCTGGATTTAAGATTATAATGTAAAGTTAACTCTTAAAAGAAGATAAATTACCCATCACTACTAAAGCTCAGCTTTATTTTTATCTTGGTAAGAACCAAATTATTAGCTTTGTCTAGGAGAGAAACAGTTAAACATGAAGGACAGGACCAGCTGTTTAGGAGAACATGACGTTCAGCAGCAGCAGCAGTTCAGCCGGTCCCTGTATTCAGCAACATCCATCGCTCCCTCGACTCGGACCAGTGTCCCAGTCCCTGCTGCTGAAAACTTCCCCCAGCATGATGCTGCCACCACCGTGCTTCACTGTGGGGACGGGATGTGTTGGGTTTGCTCCAGACAGCGCTTTCCACGGTGGCTCAAAGGTCCAGTTTTAGGCTCATCTGACCAGAACACCTTCCTCCGGACATTTGGGGAGTTGCCCGCGTGCCTTTTGGCAAACTCCAACCTTGCCTTCTTATTTTTAACACTCAGTAATGTATTTTTTTCCCGGTCATAAAGCCCAGCTCTATGGAGCGTACGGCTGGTTGTGGTCCAGTCTCTGCTGTGGAGCTCTGCAGCTCCTCCAGAGTGACCTTTGGTCTCTGCTGCCCTCTGATTGGTGCCCTCCCGGCCCGGTCTGGGGGTTCTGGTGGGCGGCCCTCTCCTGGCCGGTTTGTTCTGGTACCAGCTGCTTTCCATGTGAAGATCATGGATCCGATGGACCATCACAGATCGGGATGTTTTTTCTCACTCTGCCCTGACTTGTTCTTTGTCCCTGACTTGTCTGCAGCTCCTTGGTCGTCATGGTGATGCGTCCTGCTCGGTGCTGCTGCACCTGTGGAGCCTTTAAGAACAGGTGAGAGGTCAGGTGACACTTAGATGAGACACAGGTGGACTTAAATTCACCAATTATGCGACTTCTGAAGGTGATTGGCTGAACCAGAACCTTTTATGGGCTTCATAGTAAAGGGGATGGATCCATACCAATTTTCATTATTTTGTTCAGATCCATCACATAAAATCAGATTAAGCACTTTTAAATCAGAGGTTGGGAAGTAACAAGACAGGTGTATTGGGGACCTTTGCGTGGCACTGTATTAGAAGATGACGGAACATCTTCTGCAATACTAAATATAATCCATATCCGTTAATTTAGCCAGAGGTACTGTTACGTTTCAGCTAGCTTTGGTGCAGCCGTTAATTATTCGACCTGACACGGATTCAGATTTATAAACACTCTCTAAGTCGGAACATCGAGCGTCCATTTGGGAGTGGAGCAGCATCGAAGTTGCCTCCGGCTAACAAGCAGGATGGATTTGCTCCCCGGATCCGGTCCTGACCCGTGATCGGCCTCCTCGCTCCGCGCAGATCCGCTCAGAAGCTTATCGACGCCTCCCGGCTTCCGTGATTCATGCGCAGGGAAAAAAACATCCCGTCTGCTGCTCGGCCTTTTAACAAATGATGAAACTGTAAAAACAGGAAGTCATATTTCCTCACAAAGCCCCTTTTTTGAAAAATTAAGGTGTAAAGGTGGAGACGGATGAGGCGTTGAAGTGACGGCCGGGGCCTATGACTGCTATTGAACGGAGCGCGTCCTTAACAAATGTCCCTATCAGTCGTGGTTGCTGTAGTGAAGCTCGATCAGCCCTCCTTTCCCCAGCTCTGCAGAAGATGGATGTGTGCGTGTGTGGCCTATGACAGAGTAATGTGTCCTGGCATGCTAGTTGGGTTTATTAGCAGAAACTAGTTATTTCTGGGCCCCCCTGTGAGTGTGTGTGTGTGTGCTTCAGCCGTGATAGATGCACTGTAGCTCCTGTTGATTTTGTTCATTTGTCAAACGGCTGCAGAAAGGGTTAATCAGCCCTCCCTCTCTTTACTCTTTTTCTATTTTTCAGCTTTCAGCCTCGTTCCCTCTATCTCGACCTCTTTTCTCACTCAATTTCTTTCTTTGCTCTCATCTGGAGCTTCAACCCGGCCCTCTCTTCATCTCTCTCTCTGTTCTCACACTCAGGCATACGAACATTATCCGATTCGGTCCTTCCTGTTCAGTTTTCCATTTAACGCATGCAACTTAGAACGTAAAAGCCTGTTATACAGTATATACAATATTGGGGCCAGAACCTGCCGAAAAGGTTCTATTTAATTAATAAATTAATTCATTCATTCATTATATATAGCCACAGTGGACAGTCGTCTGCATTGTTGATGGCTTTGCAGCAATCCCTCACACTGAGCATGCATGAAGGGACAGTGGAGAGGAAAACTCCCCTTTAACAGGGAGGAGAACCTCCAGCAGAACCAGAACCAGGCTCAGTGTGAACGCTCATCTGGCACAACTGACTGGGTTTTGCTGGAATTGACTGTCTAAAGCAGCGGCCTCCAACCTGGGCTGCCGGGACCCCTGGGGGTCCGCGAACCACGGGTCGGGGGTCCGTGAAACGCATGTTGTTGGCCTGAGGAGGCGCTGCTGAGGGTGCGTCATGGTTGAGCAAAGTAACACGATGGACGAATATTTAACTCCGTCCACTTCATCAAGTAAAAGCCTAATCAGCTGAAATGAGGAAGCATGACATCAGTTACATCAAGTTTGGGTTTATCAGGAATGAGGATGGGAAACCAGAATGTGTGTCTAGAGATGACGTGTTGTGGATTGGCGCTACATAAATAAACTAACTGAACTGTGAGTGTGGGAGCTGGCCCTGTTCACACAAAAGCAGGTTTTTTGGAAAATGGCTCAACACTGTCTGCATGCAAACAGTTTTTTTTAGGAGGAAAACTGGATTTTTCGACATGGTGGCTTGCTTTATGCAATTCCCTTGTTTTCTTTTTTCTCTGTCTCATTTTATAGTAAAAAGTTTAGCACTTTGGGATTTGTATAAATAAAAAGTGCATTACAAATCCAATGTGCTATTATTATTATTATTATTATTATTATTAGCCCAGAAAGTGACTGACTGGGAGGAAAACCCTGAGCTGCAGCTGCCGGGCAGATTATTGAAGCTCCGCTCTGCTCCAGAGGAGCTTTCTCCACCTACTGACGCTGTATTTGTGTTTTTATTGGCTGAAATGATGCAGATATGTCTACAAACTAGAAAAAAAATGTTTATTGTCCGCCTGACTCTGCAAATGACAAAAATACCTGCTTTTCTTAACACACTGCTAAAGTTTATGCTTCTGTTTTCATTAATTCTCATCACTTTTGACAAATCTTCACTATGTAGAAAGGTTTAGGAGGGAATAGGAGAAAACCTCTGTGTGATTTCTTCTCATTTATTTCTTACTTCCGCATCTGAACTGTAATGTTCAGAGTTTTATCATGACAGCGTTTCATTGCGTAGAATAAATCTGTGAAATGTTAAATTTCAGGCCTCTTAACTTTAAAGGGACAAGAGAAAAAAAAGATGTCAACATGTTAAGTGATAAATCTCCATCTGGATGAAAGCAGTGATGAAGAGGAAGAAATGATGTACAGAAAAAAAGGTGGATTGAAGGATAAATCAGAAAAGAAGGGAAGAAGAAGAAAGAAGGCGGAGTGGAAGAAAGCGACGAAGGAGAAACAAGCAGAAAAAAAGATACGAAGTAATGGAGCGAAGCAAAGAGACGGAAACACACACACTCGTCCCTCTGCTATCCATCCATCTCAGCTTGTGGAAATAAGGGCCTCCTCGCTGTCAGCTTGTTATTCTTTCCTCCCTCCTTCTCTCCCCTCTTCTCCCCCCGCCTCACTTGCCCTCCGTCCTGTCGTCCGCCGGCGTTCTGTCATGTGTGAAGGTATCGATTTGCCAGCGTTTTAACCATCAAACTGCAGCTCCGCTTTTTAAACAATAACTGACGGACGGACGGAGGGAGGGAGGAGATGGAGGAGATGGAGAAGGAAACAAGAAAAAAAGGGGGGTTAAAAGATAAAAACCGAGGAAATTAGGATTCATTTAGAGATGCAGTAAAAGAAAACGAGCGGAAAGTAAAGAAGGCAGGATAAAAAGATGGGGTGAAGGAGAAAAGAGATGTGGGAGCATAAAGAGGAAAAGAGAGGAAGATTTCTGAAAGTGAAGACGATTGTCTTTAAGCCTTAATCTAAAGTTTGGTCACTTTGGGTTCATCTTACATGGACCAAGTCATATTTATCTATGTAGCACCTTAACAAAACAGCAAAGTGCCGAACAACAAGTAAAAAAAACGAGAAAAATCCTAAAAAAGTAACACAGCACACTAAAAATCAGCCGATCACCTCAAATTTTCCTCTGTGATGAAGGAACCAGCAGCAGCATCGGGTCAGTGGAGACGGGGTGCAGCCGGTCGGACAGGTAAAGAGACTTAAAAACAAATAAATAACTTTTAACCTGATCCTGAAATAAACGGGCAGCCAGTGCAACAGAGGCTAACTCTGCAGAGATGTGCTTAAGTTTATTTGTGGCTGATAAACATGCCACATTCTGGAGAAGCTGAAGGCGTGTCGGAGGGGCCTGGCTAATTCCTGTTAAAAGAGGGAAACAATAATCCAGTTTGGAGGCTATAAAAGCAGAGATTAGTGATTCCAAGGCATCGATTACGACCTAACGCCCCCGGTATGGAGTCACAGCTAACAGAACGCCAGGCCAGATGTAGAGAAAAACAGAGAGAATAGAAGGCTAAAAGTAAAACTAACAGAAAACAAAGTAAAATTGGAGAACAGTAGGAGAACTCAGCAGAGTGAGAGAAATAGACCCTGATGTCCTCCAGCAGCCAAAGCCTATAGCAGCATAACTATAGAGGTAGCTCAGGGTAAGCTAAGCTTTGCCTTTGGTCAAACACTGAGAAAAACTGTGAAAAACAATTAGAAAATAATTAAATCAGGTTCTTATTTATTTTAAGATACAGATGAGAAATGGAGCCGCTCTCTTACACAGAGGTTATGGTCCTGGGTTCGATTCCTGACCTTGAGTCTCTCTGATTACTGTCAATCAAAGCCACCGCTGCCATGAAAAGTTCACTAAAAAAATATAGAAAGATTTTTTAAAAAATAAGAAAAAGAGAGAAACTGAGTGAAATCGGTTGTTTTTCTGGATCTCTGCTGTTTAGCATCATTTATCAGCTGCTCCCTCTGTTTCTGCTCAGAATACCTGGTTTCTCTCTGAAATCTGGCAAAAAGAAAGAGTTTTGTTTAAACTCATCGCCCGGTGGGTCCACCATTTCCCACTTCACCAATGTGAGCAGATTTTTACTCTTTGGAAATTACAAAATGATTAATGTTGGGTGGATTTCGCTCTTTAGTCCCAGAACAAAGTCCGGGTTTCCACACTGTGAGTTCATGAGTACCTCAGATCTGAAAACAGGAGAAGTCCACAGAAACAGTGTTGTGTCCGCAGGGGTTGAGCTCATTCAGTGGAGCATCTCCTCCCACTGAAGTGTGAAAACAATAAGAGAGATGGAGGAGGAGGAAAAATCCATCCATCCCACTGAGAAAGGAGGGAGAGCGCTCCATCATCCTTAAAAAATCCTTTTCTCTCTCTGTTGGTGGGTTCAAATTTACAGCTGAGACGTCATGAAGAGCTCATTAAAAACAGCAACAAAAATCCCACAGGAAGCGGCAACATTACGGTCTTCTCAGCTTCATTCAAACGGGGCTCAAATTATGGAGGTTTCAGCCCTTATTCCCCCATCAACCCTTTAAACTGCAACACTTGTTTTATTAACATTAATAAAAACTCACACCTGTCTGCTATACAAAGTAAATAAGTAGAAAATGTATTATTAGAGGCGGGAATCACTGCAGACAGTCAGAGCCATGAATGCAAATTAAAGATCATATGACCGACATCAGTACGTTGCATTTGTGCCACTAAGAGAGCAAAATAATCACCTTTAATCATGTTTTCAGAATATATTGAGTTTCGAGGCTCTCTTTGCAGACTTCAGCTGCAGTTTCTGAAGGTTTGCAAACATCAGCTTTAGGAGTTCATCATTTTAGGCAAGGCAAGGCAAATTTATTTATATAGCACATTTCAGTTCAAAGTGCATTACATGATTAAATATAGGAAAATAAAACAGAATAAAACATGTTAGAATAGAAACTAAAAGCAAATATATGAAAAAAAAGTTGGACTACAAAGTTGAACTAATTATCTTAAAGGTGTTTTGCAGCGGTAAATCATTTCAAATCTACCTGAGACATATCTCTGCTGCTCCTGAGGGCCTGAAGACCAAAAAGGCACCAAGGCTGTCCACCTCTGCAGCTGCGGTACGCCGACTCTGTGGACTCCTTCTGTTGAATTAGTCATTTTACCTTTATTTGCTAACGTGCCGTTTCATCTTAATAGCTACTCTATTGGTTTTCTGCACAGCGCTGAGATAAACTCTTAATAAAAATCTCCAGTGGTGCGGTTCTCAGCCGACCCGCCAGAACAAAATGTCTGCCGGTCGGTTCTGACTGGTCTGCAGGTTTGATCCTGTTTCCGTCTCCCAGCTGACATTTTGACTTCGTTTTAAACTCCATATTTCATGTCAAACACCTGAATACGTTGATCTAATGTTTAAAAATGACTCGGCTATGATCAGAGGTGGGTAGTAACTAGTTACATTTACTCAGTTACATCAACTTTAGTAACTTCTTGAACAAACTGTACTTTTAGGAGTAGTTTTACCGCACTGTACTTCCTACTTTTACTTGAGTAAATATCATGAAGAAGTATTGCTGCTCTTACTTGACTAAACTTTTTTGGTACTAACTTCACTGAATAAACAACAAACATGTTTAAATAGAAAATCCACCAGAGACACATCTACAGTTTATATTAAGGTGAGACCTCTTGTTTCTACACGATCTTTGTTATTTTAATTTTATTTTCCATCTGCTGACCTCATCCAGCTATTTACAGGTTAAATAACCACAGTAAACAGATGTTGTTACGAGACGTTCTCAGCACTGTACTAACTTACTGGATATACATTAAATGCTGGGTTTCATAACTTTTATGTTGAAAAACCTTGTTCAGCGTTTTTTTCCACCTGAATTTCTTACTTAGTAATTGTTATTGTTTGTAATTTTTTATGTTAGTCGTTAAAATATCAGAATTTGTGCATATTTTAATAATTTTTTTTGACCGATTAGATCATTTTTAAAGATTAAATCAGTTGATATAAATGTTTACCAAATACCTTTTTACTCTTACTTGAGTAATTTCTGGGTTGGGTACTGTGGCTACTGTGTGCATAGCTATAGATTCTGTATATATATCTATTTTGTCTGCACCATCAACACCAAGTCAAATTCCTTGCAAACCTACTTGGCAATAAACTTGATTCTGATTCTGGGGTATTTCTACTCTTGAGTAAAATGTCTGGCTGCTCTGCCCTCTGGCTACGATCAGTCTGGAATAAAACAAACGTTCTGGGACCCGTCGGGTCGTGACTGGCAGGAACATCGCAGCCCGACGGTCTTTGTGAGTTTAGAGTCAAACTAAAACCAGTCACGGTTGGAGATCATTTTAAAAACCACATGCAGAATCATCAGCAGGACACAGCTGGTAAAGGTCAAAGGTGGTCTACTGTCAAGATAAAGTGGGATCTGAGGAACTGGGAAGTTACCAGAAAGCTTACGGCTTTCTTTGGCTTGGAGACAGCGATGAGGGGACTGCAGCGGTCCCGGGGTTCGTCTTGGAGGTAGAGAAGATGAGATGTTTTCTGTGGAGGATAACCGGAGAAACCCTGAGGCTTTGGACGCTGGAGAACGCTCAAGGAACCAAGGAGCGGCTGAGTATCGTGGAGGATTGAGAAGATCCAGGATGGAGGCCCGACTGAACCTGGGAGCACAAAGAGCTCAAAGAGTAGAAGGTGGGAGAAATGATCCTTCTTTCAACAAACCAACTGAGAAACTGGTTTAGAAACCAGACGGAGATCTTGACTCTGGGTTGACCATCAGGTGAAGAGCTCCTGTTGTCCCTTATTTTACTCTCCTGGTTAAATAAATATCTGCAGCAGACGGGCGTGATCCGCCACGCCCACCAGACTCACAAACTCCCAGGATCACTGCAAGAACAGAGTCTCCTTCAGTGCTCACAGATTTATGGGTTTTATCCGCTTTATTAATCTCCTGCACAGGTTTCTGGTGACGTTGGAGCAGCAGGTGTTCAGAGAGCAGCTGCAAACATCTGCTGGCAAAGCTGATCCAGCAATTACATCAGAAACATAAATGAGACTTAAGCCCAAGAGAGCTTTAAATAATTTTAGACAGTTATCCTTGTATTACCTTGTCCAGGTCAGAGGTCATCGTCTGCTTCCCTGCTGTCGGAACATGGAGCGTTTGGGGGATTTAACAGGATTCTTGTCGTATAATTTATTCAGAAAATCATTTTTGCTGAGACTGAGAACCGACCCAAACAATCCCGACTCACCCGTTAGCAGATCTGTGAGCTTTTACCAAATCCACCGATTTACTCAGTTATTATTCCTACAGCTTTTCTTTCTGGGGTTGGCTGCATTTTCATATCTTTACTTTGTTTAAATCTACTTTGTTACATTAAATGTGGAAATAAAAAGCTGATCAGAGTACATGTTGCTGAATAGCTGCCGGTTTAACTCCCAAACTGCAGGAACTCCACAGCCAGACTTCAGAGTGAAAACGCTTCACACATTGATTTCCTCTCAGCTGCTGCTTTCTTCCTCTCCTGCGTTACTCGCTATATATTTTTCTTGCTTTGCATAATGCTATCGATCAGCCGCAGCATCACACAGCAGGGCCAATCAGCTGTTTACTGACAGGAAAATCAGCCCTCAGGAACAGGAGATGCGTCGTCCTGTTTTAGTCTTCGCTCTGTTCGTGTCGGGGGTAAAAAAAAAAAAGTCAGTTTTCTACAAAAACAGAAAAAATCATTTTTCTGTGCTCCAGCAGATACAGGTAAAAAAAAGAAGAAAACTTTGATGTAAAGCCTGGAAAACATCTGAATGATGTTCAGTCAAATGGCTCTTTGTTTAAATTTAGAGCAACGCCAGCCTGAACTTGAGCCGGTCCAGTTCAGGCCGGGTTCTCTATTATTGCTCCTCTGTTAAAGCATCAAACCTGCAACAGAAACAGAGAGTTGGGCCTCTTCTTTCTCTTAGAGCCTGTTTAACAGAATAAAAAACATCTCTCTGGTTCCTGCAGCACGGAAAACTGCAGCTTAGTTCAAGCATTTGGGGATTTTATTAATTATTTTTTCATGTCTACAACTGAGAGTTTTGCAGGTGTTGCTAAAGGGATTCACCTAATAAACAGAGCAACTTTTAAGCTGTTCATGAACCAACATGTTGTTGGCAGAAACTGGACTGAAACCAGCTGTAACATGTTTATCGACAATTAATACCAGAAAGTCTACAGAGGAGATTTGATCCTGTCACAGGATTGAGGGGGTTAACGTCATTTTTTTCAGTATCGAAAGGCTACAAAATAGATATAATATTGGTAAATATCAGTTATTGGCCATAACGGCAGTATTTGATGTCCATATCGGCCTAGATTTTCCTCCTGGTACATCTCTACTTTGTCTGACAGGACCGACTGGATCTGATGTAGAAAATATTCACGGTCTACGATCGGTTGGTGGTTTAAGTGGAGAAAGATTCATGACTTTAAGATCAAATTGATACAAATGCTGTTTAAAATTGTGGATAAAATGATGGAAGTAATTTTATCACACGGAGGCTGTTAGTATAACAGTAATGAATCTACGCTTTTGATCCGGGTGACCAGAACCTTTTGGGTCAAAATATGTATTTCTTCTCTACATATTTCCTCAGTTCATCAGTAGTTTTTATTCCTTCACATATCGGTTTATGTCAGTCTGGGTTGCAGGTGAACGTTTGAGATTTTGGGATTTCAAGATTTTAGTTTTTTCATGTGCATCCAATAAAAAAAAGGCAGAAATCGTTATTTTTTCCAACTGTGAGCTGGGTCTGACACACAAAGGGCTTTATAGAGTTTTCCAGATTAAAAGCTTTCAAACGGACACATTTCTCATAAATTATAAAGATTTACTCCTAATTTTGTCTTCTCAGACCATTCATTGGTGAATAATTTAGAAAGAAACTTCCATTTTTTACAGAATCTCTCAGTTCTACCTTACAGGATGTGTGTGGAGAAGGTTTCTTCTAATAAACATCTTAATGTGGACCTTTTCTCTACCAGTTTTCTCCTCTTTTTCCCCCCGTCCTCCTCCTGGTATCTCAGCCCTCCTCGCATCCTTCATGTCTCCGTGCCTCGCTCCTCCCTCTGCTCCGGACTTCACTGCTAATTAGTTTCAGAGGGAGAGGAGGGAGGAGAAAAAGGACGGATGAGGAGGAGAGGGAGAAGGAAAAAGATGTGCTCTCCTACCAGAGATCAGCCTAATTGTATAACTGCTGCTCCTCTTGTGTTTTATTTCTGCTGCTACTGAAGGCGACGGAGCCATGAAGCCTGAATGCAGTTAGGGCTTGGAGGTTTATTTAGCCATCTTTCTGTCATTATTTACCTTTAAAAACTACTTTTACATCCTAAACTGTTGCTCAACAACCAAAGCAATTTCCACAACTTGTGTTCTTTGAATGAAATATATAATTAAAGCTAATTAAGACCACAGCGGGTCGCCTCGTTGAGGTGGCCGGAAGCTTCTCGGTTTATTCGCTCTCATGTTGTGCGGTAAGTGGTAAGAATTGAGGGTCCTGCTTAAAGACCACAACTGGAAGATGGTATAAAGCAGCTACATAAATGCCCCCATACGTGGACCGGGAGTCTGACGCCCTGCTCACTGGCTACTGGCAGGAAAGAAATGTGTGGAACGCCTTAACCAAGCAGGCGGCACAGCGTACAGAAACATCTGGAGAACCTGAGGTCAGCGTGGGAAGCACCCGCCGAGGTGGTGGAAATATAACCGAGCTAAGATCCTGACAACAACCGACAGTAAAGGCCGATGCGCCGTCTCAAACGATGGAAACATCAGGACAAAGGAACTGAGGTTTTAGGAGACATGGAGGAAACAACAGTGGTGCCGTTTGCCATTGGAGCTCTCCGGGCCGTGACCCTGACAGCAGAGAAGTGGCTCCAACAGACGCCATGACTGGCATTCAAGGGACTGAAGAAGCCATTATGCATATTTACGTGCTAATGTTTGTTAATATGCACAGAAAAGATGCTGCAAAGGACCCTAAAGCTCCCAGGCCTCTGGCAGACGACCTGAGCTGGAGACGAACCGCATCCACAGCACCCAGAGGAGTGGAGGTGGGTAAGATAAGAGTTATGTGCATAGAGCACCACTTCACAACACGAGGACCCAATTTATGACCAGAAATAGATCATCTGATCGATCCCACACAATCAGATCTGACAGAGATTCAGTTTCACGCGCTCCAACTCAACCCAAGTTATGAACTCTGTTTACAATGCCAGCTGGAGAAAAGCTGTCTGTTCAGAAGCACGGCAGTGGCTGCAGCATCATACGGGGTTATTGTTGAGCAACAGGGACGGCAGAGCTTTAAAAATCTGAGGCAACGTGGGAAAAAAACGGGGAAACATGCAGACTGTGGATCTCTGAGATGGGACCAGAGGTTGGACATCCAGGCTGGCTTTTTCTGTTTCAGACACATCACCGTGTTGGAATAAGAAAAGCTTAGAAACGTTGTGGCTAAATTATACATATATATATATATATATATATATATATATATATATATATATATATATATATATATATATATATATATATATATATATATATATATATTAGGGCTGTGCATAAAAATCGATACAAAGATAAATATTGATGTTTTTAAAAACGATTTAATATCGATATTCTGGCTTTCAATATCGATATACCTCCCAACCACTAGGGGGCGGTATTACTGCGCACCATTACTGTTCACAGCGAGGAAGAGCAGTGAGACTAAGGCCGTTTCTCAATTCACGAGAACGCGAATCGCGTTCTCGTGAATTGAGAAACGGCCTAATTTGTGGAACGGCTGACAGGATTTTAGAAGCTCCTTCGTCCCTAAAATCAGACGTTTGGGACATTTTTGGTTTCTGTGATACGTTAAATGCTTTGAACCAAATGCACTTTGTTTTCCTATTAATATATCAGTGTTCAATAAATTGAACATAAATATAATATTTTGCTGGTATTGCTTATTGAATGACTTTGAGCATTAATTGGAAAGTAATAAATATTGATATTGGAGTCAAATCAAATCAAGCTGAGCTATAGTGAGAATCGTATCGAATCGGCTCATCCTAGATGATAGCCAATGATAGCCCTAATATATTTAAACTTTTAAATAAATATTTAATCGTTTAAATTACAGCTGCCTGTTCTCTGTCCATGGACAGTTTACCTTCTTGTCCCCAAATCCTAATAAAAGCCAAAAATTGTTCCCTCCAGCTCAAGCTGTCAGCTGCTCTATAGTTTGCCTTATTATCTCTAATGGCGTGTGACCCCGGTTCTGTTTAAAGGGTTTATTTTTCCCAGTGTTGCTTTAAAAGTCGAAGTCACTGACTACAAAGTAAAAATTTGAGAAAAGTGGTGGTTTCAGTAAAACGGCTCCTGACAGAGGAACCTCTCCTGCGTTCTCCTCTCAGTTAGGACTCTAATTGGACGATGAGGGTCCCGCTGAGGGTGCTTGGTGTGTGCGTTTGAAGCATATCTGTGTGAACGTTTCGATTTTCCTGCACTGTCCCATTTTTTTTTGTTTTGCTTGTTGTAGGGAGGAGGAGGAGGAAGAGGAGGAGGAGGAGGTGTCACCGAGGCTCCAGTTGTTGTCTGACAGGACAGCAGCTGCTCTCTCTTTCTTCTTCTTCTTTTTTCTTTCGGTGACTTTCTACCTCCTCGCCGCTCCGCATGAACGAAACTCAAGGGAAATCATCACCCTGTTTACTCCGGACCCCCCCCCCCCCTTCCTACGCCACCCACCTCCTCTGTTCTGGTCCTCCCCGCCCCGCACCCCCCATGTCTCCGTTTTCTGCCCCATGATGGGTGCTGTTGTACGGACGGACAGACAGTAGCCCCGCCCCGAAACCCTCCGCCACTTCTCCTTCTTGTAAATGTGTGACCTCCGGCAGCCTGTGGAGGGGGGCAATTGGTGGTGATGTGGGTACGGGGGGAGGAGGGGGGAGTAAAGGCCAGACAATTGGTGGTGAGGGATGCACAAGAGAGGGATGAAGGGGGGAGAAAGAGGCCTTGAGAGGGCGATCAATGCGCTGTTCACCTGCCGTCCACCTCCCCAATTTAAAAAGAAAGGAGCTCTAACGATTTCCCCCGGCCGGCTCCCTTCCACTGATGGAGCCCGGGAGGGGAGGAGGCACAAAGAAAGCAGAAAAATTAGGCTCCACAGCAGCTATGCATATAGATGGGGATGAGCCTGTCAGAAAATTAGCTTTTAATGGTGAAATGCGAGTATTTAAGACAGAGATAAAGCAGGAAAATGGCTTTTAATATGCTTGGCTCAGAGGAGAGCGGTAGACAAAAAGCGTAGTCTTAACACAGGACTGCAATGGGAAGGCAAAAAAAACCAAACAACTCAACAATTAGGGATTAATGATGCAGACGCATACAGAGAGAAAACTTTCTGTTTAACGCTACAGAGCGAGAATGAGGAGGAGACGAACGTTGACGGTGGAGCCGAATGTAAACGAGACAAAGGACGCTGGAGCAGGAATGCAAGGTGAAATGAGTTTACCTGGAAGGTAATCGCTCAGACTACAGCAGGTCTGCAATTAATGCACTTTAAAAAATGAAAGCAGACACTAAATGATTGTTAGAACGGCCTCTGCAGTGCGTGATGGCGGCGCTGGTACTGGATCATCCAGCAGTCAGAGCAGTGACTCGTAGACTCGCGACCCAAACTTCACAGTTCGACTGGAGTCAGGCTGTGATGCAGGGGAGGCGTCGTGTTCACCTGCCCAGCATGTAGGCGCCATAGTGACCCGGCGTGGGAACCAATAGGTACGATGCCAGCCATTCACGCTGTGACGGTTCTGGTCAGCCAAAGACAGAACACAAGTAAAAGCTTTTATTTTTGCAGATGGTGAATGTGGCGCAGACCTACATTTATACATAGAAGGTGTTTATCCCTAACCTGACAACAGCCAGCTGTATGTCGCTCCGCCTAGCTCCACTCACATACATCTGGGACACCGCCGATAGAGAATGATTTCTCCAACCAATTTTATGGTCTGGCCAATCAGGACGCAGGGCTGGAGTTTCATATATGTGACGTAGTGGAGACGCGACCATGACGTGAGACTGTTTTGATAGCAATGGCGGCTCGTCGAGGAAGCAAGCGTTAGCATTGATGCTGCTATTTCTACCGTGTTGTCCAATCTACCTAATATTGTTTCATTAAAAAAACATCAGAGAACGCCTCTGAAGGCTTTTGTTGGTGGAAACCATGTTTTCGCCCTTCTCCCGACCGGATTTGGCAAGTTTTGTTTTCCGGGGCCAGCGGACGTGCCGACGCGGACGCGCCCCGGAGCGGTTAGCGGTTAGCGCTAACTATGTTAGGAGGCCTTTAGTCCTCAACGCGGTCGGCCCGGAATCGACTCCGACCCGCGGCGCTTTGCCGCCTGTCTTCCCCCCTCTTCCTGTCAGCTCACTGTCAATAAAACGCGTGCCACTAGAGCCGCAAACACATTATTATTATTATTTTTTTTTTTTTTCCTGCATCGCTATCATCAGCGTCACGGGTTAGCTTCGGTGTGAGTGGTTGAAATAGCACGTCAATAAAGATGACAGACAAGTGGCTTATCCAATCATATGCAAGAATTTTTGATAAGGCCTAGCCTTCTGTAAATGCAATTCCTATGGCGGAGTCCCAGATGTATGTGAGTGGAGCTAGGCGGAGCGACATACAGCTGGCTGTTGTCAGGTTAGTTTATCCCAGCCTTCAGGACACACTCATGTTTCTGGACTCGGTTTCATCGCCCAACATGTAGACACAGACTCACCAGAGCAGAGCTGGCTGGACCAGTAGATGGTAACTAAATCCTGTTCAACAATCAATCTTGGTTTTGTATGAACACGTTTAGGAAAATGGACCAATCCTGGAACAGGTGGCACTTTCAACTCCAATCCAGCCCCGTTCTGCTGGATCTAAAGGAGCCTCAGGAGTCTTAAGGTTGTTTTTATGTGACGCATATTCTGCGCGGAAATAAAATGCCCAGATGAAACGTCTGCAGCATTTGTGCTCCGTGCGTCTGGCATAGTCTAGCACTATTCTCCTAGACTCTAGGGGGCAGCATGGTGCTCATACACCAAGCGTACTACACCCCACTACCCGTAGAAGTAGAAAACACAGTTGCTCTCAAAGGCTGACAGACCCAACCGTCCTGGACGTTACACCGTCCAACGAGGAGTTCCAGTAGGACCACTCTGAGGCCAAAATGGCTGCCAAGGAGAATCTGGAGAATAGTCATGTGGCCATGTAGGTTGGCAAGAAGCCCAAAATGGTTGCTCAAGGGCTGGGTAACATTACTCAGCAGCTCACACAGCACAGGACGTTAGAACCGGATCAACCATGAGAACATGGGAACAGTCACTGGGGGAGGCTGAGCCGGGCTTCTGGAGGCTCAGGCTTTGTAGACCTGAAGGGTTGCTGCAGCTATAAGGAGGAGGATTAGGATTCTGCTGGACCTGAAGGTTGTCGTGATGGTGACAGAAGGTTTGGCGAAGCCGCTGGGGGCAAAGACCCTTGGGATGTTCGAATATGACAATCCTTCAGAATATCAAAGTCCTGGATGCTGAAGATGTTGTTTTCAGCGTTTCAGAAGATGGAGAAGCAGATTTGAAGATGAAGTTCTGATGATGACTCTGAAGAGAAATGTTCTGGAGAGAAAGACGGAGAGTATCCCGAGGTGGAAATAATGATGGTGGAGGTAAGGATGGATGACAGTGGTTTAGATGACAGGAACGATGATGGAGCCAGATGGAGATGAAACTGATGCTGACCACTGAAGCAGGAGATGCTTGAGTTTTGATGTTGAGAAGCCAAATGGAAAACAGGAAGACGGCAGATTCACAGGGAGGAGGTTCAATGAAGAAAACAAACATCAAAAAGCACAGGAGAGGATCATGAAGGAGACACCGGCGAGGAGTCAACTGCGAGGAATATCCAGGAAACAGGAGGATCCGACAAAGAAGTGACTGAACTGAGAGGCTCATATGCCGGGGAGGGTGATCACTAAAACAGCAACGTGTGAATCTGATTACTGGAAACGCTGAGGCACAGGGATGTAAGGGAAACTTACAGAGGGTGGCTGACACAGAATCTATGAATACAACGAATAAATGAACATAAAACACCAGACGATGAGAACCAAAGATGATTCTGTCAACAAATAAGAGATGATCAAACTATGAAATAACAAAAAAAGACAATAAAGTAGACCTGCTGAGCTCTGCAGAATCATGACAGATTCAGTTTGTTGGACACAAGAAAAATCAAACATTAATAGATTATCTGGATAAGAATTATTTGAGTAATGATTTCATATCTTTTCACATAATAAATTAAGACTAGGCTCAAAACTTTCATTTTTGACAAAGCTTATAGTCAGAGTGGCTCATGTTACCCTGAGCTACCTCTATAGTTATGCTGCTATAGGCTTAGGCTACTGGAGGACATCAGGGTCTATTACTCTCACTCTGCTGAGTTCTCCTACTGTTCTCCAAACTGCGTTGTTTGTTGTTATTTTAACTTTTAACCTTTTGTTCTCTGTCATTTTTCTCTTCACAGAAGGTACACCTGGTCTGGCGTTCTGTTAGCTGTGACATCATCAGGGGAGGCAGATCATCCACTATTACCATCTAACATAGAAAGTACTCCTGGATCAATGTGAGCTTCTGTGCTTTCTGTGTCTCTGCTCTGTCTTCTCTAACCCCCAGTGGGTCGAGGCAGATGAGCGTTCACACTGAGCCTGGTTCTGGTTCTGCTGGAGGTTCTCCTCCCTGTTAAAGGGGAGTTTTCCTCTCCACTGTCGCTTCATGCATGCTCAGTATGAGGGATTGCTGCAAAGCCATCAACAATGCAGACGACTGTCCACTGTGGCTCTACGCTCTTTCAGGAGGAGTGAATGCTGCTTGGAGAGACTTGATGCAACCTGCTGGGTTTCCTTAGAGAGGAAACTTTCTGACCAACCTGGAGGATCTGATGGAATCTGACTTTGGAAAGAGACTTGAGATGACATGTGTTGTGAATTAGTGTCATAGAAATACAATTGAATTGAATTGAATTAAACAAATGATTTGCACACATTCACCTTCCAGGCCTCGTACAGCACAAAGTCTTTCAGTCCAGTTCTGTCAGAATGAGATTCAGTAAAGTAGCTGGCGGAGCATCTCGACGGGAACCGTTCCACAGTGTTAGATGTCAGCGTGTCTGTGAAATGTCAGCAGACTAATTCATGAGCAGTTAGAGGAGCCGGTGGCCCCACAGTGATTGGGAATCTGAATTGACTGTGTGTCATTGTCATATTATCAAATGTACAATAAGAGCCGGTGATACCTCGGAGCGCGCCGCCACCAGCTCGCGCTGCTTTGAGGCGTGTAAGTATTCATGTTCCTGCTCCCCTGCCCCGACCTGTCAGCCCTGTCAATATGATTATTCCTCCGTCTAATTGAAGTCAGGGAGGAGTGCGAGGCTGGAGGTGGGGATAAAAGGAGGAGGCAGAGGTTGAAACGGCTGACGGAAAGAAGAGACAGACTCACGGTGGTTAGAGTCAGGTGGGAATGCCAGAGAGAGAGGAGTGTCATCAGCGTGGCTGAGAGGACGGCTACCAGATCCGTTTCTCTGGCTTTTCTACCAGATCCAGTCCTCTGGGTGGCGTCTTGGCCAATCGCCTGTACTAAATACAAGTAGAATGCAATTAGCGTTAACAAAAGATGATATTTGATAAAGATTTGAAATGTAACATTTATAAACCAAACTAATAACACAGTGCAGCATAAAAATGTTAAAATAATATTGCTATCGTCACACCTTTTCAGTCCGATTTAATGTCTTCTTCAAAATATTCTGTTTTATTTTATTACATTCAGGTTTAAAATGACTTAACGCTTTAAAAATTAATGTTGTGAAGCAACAGCCCCAGGTTGTAGTGGAGGGGAGAAAAAACAATTTTTAACAGGAACACTCATCTAGGAGGACTTTTCCATTAAAGTGGTTCTGGTGCCGGTTATTAAAAAGCATCAGCTGTGTTTGGGTTTATGACTCACAATAGTAACTTAGCATAATTAATTTATAGACGTTAAAGTTAATTAAATATAAAACAGGAAGTGGAGTAAGCAGCTGTCAGTACGTGTTGTGAATTGGGGCTATATGAATAACCTGGATTAAGTTGAATTACAGACACACAGTGGATTATTTAATAAGTATCTCATATTATTTTTGCGGTTCTTCATCACCGTTTTGCACCATCTGTCTTGACTTTGTTGTTTTTTTTTTGTTTATTGTCTCCAGTCTGTTAAAATGTTTTGTTGTTTGGGAGTCGCACTTAGTTTTCTTAAATTTCTAACATTAATTAAATTCTATTTCATTTCTATAGCACCAGTTCACATCACACGTCATCTCAAGGCTCTTTCCAAAGCCAGATTCCATCAGATCCTCCAGGTTGGTCAGAAAGTTTCCTCTCTAAGGAAACCCAGCAGGTTGCATCAAGTCTCTCCAAGCAGCATTCACTCCTCCTGAAAGAGCGTAGAGCCCCAGTGGACAGTCGTCTGCATTGTTGATGGCTTTGCAGCAATCCCTCATACTGAGCATGCATGAAGCGACAGTGGAGAGGAAAACTCCCCTTTAACAGGGAGGAGAACCTCCAGCAGAACCAGAACCAGGCTCAGTGTGAACGGCCAAGCACTGATCCAGGAATACTAGAGAGGGTAATGGTTGACTAGTTCCATAGGTGTCAAGAAAAGAAACAGTTAATTAGATAAACTCTGAGCCCTTTCCTACAACGACCATAAAATGTTTGTTCGATTTAGTTCTTAATCAGAGCTGCGGATTCGGCTGAGGTCACGTCTAACACCGAGACCTCAGCTGTAACTTCTCCCGAGCGAACGGCCCGAGTTCAGCAGCGCTTCGCCTCACTTTGGGTTCGTGTGACGGTTCTCTGAGCCGCTCTCTCAATCTGATGATGTGTTCGCCGCTGACCTTTAAACAACTCTGTCCCATCATCCTCTGCTGCTCTCACCGAGGCCCACGGGGATCACACACACACACACACACACACACACACACACACACACACACACACACACACACACACACACACACACACACACACACACACACACACACACACACACTCAGAGTTACAAGGGAAGACAGTCATACAAGCTCAAGCTCTCTGCATGTAAACGGCTTCCTGCAAACATACGAAAACACACACTGCATGTGGAGATGGACACACACACACACACACACACACACACACACACACACACACACACACACACACACACACACACACACACACACACAGGCATCACTGTCTGAGGTTTGCTGGTAATGAGGCCTGTCATCCTTCCTCTCTGCCTCCTTCTTCCTCTTTCATTCTCTCTTCTTTCATTGATCCACTAACGGATCCCCAATATAACAACTAGCAGTCGCTGTGGGAGCTTCTCCTCCTCCTCCTCCTCCTCTTCCTCCTCGACATTCATCCCTCTGGACCATTTAAAAACCTACCACCACTCTCTCCTCCTCCTCCTCCTCCTCCTCCCTGCCTCTCCGTTGCTTTCTGTTTCTCTCTCCTCCGTCCTCATAAACCCTCTCTGCCCTCCATCTGCGGGTGGAGACAGTCTTGTTATGTCGGCTGACAAACGAAGAGAGGGGTTTCTCCGATATTCTCCCAACGATGAAGGCGCTAGTTTGTCCATCTGTCCGTTCGTCTCACCTGGTGGTCGTCTGGAAAAAAAACAACAAAAAAACGACCAGAGAGCAAGAAAACACAGAGCGAGCAGAGACGTTTCAGCCTGAGCAGAGAAACAGAAGTAAAGCTGCAATTATTCCACGCCGTGCTCCATTCCTGCGGGCAGATGAAAGCCATGTTTTAATCAGAAATATTAAGATAAACATCTTAAAAAATAACATTTTCCCACATTACATAGATTATATAAATCTTGAGGGATTGCTGCAAAGCCATCAACAATGCAGACGACTGTCCACTGTGGCTCTACGCTCTTTCAGGAGGAGTGAATGCTGCTTGGAGAGACTTGATGCAACCTGCTGGGTTTCCTTAGAGAGGAAACTTTCTGACCAACCTGGAGGATCTGATGGAGTCTGTATAATCTGATCCAGTCTGCATAATCTGAACCAAACTGTATAATCTGATTGAATTTGACTTTGTAAAGTGCCTTGAGATGACATGTTTCATGAATTGGAGCTATATAAATAAGATTAAATTGAATTGAATTCAAATTAATCTTTCTTTTAGTTTTCTCTGCTCTTTGCGTCCTTCTGTCTGAGCAGCTGCCTGCCGTCGTTTCTTGGTAGGAAGTTCGTTATTGTTGATGTTTGGTGTTTAATTCGCAGCTCATCAGAGATTATTAGCATTCGTTTATCTTCTCAAAACGTTCGTATGTTTCTGGGCGAACAAACATGTTTGCGTTTAAGCGGTTTACAGTGTTGGGGAATCATTTCAGGGATGAGGAGGGAAACTGTACGTTGGATTGAGTGTCCTGCAGCTTTAAATTTGCAGGCAAATGTATTAAATGAGAGTTTCTAAGTAATTTTTTTGTATTTTACTGAATCTTCATGTGAACTTGTTGAGTTTGCCCTGAGAAAACTGTTTGTCAGGGTGTTCATCATTTCCATGTAACACAGAGCGGCCTGCAAGTTTCTGACGCATCTAGCTGTAACTTGTGTGCACCCAGTATTGAGCCTTGAGTAGCTGCTGCAGTGCATTGTGGGTTATGTAGTGTGAGCGCGGTGTAACTTCCTGACTTGATCCTGTCACATCTGTTGCAGATAATGAGTGGAAGAATGGAGGCTCTGTTAGTTAGTTCTGTCATCACAACATTACAGAGTGGTAGTAGTAGTAGTGGTAATAGTACTACTACTACTACTACTACTACTACTAGAAAACATCTCCTGTCCTCCTGACTCCTAAATCCTGTGGACGCTAATTATATACATTATGTATACCAGCGTATTTATTTAGTAAAGGCTGTAAAATCGAATTTATCCAGCAGTGATTTGGCATATTTTAATAACTAGGAGAACATTAGCCGTGTTTAAGGTGAGACCACGGACTAGATCAGCCGACCCGATTCTGTTGGTGGAACCAAAACCTGGGTTGAAGCTCAGAGGAGATCGGACCTTTTCAGTTTTGGCCCTAATATTACAGAACATTAAATATCAGACCTGGTAAAAAAAACGCTCTGGTTTACAGCAGCTTTGACACAGAGTGAGTTGGTTTGTTGGTTTTACTACGGTCTTTTACGGTTTCTCGTTATATTTTATTGGTGTTATTTGGGTTTGATCTGGGTCTGCACAGGGCACAGCAAATCCCAGCCTGGGGTCTTTCTGCATGGAGGTTGCACGTTCTCCCTGTGTACACTTGAGTCCTCTCCAGGTACTCCAGCTTCCTCTCACAGTCTAAAACACGGCTGTCAGGTTAACTGCTCTCTAAATTGTCCTTAGCTGTGTGTCCATGTGATGGACTGGTGGGCCCCGCCTCTCGTACAGCGACCCCTGGAATGAGGCACCAGCCCCCCACAACCCTGCAGGGATAAGCAGGTATAGACAATGGTTTTTATCTGTTTAGTACAGTAGGCCTACTTCAGTCAAACTAATTATTTTTCATTTCTAAATAAAACAGATTTGGATCTTTTCCATTTTGGTTTTTATTTCACTCGTTTGCAGTTAATCCAGATGACGGCAGCTGGGATCAGCAGTGTGACTTTCAGTGAACATGAATGTAGGAATTTGCTAACGTGTTCCTGGGGGGTTTAACCCTCGTCTTCCAGGCAGAGATCTGCTCACCTTTAGCTGCGTTTGCTGTTGTTAACACGTTACGGTCTGGCTTCTCACAGGGGGCCGCGTTGATCAGACAGCTGTGATATATTTCACTGTTTTCTCTTGACTTGCTGTCTTCCTCCAGAGATTTCTGCTCCGCTCTGACCTTTGGGTTCGGAGCCGTTTTCCTCCCTCGTCCGTGTTCAGATCTGTTTATCTGTTTGTCTCTGTGTGCGTTTGTGCCTTGTAGAACAGGGGGAAACAAATCACCCGCTGTAGTTCTCATTAGCAGCGCTTTGGTGTCAGCGCTGAGAGATCAGCTGTCAGCCTCTGCAGCTTCACCTTTTACGGACCATAATTACACCGTTTAACGCCGGCGCTTTTCCAACGGACAGCCGGCCGCTCAAACGGCTCTGCGTTTATTCACAATAAAGCCAGGATGTAAAAAAGCGTTTTGATTTTTCAGCGCAGGTTTGAATCTGAGAGTAGAGCCGAAAGCTAAATACGCTTTATCCCAAACGATCCTCTGGCATCGTTTGCAACAAAATTCAATACAAGCCAAACATTGTCACACGTAGAAACATCAGGAACATTTTGCCTGCATTTTATTTCTTCTACATTCATCTGTAGGTTTTATTATACTGCTGAAAACCACAGAACAACACAGGATAAAGAAGCCCAATGAGCTACATGTGGACATTGTAGCATCATTGAATTCAATTTTATCTATATAGCACCAATTCACAGCACATGTCATCTCAAGGCTCTTTCCAAAATCAGACTCCATCAGATCCTCCAGGTTGGTCAGAAAGTTTCCTCTCTAAGGAAACCCAGCAGGTTGCATCAAGTCTCTCCAAGCAGCATTCACTCCTCCTGAAAGAGCGTAGAGCCACAGTGGACAGTCGTCTGCATTGTTGATGGCTTTGCAGCAATCCCTCATACTGAGCATGCATGAAGCGACAGTGGAGAGGAAAACTCCCCTTTAACAGGGAGGAGAACCTCCAGCAGAACCAGAACCAGGCTCAGTGTGAACGCTCATCTGCCTCGACCCACTGGGGCTTAGAGAAGACAGAGCAGAGACACAGAAAGCACAGAAGCTCACATTGACCCAGGAGTACTTTCTATGTTAGATGGTAATAGAGGATGATCTGCCTCCCCTGATGATGTCATAGCTAACAGAACGCCAGACCAGGTGTACCTTCTATGAAGAGAAAAATGTTGAACAAAAAGTTAAGAGCTGAAATAACAACAAACAATGCAGATTGGAGAACAGTAGGAGAACTCAGCAGAGTGAGAGAAATAGACCCTGATTTCCTCCAGCAGTCTAAGCCTATTGCAGCATAACTACAGAGAAAGCTCAGGGTAACATGAGCCACTCTGACTATAACTCATCCATCATCAATAAACTGATGTCTACAAAGAATAAATTGAGATTTTAAGCTAAATGATGGACAAAACTAAATACTGGCTGATTTCAGCTGCTGTTCTGATATTTCCTTAAGACCCCAGCAAAAAACAAGATGAGCAACACTAACTTAACTTTGCTGAAATCCCATTTCTAGAAACACACAACAGTAGCGTCTTTCTACTGCAGCGTTAAAGAGACACGCCAGGGTTAAAAATCAGTTTAAGAGCCTTAAGATTAATTAAACCTTTATTGTATTTGTGAAAATGCCCAAGGTGAAAGATTCCCTGTATGTGTTGACTTTGAAATCAGACCATCTTTAAGAATGTTAATAATCTGGACAAGACTTATTATCTTCCTCTTAAAGATTAAAAACATGGCTGTTAGGTTAATTGGTCTCACTAAAGTCTCCAAACTATCCGTAGGAATAATCAGGAGTAGGCAACGGATGATTGGCTGGATTGCCTTTAAATATACTGATTCTCCAGTAAATTCATTTTTCTGACAAGAAGATTTTACCTCAATGATGGATAAATTAGCTGAAAGGTGAGTTATACGTTAGATGAAAGAAAGAACGGTGACAGTGGGATCAATTTTGAATAATCCACAGTTTTATTGTAGAAATCACTGGTTGGCACTTAGTTTTGCTCTTCTGTTAAATTCTGCATAATGTTCAGAATGAGGAAAAACATTTTTCTTTTTGCATTAATGCTACGACACGTCTTTCAGGTAACAACAGACACCTGGATGAAATGAGCAGTCAACTTATCTCACAGGATTACAGACATAATTATTATAATTAAGTGGACATTAACAGCAGCACATTATTTATCACTTTTTCCACATTCTCCAATGTTAATTTGTGTAAATCTGTGCTGTAGTTTTAGTAAACATGACATGATGCATAATCCTTTCACAAACAACATGAACACAGTTCTGCTACAACATTTGACATTTGCTACAGAGATTTTTTTGCATAAAGATAAAAACAGGTATTAAAACTCTGATATGTTCAGATTAAATGCATAAAATGTGTTTGGCAAAGAGCGGAACAATTTGGCACAAGTTCATTATTTAACTTCACAGCGTCATCCCTGTATTTATAATAATATCCTCTGTAAAAGAAAAAATGCTGAATAAACAGTCTCTTCAGTCTTTGCTCAGATGCAACATTTTAAAGATGATGCTGACGCCTGCTACTAAATATACATGCATGCCAACATAAACCACAGTGAACCTGGTAAATAAGTGGTAAATGAAACTAGATGACAGTGGTCCATTTCCTGCAGGTCTGAATATGTATTTTATGGTAATATGTGTCCAGTGCTGCATGCTTCTTGGTAAATTCTGTTTCTAGTTATGAAATAAAGACTTTATGTGAGCATATAAGAACAATAAAGTAACCTAATCTGGTGGATCTTTAGAAATGATTTAACATGCATCAACATAAGCACTGATGTTTTATATAAACATGTTGCTCTTTTACTAACAACCCAATAAAAGTATACGCAACATATCCGCATACAGTGGAGCCAGATAATAAGTCCCAGTGTTGTGCATGAATTGGCTGATTCACAAATGGAGTTTACATTTACATGACCTTTAACTGCTGGGAGATTGTTTTCCTGAATACACCACAACTGCCTGTGCAATTTCTCAGCTGTCCTGGTCATGGCAGCCACAAATGGGCTTAAATTGGAGGCAACGGGACTTTTTCTGAAAATGCTTTGACACCCATCCAGGAGTCTTTGACAACTCGTGGCGGCTCGCACTTGAGCAACCTGCAGTTGGAGCGCTGCACAAAGCATTTCAGGTCCTAATACAGCCCATGTACTGGTCCATTTCTACACATAGGAAGGCTCAGGGATGCACTGGCGCCATCTAGCCGACAGAGTGTCACCTGCATCCCGTATTAAGCTGTGTTTAAAATACTTTGAAAGTAGAACAGCAATGATTGTACAGAAACAAATGTTGTAATCAAGTTTCAAAGCCCTTTTCAGCTGCTGCTGCACTGATAAAGTAATCAGAAATTTGTTTAATTATTCCTTCTGCCCAATGATGCCTAATGTCGCTGATTTGCATCATACCAATCTGCCTCTATGATTTGACTGAACTTGACTTTGTAAAGTGCCTGAGATAATGTGTTGTGAATTGGGGTTATATTAATAAAACTGAATTGAATACATACATTTCTAGCGCTTATTTAAGCCATATTTGGATAAGCAGTTGGTATTTAATTTAGCAACTGCTTGACAAAACAATTTTTCAGAACATATAAATTATTAATAAAGTCAGTAAGTTATTAGTTATTAAATCTTAACATGGCTGTTTTGAAGAACTCGAACTGAATGTTGCTCATCTTTTTGACATTAAATCATGTTTTATTTGAGCACAAACAGCTTTTGTCATGAGCTTTTTCCCCACTCTGCTCTCTTTTTCGTCTATGGAGGAAATTCTTATTTTTTCTTCATTTTAAACCTGAATTTATCAATAAAGCTGGAAGCATATAAAGTGATGCCTTCTACAAATAAACTGACATATTTTGCTCTTTCTAGCTTTCTTCTCTTATCGGACATAAACCCCAGTGGAATTACTCAGGCTGCTTTCAAATTAAAAAACTGGAGGTTGTTGTTTTTTGACATTGATTCAAAATGAAAATCAGAAAAAGGCTGCAGCGCTTTGAACAGAAATTAAAACATTACATTTCCAGTCTTAATTTTTTTTTTTGCTTTCAGACAACAGCAACAAAACGTTTTTTTAAATATTGTAATACTGTATTTGGAATGGGGCTGTATGATTTTGTTAGAAATCAAAATTGCGATTTATTTCAACCACAATTGCGATTGTGATTTAATTTTGACTTTTCTCTGCATTAACCACAAGGAAAATAAATTGCCTAAAGATAAAGATGTTTGTAAACAAGGACTATTTAAAACAAGAAATTTAACTTTTTATTAATGACAATATTATTGTTCAAAAGAATAGCTTGCTGAGTTGGACATCAATCCTTGTTGAATGGTGAAACTCCTGAATGTTTCTGGTAAAAAGCATGATTATATAAACTGTAAAACAAATAATAAAATGAAATTATCTCTCTGCTGCAACTCTCTTCCTTCCATGTGGAGCAAACCCACTTTAAACATTTTACCGACACCTAAAGGACGCGTCTGATCCATTAATTGTTACGTAGCCAAAAATTGCAGACCTCTGCGATTTGGAAATTGTGTTTTTTAAAATTGTGATTATATTGCAAATGAGATTAACTGTCCAGCCCTAATTTGGAAACTTGAACGTACCTGAATTATGATCCACCACATGTGAACACGGGAACAGACGGATGTGAATAAGTTCCCAGAGACCAGAATACAAACAGAACACGATTTTGATGCGAAAGACTTTGATGCGAACGACTTTTTTCCAAAACTTTGAGAAGTTATTTTACAATATTAAACCTTGTAATGATGTGATATATTAATGTAATCTGTGAATTAATCTGTATGAACAGAACTTTAATCTATTTGTGAGGTCAAACTTGCACAACACTGGTTCTAAGTTAGCTAGCTGGCTGCTTTTTATCTGTTAGCATCTGGCAGTTAACCCAGAGCTAGCATGTGAGCATGACCTGGGATCATGGAAACATGCTAACATCAGCTAGCCTTAAGCTGGCATTTCAAGCTAGTGTGCTTGCATTGAGTCCACCATTGGAATAATTTTACTTAAAAAGCTATTTATTTAGTAGCTCAGCTCAAGAAGTGAAACTTTATGGGCTCTAAGAAAATCCCCAAAAACATCCTATCCAGTGTGTTACCATTAGTACGGTAAATTATGCAAATTATTTGAAAATATTAATTTGGCACTGATTAAAATGGGGCTTCACGTTGATAATCAGTGTTCATGAACTCAGTAATTGTTCTCCAGCAGAAGGCGTCTACCAGCCATCCACCTCCACCACAAACGGCTCTTTGACCGGGATCCTGCCACTGTTGACGATGACACACTCAGTATACGGCAGGTTTCTGTCGTTGGTGTCCTGAAGCTCAATGGTGTGAACGACGGCCTGCAAACACAGACGCAAAAGCAGGTTAGACACTTCATTTTGAGGGAAACCTATTCAGCAACTGTTTATCCAGAACTACCTGCCAGTTTTTACAATATCCTGTCCCAGAACATTAAGTGACTTGCTTTTATTTTCAAATATCTACTGAATTTCCATCCATCCATCCATTCATCCATCCATCCGTCCTTGCAAGGTCGAGGGGCTCGTGCCTATCTCCAGTGCTCATTGAACAAGAGGTGGGGTACACCCTGGACGGGTCGACAGGTGATTAAGAGAGATTAAATAACCCAACAGTCATGTTTCTGGACTGTGGGAAGTAGCCGGAGAACCCAGGAAGAACCCACGCATTCATGGGAAGAACATGCAAGCTCTATGCAGAAAGACCCCGGTCCTTCATGCTGCAAGGCAACGGTGCTACCAACTGCGCCACCCCGCAGCCTTATTTAGTGAAATTAGGGTGTGGGTACAAGTTATTATACAATGACTTAACATGTATCTGTATCAACACTTAAATTTATTTTATTTTATTTATATCCTGTAATTCACCAGGTACAAAACATTTTGACCCCAATTCAAAATTAAGTATTAAATATAATTTAGAAAGTTATCAGAATATTTACCTTTTAAAGGCTATTTTCTAGAAATTATTACATTGTCGTGCTAAATTAAACCCACAACATAACACTGTTTTAATAAAATAGTCCTCTCTCCTAATATTCTACTAATACGTTCATCATTTTACACGTGTTCACTACTTTTAGCTGTTAATTTTTCTTCCATAATACTGACTAAGTCTTAGTACAGTGGATCCGAACACATTGCTCAGACTGGAGGCCCATCAGCTTCCACAGTGGGACTTTTGGGTAATTCTGCGTCACTTCTGCACATTAAAGTATCAATGTTTAACCCACCATCCCATCCAGAACTTTGCCAAAAACTACGTGCTTCCCGTCCAGCCACGGCGCCTTGGTGGACAGGATGAAGAACTGTGAGCCGTTGGTGTCCGGACCAGCGTTGGCCATGCTCACCTGGTACACAAACACACATTTCCCAAGTGTTAAAGCTAAATCGGTGAAAAACAAACAAATTTATAAAAAAAGCACTTCTTTGTCCAGAAGTATTTTCCTTCCTGATTACTGAAGTCGGGTTTAGAAAATGTAGGTCTGCCATGTGTGCTTACCCAGCTGGCTCCTAGGTGCTTCAGTTTAAAGTTTTCATCTGCAAATGTCGTCCCATAGATGCTGTGACCTGGACAGAGATATGACACAATGAGCAAAAAGTTTTAAATCTCAGAGCAAATGTGTGCAGAAGGAAAAAACTCATTTAACACAAACAAATATGGGTATGAGAACCAAACATGATCCAATTGTGTTTTATTTTACGGACATTTATAGAACAAATGTGGGGCATGCGAGTAGGTTCTACTTAAATCAGAGGGATTTTTGATTTGCTGCAGTCAGCTTGGGTTTCATTCCCACCTCCGGTTCCGTCTCCAGCTGTGAAGTCTCCTCCCTGGATCATAAAATCCTTGATGACTCTGTGAAACTTTGTCCCCTTGTAGCCGTAACCTTTCTGCAGAGACACAGTTTAAACTGACAGTTAGAGCAAACGCTTTGAGGAAACTCCTGTGCTGCCAGAACTAAGACGTTTTTTTTATTTTAGGCTTAATAACACTGCCAAGAAATAACTTTGCACACAAAGTGGGAAATCGCAGAAGAAAAAAAACGAATAAGGCAATGCTACCGACTCAGGATGGAAGAGCACAGTTAAATACAATCTCTCTCGTTCTCTTATATCTCATATATATTATCCTCACTTGGCATCACTCACACCCCCTATACTGGTTCTACTCCTCCTTTCTGGCTGCACTGTTTATTCAACTCAAGCCCTGACATCTGGTGTGCCTCAGGGCTCTGTCCTCGGACCCCTCCTCCTCATCATTCTTCTTCTTCCCATTATTTTCAGTTTTACATTCATCTCCATCGCTACGTAGATGACACCCAGCTCTATTTATCCCGTAATCCCATTTCTATACTCCCGCCCTCCTCCCTCGCCTCCTGTGTTTTTTTTCTAACATAAAATCTTGGTGCACTTCAAACTTCCTTAAAATCAACAATGATAAAACTGAGCTTCTTCTCACAGGAACAAAATCAGCAGACAGTTTTTCTCTGTCCATTGACAGCTCTGTAGTCTCCCCCTCACCTCAGGTTGAGGGTCTGGGTGTCATCCTTGTTAGCTCCCTATTGTTCACATTAACGACATCACCCAGTCTGCATATTATCGTCTACGCAACATTAATCGCCTCCTTCCATGCATTTCCCCTCACTCCCACCCATATCTTGACCACAGCCGCCTCACCTCTCCTATTGATTACTGTAACTCTTTTTTCTGGTTTCCCTAAAAAATCCCTCCATCAGCTCCAACTGGTCCAGAACTCAGCGGCTCGTATCGTCACCAGAACGTCCTAATTTAACCACGTCAGCCCAGTTCCAGAGCAGCTCCACTGGCTCCCAGTCAAAATCAGAACATAATTCAAAATGATTCTGTTTACATTCAAGATCTTCCACAACCTTACATGAACACTTATTTAGAGATTATCTTTCTTTAAGCAGCTACACTTCTGAGATGCACATTACCACAAAGACATTTATAAATACTTGATATGTTAATGAATGAAATTAGTGATTAATTACTTCTCCAAGTAGCTCCATGAGATTATATGTCAGACAATACCGAAGGCTTTTGAGAGCAGCAGCAATAAATTGTAGATGAGATCAAAGATAAACATGCTCACATTTCAAAGATTCAGATTCTTATTTATGGTGAAATGCTTTGGAAATCACAATAAAGTTATAGCTGGTAATGCTGGTAATACTGTTCAGAAAAACTTTTTGTCATTCTGGGTCAAATGGCCCTTCCATCCTGAATGTAGTTAATACATTATGTATTCAGAAAAATAAGTTAAAAAAATTAATCTCTGTGGGAGCTGCAGGCCTGTAAAAACTCTGACCAATCGCTGCCGTTCAGTCCGAATGTCAGGGATTGGTCAGAGTTTTGTTCCTGCTCTCACTCCCCTCTGTCACTCAGGTTCCAGGGGTATTGCTTATGTATTGGTTGTCCCACATGACATCATTCTGACTCGTTCACGTAACGCCAGTCTGCGTGCTCGTTCCTTCTTAGTTTCCGCTTGCTGGCTGAGCATGTGGACTTCTAGTGTTTATGTATCCTGTTAGCTTAGCGGTTAGCTTACCAGTTAACCGTTCATTATAGCTCCTCTGCTCTCACTGTAGACTTTGAACATGGCTAAGAGGCGCAAGAAGCAAACTGTGTACATGTTTATGAGAAGAAGAGGAAGTACAAAGAAACAAGACCAGAGAGGATTTGGGAGATTTTTTTCACACTATCCCCCTGAAGAGCAGAGAGCAGGTAAGAAGGTCTTGCGCATGAACGAGCACAAGACCTGGGGAAACCTCCAGAAGAATTGCAGACTCTACCTTTAATTGGGCCTTTATTCTCAGTATAAATTTTTCTTTTGACTTCTAATTAGCAGCATAAAAAATAAGTTCTGCAGAAAAATGTTTTTCCTTTAATATATAGTCATACATAGATTACAAAAAAAGGCCATGATGGTCAACACGAAGAACCGGTTATTTTACCTCTCCTGTTGCCAAAGCGACAAAGTTGTTAACAGTAAGAGGGACGACCTCTCCAAACAGACCAATGACGATCCGGCCCACCTCGTGACCTCCCACTGTGATGTCAAAAAACACCTGGACACAGAAAACATGAAGTTAAATTATCAATCATTATATGTATGCGCCTTAGTTTAGTTAGAAACAATATGACACAGAAGCTATAAGGTGTAAAAATAGTTAAAGCATTTATTCGAACTGGTCCTTTAAGTTTTTAATGGTTCCAGACGATGGAAACAGTCTCCTGAGGGGTAAGATACTAACGTCTTAGAAGTATTCCACATTGCCCCATTTTAGAAACTGGCTTTGACCCCTGACCAAAGGGAGTAGCAACTGAATCATTAGTGTCTGTGAGACGTATTCATGAATATTTTATGACTGGACCTTAAACTGTTGACAGGGAATTATTTAAAGAACAAGTTAATTTATCTAATTTCACTTTGGGATTAATAAAGTATTTTTTAATTGAATTCAATTGTTAGAAAGATCTGTAAAAGACATTAATTCATTTTTTATTTCAATATAAAGTCAAATTAGGAAAAATCCAACCTTAATCTGAATTTCACAAATTTAGTGCATCCTACATAAAGAAATTTGTCATAATGATTTGCACCCCATAAAATTTGGATTAAAATCTATGATAAAAACAAAAATGTATTCCCTTCATCCAAATCAGATCAGACATAAGCAAGCCTCACCAGGGAAACTTTATTTATAAAGCTCTCTTTTTTTATTGTGTTTCAGTTTTCTACATTTTATTCCAGCTTCCTTTTATTCTGATTTATGTTCATATGTTTTAATCTTGTAAAGCCCTTTGCATTGTCCTTGTACCGAAATGTGCCATAGAAATACATTTGGCTTGCCTTTTAAAAACAACCATAGTTGAATAAAAGTGCTGCACATACCGTATCTACTTGCTAGAAAGATACATTAAAAGAAAAAAACATGTATAAAAACACGCCTTAACCTCTAATTAATAAATTGGATTTTACATAGAGAAAACGTATGTGTATAGGGCACCTACCCCCCCCTCCCCAACCCCCATCCTCCTAAATCCGGCCCTGGCCGCTTTGACAACATTCTTCGGGTATTTTCGGGTTCTAGGGAAAAAAATTAAGTATCTGCGTTGTTCTTTAATAATAATAATTATACTTTGCATTTGTAATGCACTTTATATTTATACAAATCCCAAAGTGCTACATCGTAAAACAGGTAAGTGCTAAATAGAAACACATGGAGAGCATGAAAAAAAAGATAAAATAAACAAAGACAATAAGTAAAAGGGCAAGAGTTCAATTTAAAGCTCTCCTTACGCAAACTGGATCAGTTCATTGAATCGTTCATTCCTCCAGGGGATTCATGCATCCCTTAGTTCTTCTTTTATGAAGGTCAGAAAGCCGCGCGCGCGTGTGTGTGTGTGTGTGTGTGTGTGTGTGTGGGTGTGTGCGCGCCCTGCGGGCAGACGCACTGCGCATTAAGCGTGATCTGAGAGGACACGTGTACAGCTGTGAGTGTGCGTGGGCTGTCCCAGATGTTCTGGAAGAATCTGCAGATCCACGGAGAGAGACGGGATGATCTTGGCTTCCTGCTGCTGATGCGGGACCTTCGCTTCACCTGCGCGCGCGCGTGCTTCGACGCACGCACCTGCCCCGCCACACGCGGGGACGCCGCTGCTGCGCGGAGCTGCGGCCACGCGCGGCGCAGCGTGAAACGTAAACAGATGCGGCAGATTCATCACCCACCTTCTCGGTGACCCTCGGTCCTCGCCGCGAAAACGCGCCGGACACCGACTGCAGCCCGGCGGCAGCGAGGCAGAGCAGAGCCGGGAGGATCGTCCGGAGCTCCATGATTCCTGACCCGGGGAGGGAGAGCGTCAGCGGCCCGGCTGGAAGTAACGGCGCGGCGGGGGAGAGGAAGGAGGAACACGGCGAGGATCAGATGGGAGGCGGTCCGGGAGACAGCGATCCAAGGCCGGATACGTCAAAAGACCACCCCCCTGGTGGGCTGGGCCGATATTAAAGAACCACCCAATTAGGAAAGTGGAGAATGGCGGTGAGAAAATGAAAGAGAAAAGGAGAGGAAACACTTCCATCACAGCTTTCCTATAGCTAATGTCTTTATTATAAGATGACTAAGTTACAGCTCATGATATCTCAATGGTAGTGGGGCACCAAAGGGAAACACAACCAGATCTGAAGCAATTTAGACTAATTAACCTACCTGTTGGAAGAAACCTGGAGAAAACCTACACATGTGCAGGGAAACTCCACGCAGAAAGACCCCACGCCAGGATTTTAACCCAGGACCGAACCCCAACTGCTCCACCGTGCATATTCTGTGGACCTTTAAAGATCAGGAAATGGCTCCAATAAAAATATCCACAGCTGCAAAAGTGACAAACGGGGCTGGAGGACGGCCCGAAGTTACATCGTTATTGTCTAGGATGATGATTAGAGAGGTAAACCACAGAAACCTCAGAGTTTATGGTTCCATGTGTGCTCCAGCCTGATGAAATGTCACAAGTTCTGCGCTGTGCACAGTATCAACAGAAAGGTTTTGTATCATCAAGGATTAAATCTATTCTTACCTGGGGACTCTATCCCCACGCTGAATAAACAGTCAAATTAAATATATTTTCATCTGGCTGCACAATGATTGCCAGCAGACACTTGTATTATGTGCCAAAACGGTTAAATATTTGAATTTTTTTGGTACTTTTGGATGAACCCCTGTACATAATTTTCTTCTGTCTATAAACTTGCCGATCTCTTTTAAATCGCCACCTACAGGCTGGAATGAGTATTTCAGTATTTTCATACGCTTGTCCACATTTCAACTAACCTGACTTCCGCCAGATGCATGTCGCTCCGCCTAGCTCCACTCACATACATCTGGGACACCTCCATAGGAATTGCCTTTACAGAAGGCTGGGCCGCTAACCGCTCCGGGGCGCTTCCGCGTCCGCCGCGGACTTGCCCCGGAAAACAAAACTTGCCAAATCCGGTCGGGAGAAGGGCGAAAACATCGTTTCCACCAACAAAGCCTTCAGAGGCGTTCTCTGATGTTCTTTTAATGAAACAATATTAGGTAGATTGGACAACACGGAAGAAATAGCAGCATCGATGTTAACGCTTAACCTGACAACAGCCAGCTGCATGTCGCTCCGCCTAGCTCCACTCACATACATCTGGGACACCGCCGATAGAGAATGATTTCTCCAACCAAATTTATGGTCTGGCCAATCAGGACGCAGGGCCGGAGTTTCATATATGTGACGTAGTGGAGACGCGACCATGACGTGAGACTGTTTTGATAGCAATGGCGGCTCGTCGAGGAAGCAAGCGTTAGCATTGATGCTGCTATTTCTTCCGTGTTGTCCAATCTACCTAATATTGTTTCATTAAAAGAACATCAGAGAACGCCTCTGAAGGCTTTTGTTGGTGGAAACGATGTTTTCGCCCTTCTCCCGACCGGATTTGGCAAGTTTTGTTTTCCGGGGCCAGCGGACGTGCAGACGCGGACGCGCCCCGGAGCGGTTAGCGGTTAGCGCTAACCATGTTAGGAGGCCTTTAGTCCTCAACGCGGTCGGCCCGGAATCGACTCCGACCCGCGGCGCTTTGCCGCCTGTCTTCCCCCCTCTTCCTGTCAGCTCACTGTCAATAAAACGCGTGCCACTAGAGCCGCAAACACATTATTATTATTATTTTATTTTTTTCCTGCGTCGCTATCATTAGCGTCACGGGTTAGCTTCGGTGTGAGTGGTTGAAATAGCACGTCAATAAAGATGACAGACAAGTGGCTTATCCAATCATATGCAAGAATTTTTGATAAGGCCCAGCCTTCTGTAAATGCAATTCCTATGGCGGAGTCCCAGATGTATGTGAGTGGAGCTAGGCGGAGCGACATACAGCTGGCTGTTGTCAGGTTAGTTAACGCTTGCTTCCTCGACGAGCCGCCATTGCTATCAAAACAGTCTCACGTCATGGTCGCGTCTCCACTACGTCACATCTATGAAACTCCAGCCCTGCGTCCTGATTGGCCAGACCATAAATTTGGTTGGAGAAATCATTCTCTACCGGCGGTGTCCCAGATGTATGTGAGTGAAGCTAGGCGGAGCGACATGCATCTGGCGGAAGTCAGGTTACATTTCAACTTCTCTGCAAAAAATGTATCATGCAAAATCAAATTTTTAACCCTTACATACATGTTGTTATGTAGTTGTAGTCTCTGTCTGTCCAGCAGCTGTATAGATATATTACTTTATATTCTGTTTGCGTCATATTTTTCAACCCGTTCAGTTATCTCTGTTTTCTATTACGTTTTATCATTATTATTATTAATATTAATATTATTATTATTGACAATGACATCACAGTATTTGCTGCAGAGCTGCTAAACAAGGACATGAACTTTCGGTTTACCAATTTCACGAATTTGCTATTTTTATGTTTTTCACCGGGATTCTGTTGTTCAAGCTGAAAAATGCTAAAGCTACCAGTGGGTAAGTGAAAATGTTCGGTTGTTGGGTGTGTTAACCCACACAGCTCATTGCACCGTCCCCCATAATACTACAAAAATGGCCGAACGAGGTGGAGTCCATCTGTCTGGCTCCATCTGAATACCCTTAATAATAGCTCCTAGCTCCTGTTCCTTGACCTTTCACGGGGTCAACGGTAAGAACTCTATGGTGGGGACGAAAGGAGCTTCAGACTGCGGTGCTGATTCCAGACTTTAACTCTGACGACGTTACGTGACGGAAACATGGATGATGGAGTCAGATCCGGGTCTACAGCCTAGATGAACTACAAAGTGCACGATCTCTTTTCTCCCGACATTTTCGTTGATTTCCGTGAGGAGACTGTGCTGATACGTCATATCATGCAAAGGATTCTGGGATACCTTAAGGGGACGTCACAGGGTTCCTAGGCTAAACTAGCCGTGAGAGAAAGCTTAAAGGCTCCTTTTCCTGCCTCCTTCCTCACTGCCTGCACAGTACGGACAGCACTGATCATAGCGACCGCTGACACATTTCTGCTTTAGCTAAAGAGTCCTGACCCAAAGGAGGTATTCGGATTCAGCATCTGAATACGACGAATACCATTATAGAGCTAGGACTCTTTAGCCAAAGCCGAAGTGTGTCAGCGGTCGCCATAAGTTCTGTCTAAATAGAGCAGTCAGTAAGGAAGGAGGTAGGAAAAGGAGCCTGTATGCTTCCTCTCATAGCTCCTTTAGCATAGGAACCTTGTGACGTCTGTTACCAGCGCCAAGGAGCTATATATCCCACAATCCTTTGCATGACATGATGTGTAAGCTCAGCCCTCCTCATGGAAATCAACGAGAATGTCCGGAGTGAACAGAGCGACCTTGTAAGCAGCAACATTTACTCTGTCACGTATTACGCGACTTGTTGGTCGTCCATGAGGATCAGAACGACCAACAATTATTTGTTGTCTACAGCAAATAAGATCCGATAGATCGTGTAACAGCGTAACAGTAAAGCGTTAAATCAAACGAGGCAATGAAGTCGGCAGCTGTGACGTATATAATGTATACGTGTTAACCCTGAAAATTAAACTCTGATTATTTGTTTATGTTGTACACGTTGTTTATTTTACATATGATGCGTTTGCACCATTTTCTGTTAAAAGCGAAACCTATTCATAAAATAAAAATAAATATAACAAAATCATTGGCAGTGTGTCAACTCTGCTTAAGAAGACAAAAGCAAGCAACATATGTTTGGGTGTAATAGAGAGCTTCAGCCATCTAACTTGCACACTTTGTAGTTCACTTTCAGAACGCTGTAGTCCCGGATCTGACTCCATCATCCATGAGCGTTTCCTTCACATAATGACATCAGAGATAAAGACCGTCTGACATTAGCACCGCAGTCCGAAGCTCCTTTCCTTCCCACCCGAGAGTTCTGACTGTTGACACCATGAAAAGTCAAGGAACTGCAGCTACACTGCAAAAAGGGAACTAAAAGTAAGTACAATCTTCTTGAAATGAATGCATTTTTCCTTGATTTGAGCAGGTACATAAGATTATCTTCCAACGGAACGAGTACTTTTACCCCTAAAATAAGATAATTAGACATACTGCACTCGAAATAAGATGATGGAGATCAATTATTCCTATTTTAAGTGTAAAAATCACATTCCATTCGCAGATAATCTTATTTGCCTGCTTAAGTCTAGGACAAATACACTAATTTCAAGAATATTTTGCTTACATTTAGCTCCCTTTTTGTAGTGTAGGAGCAGGAGAAAGGGGACGTTTTTCAGTTTTTCCTTAGATTTAAAGAGACGGCACCAAAACGAGTTGCTCTCAGAACGGGGGTAAAAGAGAGGCTGTGGGGCAACAATAACGGGGAATTCAGACCAAATGTAGTTCCACTAAATACAAAGCACAACTGAATGAGCTAAGTGTGAAAAGGAAGGATTTGAAATAAAAGCATTTAGATTATTCAGGCAATCTGTTCAAGGCCTTAAATGCTGCATTATCATCTGCTATCACCTTCATACCATAAGCTCTGTAACCCTGCAGGAAAACAGACGATCTCCCAGACAGCCTCACCTGCTGCTGTAAAAGTATAATTTAATCTTTCTTGCAGCAGAGGTACATATAAATGTTCCAGAAATTATCTTTATTGCGTTTCTTCCACTGATTAAATGTATCCACGTCATTAAAGCCATTCAAGGTTTGAAGTCCTGTTCCTGGAAGAAAATTGTTCTTGATCTGAGCTCCTTTTTGGGATTTTTTTTACAAGCAGATAAATAATTATTATTTAGTAAGTTAGCAAACAAATGTTTCATTTTGTTCAAAGGCTGTAAAACTAAACGAGTGATTTATTTGATTTGAAATGTAAATACACAAACAAGAAAAATAAACCTGCTCCTCAACAGCTTTTAATTTTCTTTCCTGACTGACAAACTCATGCATTTCTCACCATGATCAATATTCATCTGCCTGTTTTTTTTTTTTTTTAACATTAAAGGGAAGAATAATGAGGCGCACACAGCCGGCGTTGTTCGGCTTCAGCAGCCTTTACTGCATTAAAACCACCTCGGCTGGCCCGGCTTCAGCTGCAGGAAATAAAGCTGAAAAAGAGAATATAAGTCCCTGATGAATACACGTCTGTAGAGATGAATTATAATAGTCAGCCTGCCGTGACCTTAACGCACACACACACGGAGTTATCGGCCTCCTGTCAAAGAAGCCCGTCCATTCGTCTTTTCCTGCCTCCTTTCTCCAAATTAATTAAGCAGAAATGTAAACATTTTAATTGAATGTCAAAGCAGGACCCTAACAACATGCTGCTATGTAAATGAATGTGACACAGCGTAAACCCGCGTCTTTCTATACAGCAAGGTTACAGGGCCCTGGTCACGTTTTTATGTGTGTGTGTGTGTGTGTGTGTGTGTGTGTTCGCTGCGGAGTGTAAATGAAGTGCAAAATGTTTTAATTGAATCACCGTCACTTGTGCACTAACTAACCCTCATGGATTTAAACCAATAAGGCTTCAATTAACCTGCAGCGAAAATAAATTCTTTAAACCGGCACAAACCTCCAGCTAACGGGCTCATCTGTGATTTATGAACGCGTGAATCACCAGAAAGCCATTAAGTTTAAGGATCGCCCCTCGCCACTTCAGGATTTCTGTTGGTTTGTTGGACAAAAGTAACAAAAAAACAAGAAAATGTGCAGCATAAGATATGAAAATCAACACAATCTGCAGGACTTTGTTTCTAAAACAGGCTTTTGGAGGATTTCTGGACCATTTGGAGTTGCTTCAGTTCAGCGAGGTTTGCAGATATTAGTTTCTGTAAAGCTGTCTGAAGGCCTCAGTCTGGACTTTGACTAGGCCACTCCAACGCCTTGTCATTCTGTTGTAGATCCACTGCTGTGTTGGAGATCATGGTTGAAAAGCGTTCCCATATCATCACCCTTCCACCGCCGTGCATGACAGCTGGTGTGGGGTGCATGTGTCTTTATAAATGTGGTGCTGTGCATTATGGGTAAATAGCTTTACTTTGTCTCCAAATGGCATTATTCCATAAGTCTTTGGCTTCCTTCGAATGCAGCGTTGCAAACCTAAATCCATCATAGTCATATTTATTTGCGCTGTTTCTAATTGTCCTGTGATGAACTTTAACCTTTAGCCTATTAGCACGTCTGATCTCAAGGTTTTTAAAAGAAAACTTGACTCTGGTGTTGAGTTTGCTGGGAACTGGTGAGAAAAATTAGAGCTTTTTAAAATGTTTTCCACTTGAGAAGAATCTTTTTATGTCACAAAGGACTTCCAGGGAAACGAGGTGATCGCCTTCAGGGATGGATGGAGGACAGCAGCAGCTTCTCTGGGCTCGTTGCTGATGTCTGTCCGACCTGCCGTGGCGTTAACACACGTCTGTAGGCGTGAAGGAGGCTGTTTTTCTTCACACTGCTCATGCACTTTGGTTTGTTTTTATTTTTGATTAAACTTTAAGTTTATATTTTGTATTTACATCTTTTGAATGCATTTAAATAGCATATTATTTCCTGTCCTGATGTGTTGAATTTTAAAATCCCAAAAGTCTGCATAACTTTTTTAATTAATTTTCTTAATGTTGGTTAATTGGAGTTTTTGACAATTAAACTCAACAGACTTCGGGCTGTTGTGTCAGTTCTGATCAAATGTGTTTTTTTAAAGAAGATCTTAAGAATAAAGCTTTGTAAAAATGTTTTGCCTAATTTATTATTTTCCCAGTCCATCTTATCTGTGCAGATCCATTGGATGAGATCAAATCTGTATCCTGAAAGTGACACAGGTGGGTTTGTTTCAACCTTTAAGCTGAAGATATAGCTATTTGAAAAAAGTGCATTTCTTTATTAATTTGAAAGGGTTTTGTTTGCAGTTGGAGGATTTTCTGTTGATCATGTTTAAAATGACAGTTTCAACGCAGGTGTTCTTACTGTCTTGTTTGGATAAATGAAATGCAGCCAGTTTATGGGTAAAACAGAGATCGGAGTGGAGCTTTCAACCAGAACCGTCCATGGAAGATCCATCTGATGTTGAAGCTTCTTCATTCCAGAGGTCAGCGTCCAAAAAGCTTTAAATGCTCAGTTTATTCCTGCATCCTTCTAATGAATCACTTAGTCTGTGCAGGTGGCGTTTCATGAGTCCGCATCCTTTTAATCTCTTGTTTTGGTCAGAATTAAGGACACTAAAGTTACATTTCCTCATGGCTGCTGTTGAATCTGCAGTCTCCTCACACACAGGAATACAAAGCTTTGCTAAATAAACTCTTGTTAATAATACGTAGTTTTTTTTCTTTCTTTTCTCCAGCCGTCCAAATAATTAGCTTTTGTTGTAGAAAATGATGAATTTGGGCAGTTAATTTATTGATCGGCCGGCGCGTTTCGATGTGCTTTGCTTTAGAAAGCCATTAATCAATGGATGAAAACACCTAATTCTGCTCCTGCTCTGCTTTCCTCCTTGTTTCCTCTCGCTTTTCCGTCTCGAACAGAAGATCCCCTGCGACTGTGCGAGAGAAACTGGGATTTGAACTAAAAAATGACGATGAAGACGGAGAAAGATTTTAATTCAGAAGAAAACAGATTGCAGATCTGTGATTAGAACTACGTGTTTTCCTGAGGACCAATCTTTAATCCTCATTATTTACAATCGCAAAGTGAAAAATAGTTTTAGCGTAATGACAAAACAGACAGAGAAACATATTTCCGTACACTGACGGTGGTCAGACTGCCTGGGACAGTCGGCGCCACCAGGCCCTCTGACCCCAGGGACACAACGACAGACGGTTGAAAACAGGTCTTTTCCCCTTTATTTTTAAATAGATGTGCAATTCAAAACATAATACTCATTATTTTTTGCCTTTTTTCTAAACCTAAAAAATAAAATAAAAATAAAAAACAGGACGAGCAGCAAAAAGGGAATTAAAAGTAAACTAAATTTTCTTGAATTTGTCTTTGATTGGAGCAAGTAAATAATCTAATCTGCCAATGGAATGAGTATGTTTACCCCTAAAATAAGATAATTAATAATACTGCACTTAAAATAAGATGATGGAGATGAGTTCCTATTTTAAGTGCAACTATTTTATTCCATTTTTGCAGATAAGGTTATTTACCTTATCTGCAAAAGGTTTAACACACCTCTCTGCAGCTTCTGTACTGTTACCCACCCATTATCCTATTGAGACGGTGTCTTTCCCACGGCCAAAACTTAACAGATCAAAAACTTATCTAAAAGGAACAAATCATAAAAACCTAATAAAAATCAATACGGTTCACCTTGAACCTAAAAATAAAACAATTAAATGTGGTCTATTAAATATAAGGTCTCTCCCTCCAAAGACTTTGTTAGTTAACGAATTGATTTCTGATAAACAGATTGATTTGTTTTGTCTCACAGAAACCTGGCTACAAGAGGACTACGTTAGTATAAATGAGTCAACTCCCTCCAATTATTCAAATTTCCACATTCCCAGATCTGTGGGAAGAGGAGGAGGAGTGGCAGCCATCTTTCAGTCTGATTTATTAATTAGTCCCAGGCCAATTAATAACTACAGTTCTTTTGAACATTTAACCCTCAGTTTCCCTCATCCAAACTGCAAAGCAATAAAACCTCTTCTGTTTATTGTTTTGTATCGTCCACCAGGCCCTTGCACTCAGTTTTTGGATCAGCTGTCAGACTTCTTATCTGATTTGGTGTTAAATACTGATAAGGTTATTATAGTGGGTGATTTTAACATCCATGTTGACACAGAATGTGATAACCTTAGTGTAGCCTTTAAAACTATCCTAGATTCAATTGGTTTTGCTCAAAATGTGCATAAACCGACGCACTCTTGGCTCCATACTTTAGACCTTGTGCTGACATATGGCATTGATTGTGAAGAATTAACAGTATTTCCTCACAACCCTGTCCTATCTGATCATTTTTTAATAACATTTGAGTTTAATCTAACGGAGTTCTCCACCCCCAAAAGAGGGTTCCATTATAGTAGATCTTTATCGGATAATGCTGTATCAAAACTTAAAGAGTCTGTCCCCTTTTTAATATCCTCCGTATTGCAGAAATGCCCTGTAGATGGCAGCAATGTTGTTTCTTCCAATTCACAAATAGATGTCTTTGTAAACGGTATGACTTTGTCATTGCGTTCTGCATTAGACAATGTAGCTCCCTTGAAAAATAAGGTGATTATTCACAGGAAGCTGGCTCCTTGGTTTAATTCAGAGCTGCATTCCTTGAAGCACAATGTTAGGAAATTGGAGAGAAAATGGCGCTCTACACACCAAGAGGAATCCTACCTAATCTGGAGGGACAGTCTATTGTTGTATAACAAGACCATTCGCAGAGTTAGAGCAGCATATTTTTCATCATTAATTGAGGAGAATAAGAATAATCCTAGATTTCTCTTCAATACAGTTGCCAAACTTACCCAGAGCCACAGCTCTGTTGATCCAGCCATCCCCTTAGCTCTTAGCAGTAATGATTTTATGGGATTCTTCATAAATAAAATTGATTCCATTAAAAATAAAATAATTGGCATCCTCCCAAACATGATTACCTCGTCCTCAGTAAGTGAGGCAGCATTGGAGGAATCCTTAGAACCTGCGCAGTGTCTGAACTGTTTAAAAGCAGTAGAGCTTTCTGAGCTATCTAAAATTTTAGCTTCATCTAAACCTTCTACCTGTATGTTAGACCCAATCCCAACCAAGTTGTTTAAGGAGGTATTCCCTCTGATCAGTGGTCCTATTTTAGACATGATTAATCTATCCTTAGTAAATGGATATGTACCAAAGGCTTTTAAAGTAGCTGTTATTAAACCTTTACTTAAGAAACCTTCTCTTGATCAAGATGAGCTAGTAAACTACAGACCTATATCTAATCTTCTTTTCTTATCTAAAATTCTTGAGAAAGTAGTTGCTAATCAACTTTGTGAACATTTACAAAGTAATGACCTACTTGAGGAGTTTCAGTCAGGCTTTAGAGCTCATCATAGCACTGAAACAGCTCTGGTGAAGGTCACCAATGATATTCTCATGGCCTCAGATAATGGACTTGTGTCTGTACTTGTCCTGTTAGATCTCAGTGCTGCATTTGATACAGTTGATCACATTATTCTCCTACAAAGACTTGAGCATACTGTAGGGATTAAGGGGAAAGCATTAGGCTGGTTTAAATCTTATCTGTCGGACAGATTCCAGTTTGTTCATGTTAATAATAAATCTTCTTCAAACTCTAGGGTCACCTGTGGAGTACCACAGGGTTCAGTCCTTGGACCAATTCTATTTACTATATATATGCTTCCGGTTGGCAAAATTATCAGACAGCATGGGATTAATTTCCACTGTTATGCTGATGACACTCAGCTATATTTATCCATAAATCCTGATGAATCCAATCAGTTACTTCGACTGCAGTCATGTCTTGATGACATCAAAAGCTGGATGACTTTAAATTTCCTGCATTTAAATTCTGACAAGACAGAAGTTGTAATCTTTGGGCCAGAGTCCTCAAAAAATAAACTTCTTAATCAATCACTGGATCTGGATGGCATTAACTTGGCCTCTGGTAATAAAGTAAAAAATCTTGGTGTTATTTTTGACCAAGACATGTCATTTAAATCCCATATTAAACAGGTTTCCAGAGTTTCCTTTTTTCACCTCCGGAATATCGCCAAAATTAGAAACATTCTGTCCAGGGGTGATGCTGAAAAACTAGTGCATGCATTTGTTACTTCAAGGCTGGACTATTGTAATTCTTTGTTATCAGGAAGTCCACAAAATACAGTTCGAAGTCTTCAGCTGATCCAAAATGCTGCGGCAAGAGTTCTGATGAAAATCAACAAGAGGGATCATATTTCTCCAATTTTAGCTTCCCTTCATTGGCTTCCTGTTAAATCAAGAATAGAATTTAAAATTCTTCTTCTAACGTATAAAGCCCTTAATAATCAAGCTCCATCATATATCAGAGCTCTGATTACTCCGTATGTTCCTAACAGAGCACTTCGCTCTCAGACTGCAGGTCTGCTGGTGGTTCCTAGAGTCTCTAAAAGTAGAATGGGAGGCAGATCCTTTAGCTATCAGGCTCCTCTCCTGTGGAACCAACTCCCAGTTTTGGTCCGTGAGGCAGACACCCTATCTATTTTTAAGACTAATCTTAAAACATTCCTTTTTGACAAAGCTTATAGTTAGAGTGGCTCATGTTACCCTGAGCTACCTCTATAGTTATGCTGCTATAGGCTTAGGCTACTGGAGGACATCAGGGTCTAATTTTCTCACTCTACTGATTTCTACTGTTCTTCATTCTACGGTTCTCCAGTTTTGTATTGTATTACATTGAAATGACTGTCGTCATTTCAGCTTTTAACTTTTTGCTCTCTCTCTTTTTCTTCATAGTAGGTACACCTGGTCTGGCGTTCTGTTAACTTTGACATCATCCAGAGAAGACGGCTCACCCGTTACTACCATCTAATGTAGAACAGATTACTAGATCAATGTGTGCTTCTGTGCTTTTTTGTCTCTCTTGTTGTGTCTCTGCTCTGTCTTCTGTAACCCCAGTCGGTCGAGGCAGATGACCGTTCATACTGAGCCCGGTTCTGCCGGAGGTTTTTTTTTCCCGTTAATGGGTGGTTTTTCTTCCCACTGTCGCTTCATGCTTGCTCAGTATGAGGGATTGCAGCAAAACCATGTACAATGCAGACGACTCTCCCTGTGGCTCTACGGTTCCCCAGGAGTGAATGCTGCTTGTCAAGACTTTGATGCAATCAACTGGTTTCCTTATATAGGACATTTTGACCAATCTGTATAATCTGACCCAATCTGTATAATATGATTGAACTTGATTTTGTAAAGTGCCTTGAGATGACATGTTTCATGATTTGGCGCTATATAAATAAAATTGAATTGAATTGAATTGAATTGAATTGAACCTGCTCAAATCAAGGACAAATATACTCATTTCAACAAAATTTCACTTACTTTGTGTTCCCTTTTTGTAGGGCAGATATGTATTCCTCCATGAATTATATCATTATGCTGTGTAAATTCAATACAGGTACTGCATAAAAACACAGAAAACGCTCAGCTTTATATAATTTTCAGCCAAAGTTGTTATAAGCTGCTGTTGGAGGTCTGAAGAGCCACAGGTTGCCTCCTTCCAGGTCTAACCTGGACAGATCATACAGCAACATAGAGGCACACAATGCACACACCTGATTAAGAGATACCCTTTAACCAAACAGTTGTGTTTTTGGACCAAGTGAGGAAGCTGGAGTACCTGGAGAGAACCACGGGAATTACTCCAAGCCTGGGGTCATGCAGAAAGACCCCAGGCTTGGATTTAAAACCAGGAACTTCTTGCTGCAAGGCAACACTGCTACCAGCTGTTGTGCCATTACACATGTTTTTAAGTTATGTAATAAATAACTCTCTGTCTGTTAGGTATTGTCTGGTGAATATCAGCCCAAACAACTGATGTCATAGTATAGTTGAAAGGAATGATTTGAGCACTGGTGAACAGCAAACTCTGTATTTATAGAGAATACAGGAGTGATAACTTCTCTTCAAGTACAAGAATTTATTAACAGAAATAAAATGAACATCCAGAGAAAATCTCTATATAATGCTGTTTATCTGAATTAACACTATAATTCAATCAAAAAAATCCTCTCTACTAGGCTCGTGAAACTTAACTAAACTACTAAGCAAAATTAAGATTAAAGAAACTAAGGAACTACGTACGCAAAGATCAAAAGAAATAGTTGAAAACCATCATCAGAATGATTCAGTGAATCCTGGTTCACTGCAGATCCAAGTTAGAGAATCAAAGTTGATCAAGTTTAAATTAGCTTAACTAATTTAGAACAGCATTTAATGTGTTTCAACTCATTCACAATGCAAATCCAGGTTAGATAAACATTACTTGAGGAAATAACATCTTAGAGAATTATTTGCTAAATAAAAATAAATAACCTTCACGACACTTGACATTTATTAATGTAATTATTTCTCCTGGAGATAATTAAGACTCAATTTCGTAACTTAGGAAGCTAGAGGGCGCTGTTGCAGGCGATCGACCAGAAATTATGTGTGTCGGGGCCCGTCCGTGCTGTGTCGCCATTAGTATGATGAGTTAATCTTAAGTTACACAAACACCATTAAATCAACATTAATGTTCATTAATGTGCCCCATGGAGTAATTTTGGTGGGCCGACCAAAAGAACTCCTGGTTGTAGTTTGCATATCGTCATATAAGGAAAGAAACTGCTCCACTGGTGTTTGTTGAAGCAAACAAACACCAGATATAACAATAATCTCTACTGTTATTGCAACATGCATTCCAATGAAATTCATCCTCTGCATTTAACCCGTCCCTCAGGGAGCAGTGGGCTGCCAGTGTCCGGCACCCAGGGAGCGTCCTGAGGCTAAGGGTGTTGCTCAGGGACCCATAGACGCAGCATGTAGGAGTTGAATCAGGAACTTTGCAGCCTCTCAAAGGGCCCTGCTCTCCAACCACTAGACCACCACTCCCACTGCAATCAAACAATTAGGATACCCCCCAAATCACACAATCACATACTGAAACATGGTGGTGGCAGGATCATGACATTTTCCTTCAACCTCGTTAACACACATTACTTTGTGTTGATCTATCACATAAAATGGAAATAAAATACATCAATCTTTGTGGTCATATGTGAAAACATGCAGAAAAGTTCACAGCATTGTGCTTTGCCTAAGCAGTATTCTGAAAGTCGGACACTTCGGATTTTTTTAAATTATGATTTTAAAATCTATGATCTGGACAAATGTGGAAATAATCAGGATATTTATTTCTTAGAGTGAAGTATTAATTTAACAACTAGAAACAGTTGGGATTGTACCATCAACTAGTGGTTCTCTTCATGAAGTTTCTCCTTCAGTGTTACCGTGTCAACCTTCATTTAAGCAAGATGCCAGAAATGAGACTTTGAAAATGTCTAAAGCAGGAAGGAATAAATGTATTTTCTCAGAAAGCAGCTGATTATCAGTATAGATTGGGGGGTAAAGACCACCGGGTGTCAAAAACTGAATGTTTAATCAACTTTTTCTTATACCAGCAAGTCAGAAAGAAGACCTCATGATTTTTTCTCAAAGATAATACTTACAGCGGAGAGTCTGAAACGTTTAATAAGCAGCAAGAAATGTGATTTCAACTTCCAAACCGTCGCAGCGCCACATTCCTCTGAGCCGAAGAAAAAGTGGCTTTAAGCCGACAGGAGTTCATTTTCAGACGCTTATGTTTGTGTTTTTGTTCTTTATCAATCCAGCAGAGCACTCTGGGATGACGAATGGGACCTGTCAGGCCAATGCCAGTCAAAACAACACACACACACACACACACACACACACACACACACACACACACACACACACACACACACACACACACACACACACACACACACACACACTGAGTCTGATGTGTCCATCAGCTATTGTAAGTTTATGTTGTAAATGTCTGAAAAGGCCTGTTTGTGTGTGTGTGTGTGTGTGTGTGTGTGGTGTGTGTGTGGTGTATGTGTGTGTGTGTGTGTGTGTGTGTGTGTGTGTGTGTGTGTGTGTGTGTGTGTGTGTGTGTGTGTGTGTTTGTTTGTGTGGAGCAGAGGACGGGTGGGAAACTTCAGACCCGTGGATAACAGGTCTGAGCCTAAACACAGTGAGCTCGGCTCTAGTCCGACTTATCTGCACACGCGGAGTGAAAGTGGAGGACGACGCTGGATCTCGGTGAGGTGAGACCACAACCGGACGGCCGCCTACCAGAAGAATTGATAGTAAATGTTGTAACAGTGATAATGTTCATTTTAACACAGACCAGGTCCTTCAGAGACCAGGAGTAATAAAAAGAGTAGATTAGCTGTTCAGAAACTTTGTAGAGACTCCATCTTCTGTGTCGAGGGATTGTTGTCCTCTGTTCCCCAGCTGTGAAACATCTTCAACATAAACCAAATACTGTTTTCTGTCTCCTTCCAGTTACAGCACTGGGTATAGTTTAACTGGTCGTTAACCTGGTGACTAACTGGTTCAACCTTATCCCTCCTTAATGCTGTAGCTTAAATAAGGAAGGAGAGTCAGCTTTAACCCAAGCAAGTACTTCGACTACAGTCATGTCTTGATGACATCAAAACCTGGATGACTTTAAATTGTAAATTGACTTTAAAGAAATTGTAATCTTTGGACCAGAGTCCTTAAAAAAATAAACTTCTTAATCAATCACTTAATCTGGATGGCATTAACTTGGCCTCTGGTAAAAAAGTAAAAAATCTTGGTGTTATTTTTGACCAAGACATGTCATTTAAATCCCATATTAAACAGGTTTCCAGAGTTTCCTTTTTTCACCTCAGGAATATCGCCAAAATTAGAAACATTCTGTCCAGGGGTGATGCTGAAAAACTAGTCCATGCATTTGTTACTTCAAGGCTGGACTATTGTAATTCTTTACTATCAGGAAGTCCACAAAATGCAGTTCAAAGTCTTCAGCTGATTCAAAATGCTGCGGCGAGAGTTCTGATGAAAATCAACAAGAGGGATCATATTTCTCCAATTTTAGCTTCCCTTCATTGGCTTCCTGTTAAATCAAGAATAGAATTTAAAATTCTTCTTCTAACGTATAAAGCCCTTAATAATCAAGCTCCATCATATATCAGAGCTCTGATTACCCCGTATGTTCCTAACAGAGCACTTCGCTCTCAGACTGCAGGTCTGCTGGTGGTTCCTAGAGTCTCTAAAAGTAGAATGGGAGGCAGATCCTTTAGCTATCAGGCTCCTCTCCTGTGGAACCACTTCCAGTTTTGGTCCGTGAGGAAGACATCCCGTCTATTTTTAAGACTAATCTTAAAACTTTCCTTTTTGACAAAGCTTATAGTCAGAGTGGCTCATGTTACCCTGAGCTACCTCTATAGTTATGCTGCTATAGGCTTAGGCTACTGGAGGACATCAGGGCCTATTTTTCTCACTCTACTGAGTTCTCCTACTGCTCTCCAATCTGCATTGTTTGTTGTTATTTCAGCTTTTAACTTTTTATTTCACTTTTTATATCATTTTTTCTCCATAGAAGGTACACCTGGTCTGGTGTTCTGTTAGCTGTGACATCATCAGGGGAGGCAGATCATCCTCTATTACCATCTAACATAGAAAGTACTCCTGGGTCAATGTGAGCTTCTGTGCTTTCTGTGTCTCTGCTCTGTCTTCTCTAAGCCCCAGTGGGTCGAGGCAGATGAGCGTTCACACTGAGCCTGGTTCTGGTTCTGCTGGAGGTTTTCCTCCCTGTTAAAGGGGAGTTTTCCTCTCCAGAGGACCAAAGATTGGTCAGAAAGTTTCCTCTCTAAGGAAACCCAGCAGGTTGCATCAAGTCTCTCCAAGCAGCATTCACTCCTCCTGAAAGAGCGTAGAGCCACAGTGGACAGTCGTCTGCATTGTTGATGGCTTTGCAGCAATCCCTCATACTGAGCATGCATAAAGCGACAGTCCATCCATCCATCCATCCATCCATCCATCCATCCATCCATCCATCCGTCCTTCATCCATCCAATTTAATTCACTTTATTTATATTGCACCAACTCACAACAAATCATCTTGATGCTCTTAACAAAGTCAGTTCAGTCATTCAGTTCTCAAATGGTAAATGGCTTATAACTGTAAAATGCTTTCACTAGTCCAACGACCCCAAAGCGCTTTACACCACAATCAGTCATTCACTCATCCACACCCTGACGGTGGAGAGCTATGTTCGTAGCCACAGCTGCCCTGGGCCAGACTGACATAGGCGAGGCCATCATACATCGGCGCCACAGAGGTGAGACTGAGACTGTCAGAGTGGGGGATAGAACCGGCAACCCGCCATTTGCAGGACAAACTTCCTAACTCCCAATCCTATTTATCAGACAATCTTTTTCTTTTTAATCAATGATTGATTAAAAAGTATTTTATCTTATGTTGTAAATTTGCTCTTAGCTGCTGGTGCAGCTGAATCTCCCCACTCTGAAACAATAAAGTTTATTTCTATTCTATTTCTATTCTTGCTCCGTTTAACTTCTGCAGAATGAATATGGCCAGTAACTGTGATGAAAGGAATTCACTTTTATTTAATAATTACCCGAGGCGTTACAGTTTGTTTAACAAGCTTAGAATAGATTTATGTTTTCTTGCGACACATTTTTCTTGTTTTAGTAAATAGTATCTGGAAAATGGCGAATAGCGCCACCTAGTGGTGATGCAACCAAAAACCCGTTTTCTGTTGAGCTTCTGGGTTTAACAAAAACTTGAAGTGGTGGACAGAGTAAAGGTTGATGGGAGTTCTATAGTCGGTTCTGGAAAGGTTGATTTCCTGTCTAAAAATCAGAACTTGTGAAATCCTGGAATTCTGGACTTATTGGAAGTAAATGTTTGGAAAAACTTTAACGTTTGGGTGAAAACGGCGATCTTTAAAGAACAGGTAATGCAGTTTAAGAGCACAGTATGTGTTTTTCTTGGCTTTTGGTTATAAACTGTATGCAGAGAGCTTTACGCGCAGCCCGCCGGTTCCGACCCAATTATCTGTTTATCGGGAAGATTCTTTGACGCATGTGAAACGACACAGAAGATGAGGAGAACAGAAAGTCCGAGCTGTGGGAGTTTTGGGGGGGGGGGGATGTGGATGGAGAAAAAGGAGAGTGAACAAAGTGTGAGATAAGAGAGTGGGAGAAAGATCTTGTGTGTTTTAAAGTGGGAGGGAGAGACTGGAGGGGCTGAGCAGAGAGAGAGAGGAGAGGAGAGGAGAGAGGAGGAGCGGGTCGCGCAGTTTTGGCTCCGGAGACCCGCTGGACGCAGTCCCCCCTGGTCCTCTGCAGCCCGGAGGAGGAAGAAGCTCCCTCCGCTGACCGGAAACCAGCACCTGGACGGTTCTGACAGATCCGAACAACTTTCAAATCAAACCAACCCGGGATAAAAACAGGAAGCTCAGCGGAGACTCTCCGCGTCTGCCGCCGCGCCGACAGCCGCCTCGGCCGGGTCGCGCTCTGAGCCGCGCACCGCTGATCCTAACTGGACCTAAACGGAGCTTCGGTGCGTTTGTTCGGATGAAATCGTCCCTCTCAGGCTGCTTTGCATCGTGAACTGCTTCAGAAAGCAGGTGAGCTTTTACTCTTTTGATTTAACGCCTTTTTGCGCATAAATGAGAACCGAGCCAGGGAGAACTGCAGAGAAAACAGAGATTTAATGATTAAAAAGTTCAATTTTTAAACGTCATTTAATTCAGATATTACTTAAGAGGTGAAAAAATGGATTTTAGATAAACTTTAGAAAGTAATTAATTGCGTCAAAACGGTGAATCCTCAGATAGGTTTAAGGTTTCAGACAAAAAAACGTTATTTTTTACGGTTTGTGATTATTTCTCCTTTTTTAAAAATAATGTAAGGATTTATTTTAATTTGCTAACACGCATAGCAGAGATTGCATGGATTTCCTGACGCTGTTACCGATAGGAAATCAATCTCCAAAGCTAATGTCCTTTGAATTGGTCTATTTGCTTTAAATAAAAGCGCACAGTGCGCAGGAGTTAATGATCTAAATTTCAGTTAAACAAAAACTGGAACCAAAACCAACCAGAATCTCCGGAAACCTGTTAATAGAATAGATACATTTATTTTTCTTTGCAGAATCTCAGTAAAAAAGGAAATTGGGAAAAGAATGTTTCCTTGGATGAATTTAGAAAATAACGTCACTTTAAAGATGAAGACAGGATCACTTGTGGGAAATAATTTCATCGGTTTATAACATTAAAACTTCAATTAGATGCAATTAACAGCTAGAAGCAATAAATGATGTGCTACACACACTGCTGTGTAATTAGCAGAATCCACCGGGAGGGAAAATATGTAACTGTTCTTTTCTTGTGTGACTGAAGGTAAAATAAGGTGTGAAACTGAATCTTTGTGTTTCCTTTAACTGTGAGCCTAAAGTGAAGGTCTGCTGAGGTGTTCTGACTCTTTACCGTCTCATCCTCTCCTCTCTGTGTGTGAATGGAGACGGACCCCCGTCCCCCCAGCAGTGCAGCCATGCTGAAGCCGGGGGACCCCAGCGGTTCGGCCTTCCTGAAGGTGGACCCGTCCTACCTGCAGCACTGGCAGCAGCTCTTCCCTCAGGCTCAGCTGAAGGCTCCTCTGGCTCCCCCTCCTCCATCTGACCGCCTCTCCATCACCGTGGACACCCTGCGCCCATCCCGCCTGCACACGCACCTCTTGGCCTCTACGCACTGCATATCCTCGTCGTCTTCTTCCTCCACGTCCTCCTCTGCGGCTCCTTCTTCTTCTTCTTCAGCGGCGGCCGCAGCGGCGGCGGTGGCGGCCGCACTCACTCCGTCCTCCTCCGTCTCCATCTCCACCTCTGCAGGCCTCTCTCAGCTGCCCGTCCCTCAGCAGATCGCCCTGTTTGGGCAGGCGCTGGCACCGGTGTGCTCCGGCCCCATGGGACCAGGAGGAGGAGGAGGAGGGCCGGGACCAGGAGGTGCAGCGGACCTGGTGGTGGTGGTCCCCCCAGAGAACCAGCAGGGTCACAACCCAGCAGCGGAGCTCCTCCACCAGGCCAAGGAGCAGAGCTGTGGGGGGGTCGGGGTGGTGTCCTCCAGCGTGAGGAGCAGCAGCGGCGGGGGGAGCGGGGAGGAGAGCGGGAGGTTCAAGCTGACGTCCGAGGAGCTGGACTACTACCTGTACGGCCAGCAGAGGATGGAGATCATCCCGCTGAGCAACCACACCGGCGAGCTCAACAACCGTACGTCTAACCACACAAGCACGCCTCAGTCTGTGACCTTTGACCTCTCTGGGCTCAGACCCTCAGCATCACTTTGTGTGACGATTTAAAGCAGCAGACAAACTCAAAAAGAGTATTTTCAAATGAGTTTCCTACAAATTAATTGTGCTCATGTCTTTCTAGCGTTTGGCTTTAATTTGATAAAATTTTATTAATGTTGATCGGATTTAAATAAAAAAAAAACCTCTTAAACAAAACAATATTTATAGTTGGCATTTAAAAACTTTATTTTACTTATTTTCCGTCACGCAGGGCATTTGTAAAAATAATACAGAATTTATAAAACCTTGCCGTGGTGCTAAAAGCTAAATTAGATTAAAAAAATAATTGGACGCTGGAGAAAACTGTTTTTTGTTTAATTACTTAAAATGAATTTGAAATAAAACAGCGCGTCGCTTCCCAGGCAGTCAGAGATGTTCGTTGGACTTTAGCTGTAGGAGGAGGAAGGCTGTTGGGGTGTGGAAGGTCAGAGGTCAAAGGCCAGCGGCTCAGCAGGCGCTGAAGCTGCTGATTTTTAAACGGCTTCTTTTTTCTACTTCGTTTTTGGTGTATTTTTCATTTTAAATAATAACTTGGAGTAACAAATTAACAAAGTTTCAGGATAAATGAGATCTTGGATTTCAATGAGACAGATGAAGGTAAAATAAATAGAAAAATAAAATGCTCAGCTGTAGAGGATATTTTCCTCTTCCGTTCTAGTTTAATATTTCTAATTAATAAAACTTCTCAGAAATAAACCTGCAGTTTCTGGTTCCTTCAGGCCAGAAGGTAAAACGCTTCAACCTTTTCCTCACTCTCACACCCCCTGGGCATGCGCGCGCCCGTGCGCGTGGACTGACTTTGACGGAGTCCCTTCATGCGTAAAACACCCACGCACGCACGCGCAGGGAGAGGCGCGCGCGGGGCTTTTAAACGCGCCTTGGAGGGTTCGGCTCGCGCGCTCTTCCGCAGCGGCGCACAGCAGCGGCCCGCGGCGGCGCACGTGCGTGGGGATCAATTTAAAGGCGCGTGTCAGAGTTCCCTCGTGGGTCAGTCCGTTTCTGAAATGATCTCCGTGGGGTTCTGGTGCCGGACTGAGTTTGGTTTAAGGAAACTTTTTTATTTTAATTCTTATTTTATGGTTTTCCAATAAACATTTTGTGGAAGTTTCTCTTCAGGCGCGCAGTGCAGATTCACGAAGAAGAAGAAAAAGAAGTTCAAATATTTCCTACATGTGAGGTCGGCTGCGCTGACGGTAGAAAGTGTTGCGCACAGCGGCGCGTAACAGCGCAGCTTATTATCAGTAATCAAGATGGGAATGTTCTGCATAACCGCAAGCTTCTATTAGAATAAATTCATTTTTATTTAACAATCCATTTAACATTTTATTGGTATTTAAGGTGAATTTTAGGAGCCATACAACAGTTAATAAACATTTCTAGGTTCATCTTTCAGCTCTGATAAAAGCTGTGATCCGTAAAATCTTTTTAACTTTAAACCAAATAACGCCGCAGATTTCCTCTTTTTCTTTTTTCCCATTTCTTCTAATATCTGGTTTTCTTTTTTAAATCTTAGATCAGATGAACCTTCAGCGCTGGAGGGACGTTCAGACGGCGCCGAAAATTAATCAATAAATGATCGCTGTTTAAAGAGAATAATAAATAAATAATAATAATGAATCTATATACTGAGAGACATTTTATTTGCACTCCGGGGCTTATTTGCCTGAAGTATTTTTCATTCTAATATTTAATTGAATTATAAACCCATAATTATTAACAGTTAATCTCTGAAACTGCGCCACTGTTTGGAAATATTGCAAAACCTGAGCCACAAAGATCCGTTTTTAAAACATTTTCTGTCAGATTTCATCCGGTGGCTTTAGTTATGTTTAGTGAAATAATTTTACTGAATAAAAAAGTCGAGAAGTTTGCAGACATTTGAGAAAAACAGCGCCAGTTGGACCGGATGTGATTTATTCTGCAGGAAGGAGCTTAAAGCTGTGCAGCTGGTTCTGATGTTCGCTTCTCTTTAACAAACGGAACATCTCCAGAACCTCACCGCTTCGGTTCGCGTCTCCGCCGCGCGGCTGCCGCATCAGCGCTTCATCCTCCTCCATCCTCTTCCTCTTCCTCCTCCTCCTCCTCCTCCTCGGTGTCTGCGGCCCTAAAAGCCCCGCCGCCCCTCGCTGCTCATCCCGCGGTGATAAAACGGACCATCAGCAGTAATCTGAGTCAATACACTCCGGCAGGCCCGATGAGGGATGGAGGGACAAGCAGGAATTAATTGCTGTATATAGTTTTGTGTTTGTGGAGGAGAGAGGGGGAGGAAGAGGAGGAAGAGGAGGAGGAGGAGGAGGATCGATCCACCGGCCTGCCGGCCCGCTATTTATCATCCCAACACGGTCGTATGCAGGTCTCTGGGGTGAGGGAGAGAGGGGCGTAGATAGAGTCACACACTGACATGTCACCGCCTGACCTCCGGTAATAATTAACCGATAATAAAAATAATAAAAAAAAAAATAATAATAATAATTATAATAATAATAATAACAATAATAATAATAATAATAATAATAGTAATAATAATAACAATAATAATAATAACAACGATACCAATAATGATCATAATAATAATAAGGCCACTTTATGATTGGTCTTTAAATTAAATAAAAATTCTGCTGTAATTATTTGTTTATCTTTACGGTTATTTTAATTAATTTAACTACCAGAAGCCATGCAGGTTTGGATTTTTTCCTGATGAACATTCATTTAAATTTAAATGTTTTAACTTTGTTTCATGAAGAATAACTTTTAACTATAAAAATGCTGAAGTTTGTGTAATTAGCAGAATCCACCAGGATTATTATTACTCTTCTGTAAATTTCTTAGATTCTCAGCAGCGACTAAATACATCTTTTTTTAGATGCTTTGTTGTTAACATACCCGCTTGTTTGCACATTTTTAACTTTATCTTTTTTTCTTTTCTCTATAAATTTTTTTTGATTTTCTCTTTATGATTTTTGATCATTTGAACATGTTTGATGATTTATTGATGAACCAGAAGGTGAATAAATGGCAGAAGAAGAACTAACGTTGTTTCTCAATAACGTCTCTTGAGAGGCTCAAAGCCGATCATCTTTTCGCCGTCATTCATTCTCTGACATTCAGGATAAGAGTTTTAATCATAAAAAGGATTTGCTTGGAAAAAATGTATTTTTACTCCTTCAGAGCTGCGTTTAGAGGCTAGACTGATTTTTTATTAATCGCTTCTGCACTATTTACGACGTAAAGACGATGCCAAATTAACAGCAGTCAAATTAAAAAAATCTCAAATTTATCTTTAAAAGCTAAAATATGTCTTTCTGTTATAAAACAATATATTTTTTATTTTTAATAAAATGTATTTTTTAGAAACAGACAGGGCCTAAAGACACAATGAGAACTGCAGTAAGTGCAACCCAAAAACCATAAACTGTAAATGTAACTTTAAACGCATTAATCTTCTCACCTTAGTTTTTATAGGTGGATAAAACAAATAATAATAATGATGGAAACGCAAAAAAAAATGAAATAAAGTTACAGAGTAAATTGTGTCTGAATCTTTTAGGCTCAGACAGACTTTATTATCATTCAGCGGCACATTTACAATTTACAGTTGGGCGAAATTTTGTTGCAAGGGTCCGAGTAAAAACAGAAGAGAAAAGAGAAACATAATAAATATAATATATAATATCTGTCATCTGTCAGGAATTTAGTGACAAACAAAAAATAATTAATTTTCTGTGTATCCTTTGAGAGAGCAGAAAGTAAAAACAGAAAAAAGTGAGTTTGGACTTTTATGTTCAGGGTTGGTACTGGACCGGGGAGTGTTCCAATTATTGAGAAATCCCACTTCTCTGCCTCCTAGCGAGCTTACTCTGGAGCCTCCGGCTGATTGTTGAACCTCAGATGCAGGAGGAGCAGCGTGGCTTTCGTCCTGGCTGTGGACCAGAGGACCAGGTCCCCGTTCGCTGAGGGGATGAGGGGAGAACACTTCTCTGGTCTTCATGTGTTTCGTAGATCTGGAGAAGGGTGCGACCGTGTTTTGGGGGAGGGGGGGGGGATGCTGTGGGCGTACCGGGTAACCGGGCAGCTTCTGAGAGCCATGCAGTCCCTGTGTGTCCAAAGGAAGAGCTGTGTCAGCGTTGTCGGCACAACGTCGGCCTGTTCCCACTGCGTGCCGGAGTCCGCCAGCGCCGCCCTTCATGGATCTCAAGGCGTAGTCGTGGAGAGGAGGGTGTCTGGTTCAGGAGTCTCAGGACCGCAGCGTTGCTTTTCATGCATAATGTGGTTTAGTTGGCTTCTTTTGGCCATGACTGCTGAGTGTGAAGCGGCCAGGATGAGAGTCAGCTCCAGGAGGAGAGTCAGCTCCTCTACGTCGGAGGCCCTGGTCCTCCACTGAGAAGGCTGGATTGGGTTGGGGGGGTAGGTTAGGTATCTGGGTTCAGATCTATGGTAGGATGGAAGGGAATCAGATGGATCAGGGCTTCATCGGCAGTAACGGCGGTGCTAATCCGGTCCGTTGAGGTGAGGAAAGAGCTAACAGGAGCTGACAGGAGACCCGGATAGGAGCGGCTGAGGGGCGTTGCAACCTGATCTTGGATAAGTGGAAGACGATGGATGCTCTGTAAATTAAAGATTAATTAAATCTTTCAAACAATTTCAGTGTTTTTCTCAGGAAGACGAAATTTCCTCATAACGTCTGGATTGACTAAACCTGAGCTGGAGCTTCAGGTCCAGTCAGAAGGGTTTTAAGTGGAGGGTGGAGGAGAAGGTGAACGATGAGGAGCAGAACGGACCTGAAACGCTTCCAGCCTTCACTCCGAGGCGTTTTGGAGGAACCGAGCTGCTTCTGTCCGAGTTCAGGGTCGTCTTGCTGCAGAGAGGAGGAACCTGAAGCTGAGCGTGGTTTCTGTCAGTCAAGCAGACGTCCCGTTTGGGATTAAGGTTCAGCGCTTTCTGCCATCCAGAGAAAAAAGATCCAACAAGACAAAGATCTGTTATTAGATCCCTGACGTCTCAGCTGGGTGCAAATCCCTTTGCTTTGGACGCCATGTTTCTGTTTATTTTGGTTTTCCCATCTCTCACACATTCAGAGTTTGAACCTGAAGAAACAAAATGAATATTTAGAATAAAAAAAAATGTCAGCTGTGAGGATGGCCTCCAATGTTTGTGGCTGCCAGCCAGGGGCGAAAATCCCATTTGATTTTTTGAGGGGTCAGAATAAACAGCAAAACTTCAGGGAGCGACATTATTTAACCCTCAGCATGTTAAATAGTGTTATTAAAAGTAATACGAGTAGTTATAGCATTATTCTTTATTAGTGCATGTTTCTACCTGTTCAACCAGTGATGTCATCAGTGGTATCAGGTGGAAGGTAGCAATGGTCCACCTTTATGATTACATCGAGTCTTTATTTCCATGCTGCTCTAATTTTATATTTAGTCCATCAAAGTAGTTTCAGAAGAAATTTAAGCTCAAAGTAAGTTCTAAAACTATAAAGGAAAAACCTTCAAGAATAATGCAACAAAAATATGAACTAAATATGGAAATGTATAAACCTACAGCGCTTTGAAGTTATAGATTGAAGTTAGAACAGTAGGTCTATAAATAAAATGTTTTAACCAAACATTCATCAGTTCATCTGCTGCATGTTATCTGTGAAAAACTAAAGTACAGTTTCTATTAACCGCACTAAAACATTTCAGTTCTATTCAATTTATTTCTATAGCACAAATTCACAGCACACATCATCTCAAGGCTCTTTCCAAAGTCAGACTCCATCAGATCCTCCAGGTTGGTCAGAAAGTTTCCTCTCTAAGGAAACCCAGCAGGTTGCATCAAGTCTCTCCAAGCAGCATTCACTCCTCCTGAAAGAGCGTAGAGCCACAGTGGACAGTCGTCTGCATTGTTGATGGCTTTGCAGCAATCCCTCATACTGAGCATGCATGACCCACTACATGACAGTGGAGAGGAAAACTCCCCTTTAACAGGGATGAGAACCTCCAGCAGAACCAGAACCAGGCTCAGTGTGAACGCTCATCTGCGGACAGATGGGAGTGTTTGTAAACCATTGGCTGCTATGTGACGTCATGCCGGTCTCTAATTGGTTACTTAAACATTCTCCGGGGGGCGCAGAAAGTTGCGCCTGTGGCCAATCAGTGCTTGCCGTGTCATTTTTCATCCAATCAGATGAATTCATCAAACATGTCAATCAAAGTCAGACCCCAGGCGGTTTAGATGGGTGAATGTCCCTCAAACAGGATGCAAAGGAAAGAGTCAGACAACAACGACAAGACAGGAGAGAACGGTGCAGAAAAAGAAAAGTGGTCATTTAATAAATTAAAAACAATAATTTCAAGAGGTTTTCACAAGAGAAAACACAGCGTATAGAGGGTCCTGGACCGGACCGACCAGACTTATAGAACCAGGATCAGGAAAATGACCGTTCTAAGTTAGTCATTTAAAGAAAGTGGAGCTGCATGTTAATGTTGTCCGGTTATCTGGGCATGGGGGCATCTGAGGCGGGCAGTCAGGCAGCGGGAATGTGGGTTAGGGTCTGACGGATCCGTGTTCCAGAAGGACGTCGGGACGTCGAGAGGGAAAGCGTCCTGCGTCTCGCTGCAGGAGCTAGACGCAGACAGCAGGACGGGTCTTAGTAGAGGTTGTGTCATGTTATGAACTTCCTTCAGTGTCCTTAGAACAGCGTTCCATTTCTGTGATGGCAGCATTAATGCAGAAAAGTGCAACAGGGAGTTTACAGCAACAACTGTTTCAGGGACATCCAAGCATTTTTACACCAAGGCAGTGATTTATTTTCCTCCAAATGACACAGCTGAGGAAGAAGAGGGTTTCAGCTGCTGGACTTGTCTCAAAATGCAAGAATCAACACAATGTAAACTGTAACTGGTGGAGTTTTAAGGTGCCGTTTTTAATTTACTGACTCCAAACAGGCTAGTTCAGTTTACGGCGTTCGTCTCAGAATCATCAGGTTCTGCGGGTAGTTTTTCCTTCACAGGTGGAGTTTACTGACCTCTGCTGTGATTTTAAGTCTGGTTAAAGACATGATGGCGTTCTGTGTTACTTCTGGCAGAAGAGCCAGATCAGGTGAGGGTTGTGGTGTAAAGCTCTGAGTCGGCTTCAGGCTGGAGATTAGCTCATTTAGCATCGCTTGAACCGACACTGAACCGTGTGAGGTGACCGGGAACCTGAGCCAAGAGCGTAATTGGTTCAAGTTCAGCAAAGAAGTCAGAGTTATCCCTTCTGGACGTCCTGATTTAGTTTGCCGGGCTTTAGCTTCTGAATCTGAAACACCTCTTGTGTTTGTGTGTAACCGTATAAAAGACTGTTTAACGGGTGCAGGAGGTGGTTTCATTCTGGGTTTCTTTATTTTTTCTTTTATCCATGCGACTTAAAATGTTAAACTAATTGTGCCAGATGTTTAACACAAATAGGGAGATTTGGGGCATCAGGTTAAATCGTGTGTTGTGTCGTAGATGCTTACAGGGTTTGGTCGAAGGTAGGAGTATAACATCATCATTTCCAAAAAGTTGCATTATCTGCCTGAAAATACAAGTTAAAACACGTAACCCTGTATGGCTTCATGTGTTTACTTTATAGAAAACTACAACACCAGATTTGCTAAACATTTGCTCATTAAAAAAACTCTTTTGGATCGATCAGAACCTTTGTGCCGTGGACTTCTAAAGTCCAGCCCTTCAGACGTTTGAGGAGAACCAGACTTTTCTCAGGTCTGATCTTATCTTCAAAACCTGTGAAAAGACAAACTCAGACCAAACAGACAGAGCTGTGCTTCTTTACTGACAACAGCATTTATTTCTGTTTCATTTCAATTAGAAGGTCAAAATATGATCTGAACCTCTAGATCTCTGAGGCAGTTTCAAGCTGTAATCATATTTAATTTTTGGGCCTTTTTAACCTCCTGGTTTGGTTGTTTTTGTAAAATGTCTTCCTTCTCGTTTATGTCTAATTTCTGTCTGGGTTGGACTTCCTTTCTTTGCGTCTTTCTCTTTCATATCTGATTTTGGTCACGCTGCGTTTGTTTTTCTTCTGTCGTCTATCCTCATTGTTCCTGGAGAATTTAAGCCCTATTGTGACGTTTCTCTTGGACAGAAGAGCCCACTTTGCCTGTGGTCCTGTCCAAACATCCTAACTTTCCTAACGCCATCTTAACTCAGCTCCCAGCCACTTGCTGCCACTGATATGCAAGCTCTGCACTGGTGGCAACACAACTCTGCAGCGCCCTCCTCATGATCCTGGAGCTACTTGATTGTCCTGAGCCCTTCTTCTCGTCAGTTTAACCTTTTATCCAGTGGTTTTTGACGATTCACAAATCTGTTATGTCAGCGACAACATTTTTAGCAGTTTTCTGCTTGAGAGGTCATTTTGTGACCTTGCAAGCACAAGAAATATACCACCTGATAAAGCTTTTCGTAATAAATCAACTGAAAGCAAAACTATTTAAAAACTTTTGTGTCCCTGCCTGCAAAAGCTTTGGCTATAAGTGTACAAACTGTGTATTGTTTAAGTTTCCTTGCAGTCATAAAACATCTTCCCCTAAATATCTCCAGTTTTGGTAAATCCCAGATTTCTGTCCTCAAGTAAAAGAAAAGCCGTTGCTCTTTTCTGTTTGGGTCGTACTTTTCTGTTCTGTTGCTCTTTGATTAAAAGAAATAAAGGGTACGGGTAGAATTTTTCCCATTTACTCAGCCATGAACCAGTGCTGCAATTTGTGGTTAATAAATGACTTTAATATGATTTAATTAACTTCAATCCATCATGGTGTAAAAACAGCTGCTGGTCTATCAAATGGAAAATGTTTTAATTTTGGGAAAGTCAGAAAAAAAAACATTCACATCCTGTTTCTCTCGGTCTCTGTGGGAGTTTTCTGTCCAGATAATCATCTCTCATTATGTTGCTCCAGTCAATTAGCATCCATTACTGTCAGACTGCATCTGTGAGTAAATGTTGACACTTGCTAACTCCAGGCACTATGCTGCCCACTACATTAGCCTGGAAAAACACCACAGAGGACTTTTTCCCCCCTCATTTGGACTTTATTATGGAAACAGGATCCTTTTTTCATCAGTTTCAGTTTTTCACACAGTCAGGAACAAAATAATTTCTGTGCAGTGAAAAAGGAAGAAAAAATGTTTTTAAAGTAGACTGGAGAGAGCTGCAACCTTGTCTGAAACATTAATATGCAGCAAGGAAGGTAAGCTAAGAAAAAACCTAACATTCAACTAAATATCAAACAATGCTAATTACCTCCCACCCCCAAAAAACCACAAACACTGATTAATTATAAAGTAAAACAAAGACGTAAATAATAAAATAAGTCAACAGTAAAATACAATTTTAAAAGGCCAACAAATAAATGAATAAATATTTTAATGAATGAATAAAAGAAACTAAATAAAAAATACATGTAAACGAAAAAGCAAAAGGTGAATCGATGATTGAATGACTACGTAAATAAATAACTACATAAATCTGTCTATGTGTTGCCCTGCGACAGACTGGCGACCTGTCCAGGGTGCACCCCGCCTCTCGCCCAGTGAATGCTGGAGATAGGCACCAGCACCCCCCGCGACCCCATGAGGGATAAAGCGAGTCAGAAAATGGATGGATAAAGTGAAGTAACAAAGCAAATACTTAATAAAACATTCCAACTAATTTACACATCTAAGCAAAATTTTATAAAGACAAAAAAAAGCCAAAGCAAAACCTAAATTCTAAAAAAAAAATATATATATATATATATATATATATATATATATATATATATATATATATATATATATATATATCTTCCCGCCATCATTATTTGGCTCAAATCATTGAGAAGAGAGAGGGGGACTTGACTCTCCAAAGTCCAGACCAGAATTTTCCTTCGGATGTGGAAACTATTAATAAAATATTGAACTCTTATATATTCTATCAAAACCAAATGACACATTAGGGAGAACGTTTGTCATATTTGGACACATAGTATTTATGTATGTGTGTGTTTTCAAGCTCCCCACTTTACATTGGACAGTACCAACTCTAAAGCCAAGCAGTTTCCAGCTAGCTTAGCAGCTTGCAGCTAGCCTAGCCCATAGACATCATATACGTAGACGCCCCATTGCACGCTGCCGGCCGCAAGGCCGACGTGCCTACAGGGCGGCCATCTTGGGTCAGACCACAGATCAGACAGCTGCTGTCAGAATGAATAGGAAGCAGCTCAGATCTCATTTTTATCAAATGTTCACAATGCTTGTGACCTTTCAGACAGATTACACATATTCAGAACCAAAACTATTTAAACTGAAGTCAAACTGGATGAAAAATGTACACGCACTTACATATTTTGCAGTTACATATTGATCTAATATACACACAAATTATACACACATAAATCTCTCTCTCTTTCTTCCAATATATATATATATATATATATATATATATATATATATATATATATATATATATATATATATATATATATATATGCTATATACACATACACTGATCTACAGACAACAGCACTGATCTACATATAGATCCCCCACACACACACACACACACACAAATCATGTCTATCCAGTAATACTTCCATTCCTGCTACCCATTAGCACATATTGTGTTTATGCCGGAAAAACTGTAACTGTAAAGCATGAGGATTATCTATCATGAAATCTTACTTATGGAAGGTAATTCCCCAGGATCTGGTTCCTAGTGTCCTTTTATTTGCGCACCCATAAGCGGAGTAAAAGTCGGGCTTCCTGGGACGGAGCTCTGGAAGTTTGCTTACTTTCAATACAAAATCGAAATTATTTATTAAGTTAGACAATAATTAAATCAATTGGTCCCATGTAGCCCCTAAAGGGGTGACGTTTTCAGTCAGTTGATTTATCTGGAAATCGGGTGAGAATTCACCGGATTCAGAGTGTCTGAAAACATAAAGTACATTTTCCTGTATTGACTTGTATTCTGTCTTACTGCAGCTTGGTCTGACCTAAGATGGCCGCTCTGTCGGCACGCCTCTCAACCGAGGACGCGGCGTCTACGTATTCATGTCTGTGGCCTAGCCTAGCACAGCTAGCCTGGCACAGCTAGCTTAGCAGCTTCCAGCTAGCCTAGCTGCTTAGAGCTGGCCTAGCAGTAGTTAGGCCTTAGAACCTCTGCTTCGGCCTGTAACCACTCCAACGGTACTTGCTAAGAAACATAGTTTCTTAGCACTTCTCGATATTCACACTGTTTTTCATACATGGTGTTAATTATTCTTCATTATTTATTGTTCTTTTTTCACTCTCTCACACACACATCTAATCCTGAGCTTTCTGTACACACCAACAACAATAATTCCTTCATATTTTTTGCATACTGTTTATATTCACGTTCATACACACTGTTTTTTCTAAAGCCTGGAAATGTGTTTAAAATTTCCAGGTCATTCCAGAGTCTTACACTTCGTTTGCAACTGAGGCAGGAACTTAAAGGTATACTATGCAACCGGGGTTGATTTTCCAGCGAGGCTCCCCCCAGAGGGTGAAAGTAAAAGTGCACTGTCGTAAAGATGCTCAGCTGTTCTCCTGGTTTCTCCGTCAATCCAGGCGCGGTTGTTTTGAGTTTAGCAGACAGGCAAACGCAACGAATCACCATCCTGCTGTTCAAGCAGAGCTACGAGGGGGCACCCTCCCCTCCTCTCCGTCCCCGCCAGTGGAGTGAGGGGAGCGGGCGTCCCCGAAGCGACCTCCGCCTGGCCCGGGACCCGCTGGCCCCGGACGTCGGCTTGCGGGGGGGTTTGGGAGGGCGAGCGTCCCGGTCCGCGCGACGCGCTGGCCGTCTGTTTCCGTATGCCGCGCGGCCGCCGGGGTGTCTCGTCTTTCCTCTCTGCCCTCCGTTCCCCCGACGCCCGGTGCCTCCCGAGCCGCGTCCGAGCGTTGCGCGGTACAGTTTGAGAACACAGATCAGCACACAGATGAGCGGTGAACTTTTAAACCCCGCGGTTCCGTCGCACAGTTTGAAAACACAGATCAGCACACAGATGAGCGGTGAACTTTTAAACCCCGCGGTTCCGTCGCAGTTTGAGATGTATATAAGTACCATGACTGAAAAACTCGTACAGTGTATGCCCGGCTTAACACAGTGAAAGTATGAACATGCACACAGAGAGAGAGTAACCCTCCAATGTTACTTACAATCGCATCAGCAGAAACGCGAGGTCCGCGTCAGCCTTGCAGCCTTCTTTCTCTTTTAGCTCTCGCCATTCGGAAAAAGCTTGCCCCATGTTCACCCGTGTACGACTCCTCTCTCTGTCCACAGCCCTTTTCCTCTTTCTTGCCTGCTCCAACATGGGCTTTCGCTGTTTTATCGTTGGTTCCGCCATGATAACTGCACAGATATCGCCACTGCGCTAGCACCGAGCATGCGTTTCACTGGGGGCGTGTAGCAGTTCTCGCCGTAAAGCAAGACCGACTCTTGCGATCTTGCACGAGATTCTGAGCCTGTGGGCACGGGCCGAGGGCTCCTGCAATTGCAAGTGTGGTATTTCCCCCACAGACCACCAGGGCGGCCAAGAAAACCTTTGTTCAACCTGAAATGACTCATTTAATCATCCAAAACGGTATGGAACACATTAATTAACTGAAAAATGTTGCATAGTGTGCCTTTAACACCCATGAAAGAGAACCATTTAGCACAGCTTCAGGTGCTGTAACTCCAGGGTACTTTGTGTGGCAATGTGATTCAGCCTCAGTTTGTCAAATGCAGAGACAACAAATTTATAAGCGTTAAAGTATAGTTTATGGGTTAGGTTTCTGCAATATTATCAGCACGTAAAAACGAGTAAAACACATCTTCAGAATTTCAGCCCAAAATGGTGATCTGCACCGCGTAATCTACTTTCAGCAGTTATTGCTGTTTATTGCAACTGTAAACTGCTTAAATACGGGCAACATTGCTCCCTCTGCCTTTACTCCCGTCGGCTCCTATGTCAGCTAGTAAAAGCCCCAGCAAATATGGCGGCGACACAGGATGCACTTCAGCATGTAATGAGGTGTCTAGTATATTTTTTCTATAGGTAGGAGTGTGTGAACACGGAGAGGCGGAGGGATATTTCAGCCAGTACTGTATCTGTAGTGGGTCTCTAACTTGTTTACGATCACTTAATTTAGAGCCTAAATAAGCGACTTCACTTTCAGAAACAAGATTTACAAGCGACTTTAGAAAAAAAGAGACAATGAGGGGCAGAGCTGAGTGTTAGGATGGTGGGAGTTAAGTGGGGTGTGGTCAGGACAAGGGAAAGTAGCGGCTAGCTTATATGGAGCGTGAGCAGTGTTGGTAGTTACTAGGAGTGTAAAAATACATCGATCCACATTGATATGTTGATTAAATGATTAACAATCAACAATTACATTGATGCAGAAAAAAATATCTATCCATGTCACTTTGAAGATGCACCATTATTTTGAAATTCACAAGGTTTGAGACTAAAGTGAACAGGTGATCTATTATTATTATTATTTGAAAATGAGAAGAATGTTGTTTTTGATTTAAATGCCTGCTTTAAAATAAAATGGTCAAATCATATTTGATTAATTACCAGTAATCAAAGGTGGAGGTAGGACAGACAGAACAAAGTGACTGGGCTGGACATCAGGCTAATAAAAGAAAGTATTAGCTTATGCTGTTGGGGACGTTTACCACTCCATTGATGCAGATTCAATATTTTTACTGACCTTTTTGTGTCACGCTCAAAAATTAGTTTTGGACTGTTAGCTTAGCATGTAGCACCGTTCAGCATTTTGTTTTTCTTGTCTGTCTGCCTGGGAAAGATCCTCTGAACGATGCTTTTGTGTTTATCTCGTCTACAAAGAGGGCCACATGTTTTCTTCTGGCTGTTCTCCACATGTTAGCAGACTTTAAAACTTCCAGCAGCAGCTCATTTGGGTCAGGTGTGCAGCTGCGGGGAGGAGACGGGACTGCTGGTTGAAGTGCCACAATTTGGGCAGATGGGAATGGGTCAATGGGGGAATCCCTGCGGAAAGGGAGCCCAGATGTGGGCAATCAAGTTTATACAGTTTATCTGCGTAAAAGTACATTTTGGGTTGCACTTTAAAGGCTATTTTCATCTCTTCCGAATATTCACATCTTAAAATAACACATAATTAGCAATGTGGCTAGCAGCGCCGCAAGATGTTAGGAAAAGTTGCGATATTGATTAATGATCAATGATGGATGCTAATGATATTGATTATTGATCTAAAGTTGAGTGATCTTATTGATTTTAAAAAGATAAGAATTAAGTAAACATAAAGAAACCTTGATCAGGCAAATAAAACCTGATAACTAAACATTGAAGGCGAATAAAGATAACAATTTTTTTTTAAAGAAATTAAATATTTCAGTGTCAGAGTATGAAAAACTGTAAAATGTTCCCATGACGGACTCTTGAACATTTGAGGTTCCTGCCAGGCCTCCGCCATGATTATTTATCTTACCACTATGTGGTGTGACTCCGTCTAAGGGTGAGCAGTGGCGCCCCCTTCTGGATGGCGGCTGCACTACAACACTGAACGAAGGTGGACATTATCAGAACAAATTTTAATCCAATAAAACTTTATTCAACAATCGTAAGTCCATTATTCGTTTGCATAAGTTGAACAGTGTTGCATTATTTTTTAACAATAAACAAGTTTAACAACTTGTTTGCTTTTTTTCTAGTGACTTTTTGGCATTGCTACATTATTTGGGTCTGCGTCTGTTTAATGAATGTTTTGCTAATTGAAAAAATTGTGCAATCCCCCAAATCATGCAAACAATGTAAATCAAAACTCGTTTGGAAATGTAACTAATAGAGCGCACACAACTAAAGATACTCTTTCTAAAAACCTTCTGTTGCCCTGCAGGCTGTGACATGTGTGCCGATAACAGGAACGGTGAGTGTCCGATGCACGGCCCTCTTCACTCCCTGCGCCGCTTGGTCGGGACCAGCAGCGCGGCCGCGCCGGTTCCCCTGCCCGATGTCCCTGACTGGCTGAGGGATCTGCCCAGAGAGGTAACGTCTCCACGACGCTCTCTCCTGTTAAATGTAATCTTTGTATGTTTTTATCAAACCTTGAAGCTTGAGCAGCAAATTGCAACAGAATATAGAGTCCACGAACGATTAAAGACAGAGTTAAGACTCTCTGGCTGCAAAATGAACATGTTGGTGGACCTCTAATCTGTTGTATAACTTTTATTTTTGCTCAAATTTTGAAGTTCTTTAACAGACACGAATGAATAACCTACAATTGGAAAAAATAAAACTTTGGTAAACACAAAAAAACACTTTCAGCAGACAAAATAAAAGAAGGCAACAATTTTTAATAAATGAAAAAAACTATTTCATTGTAAGATTTTAGTAAAATGTCGCTGATAATACAGAGATCATAGCTCTAGAATGTGAAGCCTAGTTTATCGGGTCACTGGTTATAAATCAGAAACTCGTATTCATCCTCCTGATCGACGATCCGGGCTGCAGAATCCTAATTTGCTGTACCTCTGTGAGTACAGGTGTGTCTCTGCACCAGTACGGTTCCTGGTCTGGGTTACGGGATCTGTGCCGCTCAGAGGATCCCACAGGGAACCTGGATCGGCCCGTTTCAGGGCGTCCCCCTCATGGTGGAGAAGCTGCAGTCTGGGGTTGTCAGGAACACCAGACATCTGTGGGAGGTAAGTTCACCCAAACGGCCCGCCCATCAGTCGCCTAATCAGATCTAACCGGGATGATGCTGAAGACAAATCCACGTTTCTAAACACTCATCCATCTGTGGCACGTTATGCTTTTTGATCCCCACTGTTTTACCTGCTATTAGAGCTGATGAATTAATAGATCTTTTCAAAATTCAAGCCTCTGAAGGATGCATGTTTGTGTTTTAGTCGTTTGGTTTCACGGTCAGCGTCACGTCGCCTGGTAGTGCATTGATCACAGTAGATTGTATTTACATACAGTGGCAGGGGAAAGTCAATGTGGCGGTTATAAACAGCTGCATTAGCATGAGAGCGCAGGGAGGGGACCGAGGGATGCTGGGAGATGGACAGAGAGATAGATGAGTCCCCAGCGGCCGGGCCGGTAAAGGTCAGTCAGACGGTGGCTGACTGGACATCAGTCTCTCTGCCGCTGAACACAGGAGGAGGATGGTGGCGTTCCTGCAGGGGGTCAGAGGTCAGTGGCACTGAGGGGACAGTCTGGCAGGACCAGAACCCAACATGGAGCAGGAAAAATGTTAACAATGACGAGATTAATCCAATGAGGAGCTGGAGCTCCGATTAACATTAAAACTCTGATTAACTTTGGTTCATTTTCATTGTTTTAATCCGTGACGAAGTTTAATGACGGATTTATCAGTTCAGTTGATTCTAAAGGCTTAAAAGATGATGGGCGTCTGTGTGAGAAGTGATCATAGTCATCCCTCATTTCTCTCTGTTTTCCTTTAAAACCGGCAGGCAGCCAGAACCGGACCTTCAGGCCTTCAAAGGTTCTAGGGTTCAGCCTAAGAATTAGCTTCTTCAAATAAATCGGGCTCTTTGTTACTAGCAGCTGATTGCAAACAGAATCTGTTTCCATGTCTGTAGTCGAACCTTTGAAAAGTCCAAGACAAGAAGTAGACTTTAGGTCCAGCACATTGATTCCCAGAGAGTTGTTAGCTGAAAACTGTAGCCAATCAGCTGAGGAGGGGGGGGGGGGGGGGGGGGGGGCGACGCCTCCCTCAGGTTCAGCATCAGGTCTGATTTTATTCCTTTTCTTAAAATCTTGCTCATATGCTGCTCATTTTTCATTTCTAAGCTTCATCTTTTTATTCTTCTTATCTATCAGAGTTCCTACGCTGTCTGGAAAAGTAGGAAATCTGATTTAAAGGGGATGTATCATGTTTTTAATGTCCTCCTTTTCATATTTAAATCATTTAGTTGTGGTGTATATAGAGTGGAGCAATTATTTGGTCTGAATTCCTCATTAGTTTACCCCCACATTTCCCCTTTTTACCCCCGTCCTGAGGCAGATAACAGCTTGATTTGGTGCCGTCTCTTTAAATCTAAAGGAGGCACTTCACACCCGCCCCCCTACGCCGTTAGACGGCGCCCCATTTCTACAGCATGCTGGGGGACGGTGTAACGAACAACTGATCCACTTCTAGCATCAGCATCCTTCAGCTTGGACTGAAAAAACCTCAGAGAGATAAAAATAGTGGATTTGCCAAACCGGTGAGCTGGAAGTCCAGGACCTTGTTTAGCAGCTCCGCAGCAAAAACCGACGGAAGTGTTCAAAAAAATTAATGGAGGCCAGAGAAAACTGAATTGCTTGAAAGTGTGAACCAAACAGAATCTAAAGAGATCTACGCAGCTCCTGGACAGACACTCAACTTTTCTGCTCTCCAAGAGGCTCAAACTTCACAACAAAATATATTTAAAGGCTAAAAAAGTAGATTTTTCCATGTAACGTCAAACAAGCTGTAGTCACGTTTACTAGGGTTACTAGCAGGTTATTAAGGGAAGCTAATAGTGGCTACTCAGGCTTACCTAAAAAGACTTTGTTGTAATGGGCAGACATGTCCGATTGGTGAATAAAACCTTTATGGAAACAAAGTATTTTCTACGTCAGGGTACATCTGAGAAAAGGGTCTGGGGACATATTTGTATTTCCAGACTTTATTGTGTTTCCTATTCTTTTCATCTGATAATTTTCCTTCTGTTGTAGGTCTGTTCGTTCATCCGTCTCTTTACACAGAATCCATATTATTATATCCATCTGAGCTCTGAAGACAAATGCACGTGAAATTTAACATTTGTAAATGTTTATACTTCAGAAAATAAGCAAAAAATGGATTTAAACGTTTGAAATATTGAAATTTGACATGCTAAATGTGTGCTGACCCTTTTCTTTGTTTTTTAAATGCAGATTGACTTTAGACAATCTAATGAAAACAAAATATGACACCAGTAGCACCTATTACATGATAAAACCCGAGAGAACTTTTTTGGCACGGCTTATTTTGACCCAGAGAGTTTGTTTCTGACCCTCTTTGGGCCCTCAGACCAGCCTGTGGAGCCCGTTGGCTCCGGAGAAACACTGATCCGATAATCTGCTGTCGGCTGCCAGGCTGCAGCTGGTCATTAGGTCTATTGATGAAGAAACTGTGCACACAGATCTCATTAAAACTCACCGGTTGTTAAACTCTCTTATTGACGCCCCCCAAAACAGGAAGTGATGTCTGTCCTATAGCCAATCAGGGAGCTTGTGTCATGTTGTCCATGGCACTCAGGTAGGACCGGCTTTAATTGAGATCCTTGCCGTTTTGTTTGGATTCAGGAGTAAAAGATTTTCTGGTGCTGCAGTATTTTACGAGGAGATAAATTGATCCAGGAAGAGTTACAGAGGAATAATTCTTCATCCCTCTGAGTCTGATAGTCATACAAACTCTCCTTTTTTCCTCCGGTAATTAAGTTTTAACTGTGATATATACTGTAAATAATGAGTTTTTTTTTTTATAGAAGAGAGTCTACATGTTGGAGGGAAAAGGTTTGTTTTAGGTTTATGGCAAATGCTAAATAAGAAGTTTAGACAAGTTAGAGGTCCATAACAAGGATTAAATTAAATATTTCACAGTTGGAAAAAAATAATTCAGAAATGTCCTTTTGAGAAAGCAGCAGATATACATTTTAAAATAGTGATTGAGTCTAATTGATAAACATGTAGATGAACAGTAAATGTGAGATAAAAAGGGTTCTATTTTACTTTTATAGTAACTCATTTAAATTTTATCTATATAGCACCAATTCACAGCATGTCATCTCAAGGCTCTTTCCAAAGTCAGATTCCATCAGATCCTCCAGGTTGGTCAGAAAGTTTCCTCTCTAAGGAAACCCAGCAGGTTGCATCAAGTCTCTCCAAGCAGCATTCACTCCTCCTGAAAGAGCGTAGAGCCACAGTGGACAGTCGTCTGCATTGTTGATGGCTTTGCAGCAATCCCTCATACTGAGCATGCATGAAGCGACAGTGGAGAGGAAAACTCCCCTTTAACAGGGAGGAGAACCTCCAGCAGAACCAGAACCAGGCTCAGTGTGAACGCTCATCTGCCTCGACCCACTGGGGCTTAGAGAAGACAGAGCAGAGACACAGAAAGCACAGAAGCTCACATTGATCCAAAAGTACTTTCTATGTTATATACATTATGTAATTTATGTAAAAAAAATCTAATAAAAGAACAACTGTCCAAAGGAAGAAAGAAAAGAAAGAAAGAGACTGACCCAAAATAAGGTGAAGTCAGCTAAAAGAACCAATGTAGTGATAAAACCGTAAAAGGATGGAAAATAGGGTTATTTAAAGATACGAAGACAATAAAACTGGAGTTAAAGGGGAAAAAAGAGAAAAGAACAGAACAAAAGACATAATGCAAAAGGAAGAAGGATAGGAAGTGACCTGAAAATGAGGTGAAATAAAAGACAGAAAATGTCGTGGCTGCTCAGAGACTCTCCAGAGAGATCTGGGTCTGCGCTGCAGGACTGGAGAGTATTAAGGCGAGGCTCCTAAAAGTCCCACATCCATGACTGATCGCACAGATTTCTGGGATCTAACAAAGATGGCTGCATTTTTTATATATATTTGAAAATGGATCAGAGTGTTCCTGTTCAATTCAATTCAATTCAATTCAATTTTATTTATATAGCGCCAAATCATGAAACATGTCATCTCAAGGCACTTTACAAAATCAAGTTCAATCATATTATACATATTATACATATTATACATTATATCCTGTTGTGTTCCTGTTGCTGATCCGTGGCGTTGTTCTCTGAGTTCCCATCAGATAAGAGTCAAAAAACGTCTAAAAATTCACACAGATGGGAACATTTCTCAGAATCACCTAAAAATAAATGAGCTCTTTATCCACAGTGTGTGAATCACCCAGTTTTCTCCGTGAATTCATCACATCCTCACATTTTATGTTTGGTTGCATTTTTACCAGTTTTCTAGTTTGCTGAAACCATATTAAATATCTTATCTAATATTTTATTGGTAATTTTAACAAGAAATGACCAAATATTCAGTGATGTTGCTTCAGATTTTTTTGGTACTTTACTTTTTGTGTTTTAGGAATAGATTATAAGAAACGTTGACTTGGTGAAGAAGTGATCGATTCTGTTGCTTTCCATGATTATTATATTACCATACTATACCGTAACATCTTCATTTATAAAGTGCTTAAAAACAGCCAACAGCTGAAACAAAGTACTGTACATTGCTACAAGCTAAAACACATCCATTAAAAAAATAAATACAAAGATGATGCATAAAAATGCTTAAAAGAAACAACAAAACCAATTAAAAATTTGTCTCGCTAGTGTTAAAAGCCAAAATATTGAAAGAAATATTGAGAGAAATCGTTCAAACACTCCAGGATGTTGCAGTAAAAGTAAGAAGCTCCACATGACCAGCTGAAAGGACTCAGATGGTCAGCGTTTGGTTGCCGACCGGAGGGGACGAGCCGCGCGGTCGGATCCTCGGGCCGCTCCTGATTGGAAGGAATGTGCAGTAAAAACAGGCGAAACGCTTGGATGCTCGCGGCTCTGACCTCCTCCTGCTGGGTTTTACACGAGTTTTTCTTCTGGAGACATCAGAGGCCGAACTGTCGGAGCAGAGTTAGTGAAAACAAGGAGCAAACATCTAAACTTCAGAACAGCTTCAGGCAAAATATTTAGCCAGTGTGGGATACTGATGGGACGCCCGGGGATTGAGAACCTTTCCAAAACGCTGGTCTGCATGTTGGCTTTCCTTTAGCATCATAAACCATTTTCTTTGTCTGCGTGTGTTTGTCGGTGCGTCCATCATCGCGCTGCTGCAGATTTCCCGTCCGCTCCGGGTCTGCAGCGGTTTGCGGCCTCGGCTCTGCTATGTTTTCTGACTGATGTCATTATTTAATGTTTGTTCGCTGGGTTTTATTAAAGGCTGCGCTCGCCCTCCACATCATCACTCTGTTTACATAATCATAAATGGTTTATGTCGAACCTCAGAGGATTTTTCTCTGGGCTCGGGTTTTATCTGTGGACTTTTATAGAAACTCACGATGAAGATATGAGGAATGTTGATCTGTTAAAGTCTCTGTTTATTATTCTTTGATAGGAACCTGCTTTCCTCATGGCTGCTCCACATGTCACATGTTTTATGGTGAAAAGGGCAACTTTCTACAAGCTATGAACCCCTATTTCCTTCTCATTCTTGATGTAATGAGCTCAGTGTATTGATAAGATGTTTTATGATGTATTAGAAAAGGATAAATTTGTCCAGAACCTTTGCGACGTTACGCTTCAGAAAAATTCCCATATTCAGAAACTGCATGCAGACCCTTTTTAATTCAATTAAATCCAATTATATTTATTTATATAGCACCAATTCACAGCATGTCATCTCAAGGCTCTTTCCAGATTCAGATTCCATCAGATCCTCCAGGTTGGTCAGAAAGTTTCCTCTCTAAGGAAACCCAGCAGGTTGCATCAAGTCTCTCCAAGCAGCATTCACTCCTCCTGAAAGAGCGTAGAGCCACAGTGGACAGTCGTCTGCATTGTTGATGGCTTTGCAGCAATCCCTCATACTGAGCATGCATGAAGCCACAGTGGAGAGGAAAACTCCCCTTTAACAGGGAGGAAAACCTCCAGCAGAACCAGAACCAGGCTCAGTGTGAACGCTCATCTGCCTCGACCCACTGGGGCTTAGAGAAGACAGAGCAGAGACACAGAAAGCACAGAAGCTCACATTGACCCAGGAATACTTTCTATGTTAGATGGTAATAGTGGTTATCTGCCTCCCCTGATGATGTCACAGCTAACAGAACGCCAGACCAGGTGTACCTTCTATGAGGAGAAAATGACAGAGAACAAAAGGTTAAAAGATGAAATAACAACAAACAATGCAGATTGGAGAGCAGTAGGAGAACTCAGCAGGGTGAGAGAAATAGACCCTGATGTCCTCCAGCAGCCTAAGCCTATAGCAGCATAACTATAGAGAAAGCTCAGGGTAACATGAGCCACTCTAACTATAAGCTTTGTCACAAAGGAAAGTTTTAAGATTAGTCTTAAGGGTGTCTGCCTCACGGACCAAGTAGTGAGACAGTAAACAGTTAGCATCACAATGTAAATCTGGGCAGAACCAGTGTAGCATTTGTTGGTCTGTTATGGGGGATTATTCATTCACTCTGTGCAAACTGATGACATACCGTGTCTGGCTGCACAGTGGCACAGTGGGTAGCGCTGTTGCCTTGCAGCAAGAAGGTCCTGGGTTCGAGTACACCCCTGGGTCTTTCTGCATGGAGTTTGCATGTTCTCCCTGTGCATGCGTGGGTTCTCTCCAGGTACTCCGGCTTCCTCCCACAGTCCAAAAACATGACTGTTAGGTTAATTGGCTTCTCCAAATTGTCCTTAGGTGTGAGTCTGTGTGTGAATGGTTGTTTGTCCTGTTTGTCTCTCTGTGTTGCCCTGCGACAGACTGGCGGCCTGTCCAGGGTGTACCCTGCCTCCCGCCCAGTGAACGCTGGATATAGGCACCAGCAACCCCCGCGACCCCATGAGGGATAAAGCGGTTTGGAAAATGGATGGATGGATGGCCAACTGGTTTGGTTCTCACTGCCTTTTATCCTCAAACCCAGATTAAAAAATGCTGCCCCACATATCAAAGGACATGCAGGGTGTTGGGTTTGCTGCGGCAGAGGAGAAGGAGAGGAAAAGGTGGGATTTTTGTCACTGACATTGTTATATATACAGTAATATATTGTTATATGAACAGTAATTTTACAGTCTTGTTTTTTTTTTTTTAACATCGTATATCTCTAGTCGGTTGTGAAGTTTCTCCCAATGATGCCGTGGCCCGGGGCTCTAGTTGTGAAAAGCAGATCTGGACGTCAGTAGCTGCACTGTAGAAAATGACGTTCCTGAAGACTCATCCTACAGCTCAGGAAGAGCTGGATCAGAACCAGCACAGCTGGGCCGCTCCGTTGTCTGCTTTCCAGCGCATACTTATACTGTAATCTTCTACTTGCATAAACACTGGACCTACATACTTTATGTACTGAATTTTGGATTTTATAGACCCTGTCTTTGCTCCTATTGTAGGTTTTCTACTTCTCTTTCCTACCAAAGTCTGAAAATTACATAAAATAAATACAGGGACGGCCTTTGAAGATGGTGAAAATAATAATTTTTTTTATCTCAAAGAGAAACCTGCTAACAAATTACAGACTATAAATGATTAAGAACAGCATGTTGTGTTAAAGCAGAACATTATGGGTTATCCAGCAGTCTGTTTTTTAAATCCTTGTTAATCCAGGTCCAGTTTAACCCGGCGCTGGACTGCAGGTCCTTCTGTGGCTCAGGGCTGAGATAATTGAACAGTGTGAGGCTGTTTATTGGGACTCGCTGCGGTGGTCTTCATAGCCTGAACATGTGTAACGGACCCTGAAAGAGTTTGTAATTTGAGCCGCTGAGAACTGTAAAAAAATAACCAGAAGTTGAGAAAAAGTGCACTTGTGAAAACATTTTGATAGGCCGCTGCAGCCTGAAGCCTCGTTGCAGAGCCGACCCGCTTCGTTCCTGCAGGAACCGACAGACTCAGAGTTTCTGCTGCCCGGTCCAGGTTCTGGGTGAACGGATCACGTGAGGCGTTTGCTTTTTAACGCTGCGTGCAAAACTTTGGCAAGAAACACGGAATCACTGCTGCTGGAGGAGCGTTTAATGTTGCCGGGAGAGAGAGAAAAAACTAATTATAAATATGACAGAAAACTATTTCATCTAACAGCTGAGAACTTTGTGAGACACACCAAGAAACGTCCAAGGCTGTAATTTATGCCAGATTTTTATACAGATCAAGCAGAGAAAAAACTGTGATCATGTAGGGTGGGGCGATGTGGCCTAAAACCAAAAACACAATATATTCAGCAGCTCAGTGACAATAAACGGCATTTCACAGTTCACTTTAAGATTCTTTTATTTGTTTTTAAAAGTTTTTAAAAACTTCAGCTCAGAGGAACGGAGCGTTTAGTGCTGCCGCTCCTAAGTTATGGAACAATTTGACGTTCCTTTTTTGATTCCTTGGCTAGGGCAGGACGATATAGAAAAAATTATATCGATAAAATAGAAATCATATTGATCGATATCGATAATTATCAACAAATTCAAAACATATATTTTAAGTGCAGCGCTGACCATTTTATGCTGTTGATTAGAAACTTATTTTTAGATACAGACACAAACACTGAATTCAAACTCAACCCATTATTCAACCAACTTTTTACCAAAACTACAAGTTAAAAAAAAGAAAAGAAAGAACACGTGCTCTCTGAACTCTGTGAAGAGGGCGGAGCTTGTTTCCTGGGTCTGCGTTGTGATTGGTTGGGAGGATTAATGATTTAATATTAACCTACATGGTTAAAATGCAAAAGGAAGGAAAACTGTTATTCTGTTGAACTTTTTATTGACCCTTTTTCTGTCATTGATATTCATCTAACCATCGATATATATCGTTATTGAATTATCGTCCAGCCCTACTTTTAACACGTTAAGACATTTGGTCTTATTTCTTTTCATATTTCTGTTGCAATCTTTTGTTTGTTTTTCCATTTTGAATGTTTAGTGATTATTGTCTGTACAGCACTTAGCTTTAAAGTGCTTTATAAATAAAGTAGTAGTAGATGCACCTCCCAACTACACAGAATTCCCCAACGGGGCGAATAGGTCATAAATAACAGGATGATGATAATATCCAGTATGGAGCGGCGCCGCCTGTGGTCAACATTACACAAAGGTAACCCCATTACTGACTGCCGGGTGCAGCCTGCGCCCAAAACTCTGCACCGGCATCCATCCATCTATGGAGCTCTGCAGCTTTAACTATGTTTGCACCGTTGTCAGTAGTAATGCCGACTCTCCCTGACGTCCCGTGCAGACAGAATCGCACCTGAACCTGGTCCGACCGTCTCCCCGTTTAAGGCTGGAAAACATGGCGTCTCGAGCGCTCCGGTGAATCTTCATTGGTCATTAGACTTAGTAAAACTTTATTGTCGTTTTGTATGCACTCTGTGCATTTCGTTGCATACAGCTTACGACAATGTAATGAGATTGCAATTTAAATAAAATAACATTACAATATAAAGTGCAGCAGTGATAAGAATGTAACAGCGCAGGAGAAAAGCAGTTTTTAAAAGTGTGCAGAAGAATGTTCAACCATGTTTATAGTGCAAAAATAACGGTGAAAAAGGCATTAATTTGAAAAGTTCAGTGTTGGCAGTGCAAAATAATAATGGTGCAAAAATGCAGTAAAACCTCTTTAGCCCTGGTTTTCTTCTGGCTAGATGTTAATGATGGTTTTAGTTTGACTTTTAGTTTGACTTTCTTTCAGCTGATTCGTTACTTTTTTTCATCTCAGGAAAAAAAGAAGATTGTTTCCTGTTTCTGCTCACTTTTAATTATTTGTTTTTGTGCATTTTCTGGTTTCTAGGTTTGAAATTTCTTCGATTTTTTGCTCTTTCTGGGGTCAAACCGAATTTTCCACTTTGACAGCCTTTCCTTTTGCTATGACTAACTCCAGATATGAGCTCCATCTGACTGAGAACGTCATTTCGCTCTGATTTACCTTTCAGATCCCTTGTCGGAGCTGTTTCCTGGCATTCAGCTCCAACACCCTTTTAAGGTCTGAACAATACAATAAAAAAGTAGAAAATGAGGATTGCAATGAAAATCTTTAATTAAAGAAATCTGCATCTGGAGACTGTTTTCTAAATTATTGTAGGAAATATAAACTGTTGAGCTGTGTGCTGATTGTGTTGAGTTTCAGGGTTTGCCTTCAGCGTTCTGTCCTGGTTTTACTTTACTGTCCATCATCTTTTGTATTTTCGTACGTCAAAAAAAGCCGAGGCGATCCCAGGAGACGTTGTGACCTGCGGGTCAGCCCGTGGCTGCTGTAAAACCACCGTGCAGCTCGGCGCTGTTTGGTTAAACCCTCTCTGTGAGTCGGATCGAACCCGTCCTCATTCCTCGCTCTGTGTGACTTCACTCTGTAGGCCCGTTGACCGCGGGGCGCCAGAGAACAAAGACCGGGCTTTTCCACCAGGGCCTGCGTGTCAGAGTAACATGTATGTTTGTGGGTCTCTTCATTAACCGGCGGTGTTTTCCTGAAACCTTCTGCTGGTTCTGTTGGAGCTTCACTTGCTGGGATGATCATCACAGCGTTTTATTCCCCATCTGATCACTTCAGACGGGTTTAACACGTAGTTTCAGAATGATTAATTTTCATCACTTGTGAAAAGAAATGTAAGAAAATATTTCGTTTTTTTTAACTCAATGGGGAGAAAATGTTAAAACATGGAGCTTTGAAAAAGTTGGGGATATTTCTGTGACAGTTTTGAAATATAAGTTGGTGAAACAAGAAAGCGAATTATACCATTAACCAGATTGGTCAGGCAGAGATTTCATGCTTTACACCACAAGTGCCAAACTTAAGGCCCGCGGGCCGAATCCGGCCCGCCAAGGCAATTTATCAGGCCCTCAAAAGCCAAAAAAGGCATATCATGTCATAAAGTAGAGGCATATATCCTTGTAAATTGTATAAAGTGGCTATAACTGTGCCTCCTGTAGAAAATGCTGATTTTTTTTAACTATGTAGTAACAGCATCCTGCCACTAGATGTCAGTTTTCCCACAACACATTAAAACAACCCAGAAATGTCCAAAAAGAGAAGAAGTGATGCAGAACGATGAGTTTAAAGTGTAACTCACCCAAATAACTTTTTTTGCAGATAAACTGTATAATATTTTACTGCGCATTTTTTATATTTGAACTGAACTGAATTGAAGTTATGAAATCAAAAGTATCATCTACACAGGAGCAACCGGCCCCTTTTCATGGCTTCATGATGCCAAAGTGGAACAATGTAGAAATGATTTTGACGGCCGTGCTTTAGCCTGACAGCAGTTTGTCAGTCAGTGACAGACGGCTGCATCCCAGATGCTCTTAGGGGCGTTTCCGCAGATCCTTCCTCCCTCCTGCTGTTAGACCTTATAATCTCTGCTGACGGTTCCACAGGTTCTTGATCTGATCATGAATCGTTTACACCGTCTTTCAGACGCTGATGTCTATTTGCACGTTTTAGCTTCCATAGAAGTGTTTTTACAATCAGGCGTATTTCAGTTTTGTTACGTCGTTCTGTAAATCGGCTGCTGTCTATCTTGCCTGAATACACCTTATCTATTAAGAATTGCACAAATATATTTTTCCTTCTTTCTTTTCAGCTTAACTTTAAATGCAGCTTTTTTTATTCATAACATTTAATATTGTCTGTCAGTATGGTGTCCTCTGTCTACGTGTTTTTGCCGATGTCATGCCTGATTTTCCCCATTTTGGGACAATAGAGGTATTTCTATTCTCTGTTATTCTATTACACAGTGAAAGGTCTCGCCTGTGTGTATAGAGCTGGTTAAATGGTTTGCAGATACCTGTTAAAGCGGTTTCTATTATACATCTGACTGATGGAGCCTCATGATGAGAGATGTTCAGTTAGACAGCTGGTGAAGGGTGGGAAGAGGCAAGCAGAAGCAAACATTATTTATCCAGAACCTCTCAAAACAGCAACGCTGTGAAAAGAGGAGATAGGAAAGCAAACATCAGAGAGGAGGAGAGGAGCCAAACGAGGAGAGGAAAGACTGAAGATGAAGAGAATAAGTAAAACTTTAGAAGAAATTAATGTTCACAACCTCAGGAAACATTTTATCAGATAAAACTAAATGTAATCCTTTCATTTCAAGACCAGTTATCTAACAAAAAAAACAAATACACAGTCTCTCTTGTAAATGAGAACTCTTGTCTCCATGAGGCCACATTTATAAACAAAGGTTTAATTATATTAATAATTTGTGGAGGTTTTTGTTCGGCATCATGGGTGAGAGATTCTGACCGTATGATGGGGGGATAGAAAGATGATATAATCAGGCAATTAGCACAGAAACTGTCTTCATTTAAAACGGAAAGGCAGCAATGTTACATTGTTCAAGCCAAAGTAATATATATATTGATTATTAGAGTTATAATAAAGGCACCTAGAAGTTTTCTTTCTTATTTTGATGTGGATACATGGATACACACATGCAGAGAGCGAGAGAACGTGATTTACTCATGACAATAATTTACAATAGATGAGCTCAGGATCGACTTTTATTTCAGTTACCAATAACAAAATAAAACTAAAGTCAGCTTCAGCCAAAACATTTAGCTGATTAGAGATTTTTTTTAATAGAAGCGCTGTTATGGAAGACCAAAGTAAAAATATGGAATAAAGCTCTGCTCAAAGTTTTATGTGCTGATTGCACAGAATATTCCCAACGTTGTTCTTTTGATCCGTATAGACACACCAGGGGTCTGATGAGCTGAAATTTGGTGGTTAATTAGCCTGGCGTTTAGCTCAGTTAGCTAGCAGTCTTTTGTGTTAGTGACAGGCCCGTTACCATGCCGACATTACCCTAAAAAAAATCCTCCGTAACATCAAAGGTCCCATGACATCACTGTATAAACCATTTCATGTAGTTACTGCTGCACATGTAAATTCTCCAAAGAATTTCATAAATAAAATAACGTCAGCTTGTTGATTTGTCAGCCAAACGTTTGGGTCCATTAATGATATGCAGCTCTACCAAGTCGAATTCACTCTGATTGGCTAATGGCTACAACCATATTTGGATGTTGCTTGAAGTCCAGAGTCGGTGATGGTTTAGGTACCAGGTCATCTGCTGGTTCTGGTCCACTGGGTTTTCAGTCAATGCAGACATCTACCAGGAAACTCTGAAGCTCTTCATGCTTCCCTCTGCAGACAAGCTGTGTTAAGATGCTGGTTTTATTTTCCAGCAGGACTTGGAACCAGTCCACACTGACAATGGTACCAAAAGCTGGTCCAGTTCCGTGGTGGTTCTGTTCTTGGATGAACAGCAAACTCTCCTGACCAGAACCCCGTAGAAAACCTCTGGGCTGTTGTCAAGAGGAAGATGAGAGACACCAGAACCAACGAGGCGGATAACCTGAAGGCAGCTATCAAAGTAATCTGGGCTTCCAGAACCTCAGCAGAACCACAGGTTGATGGCCTCTATGCCACGGAGCTTTGATGCAGGAATTCATGCAGGAGGAGGACCAACCAAGTACTGATGGATAGAAATGAACTTTCCATAAGTCTGACATTTGGGTTTAAAACATCTTTTCTTGATTGGTCTGATGTTATATTCTGAGTTTCTGAGATGCTGAATTTTGGGTTTTCTTTACCTGGAAGCCACAATCATCAAAATTACTAAAAACAAACGCTTAAAATATTTTGATCCAGATTGGATAGAAAGGTACGTGCAGAAACACAAAGTGTTGGATGTATGCGGAGCGTTGCGTTTTGAAGCTCAACAGTACGGCCCCCGGTGATTGTCCATTTAGCTACTAACCGCTAGCGTTAGCTTATGTTGGCAGGGAGGTCAGGTCAACATAAGCTTTAATTTACTGGAGTTTTCAAGGCCTCGATTAATTTAAAAACCCTACTATACATCACTGTTGGTATCACTGGTACAGGTGTATGTAAAACAATGCATTTAAAATAAAGAAACAACGCTTAGCCTGACTGGGCCGAGGCTTATAGTTCAGTTTAGTTATTTGTTAATTTATCAAAGCATCCAATGTTTTCTCATATGGCATTTTTTCCTAACGTTGTGGAGTTTCTGCAATAAAGACTTTAGAGTCAGTGGAGGTTGGGTCTTGATGGGGTTGATTATTTCCTTTCAGTTGAAGCAGTTGGACTGATGGAAGCGACGCCGTGGGAGGAACTGTAGCAGATTGGTGGTAGTGGGCGGAAAAACGCCCGTCCTGTGGGTGGTTGGTGGTAGTGGGCGGTAAAACGCCCGTCCTGTGGGTGGTTGGTGGTAGTGGGCGGTAAAACGCCCGTCCTGTGGGTGGTTGGTGGTAGTGGGCGGTAAAACGCCCGTCCTGTGGGTGGTTGGTGGTAGTGGGCGGTAAAACGCCCGTCCTGTGGGTGGTTGGTGGTAGTGGGCGGTAAAACGCCCGTCCTGTGGGTGGTTGGTGGTAACCTTGTCCTGTGGGTGGTTGGTGTCGATGCGTCTCGCTCTGCTGCTCCTCTCTGCTGCTTCCAGATGGAAACTTTTTGGTGTTGATGCTGGGCTGCATCAGTGTCGGTTATCCAAATATTATCCGCTCCTTTGGACAATTATTACCCCTGTGATTTATGGGCCGGCTCAACGACCTGCTGAAAGCACAGTTTCAGACGGCGAAGTGGCTCTGGCTTCACGTGGAGACCCGACTGTTGCTCTTGGGCACGGCGGCAGTGGCAGTGATGGCGGAAGAGTTTATAAGGCTTACTGCTGAAAAATGAACACCTCCATGACACGCTGTGTTTGAAGGAGTGAATACCAGGGTGTCAGACCGAATGAGCGAGGAGCTTTGTGGCTTTATTTTGTTTTTGTTGAAATCTAATTTTATTGCACTGACAAACCGAAATAACTCTGAAGACATGGACGTCTTAACATTCAAAAGAATTTGATGGAACAGTATGTGGCAACTTTGTGTTACCTCACATGAAGTTGTGAGATTTGAAAAATAATGAAAATTATTTTGGGCTTGGCAAGATTTGTTGACAGGAGGATTGGTTGTAAAACCTAAGCCAAGTTCAAAGGAAGCAGTTCGAAGCTGTTAGATTTACAGAATAAAAATGCAGATTGGAGATTTGAACCTGAGTTGCAGGTTCACAGGAAAATGGGTCAAATCTTAAAATAGAGAGACTGAATCAATGAAATTACCACAAGGACACTCACTGGGAATATTAAAAATAGGTTTTGTCTGTGACTAAAACATCCAACATTTGGATTTCTTTGTTTTTAGTTTATCAATTGCCAAATCTGTTACGTGTTCAAGAATGTCAGCATTATTACTGTTTAATTAATTTTAAAAAATCATCAGGGAAAATATGTTTCTACCGTAAAAAAAAGAATAAGAGACTATAGAGTAAGGGCATATTTACATTATGAGAAACATACGGTTAGAAATAGCATACCGAAGAAATTAAAGAAATGTGCAAAACGGCAACAGAAGATTTACAAGAATGACAAAACTGACAAAGCGGCAGGGATCTAAGTAATTATTGAGTTTGTTTGGAGCAGTGATGGTTTTAGAGTCTACCAGCTGCTGGGGGGAAGGATCTGTGATAACGCTGCTTAGTGCACCGAGGATGCTGCGGTCTGTCCCTGAAAGAGCTCTGCAGCAGCTTCATGCTTGAAGGGGAAGGGGAAGGTGGGTTGTCCAACACTGAAGAGCCTCACTAACAGAGAAATACAACAAAAGTGACATTTCCCTCTCCACAGGTCCACAGGGTTCCTCAAACTCAAGTCTTTCTGCACATTTTCTTCACAGAAGTCCCTCTCATGCCATCCAGATGGACATTTTCTGTTTATTTGGTGCTGAAAGCCTGGAAATGAAAATTTGATATTTCATGTTGCTTTATGTTCATGTATCATTCTCTGGTTTTGAGGTTTAAGCTTTGGGGCTCTGTGCGTCTCCGCCTTCTTCATGCTGGTGCTGGTACTGGTCCGGTCCACATTAACAGACACCTAGCAAAACAAACATTTTCACCATGTTTGCTTTTCTTTTCCACATCGAAACAAACTTCAGGTTTTTTTTCTTCCCGACCTCTGTTTCACCCTGACTGATGAAACTTCAGATATGAGCTGAAGATGCTGAGAACTGACAGGAAAGTCTAAACTGCCACTTAAAATATTACCTGCCATTGTTCTGGGAGACACGTTAACCTAGCTCTGCTTTGCTTCGCTCGGGACCTTTCTCTTCTGAAGTCTGGTGTTTTTAACATTGAAATGACCAGGCTTAAAACTTTCCTTTGTGACAAAGCTTCTAGTTAGAGTGGCTCATGTTACCCTGAGCTACCTCTATAGTTATGCTGCTATAGGCTTAGGCTGCTGGAGGACATCAGGGCCTATTTCTCTCACTCTGCTGATTTCTCCTACTGCTCTCCAATCTGCGTTGTTTGTTGTTATTTCAGCTTTTAACTTTATACACCTGGTCTGGTGTTCTGTTAGCTGTGAGATCATCCAGAAGAGACAGATCATCCATTATGAGAAAGTACTCCTGGATCAATGTGAGCTTCTGTGCTTTCTGTGTCTCTGCTCTGTCTTCTCTAAGCCCCAGTGGGTCGAGGCAGATGAGCGTTCACACTGAGCCTGGTTCTGGTTCTGCTGGAGGTTCTCCTCCCTGTTAAAGGGGAGTTTTCCTCTCCACTGTCGCTTCATGCATGCTCAGTATGAGGGATTGCTGCAAAGCCATCAACAATGCAGACGACTGTCCACTGTGGCTCTACGCTCTTTCAGGAGGAGTGAATGCTGCTTGGAGAGACTTGATGCAACCTGCTGGGTTTCCTTAGAGAGGAAACTTTCTGACCAACCTGGAGGATCTGATGGAGTCTGAATCTTGAAAGAGTCTTGAGATGACATGTGCTGTAAATTGGTGCTATATAAATAGAATTGAACTGAATTGAATCGCCACCTGTTGGCAAACCTATGTATTGCATAGCTTCTTTACAGAATACCAACAATTTTGATGCAGAATTTTTCTTAAACGTAGCACAAACAAACAAAAAATGTAAACTGTAGCTGTGGACTCAGACAACTTTCCAGCCAAACCAAGGAAGCAGCATCTCTTGGACACAAGGAATCGGAGGTCTGCATGGGAGAATGATCCCAACATGTAGTGCTTCCCCTTTATTTTGTAGAACATCAGTCCATGTTAGGGCTGCACAGTAGAACAATGGTTAGAACCATTAAAACGTCGCAGCAAAAAGATCCCAGGTTCAAATCCCAGCTTGGGCTCTTTCTGCATGGAGTTGGCAGGATCTGACTGTGCAGTCTTAGGTTCTGTCTGGATACTCCGGCCTCGTCCCGCAGTCCAGAACCATCAGGGCTAATTGATCGGTTTGATTATGTTGGTGCGTTTCTCTGTGTTGCCTTGTGATGGACTGGTGACCTGTCTGCAAAAAGGGAACTAAGGGTGAGTAAAGTTTTCTTGGGATGAGCGTATTTGTCCTTGATTGGAGCAGCAAGTTTATATCATCTGCCAATGGAATAAGATTCTTGCACTTAAAATAGGAACAACTCATTTCCATCATCTTATTTCAAGTGCCGTTTATTTATCTTATTTTAGCGGTCAAAGTACTTATTCCATAGGTAAATAATATTATTTATTTGCTCAAATCTGGACAAATACACAAATTTCAAGAACATTTTACTTACTTTTAGTTCTCTTTTTGCAGGATGTGCCCCACCTCTCCCCCCCTGATGTAGGCACCATCTGAGAACCCCCGCCACCCTCCACGGATAAACGGATGGATCTGTCTGAACTTTTATTGTCACGAGTACTTTAGATAACATCCAAGATTGATTAAATTCAGAGTAGAAGTTTTACCATCGTTTCCTGTCGGTGAGATGAAGGGAAGAGGAGAAGGTGGAGGAGAAATGGTGGGATAAGGAGGAGGAAGATGAAGAGAACAGATAACAGTAGAATTAGTGAGCTTCCATTGATTAGCTGTACAACAGAAGCATGTGATCATTGATTGGCTCTCAGGGGCAGTTTTACACAATCTGGAGTAAAAAAAGAAAAATGGGAAAAAGGAGAACACACCGGAGTGTTTCTGAAAACCTGTTTTCTCTAAGATCGATCACCTAAATAGTTACTGTGAGCACCTAATGTGGTGAAGGCGGCTGAATGTAGGATTTGAGTTTGTTTGGTATTTAAAACAATCGTCCAACTGTTTCTAGAATATCTGGCTTTTCTTCTCCTTCTGCACCGAATTACAGCAACTGCAACAGCGCAGAAGCTGCTCCAACAGTTGATCCGGCCTTTTGTTTGTCCAAATATCTTCAAACAAGACCTGGAGAAGACTTAGGGAGTAGAGGAAAACTTCAAAATGTGGAAAATGTCTCTTCTTCACCTGAAGGGAGCCAGACAACTCCTTTCAGAAGACAAACATGGCGTCAGATTGAGAGCTGATTGCTTCTCACCTGGCCGTAAACGTGGAGGAGCAGTGATATTTTATCTCTCGGTGGTTTTTGGCTGAAGGGTAGAGTCCGTCTCAAGCTGTAGCACGAAGCTGAGTTTCTGTACCTTAGTGACAAACGGCTGATAATAACTGGTGCTGTGACCATAAACTTTGGGAAATGACTAAAATGAAAAGACTGAGTGGAGTGAGTTCCCTGGCAATGGCTGACTTTAGAGACACTTTAGAGGAGGAAGAGAAAGACTTGGAACCAGCGAGTGTTTGAGGATCTTTTAAGGGTTTAACCATCAGTGCTGAAGCTGCAGTTTAGTTTCAGCTCTTTAGTCCATCTGTCCTCATTCTAACATCAGTGAACATCAGTGAACAAGGCACCAGTTTCATTTAGCTGTAAAAGATCTCCGTTACTGATTTAAACATCTGTTCATGCAATGAATTGATTTGCAGTTTAACTATGTTTACCTTGAGCGTAAACAGCCCTTACATGTCAGGTTGCTTTTTAAAACTTTGATTTAAATACCTGAAGAAATCCAAAATACTGTTTTATGGAGATAAATACATTTTATAGCAGAATTTTTCACAACTGACTTTCTTGGCTTTTTAGTTTAAAACTATTCTCTAACTTTTATCTCACAGCCAGCATCTGTTCAAATGTGATAAATCATTTTTGGACACAAGCGACCGGAAAGAACAAACTGAACCGTTGAAGAATTAGGTGTTAAAACTGCTTCAGATGCGTTCCTCTTGTCTTTACACCGGGCTCACACTGCAGGTTGTGCTTCTGATCAAGTTCTGGTTTTCCACAAATCCCGACTCACACTGTCCCTCATAAATGATTAAAAACAGCCTTGGTTTTAATTTTCTTAGGGCAAAACTCGTTATCCGTGCGCTTAAATATCTCATTTCATTCTCCAAAAGTCCCCGTTTCCTCATGTTTCTGTGTCACCGTTCTGTTTATACTAGTCAAGCTAGCTAAGTTGGTGCAGTGATTTTATTCTGAAATTCACCTGAACTTTATCCTGTCTAGCGCCCAACGTTTAGCTCGTGAAATTCAGGAGCTTGATCCGGTAACCACTGCGGCCTCCAATCAAACATCCTACTTGATTTTTCGTAGCGCCGCATGGCCTTGGTAATTGAACCCGCAACTGCATGCAACTGATGTGAGTTTACACAATGATTTAGTTATATGGGTTCCTTGCGGCGCCGCAACCGTATCTGCGCCGTATTCATCGTGAGCCCGGGGTTGGTTATGTGTGTGATCTTGTGTGTGTTAGAGGGTTGCAACACCTTCAGACATGATAACTCACAGCTGCATTAGTGACTTCCTGACACACACTCTGTGATAAAAGCACGGCGGCTCGTCACACACACATCGTCCTCTGACGGCGAAGCAGCCATTTACATGCCAGCGTCGGTGCAGAGCAGCACTCAAGTGTTTTAGCTGATAACTGAAGCACATTCCTGTCTGTCTGTTAACCTTTCTCTCTCTCGCACACACACAGAGAAATAACTCAGCTGCATCTGTTCAGCTGGGAAGAAATGAAGATTTACTCTAAACTGTGTCAACAGGTCAACCACTTCAGTCTCCAGCTGCTATCAGTGGAGTTTATGCGGATCTCGCTTCACTCGGGATGCATTAGGTGCTAAACCTCTGCATGTAATACCTTTTTTGAGTAATCCTTTATGCTATGCGTCATCACTCTTATTATTGTCTAAAGTTTGTTGTCCCGGCTTAGAACAAACAGCAGAGGTAGGTAGAGACGGTGCCAGAGGTAGATATTCTCAACAACAGAGCGCCTAATTACATGGTTGTGTTTATTAAACCAGTGGAATAACAGGCAATGTCTGACACGATTTGGTTGAAGTGAATCCAACATTTTATTTCTTGTCTTCTTTTGTATTTAAATCTAGGTTGGACGTTAATAAGTTAACACAAAGTTAGATCCATGTTCCCTTAAACATGCTCTAACATTTTTGTTTTAATTTAAGATTGAGAAAATGTTTAAGAAATATTTATTTAAAATATTTATTCAAAGCATTTAATGTCCTAGTTTGTCTAGCATTATTTTATTTATATATTATATATATTAAGTGTTTACCTTTTCAGTTTTGATAAATAGTCAAAAATACTGTTATTATATATATATATATATATATATATATATATATATATATATATATATATATATATATATATATATATATAATATATATTATATCATCTGTAATGCTCTTAAAGGGGACATATCATCTTTGTCAGTTCTTCCTTTTCATATTGAAATCATTCAGTTGTTGTCTATCCAAAGTGGAACTGCCATGCATTAATTTACCCCCACATTCCCCCTTTTTAACCCTGTTCTGAGGTGTGACTGAGAACAACTCATTTTTGGTGCCGGCTCTTTAAATCTAAAGGAGGCACTTCAAACCCCGCCCCCCTCCAAATGGCAGACTGTTCCACTCCACCCCATTCGGCCATTTTTGTAGTCTGCTGGGGGACGACGGTGTAATGAACAACTGATGACTGTAGCTTTGGCATCTTGGATTACAAAATCGCCGAGAAATAAAAATGGTGGATTCGTAAGACTGATAAGTTGGAAGTCCATGATCTTTTTAGCAACTTCTCAGCAAATACTGTGACGTAATTGTTAGAAAAATGTAATAGAGAACAGAGAAAACTGAATGGCTTGAAAAATATGATCCAAAAAGAATATAAAGAGAACTGTTCTGCTCTCCTAAGGAGTTCAATTACCCAACAAAATGGATTTAAGGGCTAAAATACAACGTATTCTTCAGTGATGGTATCAAAGCGTTGCTTGTTTGTACCTGTAATATTTTATAGGCTGGTTCTGCTGTTCTTTTTATATCTCTCTTTGCAGATGTAGAAGCAGACTCAGAGGATGTTATATTGTTCTCTCCCTTTCCTCTCCTCTTTCTCTTTCACCTTTTCTCCCTTTTAGCATTTTGTCTCATCTGTTTCTCTCCTTTTTTCCTCTTTTACCTTCCCGTTTTTGTGTCCATTGAACATGAAATAGTCCCAGAATAAAATCTAATAAAGCTTCTTGCATATATAAATCAAGCGGAGCACTATAGCGAAAGTAATAATGCTCCACTTGTGAAAATAAAATCTGTTGGACTCTTTTTGGGATTGAGACATTAAAAATTAATGCTACACTGCCAGACAGGACATGTGAAAAAAAAGGTGATTTAAGGGATAAAAAGTGGATTTTAGGTGATATGTCCCCTTTAAAGTATTTTCTTCCTTTTATGTATTGATATGATTACTTAAGAAGAATTAAAACTGTTAAAGTTTTATCTATTGAGGCACTTTAGTGCTTAATAAATTCACATTCTGATCTAATATTTAAGGAATTATTCAAACTAATCCTCTTTCTTTGCAGCATCTCTTGTCCTGAACTGTTAAATAATGGGACATTGGGAAGTTTTTGAAAGAGAGAAGACAGAGAAATGGTAAAGACGTAACGCAGGGGACTAACCGATTGTCGTTTTCTACGTATTCTTAGAATGTATCAGCCGAGCGGGACGATATTGAAAGAATCAGCTGATAATTCAGGCTAGTTGTTCTAGTTGTGCTTTTTGTATTGTTGGGTTTCTGAGAGAAAGATTTGCTGATCAGCAGCTCTACATCTGATGGATGATCTCAGTGTGTGAAAATAAAGCTTTGTGCTGCATCTGTTCAACACAAACCAAAGCTGAAGCAGAATAATTTATGGAGCTTTAAAGAAACTGAATCTACTTTTGTCACGATTGTTGTGCTCAGACAGAAAAATGACAGCTGGAGCTGTGATCCTGGCAGCGTTTGCAACATTTTCTAGCCGTTGAACTAAACATTATGAGATCTTTGGTCGTTTGTCTTTCAGATGGAATTTTTCAGCGATGGATTCGATAAACACAGGCGGCCAAAAGACCTGACAGAACAGCATCAAGCTAGAAACCAGCTGTGGGTTCACTGTAGCCCCAGCAGCAAGTTTCACAGGCTCAGTTTTCTGTAGATGGACTTGATACGACATCAAATTAAAGACATTCTCAGACTGGGAGGAATAAATGTGTTAAGATGTTAATTAATCTGATTTCTGTTATTCAGCGGTTATCAGTTTGTGCCAGAAACAGAAACAGCACTTTCCCAGGTTACCAAGAAATCCTTTTGCATCCATTGCATATTTATCTACAGCCGTTTGTTAAAAAATATGCCTGTGAGACATTTGGGATAAAGCTTTGGTTCAGAGATGCTTTTTTATAATTACTTTATGAAAAGAAAAACATATTGAGACAAAACGTATATCAGCCTAAAAATATCGAGATATCATTTTTGGTCCATATTGCCCAGCCCTACCTCACCATTTACCCTGCTACAACACCATTTACCCTGCTGTGGTGTGCAGTCTGTACATGACGTTTCTGCTTCAGGTGATAAGCTAGCTCCACTTTGCAAACCTGACAGAACCCCACATTCTCCCACAGATCAGACGCACATAGGCGGTTCTTTGTGGCTATTTGTTTGCGTTCCAGATGAAGCTAAGCTTTCGGCTCTTTCAGCAGGTATAGCCATTTTAGTGACGCGTCAATCCAAACGTGATGCTAATTTTTGTGATCGACAACCCGGCCCTACTGTACTGTGGCTGTTAGTAATTACTTGGTTCTTTAGCCACTAGAGGATGATAAATCACTCAATAGACCTGTGAAAAATATGTCCCCCTCTTTTCTAAGAAGATGGTTTTACCTCTGATGGTCGTTGACTCTCGTTGCTTTGCTGTGCCGTTTAGAGGTGTAAGCAGTCCAGGCACAGTCTGGTGTTGCTTTAACTCCTACTTGATAAGTCAGAGCTTCTCAGTTCACTTACAGTGGCTGGACTCTCCCCTCCATTCTGGTATCCTTCAAGGTGTCTTCTTGGGCTTTGTACCTTTTTATTGTATTTATTAGCACCGGTGATAAGCTGAATAAATAAATATAAATGCAACTTGACTTCACTGTCATGCTGTGCAGATCTTCCTGCGCAAACACTCAGGATTAAACTCAGCCTTTACTCGACTGCTTGGTTCAGGTGTAATCCTAAACAACCAGACTTCTTTGCTATGCTTCGATGCTAATAAACCTGAAATCATATATTTTAGGTATCAGAAACCTGGCTGTCCCTGGTCTCCTTAGATACCGGTCCGTTTATTGTGCTTTTAGATTTTAGGTAAAGTCCATCTTATTCTAACTCTGATGTTTGTAAAGGTCAAAGTTCATCTCTCTTTCAAAGACCTAGAGAGAGTGATCCACGTTTTTAGGGTATCTGTCAGGGAATATTAATCTGAAGTCACAATGGCCTATGGTTGGATTCCTGCTCATTTGGGTGTTATGTTGTGGATCTTTCACTGATCATCTGTAGCTGGTGCAGATCGAAGTGGCCCACCTGCTCACAGGGAAGCGTGACCATATATGATTCAATTCAATTCAATTCAGTTTTATTTATATAGCGGCAATTCATGAAACATGTCATCTCAAGGCACTTTCCAAACTCAAATTCAATCAGATTATACAGATTGGTCAAATAATGTCCTATATAAGGGAACCAGTTGATTGCATCAAAGTCTTGACAAGCAGCATTCACTCCTGGAGAAGCGTAGAGCTACAGGGAGAGTCGTCTGCAGCTTTGCAGCAATCCCTCATACCGAGCATGCATTAAGCGACAGTGATCTGTGATATGATCTGTTTTGGCCTCGATTCACTTACTCCCACTTTGACATAGAGTTGATCTCCAAGTTTCTTGACTGTTTTTTAAAGCTTCTACCTGGCTGCCACCTCAGGGTCTTGTTGAACTGTTACACTTTCATTTATCAGCCAGAAAACTGAGGACTGATAATCAGCTTGGTCTAGGCATCCTAGGAGCCGTCCTTTGTTTAAAAAGGTTCACTTTAACGGCGTTGGTTTTAATACAGGTAGAGCAGGTAATACAGGTAGAGCTTAATCAATCGTTTAACGTTTGTTTAGACTTTGCTTTTGCACATTTTTGTTTAGTAATTAATAATTTCAAATCTGCTTTAATTGACCTCCTCAGCTGTTTGGTCATCTTGTATTGTTCAGTAGATGCTGATGATGCTCTGTGAAGTTTGCACTTTGAGTTGCAGGAAGTCAGCATGCAGGGACAGACGGTGAAGTGCGTACATACTGAGAATAATAAATGAGGCCGTTTCCTTTGATTCTCACAGTCATTTACTGCATTGATTGTTTGCAGGCTGTATGGACAGAACAGAGGCCGGCTATTGGCTCAGGTCATCACCTTATAAACACACTCGACGCCTCCTCAATACAGTCAGACTGCATCACCACGGATGGATAGAGGGATGGATTAATAATGAACACACACACACACACAGCACACAGAGGCCGGGTCAGATCGAAACGCTTTAACTGCTTATGATCACTAGTAGCTGGAAAGTCCTCCCTGCTGATGTATTTGTTTCATCATTATGAGCCGACATACTGAAGTCATCCATCAGTCTCTACTGTGCTGTTCAGAGCGTTCAGATCTACAGATTAAATTATATTCCTAACATGTCTGGCGAAGCCTGACGGGTCAAATAAAAAGCAGCCATAGAGACGGATACTGTTGAACAGAACAAGTAGAGCTACTTTTAGAGTTAAACAGCAAATTAGGGAGTTTATTCACTTACATGAGCAGCTTTCAAATGTTAATGATAATTGACCCTTTCTGATTTTTGACAGACCTGTTGAAGGACTCCAGCCTTCTGTGGCAGATACTGTTGTGTCATTTTTGGCTACGGCTAACACACGTGATTAAAGAATAAAGGATACAAACAGATTATGACTTGACCCCAGTTTTGGTTCGTTGTTTTTTTAGGTGATCCACTGAAACACTTGGTGCTTCTAAGTGGGTCCGTTCACATCATAGATCTGGAAATAAACACGCAACCATGAACCACCCATTATAGATCCATTTTCACATCATGCAACCCGATCCACCGAGATCACGTGCCTAGTGTGCCTTGAGATCATTCAGGGGGGATCAAGCAGAGGGCGTGGCTCACAACTCCCAGCATCCACCTGTGCGAGACATTTGGGATTTTACTTTAGGGAAATCCTACATAAAGCGCTAAGCTCCGCCGTGGGAATGCATCCAGGGAACGTAACGACACACCAAAACACCCGCGCACCCCTAAAAAATCCTGGTGAGGACCCTGATAGGTCTTTAATTTTTCAAGCCATCATGATCAAGAGACGGTTTAAATACAGCTGCCGTAAAAGCCAGCGGTTCTGATCCATTTCATTGACTAAGGATAGATTAATCATGTCTATATGGGGGAAGTAATCAAAAGGAATACTTCCTTAAATTATTGGGTTAGATTGGGTCCAACATACAAGATGAAGGTTTAGATGAAGCCAACAATACCTAAAAACACAGACTCTGTTTTTAGTTATTATTGTTAGCTTTTATTTCTGTTATTGCACAGGAACAGCGATACTGTTAGTTTTTTTTTATCTGTATTGTTGTATCTGCTGCTGCTGTGACAATATGAATTTCCCCTTTGGGGGATGAATAAAGTTTTATTCTATTCTATTCTATTGATTTTAGATAACTCAGAAAGCTTGACTGGATCAAAACAGTTCTAAACTCAGGTTCTAACTATACCTCCAACGCTGCCCTACTTAGTGAAGACGCTGTAAGCATCAATTAATTTAGAATAGAAGCTACTTTATTGATAAAGAATCCCAGAAAGTCATTACTGCTGAGAGTTGGGGGCATGGATGATTAAACAGAGCTCTGCCTCTTTGTAAGTTTGGCAACTGGAGTAAAATTAAATTTAGGGTTATTCTTATTTGCCTTTTATTAATGATAGAAAAGTAATTAAATGCATATAAAATACAGCAGTGTTTCTGTTTCTGTGTTGTAGATCTACGATTCAGAGGGAACGTTGCAGCACTTTATTGATGGAAATGATCCCAGTAAATCTAGTTGGATGAGATACATCCGCTGTGCGAGACACTGTGGGGAGCAGAACATGATGGTGGTACAGTACAGGTAAGAACATTTTTTGTTCCCCAATAAAACTTTAAACAGATTAGGTTTGACTGTTCATTTTTAAAATATGTTTATCTTCAGTTAAAATTAATTATTAAAGCAAGTTTTTTTTATTATGAATCTAAAATTCTGTCAGGCTATTAAAGGAAGGCGCTGATCTTCCTTCAAAGAAGACAGAAAAATGGGCATAATGCAGAGCGTGATAATATGTTGCATTAAATCAGTACGTGCCGTATCACAATTACAAGACTGCTTGGAAGAAATATGCAGGTCTAATGTAGTTCAACTGCAGTGCATTCACACTCTGTATAAAATACCATATTTGGTTGTGAAGCTCTAAGAAAGGTTAAACATCATGATGATGAATTGAAAAGCAATAACTTTAGTTATCAATATATGCAGGGTTCTGGCCTGCACATTTCAGCGTAATGGATAGTTACGCTGAAAGCTGTCACAATTACGCTGAAATTAGACCGTTGTGCTCATAAGCGTAACGGTCAGTACAACACGGATGTTCTCGCTCTTCAGTGTGCATCAGGTAGAAACCTCCCCAACAAAATAAGCTAACACTAGCTGTTAGTAGCAGCCCTCTTTGAGCTGCGCTACGCAACGCTGCAGGAATGCATCCACAGGAGCTGTCCACACCACACACCTTTTACATATTCACCTCAGATATTCAACGTGACTTCAGAGCAGTCTAAATTTAACTTAATGAACACTAAAAGTTTCTTTTGGCAAAAAATAATTTCATGTTGGTCTTTGAAAAATAGTTAATAACGGTTTAATGCTATTTTATAAACGCTACAAAAACTGCTAGCTTACTAAATCTGCTTCCATAAATGTTACCCAAACAACGCAGTAGTTCTCTGCTCTACGTTTACTTTATGTTCTGTCTGATCTACATGTTTGTTTTACCTTTCTTCATTTTCAGTTGATGCTAGTATTTGGTTTGTTTTGATGATTAAACATTGCAAAAGTTGAGAAAAACGTCCCCACAGATTGGATAATCTCATGATTGCTTAAAGTCCATCTCTTTTGCATCAAAATTAAGTCTTCTGTTTGGTCAAGCAACAATATACAACGATTTTCTTGTAAAACGTGCCGTATTCTTAGCATAACACACTGGTGCATTCATAATTGACACATACTACACAATAACCTCCTGACGCCCCACAAAAACATTTGCGATAGCAGATTATAAGCAATTCTCGAGCAGAGACCTGAACCAGTGGCCTGGATGTGACGTACGAACTGCACCAAGGAGTTTTTTTATTATTATTTATTTATTCGGAACAGTGCACATTAATGAACAATCACACAGTTCTGTACAGAGCCAGATTACAGCATAGTTGCTCATTTTCTTCATAACACAACTTCCCATCATACCGCAAGATGTCAGTCAGTCAGCATTTTTCACAAGCGTTAATTTCACATTCAGTTAATTTCTTTGTGCAAAATGGCAGAAATTACATCCAACTTTATATGTTTGAGCCTGAATAGGCAAAACTAATCCTGTGTGAATAGGACTTAAGAGAGAAGTCCTCAGAGGTCTTTAAAATTACAAAATGTCCCATTAAAACATAAAAACTGTCACTGGAAAGAAAAATCAATTCAGTTCAATTTACACTATAGAGATAAAACAAGTTTTTCTCTATAGTGTGAATCACATAAAGCAAAACCTATAAGTTACTGTGTAATTAAATGTTTAACTTGTAATAATATTGATTTCACATTTTGAACTTTTCATCTAGGAAGAAACAATGTTTTTATTCTGAGTCTAGAGAAAAATCAAGGTCATTTTGTTGCGAAACCAAAATATTCTGCAGGTTGAAATAATGGTAGTTGAATAGGGCCATGGTAGGTGAATAGGGCCTTGAACAATATTTACTGTAGAAAGAATGAGGAAGTGAGTGGTTTTCAGATGTCTAGGATTTTTTTAATAGCTTCTGTAAATAAAGAATAAAGAAAACTAACTTTTAGTTTTGGGTTAAATGTATAGTTTATTTCTATCTATTACAGGTTTGTATTTCTGAAGCTAAACAAACTGAAACAATGAAACCTGCAGCAGCTCCGAAATCTTTGCTTGAGACATTGCCAACATTTTATTTTCATCAACGTGTTTTGCTTTTCAAATGGCATTATTTGTGGCGTATTTTGCATATTTTGATAAGCTTCACTTACTAGAAATTAAACCTGTTCTTTGTCTTGTTTGAAAGGCTTGTGCCAGTAGTTTCTCTTCTAAAACCACTGCCACATGTTTAGTCACGCCAACCTGCATAATATGGGTTGGGCATAATAAAAATTAAATATTCTTCCCAACTGTGTAATATCTCTCCTCCACGTCCACAGCTCTCTATCCGTCTCTGTCAGGAGGACAGAGTAGCTGGACTTCACTGCCCTGTTTCTAACATAAGGCCAAAATAAACTTTTATATTGAATTAACTTACTAGGTTTATTGTTGATAGCGCGTACTCCAGGCTGCCTTACATGAATGCACTTCTAGTTTAGACTTTACAGTCAGGCAGTCTGGTAGACAGGCCGGGGTCCTATCAGGTAATGACACAGTGTACCGTAATGCTCCTAATATCCATTGAGCGGAGCGGATTCGTTGCTAACCAAAGTCGTACTTACACATTTTAACAGATTTTTGAGCTTATTGTACCACATAAAATCAGTCAGTAAGCACAACGGTAATCGTAGATAAGGTGCACCATTAATTTTTGAGAATAAGTATTTTAAGTGTGCCTTATAGTCTGAAAAATACGGTAAGAGTGAAACTTGTCTGTTTACATTTATCTTATTTTTGGGCTTTTGTTTGTGGAGTCTACTACCACTGCAGAAAGTTACTTTTATTAAAATCTGGACTTAGTGTAATAATAACAGACAAGCAAAAAGTAACTTTTGATCTTTTCCTGTAAATTAATTTATTTTCATGTAAACCCAGCTGAGTGTTTATTGCAGGCTTTAAACATTTCATGTTACTGCGAGCAATCGCTGATGATTTTCAGTTAAAGTCTCATGTGTTGCTTGTTTTGCTGTGAGTTGGATTTAGGCTAAGCTTCCACCTTTAATACGGGTGGGTTAAGTGGAAAAAAAGGACTCCTGGAGGTGTTGATGTTTTGAGATAAAATTTAATACATCACATGAGGGGTAGCAGAACATGGGCACCCAACAGCAGTGACAATGTTCAAGAATCAAGAATCTTTATGGCCACAACGTGTTACATTGGTGACTTTTTTGAGACAGACACAGATGATATATACAGGCAGACACAACAGACATAGTAGTTTATTTAAACAGAGTTTCCCCCAGTGTATTATCTTTACTGCCCCCCCACCAGGCTAAGCGTTGTTTGTTTATTTGAAATGCTTTGAAGTTTGAGAGCGACATCCAAGTTTCAGCTGGGAGAAAACCTCCTGGTGTATATATATATATATATGAAACCTGCTGTTTCATATATATATATATATCAAGTTTGGGTCTTCTACCAGAGGCCTGAGGACCTTGACGGTTCTTCTTAGCATCTTTAAGGTTACTAGGTAACATTTTTAGCATAATATATCGGGAGTATGGAACACCAAACCACAATCCACACTGCAGCAACAGAAAACAGGAAGTGAGGCAATACGCCTTACCGTAATCTCAGGAGGAGTGTTCCTACCATCAAGTGTCTAAACCAAATAAACAAAGACCAGACCACAATAAACTAAACACAAAGGAATGAACTGATACAGAAAGACCTAATAGTAATAATACCAAAACCAGTGAGAACCAGAACACGACACCTGCACAACACCACAAATGCCCGCTTTGATTAAGAGACTCCAGTCTGTATTCAACATTGACCCTTCCTTTGTTTGGTTGTTGTAGATCCAACATCTAATATGTGTAATTAACCGTGGAGCGACAACATAAGTGTCACTTTTTTTGGGGGGATTTTTTGCAGCTCTAGTGGCTTGCTTTTTCTGAAAGTAGGCTGACAGGAAGGGGGGTGGAAGAGGGGGACAGACATGCGGCAAAGGACCCGGGTCGACCGCGTCGAGGTCTAAGGCCTCTGTATATGGGTCGCGCTACCTGCTGCGCCACAAGCGCGCCCCGATAAGTGTCACTTTTTAGTAGTTACTGTTTGTAATGTTTTCTTTATTCTTGTTTCATTTGGGTATTTTCTGGTTATTCACATATCAAACATACAAATTCTTTGTGCACAAATATGACTTAGTAGTTCTGTTCATGGGTTGGACCGGCCTTATCCATTTAACTTCCTGATAATGACTTGTGTTGGAAAATGGTTCTATTATTAGATCGGCCTAAATACACAACATACGATCTTGAAGTGAAACTACTGCATGCCGTAAGCAAAACTGCTACTAACGGGAATTTCTGTTGATAAACTAGTCAAACAGGAAGGTCAGAACCCAAATGCCAAAAATAAACCACTCCCCAGTCGCCCCAGTTTTTAGTTAAAGAACTAACAGCAAAACTTGTTCTGTGAAATCTTCTAACAAAGTCTTCAAATTATTTTTGGAAACTTTCTTTACCTCCTTCAGCACAAAAAATCTAAAGAAAGGTTTAGAGTATTAGTAATAAACAAAGAGTCAAGAAAGGTTGACCCTAACTTGTGTTAGTACAGTTATATATTATGCTGCACAATATTTTAAAATTTTTTATCAACTCATCACAAACTGACACATTGCTTATATTATTAAACATGTGTAATTTCTCTCTTAGCATGTGCAATATATACAACTTTCCACTATACTCACAATGTGCAATATATAGCATGTTTAAAATTTAATTTGACACGATTTATCTTTTTCACACATATGTCTACCTACTTAGGGCATGTTTCTGTCCCAATTTTGCAAAGTTTGCTTTCTTTTACATCTAAAGATGCTTCTGTTTTGTTTCAGAACATTTCTCCTGAGCCATTGCAACAAAATCTCCTCCAAAATATTTGTTGAATAATGCAAAGTTGAATGACATTCATAGGTATTCCATTTATGCAAAGTTAATGAAAGAAAACTAAGTTTAAAAAACATAACTCAAATCTTAATGTCTGTTAAAATCTACATTCAATGTATGCTATTAACATGACTATTGTTGTAGCAGAGTTAAGCCCCTCCCCCTAACAATGAGAGGTTAACTCAAACCAGCTCTCCTTCCAACTGGTTCAAGATTTCTAAGTCGTTCTTTTTGTCAATGAGTAAAAAGCAACATTTTCCCCACGTCTTATGGACACCATAATTAGTCTTTGCACCCAGTGAAAAGGGGAGCATCTCTCATGAAATGCTGCACACCTTCCTCTCTGCTGCTATCCTCACCCGTTCCTGTATCCAGTCGTTTATTTCATCCTGATGTCTTCTCTTCAGCTCACATGTTTTATTCGTCACATCCGTCTGACTGTGTAAACAAAGTGATGCCATTAGAGTCTTCATTTCTTCCTCCTGTTTTTTCTGCAGCTTGTCAAAACTTTTCTGATACTCTTTGTTTCTATTCAGCTGCTTTATCATGAGTTCGTTTTGTTGCAGTTGCCTCTGCTTCACCTCCATCAGCTCTCTTCCATATTTATCCAACTCGGCTGAGACGTCGCAGGCATAATTGTGCCTGAAATTGTTGCATTGCTCAGCTTGTCTTCTGGCGTCCTCATAATTTCTCCTCTCTATTTCTTCTAATTTTTTCCTGAATATTTCCTGTGCTTCTTTCCATCCTCTTTCCTCTTGTTCCCTCCATTTCTGTTCGTCCTCTTGCCTTTTTTGTTCATATCTAAACTTTTCCATTTGGTATTCTTCTCTTAGCTTTGCTAGTCGTCTCTCCTCCTCTTCCCTTCTAAGCTTGTCCTCGCGATATCTGTTCTCCCACCACTCCCTTGATTCCTGCTCCCGAGCTTCTCTTTGTCTCAATATTGCCTCCTCTGCTGATGCTACGCTATATGGTTGCTTTCTTATCCGCCCAGCTTTAGTTTTTTGATCCCACTCATATTGTTCCAACTCCTCTTCCTTTTTCTTTACTCGTTCTTCTTCGTTTCTTCTTCTCCTTTCCATATTCACTCTCTCTTGCTCCCTCCTAATTTTCTCCTCTGATTCCTTGAGTCGTTGGGCGCCCTGTTCTGTTCCTTGCTCAACTTTAGCCAGTCTTTTTGTCAGTGTGGCTCTCTCACTTTTCCTTTTGTTCTCAAACTCTTTTTTACAGTTTTCCTTCTTTTTCTGTAGATCCTTGTTTGTCTCTTTTAGTATCTTATTCGTTTCCATCTCTATGGCCTCTTCTGCCACTTTAAAGATCCCTGAGCTGTAGTGGTCACCACCATTTTTACTCAGCATTGTATCAACTTTGTTTAAGAGCTGTCTAACTTGAGATCTATTCTCCCGGTCTTTGTTGTTAAAGACTTGGTATCGCTCCCCACAATCTCGAATTAGCCCCTTGACAAATTCCTCACTTTCATTTAGGAAACTATCAAATGTTTGGTTTTGAAGCTCATCTCCTCTGGTGAAGACAAGAACCATGAAGTCCTCTGACTTATTCCCAAAGAAATCCTTGACCAACTCCACAGTTTCTTTCTCTTCCTTCGTAAAGCGTCCGATCTGCAAGACGAGTAAGAAGACATGCGGTCCAGGGGCCAACATGCTGATACACTGGTTCAGCTCCTCTTTGATGTCATCATTAGACAGAGACGTGTCAAATAACCCTGGTGAGTCCACCACAATGATAGGACGACCGTCAACCTCTCCTGTCTCTTTTTGGCAATGTTTTGTCACTGATCTTTGAGAGACTTTTGATGAAAAACATTCTCTGCCCAGGATGGTGTTTCCAGTGGCACTTTTACCACTACCAGTCTTCCCAATCAGCAGTATTCGGAGAGGCTCGTTACTCTTCGGTACGATCGGATTTGGGTTTATAAATGGATTCTGCATCATTGATGGTCCAGAGTCGTTTTGTGGATGCCCCATCGTCACTTGACTTGCTCTGCACCCACACACACTGATAGCTGATCTACATGATTCACTCCTTTGAAGCCCTTTAGACTTCATCCCAGGATGCTTTGGGAACATGTTTCTTGTAAAACTTTTGGTTCCTTCTTTTGTCATTGCTAGGACAAACTGCAACACTTCAGGGATCTGCTGCTCAGCCTTGGTGTAGAAGACCATGTATTGTTCATTACAACTCTGACAGAGCTCTTGAGCATCTCTGTTTTCCTTCAGAAACCTCAACGCTGTAGACAAATTGTGAAATGGCTCCACAGTAAAAAGAATCATAGTGAAATCATTGACTCCAAAAGTAAAGATGTCCTGAACGGTTTCCATTTCCTTCTTGTCTTCCTCAGTGGAGCAGCCCAGTGGTAGGACAAAGATGAAGGCGTGGATGCCTTCAGGTTCACAGAGGGAAACACATTCATAGAATTCCTCCATTGCTGTTTCCTGTGGTTCTCTGTACAGCGCCGGCAGCTCTATAATGGACACCCGATGCCCGCGGACAACTCCCTGATTTCTAACAACCTGTGAGCCACCAAATGCCCCTAAATAATTGTCTGTCAGGATGGCTCGAGCCACTGAAGCTTTCATGGGTGCATGTCTCCCACACAAGACCAGGTTCAGATGGGGTTTTCCAGATGTAGACCAACCCTTAGGGCACAGGGTCAGACTTACGTCTTCAGCAAATGTTAAATGTCGCCCCTTGTTCTCTCCCACCAAATCCTCCATTTTCTTCATCAGTTCTTGGAGATTGTTGCCAGAAAACCAGCTTTCATATAAGTTTACTTTGTGGATCCTTTGTCTACATTCTGTGGCCAGTTGGTTCACGATAAAAGTCTCTACCTGATCATTTTCAGTTGTGATGATTATCGCGTGATTAAAAGCTTCGTTCCCCCAAAATCTCAGGACAGATTTCAGATTTCGTATGTCGATCTTGGTGAAGTCTGACAGCTCAACCAGCAGCAGCAGGACGTTTGGTCCTGGTGGGCAGAGAGTCTCACACACCCTCATGTCGTGTCTGACTGTGTCCACAGGCGCGCTGAGGATGTCTCCGGTTCGTATCAGGGTGAAACATTTTCGCTTCCATTCTCCAGAAATCACATCAAATGACTTTACTTTCTGCGACGGTTTTCCGTCTGTCAAGAAATCACTGAGTCTTTTTTTCTGATCTTCATTTTTACCGAACAACACAATCCTCAGATCAGATCCTGAAAACAGAAGTTTAAAAAAAAGTTTAATTGATTTTTTTTAATCAATAATATTTTCATTTTGTTGTGTTTTATTTTATCATGAAAAAGTACAATTACTTTCAGTAACTTGCCACATAGTATTGTTGCAAATATCTTGATAGCAAAACTTTTCAACTGAATTTTATTTCTATCCCAAACTATTCATCTACAGTCCATCCACCCATCAGTCCGGTGTTGTTGAACTTAGAACAAAATCTTTCAGTTTTTACCTCAAACATTGTTGTGTAAACAGGGCCTAAGATGCCAAGAATTGACCCGTCCTTTCCTGCCAGCTTGCTAACAGAGAACCCAGGATCTCTGCCAGGCTGAAGCCCAGGACTAAAGGTTCCCTGGTGTTTGCTGACACGACCACCCAGCAAGACTTTGGTAGAAGTGTCTGAGTCACCCTGTTAAGTCAGGCATACACTGTACGATATTTTCAATCGTTGTACTCAAATACAGTTCAAACTGTATGACCAAACCACAGGGTTTAAAAGTTCACAGCTCACGATTTATGTTCTTACTGTGCAGCCCAACGCTTTGATGATCTGACCGCTCACACTGTACGTTCAAGAACCACACGTCAGACTCAGCCCCGTAGAGAGATGGCGCTACTCGGACTCGTCTACCCGGAAGCCAAACGTAAACAGGAGAAGAAGAAAAAGGCGGAAGTGTCGATGCTCTCTGTTAAATATGAGGCTCACTAGAACGAAACGCGCTGCCTTGGTTATTCTACGAGTTACTCCTCCATAGTTTCACTCCATGTCACACGTACCGCCGTCATGCTTCTCTCCACTCCTATGTTTTCACTTGAGAAGAAGAATTTCCTTGTTTGCACATGTGCAGTGTGTGAAGTTGGGGGTAATCGGCTCGTAGACGCTCGTAACTCCGCTTCAACAGCAGGACGCGCTCACGATCACTCACGAGGGCCGACTGAATTTCAGACATGTTTGATTTTCATCCGACCGTCTGATATCTGATCGGGAGGTGGTGGTGAGAGGTTAATCGCTCCTCGTTACCCCCTGTATACGACACGACGCAGGACTCACCATCAAGCTGAAACTCGGCCCGATACAAAAACTTCTCGCACGACTGAAGAATCGGCCGGAAAAGGGCAAAAACTCGTACAGTGTATGCCCGGCTTTATGCATATCTATCCACTACTTCCAGACCTCTATAGTAATTATTGCTTAAACAATCAAATTTAGCGTTTGACCGTTCACACTGAGCCTGGTTCTGGTTCTGCTGGAGGTTCTCCTCCCTGTTAAAGGGGAGTTTTCCTCTCCACTGTCGCTTCATGCATGCTCAGTATGAGGGATTGCTGCAAAGCCATCAACAATGCAGACGACTGTCCACTGTGGCTCTACGCTCTTTCAGGAGGAGTGAATGCTGCTTGGAGAGACTTGATGCAACCTGCTGGGTTTCCTTAGAGAGGAAACTTTCTGACCAACCTGGAGGATCTGATGGAATCTGACTTTGAGATGACATGTATCATGAGTTGCCGCGATATAAATAAATTTAATTGAACATTAAAATATCTTTAAATGTTTGATTTTGCAGCAAGGTACTGAAACTGTCATGCAGCCTTATTAACACAATATTGAGTCTGATTTTTAAAACATTATATAGGATCTATGCTAAAAGTTTACATATGACCAATGCCGAAATGGCATATGCGAAAAAAATAAATAAAAATAAAACCAGACTAATAAAGCCATGTGCACACACATCAGCAAGCAGTTTTCCTTCATAAATCAAATCTGCACATGTCCAGATTCAACCATAAATGCTCAATGCAAAGCACCTCATTAATGTGGATATGCTGATTATTGTTATTAGATGGTTAACACCAGCTACGTTTACAAAAGTAATCAGAATAAACGACCGATCGGAATTAAAATGCGTCATAAACAAGTCAATCGATATATTGTAATAGGATTAAGCTCAATCTTAATGAAATTCTAACCCCAAAGAGAGGGTTAGTTCATGCCTATTGATAATCCGATCAACGTGCAAATAAACGCTTGGCTCAAGTTGTTCCAAATGGGTCAAACTGACTCAAGTGCGCGTGTGTGCAAAACTGTTTAGGCTCCTGATACAACCTTTCTGTTCGCAATATTAAGGAGCTCAAAATAATTATTTACTCAATAACGTTTCACCTGTAGAACCTGCTAAATATTTATGTAGTTCCAGACTCACCTGTCGGCATTTTTAGCTCAGGGAAATTTCAACGCTGTTTCTTATGGACAGTGCTGCATTTACCTGAAACTACACAATGTTAACATCAAGTTTGGTTACATATAATGTCAAGTACAAAAAAGAAGCTATGAATTGCATTTATGTTTAACTAGAAAAGAGAAATGCTATTTTAATTGTTTTTATAATCATCAAACAGTCAAGGTTAAAACATATTTGAGCAGCTAATATTGACAATATGCTGTCTGTTATGAAACAGTATGTTTATCCCACAAGTGATCCATAAATAACATAACGCATGTAACTTATGCTGTGTGTGTGTATTAGGGCTGCACAATATTAGAAAAAGGTGCAATATGTGATAAAATTGGTAAATGTTGCGATAACAATATAGCCTGCGATGAATACAGAAAAAGAATAAAGTGTTAATCTCTTTCTGCTTTAGGATCATAGCAAACACAGACCACAAATAACGAGTGGTCTCTCCAGCTGCTAAAAAAACATAAACATTCATCATTTACATCTCAAACATAAGGTGTTAATGGAAAGGTTGCTTCTGTCCAACTTCTCATGTTTTGGCAATGAAACAACTTAGCTGTGGTTTCTTTACCCCTTCGTCACCTTCACAAACTTTTTATGTTGCATTAAACAACAAATACCAAATATATAACGGCACTGAGAGCCTGAATGCAGGGTGCTTAAATAATTAGCTAACACTTATTGCACTCCAGGCGGTTCTTTACGATATGCACATTGCGATCAGTGATGATGCAAAGTTGATAAATGTGCAAAATATTGTGCAGCCCTAGTACATGTATATTTATATAACTAAATTCATGCCTGTCTGTCTTTTTTTACTCAGACATTTAAATCTTATCAAATGCAAAGACCTTTTGCTCTTTTTAGCTTCTCAGGAAGTGTGTTCAGTATATTCAACCTGATTTGTGTCTATGTGTCATATGTGTCATTCTAAGCTGGTGTCTCATCAGAATTTTATTATGGTTGCATAATGACAAGAAAGATTCTTGATTCTTGATATGTTATCTGGATATTTCTATGTTTCCTATACGTGATGTGCAAAACAAATCATATGAATAGAATTTTAGTACACTTACCAATTTGTTTCTCAGTCTGCCATCATTTCCAAACCTCTGGTTAGGCTTTCAGTGCAGAAATGTGATCAGATCAGACCTTGCCGTCTTAAGTTCCCGCTCAAAACAAAGAACGGGTGTTTCCCACACACGCAGACATGTATGGTTGGCCTTGAGCCAGATATGTGGACAGGTATGACAACAATGGACACTCCCAATTTCCCACAAACCCCACAACACCTTTCATTACAGTAAAGGGCGTTATGAAAGGTGCTTTCAAATAGAACGCATTATATAAACTTTACTGGATGAAGGCAATGATGTGGATTTAGTTTTATGCTATTTATAAATAATAATTTTCTTTTGTAAAATGAAATTAGCCTTATTCTGTGATAAACGTGTATGGAGCTCATTTGGGTTTGATCTGCCCAAGCAGAGTTGGATGTTGAACCGTCAGGTTTTTAATGCTTGCAGACGTCTTGATAAAAAGTATCAAATCTAACATTTTTAATTGGATCAGGGGGTTATTATGAAGTTTAATTCAAACCCAAAACTTCCTAACAGGTAAACCGGAGGGTTTTAATTATGTGTATATTAATGTTGTTTGAGGATTTGTTAAACTGAGACACTTTGGGAAAATGAATCAGTTTTCTGGCTAGAGGACACAGTGAGGGCAGTTTGGGAGCTGTTGTGGGAATTGAACCTGTGACCTCTCAGCTATAATCTGCTCTGTCTGCCACCCTGCCAACAGCGAGAGAGGGAAACATGTGGGAAAATGTTTTAAAATAGTTTGGGCTGGAAAATAAAGTTGTGGTTTTGAATGTGGGCTTTGCTCATGTTGTTAGAATGATGTTTTTGGGCGGAGGACGTGTTATTCCAGCGGCGGTGTGACCCAGGAAGCATCAGCTCGCTGCATACATAACTGAACAACATGGCGAAACTCAGCTGCTCTGTGGAGAGTGAGAGACACCAGATATTTCCCATAAATCATTCTGAGTTTGGTCTGGTGTGAACCGAGGCCATTATCAGATGGAGGAACTTCTTGGGTTTTATTCGTCTCCCATCTTCTCCTCTGCAGAATGCTTAAGTCATTTGTTTTTGGGTGGAGCCGGGGCCTGAGGATGGTCAGCCGCCTGCACCATTATTTTCCTTCCCTCTTGTTATTCAGACGCTCCCAAACAGCACATTTCCCTGTAAAACATGCCCGTGTTTGTGTTGCAGGTCCACCATCTTCTACCGAGCCTGCATGGACATCCCCAGAGGAACAGAGCTGCTGGTTTGGTACAACGACTCCTACACGTCCTTCTTCGGCATCCCGCTGCAGTGCATCGCTCAGGATGAGAACCGTAAGGAGACACTTTGTGTGTGTTTGCTGGTTAAAAGCTTGGGAATATCTTAGCATAGCTCCTTTAACCGGACGGTCTTGGTCTCAGAGTGAAGGCGGTTGCCTTTAACAGCGCCGCTTTAGACACACAACACCACATACAGTTCTCATTGAATACAGTAGATGGCGCTGCGTAGAGAAACCTGCCTCTATTTAATAATTGCAAGCAGAATAACTTCAAAGAACATTTCAATCTGGAGAGACTCACACAGACAAAAAGAGGCAATTATAGAGATTTGTTGACATAAATTAGACAAGTTCTTTGCCTCTCAGACGGCAGTCTATGATCTTGGATGTTCATTTTGGGATTGGGATTAGTGAAGTCTTCCCCCCAGGGTCCGGACACTGGTGGTGGAGGCCGGAGGGGAGAAGTAGCCAGGTGAAGCTGGAGAGCATGAAGGAGGAGATGGGGTGGAGGAGGATCCATGAGGGAGGGGGGGGGCCTTATGAGCAAAGCCTTATGGGATAAAAGGATGAGGTGCTGACGTGATTGTCTGGTGCTTAACGAGGCAATCGTGTAAACGGCAATTTCCATGAACTTTAAACACACAGTTGGACTGTATAAGTGGTGCTGTTGGGCTTTTTAAAGTCTGTCTAACATTTTATATTAAATCATTCTGGGATCAACGGTAACACGGGAATAATGGATCGGCATCAGTTGGGATTTGAACCAGAAGTTAATATCAAGTACTTCAGAGAGAATTAGACAAATTGGGGAAAAGAACGAACACTGGAATAAATTACTTTGCACAGACTTATTTACCATGCAACATCGTTAGATTATCAATGAAGACAAATGAAACAAGTATAGTAAATAAAAAAAACAGAATCTGATATTGGATAAAAGGCGTTTGAGTAAAAGTGATTATTCAAATGAGATTTAAAAACTGTCAGCGGAGGATTGTCCCTGAAGTGCAAATTTAAAGAGCTCAGAAGTTCAGGAGACGCAACAGAAAAAGCCGTGCAGCCTCTCAGTTCACATGGTTAGTGGAACCACCAAGCAGCAGCCGGTCGGTCCACAGATCTGAGGGAAGCAGACGGTACGTTCAGGTGCTGCAGAGCCGACAGATGAAACACAGCAGGATTATCAAGAGACTTATTGTCTAGAGAAAGGATAACCGTGTTGCAATCAGAGAGGACGGAGGTAATAATACCATGAATTACTTCCTCTAGTTTGCTTTTGGACAAATGGGCAAGTGCCTTAACTGTATCTTCAATTTTTCACTTCATTATTTAGATTTTCAGTTTTCTGAAGGAAACAAAAAATAAATATTGAAGCACCAAAAACATTGAGGACAACATAAACTCCTGTCTTTGTCCCTTTTCTTAATAACTTCCTTTATGTTTGTTTGTCTGTATATATAAAGTTAGAGTATTAAGCATCCCATATCTTCTGGTTTTTAGCTAAAGTCTCTTCAGTGAAATAACTGGGACTGGTTTTAATATATTTATGTCTTTATTCAACCTTCTTTTTATCTGTCCTTTTTCTTCATTCATCCTTTGCTCTCCTTTTTTCCTTCCTTCCTCTCTGTCTCTTCTTCTTTTCTCTGGTTTTGTTTAGCTATCCCCCAGTTTTCTGCTCAGTCAGCTTGTTTATATTCATCTCATTCAAACATGTTTTCTTGTACATCTTACAGAATAACTCCCTGCAGGCAGAAAACAAACTTTGCCTTTTTCTTTCTTTCTTACATAATTATTTAGAAAGAAAAACTCCAGCGGAAAAAGGAGCTGAAGAAGGTTTTAATCTGTGGAATCTAAACTGAAATGAATTGAATTAGGGACTCGTCTTTTACAGAGTCGTGTTGAAATGAGATCGTGCTGATTGCAAATTAGAGACGTTTGGCCACAAGCTGCTTCGTATTACAGACAGAACAACTCTTTTACATGACATTGTTCATCATGACAGGACTGTGGCATCCTCTGTAAACATAATCACGGGCACACAAACAAACATCTGAAGTTCCAATGTTATAGGGAACTATGTCCTTTCCTATTAGGGGCAAGAAGAAAAGTTCCTGCAATGATTCAAATGCATAAACGCTGGTTATTTAATATTGATGATTGCTGCGAAAGAGTAAATGCTAACTGGTCTAATTTAGTGCATTAAAGGCTATGTTCCCACTGCAGGTCTTAATGGTCAATTGCCATTACTTTTAAATTTCTGACTGTCTTCAGCTCCAAACTGACCCGCATGCGCAAAGGAACAATAATAATGACTTCATGCAGCCCGCTTTGGTCCAGGAAACATGAAAGAAACAGGTTTTATGGATTAAAGTGTCCAGAAGCCATTTATTGTGCTGAGGGGGAAATAAAAAGAAAGTTAAATCTTTGGCATTTTACAAAGTTTGGGCTAAACAGAAGTCTGTGTGGCTGCGGAGATGAAGCCAGGACTGGTGGGGAAGGGCTTTTAACAACTTCAGAGACCGAGTTCATTCATAACTTTAGGAAGTCGAGGGCAACTTTGTTAATAATATCTGTGCCTCTCATCTCGACTCCAAAGGCAGGACAATCGGTTTCATCGCTTTGCAAAAGGGCCAGGTTACGACACGCTGCCCTGTTGAAATGTGATACAATGGGTTGAGTGAAAACCTCTTCAGCATTGCAAAGTCCTCCGTGTGCAGGATTGCACACGAGGTTTGTACGGCCAAACGCTACGTCCCTCAACCCAACGGTTCCTATATGAACCGTCTTCATTAGAAGTTTTCCTGAGGTCTAAAACCTCGTAGTCCCTCCACTGAGCAGCGCTCAGACCCTTTAAATCCACCTTGGTGGTTCCCACTGGAGTCACATTCAAAAAGATCCGATACGAATCGGATTCAGGACCACATATGGAAGTGGCTCAAATGTGACTTGATCAGATTTGGGCCAGAACTGAGAATTCTCACTGGTTCTAAAACGTCTGACTGGGTCACTTGACCTGCAAAAAATCTGATTTGGGTCACATTTGCCTGCAGTGGCTTTAACTGCCTTTATTACTTGTATCACTGCGAAGCCACACATGGCAGCAGGTTTTATTAATGACCTTTATTCCATTTACTTATCTCATTAATCTCACTCCTTAGTAGCTCTGTCTGCTGCTGTTTGGGATCATTGTCCTGCTGATGATCCAGGATACTTCTGTATACAGTACAGCTGCACAATTAATCGCATTTGCAATATAATCGCAATTTTTAAAAAACACAATTTCCAAATCGCAGAGGTCTGCCGTTTTTGGCTATGTAATAATTAATGGATCAGACGCGTCCTTTAGGTGTCGGTAAAATGTTTAAAGTGGGTTTGCTCCACATGGTAGAGAGTTGCAGCAGTGAGATAATCTAATTTTATTATTTGTTTTAGAGTTTATATAATCAATACTTTTTTACCAGAAACTTTCAGGAATCTCTCCATAGCATTAATTACCAGTCAAACTGTTTAATACATACATTTAATACATACCTGTTTGTTGGTTGCACTTTATGCTCAACAAGGATTGATGTCCAACATAAACTATTCTCCTGAGTAATAATATTAAATTTCTTGTTTTAAATAGTCTTTGTTCATCTTTATCTACAGGCCATTTTTGTTGCTTGTGGTTTATGCAGAGAAAAGTCAAAATGAAATCACAATTATGGCTGAAATATATCACAATTTTTATTTCTGGGAAAATTATAGAGCCGTAATAACCAGCTTATAGTCGGTGACTGCGAGTTGCTCAGGCCCTGTGGCTACAAAACCCAAATCATCCCTCCTCCACCTCTCTGCTTGGCAGGCGTTGTGTGGTGCTGCCATTTTGTTTTTAGCGAGGAGTTTCTTTTCCTTCTACCTTCTTAATGAACCAAACTGGAAGCAGGTCTATCTTTCTGTGCTCATTGCTGCTCGCTCTGTCTTTGCCTTGGATCTAAACTCCTGCTCTAATTAGCAGAACTTAGCTGCTGTTTACCATTTTAATTATTATATAAGTTTAGGACCATCAACATAACTCTATTAACTCACTGTATGAAATGACCTTATTGTGTCTTTTTACTGCGTGGTTAGTTTGAAGCATCTAAGTTGTACCGTTGCTGTGTTTCTGTTACAGAGTTAATTTTCTGTGTTGCAAAAGGAAATCCACTTGTTTTCATGTGGCTCTAAATACGAGTCATCTGCCTTTTGACATTGATGTCCTCGCTGTCAGAGTTTGAGATGTGTAAGACGTCAACAAGTAAAAACAACTCAAAACCGGACTTAATGAAAACTGTCAACGATTCCAACTTTAGGCTGATTTTAAATCATCTCTGTCCACGAGAAAACGTTTAGTCCAGAGTTCAAAGTAAAACACGCAAAGAGATGTACAACACATTGAGTCGGCCTGCAGTGAACAAAAGTTTGTGCACGTCCCAATTAAGTTAAATTAGATTATATGTTTTGTACCAAATGAAAACCAGAAACTCTGGGCTTAATGAAAGACACTTTGCTACTAACTGCATTTAGTTTTTGCATTGTTCTTGGGTTGGCATCGTTATCTGCTGATTGGAGGATCTATGGATAAATGTGCTTTAAAAATGTGACACTGGAGACTCAACGACAGCATTGTTGCGTCCTTTAACCACCCAGCCAAACTTAACGTTGACAGGGATAGAAAATACAGCGGTACCGTGACTTACGAGTATCTCAACTTCTTTTTCTTGCTTTGGCTTTAGAGATAAAATTCGGCTAATGTACAAGCTTCAGACATCCCAACACTAGAGGGCACCACAGTGAACGCTGCAACAAAGCAGCTACAGAATAAGTAGCAGCACTAGGGCTGGACGATATAGAAAAAAGAACATATAGATAAAATAGAAATCATATTGGATGATGTCGATAATTATCAACAAATTCAAAACATGTATTTTAAGGGCAGCCCTGACCATTTTATGCTGTTGCTTAGCAACCTATTTTTAGATACAGAACACACAAACACTGAATTCAAACTCAATCCTTTTTTAAACCAACTTTTTACCAAAACTGCAAGTTTTTAAAAAAGAAAAAAGAACACGTGCTCTCTGAACTCTCTGAAGGGGGCGGAGCTTGGTTCCTGGGTCTGCGTTGTGATTGGCTGGGAGGATGTAATGATGTCATATTAACCTACATGGCTAGAATGTAAAAGGAAGGAAAACTGTTATTCTATTGAACTTTTTATTGACCCTTTTTTCTATCATTGATACATATTGATATTGAATTATCGTCCAGCCCTAAGCAGCACACACAGGTTTTGCAAGAAATAGGTGGCGCAGAGGAGGTGGTGATGCCTAAAAGAGAGATCATGTGGGAAAGTGGGAGAAACTTTCAAAAGAAAGCTCGAGAAGAAGTTGCAATCTAGCTGGCAACAACGCTATTTATCGACAGACACCCGAAGCATTTCAGAGAAACTTTGAAAGGGAAGATCAAACCCATTAAATTGCAAACCCTGCAAAGAAAGCGTGTTGGAATAGACAAAAAAGCGTAAATAAGATTCATTTATTCAGTTTAGCTCTCCTCCTCCCTCTGCATCTTCTCCACGTAAACATGGTAAGTTATACTGTACATAATAAAACCAGTTTATTTTAATACAGTCTGTTGTGTCGTGTTTCATACCATACTTTGTTCGTTACTTTCAAGTAGAATTTATTATTTTAATAGTTGACGAACCTATCAATTGTTTTTTCAATTAGTCGACTTGTTATGATTATTATTTAATTTATTTAATGATCTCCATCATCATTTTGTCGTTAAAAACACATCTCAGTTGCTTCTAAAATATTTTAACTCACCTGTTTCTGGTCTACACACATGGGTATGTCCCTTTAATGCCGCTCGCCTTTATTTAACATAAAATATGAATTAGAAATTTGACTGATCTATTTTTAACAATATTATTTCAAACAATACATTTATTTTTAATTGCTAGAAAAATCCAAAGATAAATATATTTAAAAACCAAACTTTCTCACCTTCAGGCTTTTACACTGTAAATAAGCTTCATATTTACTGTTAAATATCATCTGACTGAATTATAACTTAACTTCCACTCAGTGAGGAAAGCCAGCAGTAGAACTCTGTTCCCCAGGAAACAGGCTTCCTCTCTGGCTACGGGCAGCCTTGATCGCCCGGTCCGCTGACTGCTGGCTCTAAGCGCAGACACAATGAAATATTTTGATCAGACAAGTAGATATTTCGGGTTTCCACGGCTACTAAAACCTTCTAAAAGTTGATTGCATGTTTACATGCAAAAACTTTCACGATTGGATTAAAATGTATTCGTATTAAATAATCGGATTGCACCGTTTATATTGGAACACGATCAATTAATCCGACCATAATGTGCGCGTATATGCACCTGGCTTTATTCAGAATAGAACCATGCATGCGTAGTTATCAATTTCCCCAAAAAAACACAGAAGAAGAAGTACTTCCGTCTTCGCTGAACAACAAAAACAGAGCAAACAAAGCAGTTCTATGCGAGTTTGTTTGTCTTCCAGGTGCCCAGACTGGACTTGCAGGAAGTTTTAATTACGGTTAAAACGTTACTGAGTAAACAACTATTTGGAGCTCTTTTATTTTTTCGAACAGTAAGGTTTTATCGGCAGCCCCGACAGTTTCGCTTCCTGACGAAGTCCCGCTGCTCACCAACGCGGAAAAATGTCACGTTTACATCGGGCGCACATGCGCACTCGGTCAGTTTGCCACATTTGGAATAACTTGAGCCTGACAAGCGTTTATATGAACGTTGATCAGATTATCAATCGGCATAAACCAGCCCTCTCATTCAGATTACAATTTTTGTATTGAATTTTTTTTTATTTAAATTTTTGGATTGAGTTTAATCCGATCACAATATTCCGAATGTCTTGTTTATGTGACACTTTATTATTCCAATCGGCCATTTAGTCCGATTACTTTAGTCCATGTAAAAGTAGCTATTGAGAATGAAATATTGAGAGAAGCAGCAATGTTTATGTTTTTAAACGACACTTTCACACATTTTGTGCCAATGTTTTTTTTTACTGTTGCATCTCTGAAGTATATTTTTCTTATTTAAAACCATGTTAACAAAGAAATTGTAGTGTTGAGTTGTTTTTGAGGAGATGGGGGGGGGGGGTTAAAAAGGATTAATGTCGTTTCAAGATTTTATAATAGGGAAAGCTGTGTCTACTTACGAGTAATTTGAATTAGGAGCTCCTTCATGAGACGAATTAAACTCGTAAGTCAAGCCACCACTGTAAAATGTTTCTAGTTTGTTGAGCATAGAAATCGGAGCATGTCTTTGCTCTCTGGGATGCTGAGTCTGCATTTAGGATTGACAGATCTCAGACCAGCTCTGAGAAGCTGTTCACTGTTGGTGAAGAACTGACTCTGAACTTCATAATGTTAAGGCTGCGCCACAATGGCGGCCTTAACATTATGTCAGGGTTGTTACAATGAGAGAAAAGCAAATTAATGTGCAGACTGGACACTTCGGCTAAATACCCCAGTTTTTATGCTGGTCATATCATTTTATTGTTTTTGTCACCTTAAATATTGTCTGACATTAAACCAATCTTTGGTGCAAGAAACATTTGGGATCACTGCCTTATTGAGCCTAAATCTTTTTTTGACTGTTTGACATTTTAGGCTCGTTCAGGCAGTTTTGGGCCTGAATAAAAATAAAACGTTGTCTATATGAAAGACTGTTAATAACAAATAGCCAATTATAGCCTGACTTTGCACCTTTTAGATTCAGATTACTCTACTTGCTGCAGGAGTGCTTTAAGCATCATTCATCCAGGCAGGGTCTTTGTCCATCAGAGGACGACACAGAGATATTAAAGACAAACAACCATGCACATACATGTCTAAGGGCAATCAACCAATTAACCTTAGTTTGTTGATTTTTGCATTGTTGGAGGAAGCCAGAGTACCTGGTGAGGTAACTTTTCCAAGAAAATCTATGAAGCCCTTTTAATTTTAGTGTAACTGTAAGACCAAAATATTAGATTTAAAGAATGGTAGAGATGTTTAAACACAACATTTTATTAAACTTGTTGTCTGGATTTCATCAAAACATCTGCAAGCCACTCACTGTTAAGGCTCAGATTCACCTATTTTGGAAATCATGACATTTGATTAAAATCTACCCACCACTCTTATATTTGTAGCCGTCAGTAACCCAGAAAAGAGAAACCATGAAGCAAACTCACATCATGCGGCTGTTTACTGAAAGACGTTCCATCCAATCAGAGCCTGTCGGCTTGACGCTCCGCAGCCCAGCGGACCGCTAACAACAACAACATGTGCACAAAGAAGGAGAAAGAAATTCACTCTCAGCTCATTTCCTCCCCTCCTGCTGCTCTTTTCTGCTCACACTATTCCTCCTCCACCTCCTCTTCCTGGAGGTTTATCCTTATCATAGCTGTTAGGGACGTTCTCATACGAACATCAGATGAAGATCTGTGGACAAAAAAGAAAAGAGGGAAACGTTGGTTAGAGAAAGATCCGCTACGTCTGTTCTTTTGTGAAATATTAATTATAATATTGTTATAATTGTCTATATTGATTAGATAAAACGTGAGCTGTTGATGGTAGGATCATTGATTAGAAAGAAAGCCTCGGCAGTAATCTGAAATGTGCGTCTAACAGTGAATAAAGCAAGTTGTCAGTTTAACTACTGGGTTTGTTTTTACTAAATAACGATGAAGGAAAACATCATAATTCCCAGATAATAACTCTGCTGTAGACTATCAGCATCTTTAGTCAAATCGCTGCATGGAAAGTTACAGACGTCTCTTCTGCTCTACTTAAGATAATAAAAGTCAAAGCCTCTCAGCTGTCCTTTAACTGTCTTGTCAGTAACGGTTTGTTGGTGTAAAGACTTAATAGGAAGACTCGGAACCATAGCTACCACTGGTTTGACCAAACAAACCGTCCTAAAAATCAGATAAATATTAAAAATCAAAAAATATTAGCAGCAATTATTGCAACATTTTTCCTGTTTGTCCCAATTTCTTTATTGTTGACCCGATTTTTAGCCTGGAACAGTTGCTGACGAGTTACATTTTTCAGCTGTGAAATAGTTTTCCAGATATGAAGACCGTTGTAGAAAGGTGGAGAATGAGGCTCCGTCTTCCTTTTTTTAAGTTTATTGGCTAGCGAATGTACAGCATACAAAGATCCAGACAGATTTAGAGAACTTTGAAAGAGTACGACAATTATTTACAATTCTGGTTGAGTTATTTGTCCAGTTCCATTTCACCCTCTTCTTTAATAATTTACCTTCACCCAAATGGCCGTTGTGTTTTTAGGATGGGCACGAAGACAAGTGGTTGGACTGTCCGTAAAACCAAAAAGGTTTTTCAGAAAAGCTAACTAGATTTAAGCTCATGCTAATTAGCAAGTAGCAAACTACAGAGGAAGATGTTCACCACTGACCGTTGCTTTAAACATGCCAGACGCATACGAGGCAGTATAGCCCAAAGCTAAAGCCTACGTCAGCCAGTCAGAGTCCTTCAAAATAAAAGTGGTGTTGAACAGCAATGTGCCTTGGTGTAATCATTAGGTTTTGTTTCCAGGATGTAAAACTGCGTTTACGTGTGGATAAAAGGCATAACCACATAAAAAATATATCTGTTTTCCCAAATATACGTCTACGTGTGGACAAGGCCTAAGACTTTAGCAATTTTACAGTCTTTAACTAAATCTGATGAAACCTTCTGTTGAAGCTGTATTTTCATAAAACAGTTCTGCAGTATCTCAGCAAAGATGAGCTTCCCTCCAGACATCCCTAAGTCACCATCTGAGCCGGCCTCACAAACACGCGACGTTTAAGCAGCAAAGCTGAAACTGCAGAAGGCGTGGAGAGGATCTTCATGGATGTGAAGCTTTACGCGTTAGTCGGACATCACGCCTGTCGTTGCTTCACCCTAATGAGCCATAAAGCCGGTTGACCGCTTATACCCTGAGTGTTATTGCGGCGTTGCTCCCTGGCTTGGTGGCTCAGAGGTTTAACGTGACGGGTTGATTTCCACCAGGCCTGGGTCACCTTCAGGACGCCTTCCAGTAAAGTTCACTCCTAGCTGTTCCATTGTGGATAACCTTTGTTTATTTAGTTGTTTTATTTTTCTACATAGCTATTAAAATTGTTCTGAATTGTGCTGTTATGCACTTTTTAGTTTTTATCTCTTTGTTATTTTCATATACATTTTTATATTTGATCTATTTTGTCTCAGTATTTTTTTGTTTGTATTTTAGCCTGTGAAGCACTTTGTGCACCATATGGACTGTTGAAAAGTGCTTTATAAATAAACTTGGATTAGAAAGTCAGACCCTTTACTGGGAACACCGCCTAGGTCCCACGTAGGAGACAGTCAAGTCGTCGGTTTGGTGAACTTTACACCAACATGGAAACAAAACTACTGAAGAGAAAACACGTTTTGATTAGACCAAAGGTCAACGGTAAAGGAAGCTGGACATCTATGCTCTGTTTCCAGCGTATTTATGATGTCAAATCTCACCATCCTGAACCGCTGGTTTTCATTGTTTAATGTGTGTTTTAAGCAGCTTTGACAGATTTCACTGAGAATCCCTGAAAATGGCTGTTTGACAACAAACATGTTCAGTAGAAATTACTTTCTTGTTGCTCCCATTTAGTTGTTTTCTTGGATTTTTATTGATAAGAATATTTTCTGCCTCTGCTTTTAAAAAAATCTTTAACTGCAGCTTTAGAAAAATAATTGGACTCTCCGTTTTTTCTTTACAGTGTAAAATGTTGCTGCTTGCCTTTTACAACAAATGTGATTGTTGTAAAATCATTGGCTTCCTGCTGGTCACTAAATAGATATTATATGTTGATTGTAGGTTATGGAATGAAAAAAGTGGAAAAAGAAAATCAGTTTTTAAATACACAATGCTTTTCCACAACAGTGTAAAACAGGTTTGATTCACAGTTTTCTATCCAAGGCCTGTGAGCCAAAGCTATTTTACCCAAAGTAAACATCGACATGTTTTATATTCTGGTGAAATCAGTCTGTGAGTTGATCATGTTTTAATTTGCAGTCAGTGATGATTTTCTTTGCTGATTCAGGACGTTCTAGCTGGCTGTGATCCTTTCCACTGGAGCTTATAGTGCTGATCTGAGACCGGCACAGCTTTTAACTTTGTCTACTTTACACTGATTGCTGAGAAAAGCAGTTTTTCATGAAGTTTAATCACAAACGAGGAGCTTCAGGGATAGAAACATTAAGAGGCGTGTTGTGTCTACCTCTGGAGGTCTCTGGGCGAGAGGCGGGGTCCAGAAATATTCAACCCCTTTTTTAGTTACCAACAGAAAAGCCTTTATTGATGACCGTTCTCATCTCTGCAGAGTTTTACACGTCTCCTCTGGTGTAGCGTTGAGGTTAAAAGGCTTCTTTGTCTAATCTTAATCCCTCCACATGTTCTCCATCAGATTGTAGTCGGGACTCTGAAACATAAATATCTTCGTGTGTTTTGGGTCCTGCTGACATGTCAGGCGTCGCCTGAGACCCGGTTCCTGTGCAGACCGCTGGATGTTGTCTTCTTTCTTCATGAAGTCGTTTACTTTAATTATGTTTCCTGTCTGATTGGCTGAAAGCCCGGCAGATTCTCAGTTAATTATTAGATTTAAGGTTCTTCATGACATTAAGCTGTTTAAAATGGTGGAAAACCTTGAATTTTCCTTGGGAGTGAATAATTTCAGACGTGCTCTTTTGCTTTAAATAAGTCAAACAGAGCAATTACTTTATTTGTATTTAAATCTACGGCACATTGAGTATCAGATTTATACACACGTTAGTCAAGGTAATGAATAATTTAGTGTTTAACAGTATAAAAGCTCAACTTCTAAGATGTTTTTAATTTATTTGACTTTTTTTTTTTACATTTTTTTTTATTGCAACGTTCATAAAAACATTGGTTTTATAGCATAGTTAAGGTCCAAAACTTTCTTTTTGACAAATACTTATTTTCGGCCATTACTGTTGCAGTTACAAACAATACTCTGATATTAATTTAAGTTATAATTCAACCTTTGGGGGTTTGAGGTTGAAACCTCGTCCTGTTTTGTCCTTGAGGAACAACAATGTGGATCTTCTCCCTGTTCTCTGTGCAGCTGTGAATCGTTTTTTCTGCAGAGTTCCTCGTAAACTTTGATCCGATCTTGAAGGAAGGAGTCGGTTTGCGTTGGCGTCGCACCCTTCAGGAGGAGAACTCGCGTCCGGAAAGAAAGAAATCCCAGACGCTGCAGTGTTGCAAACTCCATCTGCATAATTCTCCCATTCTGATGATGCATTTCATTCACAGCCCAAAACATATCGACTCACATTTTTTCCATATACAACGTTTGTAGGAAAATGAATTAAGTGAGGGCGAGCGGCGCGAAACGCGGCCGTCGATAGTGCCGTCGGGCAACTTACAAATGGTGTAATTATCTCCTCATAAGGTTATTAGAGGATCAATGAGGCCTGGTGGCCTGATGGCAGAGGTGAACGGATGAAGGATGGAAAATGGTTATGAAGCCATGAGTGAAGCGATACGGCGCAGACAGCAGTAGGGAGGAGGCTTCTCTACAAGCTTCTCCATGTTCTCCACCGTGTGTCAACCGTTTTCCCCTCCATCTGCAGAAAATGTAGATGTAAGAAATCAAAGAGAATAATAAACCAACTCTTGTAAAAGGATGAACATGCATAACATCGGCGCTCCCTGTGGTATGAAACTAGTCCCCAGCTTTACTGTCCAGCTCCCACACCGTTACCAATCCAGAAGCAGAGATCGGTGAAGATTCATCCAGGTCATGATCGATCCACAAAAGGTTAAAAAATAAAACAGCTGGACTTCTGTTGTGAAGCTGAAGACGTTTGGCTTCCCATCCAGGAAGTTCTCTCAGACATTTTGAACTGAGAAAGCTTCCTGGATGGGAAGCCAAACGTCTTCAGCTTCACAACAGAAGTCCAGCTGTTTTATTTTTTTAACCTTTTGTGGATAGAAGCAGACACAGTTCCTCCAGCTTCGACTTCCTAGTCAGAAGCTTTTAACCTCGTCGGCTGATTTCAGCTCTAAAGGAGAAGCTGCTCTGTGTCGCTCCTGGACGGTGGAGCTCTTCTCCTTGGCTCTGAGGCTTTCTATCATGATCTATATTCATGATGGTAGCTGAGCGTTGGAAGGAAGGTGGACCGGTAAATCATGTCAGGTTCACCATGACAGGCTGGAGCAGCACCTTCGTTGCTGCAGACTGAACCCTGACTAGGGCTGTGCGATTTTTGACTTTTCTTTATCTGCATTAACCACAAGCAACAAAAATCTCCATGCAGATACCGATGTTTGTGAACAAGGACTGTTTAAAATAATACATTAAACTGTTGTTCATTAATCAGAATATGTTTATTCAAGAGAATAGCTAAAGTGCAACCAGCAAACAAATATATCTATGAATTAGACTTAATGCTATTGTGAGATTCCTGAAAGCTTCTGGTAAAAAATCTGATTATGTAAACTCTAAAACAAGTAATAAAATTAGATTATCTCACTGCTGAAACTCTCTTCCATGTGGAGCAAACCCACTTTAAACACGTTAACGACACCTAAAGGACGCGTCTGATCCTTTCATTGTTGCGTAGCCAAAAACTGCAGACCTCTGCGATTTGGAAGTTGCGTTTTTTAAAATTGTGGTTATATTGCAAATGTGATTAACTGTCCAGCTCTAGCCCTGACTTCTCCGTCCTCCCATGTTTCTGCATCAAGTAACCGAGACAGCTGAAGTTCTCTGCTGGAGGCAGAGAAGCAGCCAAGTCTGATCAACGTTTGAGAAAGAAGTACCAAGACTTTATCTCTGCTTTGACATTCAACAGATCTAATAATTCCCTGTTTATCAGTTAACGGCAGCAGGGACGAATCTTCAGTGGTAAAAACAGCAGGGCTTCTTCTCAACTGACCCCAGGTTGTCCAATTTAAATCACTTCAGAACAATTTGTCCAGGCATCCCAAAATAATCCACAATGAGCCGTTTGAGGCTTCACAGCCAATGTCTGGTTATGTTTAGGGAAGTAAAAAAAAAAACAACGGTGGTCAACGTTTGGGATCGTTGTCATCATCAAACTAATGATGATAGGAAACAAAAGCCTCTCTCTGGTGTCAAAGAACAAGCGTTTGGGTCGCAGCCAGTCCACATGCCAAGTTTTCACAAACAAACCAGTTTTACAGAATCAAAACCAAAACCATCCACAGTAATTTAAAGCAAAAACAGACCTCTTAATGTCAATTCAAACATGATGAAGGGTTATGGAGTCCAGATCTGTCAGCCGGTCGGACCACAGAACACAAAGCAGCCGACTTTTGGGTCGAGTGAGGACAGCTGGCATCAGCCGCTTTACCCCAAATCTAATTTACACGCTTTTATAAAACGCCTTCTTTCCTTTTCTGTCCTTCTACTCGACTGTTTGATTCACCAGCAACACTTTCCTCCTCACTCTTAGCTCCTTATCTGCCAACATTTATTTATCTTGCCAGAATTTATGTTCAGATTTCTTGCTGCAAAGAAAAACAGAACCGGAAAAATACAATTAGGTGGAGCGCATAAAACCTTAAGAGGGCAGAAAGGATGAACGCATGAAGCAGCCGTAATAAAGTTCAGGCTGAGTTCAGCTTAGTAACGCACACTGATTACACTTGGACGTTTCGGCTACATTTCTCTGAGAATTAAATGTCAAAGTCTAAATAAATCAAATGTGGGCATTTTGTAAAGTATTAGTTAGCATATTAAATTAGTAAGAGAATCCAGAAACCCTTCAGTCTGAATCAGCAGAAAACCTGAAGGCCAAAACCGCTACAATCTAAAAATATGGGGGGGACAAAAGATTTATTATAAAATCTCACAGAACACTTTTAAAGCAGGTTTCTCCAGAGCGTTCCTTCCAGAACCTTTTCTGAGAACGTATCAAGCCGGGTCTTCCAGCTGAAAGGGACAAACTGAGAGGTTTGAGCAGTCTGGATGTTTTTAATGAGGCTTTAAAACAACAAAGGAATTCCTTTTATTTCACCGGTTTAATCAAATGTTATTTAATTTCTCTTAATCCCTTTATTTTTTTCTCTGGATCTTTGATTGAACATGTTTTCATGAATCTGCTAGTCGTGTTAAGTTGGATTTTGTTTTTCTGAATTTTATCCCAGGTCGTTTTTGTCTGACAGCTCTTACGAAGTCTTATCACGATCATTAGGGGCGCATAAAAAACAAAGTGCAGCCTCATGGGAACGGGAGGAAAGGGAAGAATGGTTTTAGCTGAAGTTCTGCACAGGTTAGCGCCTCACCTTTGTACTCTCATGCTGCTGATTACCTGATGACGGTTACTGATGGTGGGTTTTCCTTCACACCAAGTCTGAAACTGACTGGGGGTGCAGAACGCTCCCATGTCGTAAACATGGAGGAAACACGCTTTGCCGAGATAGCACCTGTGCATGTAGCATGGTGCACGTTTGGTGGCGTCTTCTGCTGCGTAGCTGCATCCTGAGGTGGTCCAGGAGAGCCGTGGTGGAGGTGGAGCCGTCATGGGAGTACTGAGCTTCAGGGGTGAGGAAACAAACAAACAGCCTGAAGCTAGGTTAAATGTTCTGCTGTTACTGCTTATTGTGTGTCTGAAAACAGCAGAGCTGCACAAATTACTGGTACACTTTCAGGGGAGCCTTTATTGGCCACGTTTTCTGGGTTCTAACTAGGATTTTGATTTCTGTTTCCATCACCTGCAGCGTAAATCACGTCTAAAATAACAGCCAACGGTATGTAAAGCCATCAGCTTTTATTTAGTTAAGAACATATTTTGAATCTTTTGTTTAAAAATGATCCCCATGAGCTTTACAGACCGGCTGCTTTCTCCGTCTTCACGTCTTTCTGTCTGCAACAGCTGAACATGCCGTCTTCTTCCACGTCTCTAGCCCTCCGTTTATTTCTCTAGCTGCCATAAATACACCAACTATTCATCACGTGTAACGCTTGTACGCAGAGACGTCGATCTTAAAGTGTTTATTTACTTAAAAGTTTATTGTCAGGAGTGAAGGTGGTGGCAGACGGGTAACGGTTGTACCGGCTGATGAATGCAGGAGTAGACCAGGTGAGGGCAAGGCACGTTTATCTGTGAAACACATTTCATTACAAGGACAACGCAAAGCGCTTTGCATGATTAAAACACAGGAAAATAAAAACAGAATAAAAGCAAGTTGGAATAAAATGTAGAAAAATTGGAACAAAATAAAACATGGGAAAATGGAAACTAAAAGCAAACATTATATAGATGTAATGACAGGCAAAACTTTCTTAAAGAAAACTGTGGGTAGAACATCAAGGCAGCAGGAGGAGGAACTTAGCTTCTGAATGATCTCCTCTAAGCTTTTGGAGTTTATTTGGCTGAACTGGGACATTTTGTCAAGATAAGTTCCAGTTGGATACAGCTTTGGTTCTGGAGTTGATATGGATGTACAAACTGATCCTCTGATCTTTAGGATTTTCTCAGTAAAGAAGTTAGTAAATTCATTGCAGGCCCTGGTGGAGTGGAGTTCAGAAGCCACGGACACAGGAGGGTTTGTTAGCCTGTCGACTGGCAAATAAGACACGAGCATTATTGATGTTTTTCTTGATGATCTCAGAGAAAAACGATTCTCTAACATTTTTCAGTTGTAAGTTATTTCTGTAAAGTCTCTCTTTATAGTGACATGATAGTATAGTCATAGTGAACCTGGAGTTTTTCTCCACCTGCACTCAGCTTTTCTCCCTTTTTTCACCTCTAACTGCTGGAGCATTTCTCCACGGAGATTTTTTCTTCCCAGAGACAACTTTCATTTTAACTGGAGCAATGCAGTCAATGATGTCTGAGACTTTAGAATTAAAGTTATCTACTAGCTCATCTACTGAGTTGCAGCCCAAGGTTGAAGTATCAGAGTAAGCTTGAATAAAAGTTTCTGTGTCATTGTCCTTAAAGGTGCGTTTTCTAAGGATGTCTGTTTGGCTAAATGAGTCACTGGAAATGATGCTTTCAGAGGAAACAGAAAAGTGATCAGACAGATAAGCGTTTAGACCCTTAGTGATGATCAGCAGGCGGTGCATCACAGCCACTGACGAGACGTTCTGGTGCTGACGGTGAGAGGCAGATGTATCTAGGAGCAATGGACAGACCATAATTACAGGTGGAGCTGATTCTGGAGAGTAGTGACTGGGAGGCGGCTGAGTGGAGATTGGAGCATGAAACGGGGAAAAAGAGTCCCTCGACACAAACAGGCCCAAATCATGACATCACGATCGTTTACAAAACAGCGTGCGGCCATTTTGGAAGTGTGACCTGAACCGTTTCTTCTACTTTTACGGCTTTTCCACTGGTTGAGTTTAGTACTGCCCCCCTGTGTTTTTGGAGGATACTGCATGTCAAGTCTAAACGTCTCCTGAGCTTCTATGAGCCGACGGCGAGTCAACTCAACGTCCTCAGAGGCGTCATGGCGACCTTCGCTCTGAACACTGTTTTATATCTTCTGCTATGGAACCAAGTGCCGTGTTTTATGAAGAGGTTCTAGTATCACTATTTAGCATCCTTTAGACGGAGAGCTAGTTGTTGACAGTATGTGAGGTTATTTTGACCTGCTGACCAACATAACATCTTCCTGTTTTGTCTTTTCTTACAGTGAACATCCCAGCTACAGTAGTGGAGGCCATGACCAGACAGGAGTCCCTGCAGTCCTTCAGTAAAAACAGCAAACCTTCATCATCTTCCACCCCGCCCGCCACTCTGCTGCGGTCCATGGTCTTCCCCCACTCCCCCTGCTCTCGGAGCTTCTCGCTGCTGGATAAGGTCGGGGTCGCAGTTCAGTCCGACTCCAGTTTCGGCCAGCTGGGGTCAAAGAACCAGCGGGTTCTGGCGAGCCCGACCTCAACCAGCCAGCTGAGCAGCGAGTTCAGCGACTGGCATCTGTGGAAGTGTGGCCAGTGTTTCAAGACCTTCACCCAGAGGATCCTGCTGCAGATGCACGTCTGTCCCCAGAATCCTGACAGGTGAGAAAGTCTGTGTTTAAAAGCTTTACTATTCACTGCCGGGTCCAGTCTCTGGTTCCTGAGCTGCTTATTCAATTCAATCTTATCTATATAGCACCAATTCCTGATACATGTCATCTCAAGGCTCTTTCCAAAGTCAGATTCCATCAAATCCTCCAGGTTGGTCAGAAAGTTTCCTCTCTAAGGAAACCCAGCAGGTTGCATCAAGTCTCTCCAAGCAGCATTCACTCCTCCTGAAAGAGCGTAGAGCCACAGTGGACAGTCGTCTGCATTGTTGATGGCTTTGCAGCAATCCCTCATACTGAGCATGCATGAGGCGACAGTGGAGAGGAAAACTCCCCTTTAACAGGGAGGAGAACCTCCAGCAGAACCAGAACCAGGCTCAGTGTGAACGCTCATCTGCCTCGACCCATTGGGGCTTAGAGAAGACAGAGCAGAGACACAGAAAGCTCAGAAGCTCACATTGATCCAGGAGTACTTTCTATGTTAGATGGTAATAGTGGATGATCTGCCTCCCCTGATGATGTCACAGCTAACAGAACACCAGACCAGGTGTACCTTCTATGAAGAGAAAAATGACAGAGAACAAAAAGTTAAAAGATGAAATAACAACAAACAATGCAAATTGGAGAGCAGTAGGAGAACTCAGCAGAGTGAGAGAAATAGACCCTGATGTCTGGATCAGGACCGACAGAATCAGATCCTGGATACAAGCGTCTGAAATAAGACAAAAAGCAGGAAATGATGGACGAAAGATCTTGTGCTAAAATGCTAAATCAGCATAATTCTCCTTTTTCCTGCTCCTTCGGCAGTAAAACCTGTTGGGTGTCTTTTATTTCCTGCTGTATTCTGTGCCTTAGAAACATTAAAGATGCGACCTTAATTGACAGTTCAGTTTATCAGAGGAAACTGAACACTTTGTCATAATTTATGACTCTCGTTTCCTCATCATCACAACGTTTATGTGTCACCGGGTGGAAGTCTGTGGATTCGAGTGGAGAAAACGTAAAAGTGTTTGAGTTTGTATAACATCTGCCAAGTTAATTATGTGCAGCATGGATGGAGGAAGATGAGATCTATATGCGTGTTGGCGTTAGAGGATGTATTGGAAATTTTTTGCTTAGCTTTATGTTTTTTGTGGGGAGAGTCAGAGCAGCGTATAAATCACGGCGGCGCGTCAGTGAGAAATACCTCGCCTTACGGTGACGGGCCAGGAAAACAGATGCCACTTATTCAATAAACTAATACTCATAGGGAAGAAAAATGTGGGCTGGATATGGAGGGGGGAGGAGGGGTCGATCTGGGGCTGCCTGTCAATAGGAAGGTTTTATGGGATAGAGGAGCAGATAAAATTCAGCTGAACAAGCCAAACAGAACCGAGTCCTGCAGCTCCAAGGCTGCATTATCCCTCATATTCCTGCAGCCTGAAGGCCCACCAGGCCCTCCATCCCTGAATGGACCTGCATAAAAACCCAACGCTCGGCTCTGATGGAGTCAGTCGGTGCTGAAACGCTCCAACAGGGTTTCTAAAAGCGTTAAGAGAGAAAAACCAACCTTAAACAGAGGAGGAGGACTCTCAAAGACTTACAGCACAGCTATAGGGTTGATTCCTTCCAATCATCACCTCCATATGGGTGATCAAAACATCGCTCCTGTAAGCCAGGCCAATGACGACCCTATTACTAAGGGGGGGACCAGTTTCGGTTTAATTTACATGTTATCTAAGCCATAACAAGGCCTTTGTTGGGCCATAATATAAAGCTTGGAGCTTCACACTACTCCAGCTTCCTGGTTGGGAAGCGAAACGTCTTCAAACTTCGGAAAAAAAGTCCAGTTGTTTGTTTTTTTTAGTTTTTTTGGAATGGTTTCTAAAACCCAACCATGAGTCCAGTTATTAGGCCAAGATGTGGTCATCGAGAATAGACGCTCCCAAACTTTTCAGACTGGGACCCCCAAAATAACAGCGCCAGAGACCGGTGACCCCCTTTTGGAGTGTATGTGCGGTGGTGGGGTCGGGGAAATTGTGAGAATAATGTCATAAATACAAAATAAGGTAAAATGACAAAAAGAAAGTCATATTTTTATAAGAAATCATACAAAAAAGTAAAGGAAATGCAAAATTTGTTAAACACTCTCGCGACCCCCAAGAGGGGCCTCGTGCCCCACCCCCCTCTTGGGGAACCCCTAATCTAGAAGGTTCTGGAGGTTCTCTAGATGTTTAAGTTATCGAGGACCTCTCAGATTTCTGTAGGCTGAAGGTCAGTTTGGTTTTGAGATGTGGCAGGAAATGGGCCGGTGACCCAGATCAGTTCCCCTTCAGACTGGTGACGAGCCGGTTGCTAACCCAAAAATCCAACTTTTCTCCGATCAGTGAACGCACCTTCTAACACCCTTCGTTGTAGAAGGTGTTGCTGAGTTGAGACCACGAGTTGAGAAAAACTATTTAAGAAAACGGATTTCCTACAACATGTCAAAACTTAACTGCTGTTGATTTACGCTGCAGGAGAGCCGGACTTTGAGCGGATAACAGGAAGGCTGTTCCTGGCTCTAAGCGTTAACCCTCCGCCTCTCCTGGAACGTTTTATAAATGTGGCGTTCGCACACGGACAGACCGCGGTTTCTGTAACGCTGGCGGTGCTAACTGCTAGCATAAAAGGCTACGGTCAATATAGTAATTCCAGACGGTGATAGTGTCAGTCCTGGCGAAGCTAAATAACGATTGCTCGCAGCACAAAGGGAAATGACTCTTTGAATGGTGTTATTCTATTTTATTATAGTCCTAAGGAGGAATCCAAACCGGACCTCAGATAGACCAAAGCCTTCTGATTGGTTTATCTCTAAATCAGAAAAAAGAGTCGGAATCAGATGAAAATAACTCGTTATATTTAAATTTCTGCTCAGCCACTTAATTATCTTTATATTCCGCCCTCAGGGCCGTTTTGTCTTCAGATCGTCTCCCTCTCTCCGCTGCCTCTTGTCCTTCATACATATTTAGCGATGTTTACTTGATCAGCGGCTGAAGATGGATGGGTCTTTATGTCAGTAAGAGAAAAAAAAAACTCCCCGGCTCCATCTCTTTCAGGTTTGTTGTGTTTTTTTTTTTTTTTGCTGACTGTTTCTTTTTCCAAACTTTTTCTTCGTTGCCGTTTCCCCCGGTGTCATTTGGCCAGAATCCATCACGAGAGGAGCCGTTTGTTTGTGTCAGCGAGGCCTTGGAAGTGCGTTTTGATTGGCTTTTAAACTGGTGTCGGGGTGCCGGACACTGTTTGAGCTCTGCGATGATGATGAGTGATGAACCGGGGAGAGAAATGAGAACGTGGGTTAACTGCGGCTCGGCTTCACATGTTACAGAAACAATGCAGCGTAAAACCACAGCGGTGAACTGAATTAATACCCACAGCTGCTGTGATGGATGTGTTTACTGTGCTGCTGTTTAAAACAGCCATTAGAGCTTTTTTTGGGGGGCAAACGGGTTATTATTACAAAGCGCTTTGATCGGCCGTCCGCACGTCTCGTTCTGCTGCCTGCTGGTGTTTATGGATCAGGCCTGTGTGTGTATGAATATAATCACATTAGTATGTCTGAGGACAGAAAGTTTACCGCCGGTTTACACGGATTAACTGTCTCTTCTGTCATTGCGTTGTGTCGTCCAGCGAGGTGTTTTATGTGCTTTTACCTCAACAAATACAGATAAAAAATGTTATTGTGTTCTATTTTTATGTGCCGTTATTCCAGTAACAACCCCAGGGATCGGATTCGGTCTGGAAAACAGAAAATGGAGAGTGGAAAAATGAGCTGAAGTTTCCCAACTTTTTTCCACTTCTGTGATCTAAAAGATTTTTTAACAATCATAATTTCCAAACAGTTAAAGTTCTGCTTGTGTTGATTTATACACTGCTGAAAAAAAGTTAAAGAAACACTTTGAAAACCCATCAGACCTCAGCTGGAAAACAAATGGTGCCGGTAAGGCTGGACAATGTAGAATAAAAGCATGTCGATAAAATAGAAATCATAGTGATCGATATCGATAATTATCAACAAATTCAAAACATTTATTTTAAGTGCAGACCTGGCCATTTTATGCTGTTGCTTAGCAACATATTTTTAGTTACAGACACAAACACTGAATTCAAACTCAACATTTTATTCAACCAACTTTTTATCAAAACTACAAGTTTTTATAAAATAAAAAAGAACGCATGCTCTCTGAACTCTAAAGGGGGCGGAGCTTGGTTTCTGGGTCTGCGTTGTGATTGGCTGGGAGGATGTAAAGATGTAATATTAACCTACATGGCTAGAATGCAACAGGAAGGAAAACTGTTATTCTATTGAACGTTTTATTGGTGCCAGATCTCCGTCCGGATATGAACGATCAACTCGCCGAGGGCTTCATCCGAGTCACAGAAAAGTGAAGCTAAACTAAAAAACTGATGCTGCAGGAAGGTCCAGTCAGCTATTTATTAAATCCATTTCAATTCGGTTTTTATTTTATTCATTCTGTGCTTTAGGATGAAACATTTTGTGTAAAAAAAAAAAAATAGAAAATAATTTAGATTCAAAGAATCAAAACTGTAGAATCAGAGATAAATAAAGTGGATAAGATCTTTTTGCATTTGGGCCTTCTTGGATCAGCACTTTAGACCTGTGTGTAAATCTGGCTCTGCTGTTTCAGCCCAACTAACCCCGTTTTAAACCTTTACAAACAGAATAAAGGAATGAAAATGTGGTTTAAAGAGTCTATATTTACAGTTGTTATTAGCACTGATGAATCAGAAGCTGAAGAAACCAGGGTTCATAATGTTGTTTGGCACGGTGGTAGACAACATAACCAGGGCTGCAATTATTTTACTAATTCATCAATCTGTTGACTGTTTTTCCCTTATTGATTAAAATCTTAGAGCAAAAGATGCTTAATAGATTTATTTTTGTCACAGAATGTGAGCCAGTTGAAGCTAAAAATGCCCCTTGAGGAGTAGAGAAATCTCTATACTTTTTGTGCAGTTAATGTTTTAGAGTCTTTAACCTCCAGTTTGATGAGTAAATGAGTTGACGATTGTTTCAATAATCAGTCAATCTGAATATTTGCTTATTTGCCCTAATATGAAATCTATCAACAGGTCACTGCTACAGGTTACTACTATTTCTGCTCTGTGAAACTTTACTCTGTTAAAAACACAAAAAAAGGGATTTGATGTGTATTTTTGAGCATTGGGACAAAAAAAATGGAGACGCTGATCCTGAACTGAGTTATTTTACACCATAAAAAACTCGGTTATTTTAGGGGCCTTAATTTCTAGGTGGGAAAAAGTTGTAATTTAGTTTTTTTTTTTCACAAATATTAAATTGCGCCCTGACAGATTGAATTTCTGTTGAGGAAATCTGAGTTTAGATAATTAATTTTTTGCTCTTTTTATTCCTGGGTTGTGATTTGAGGAGAGAAACTCCTTCACAAAATCAAACTGAACCTTTTCTGGGCTCAGACGAGCACCTTTTATAAAACCATTACTTCTTCTGCATCTGTGGGGTATTATGGGTAAGCAGGCGGCATAAATATTTAGTAAAAATCCAGCCATAAATGATTTATTGACTTAAAACGTTAACGTTGCTGCCCCTTTCTGGTTTCTGTGTTGAGCTGAGAAAAGTCTCAGAACAAAAATAAGTCGGTGTTTGCGCGTCTGGCTCTTTCTCTGTGTTATTAAACAGTTGATGTTGAGCAGATTTATCACCTTGCAGTGAAGACATATTAGGATTTAACCCAAACACAGATGTGTGCCGCCCTGCTGGACGCAGACGTCCACTGCTGCTTTAAAAGTTGCCGGATTTAAACACGTTTAATGCGGCTGCTGCTCTGATTTACCTCCGTCTGAATCAGCGGCTTTGCTGCCCGCTGCTAAAAGCAACAACAACCAGAAACGTGGATGAAACATGCTAAATGTTCTCAGGATAAACATTTTATGAATAAATCATAAATGTGTGGTTTTCACACTACACTACCCATGATGCCCAGCCACCCAGAGCCACATGGATAACGTTGGCTTTTTGTTTATCTGCTTTAACGAGGACATTATGGGAACTTTCTGCTTTCATAGATTCATGGACGAGGCCTGAAGGAGAGAAACCTTTTCAGCAGGAGTTAAAAACCGACACGATGTTGGCTAAAACGACAGAAGACGCCAGTTTCCTGCTCTTCAGACGCCGTTTTTACCTTTGCCTGGGTGTGCCCACGTCGCTTCGTGTTGATCCGGCATCTTTGTCTCATTGATTGAGTATTGATGAGGCGAGCGGTGATTTATAGCCGCTGGTCTCAGGGGAAAAACGTCTTCATACTGGTCGGACGCAGACGGCGTCCTCCAACAGAACTCCACACGGATCGATCGGCACGCATCACGGCGCGGCAAACACACGCGTGTTCACAGAGGCCGTCCAGAATAAACAGAGACGCTGAAAACCTCCCCTGCTGAGAGACGTTTTACCTTCTGAACAGGTTCAGGGTTCAACCTGCAGAGGTTTTAGTCATTTTGTCTCTGATTTTATCATCAAATCTTCCACCAAAACATAACCTAGTTAGGCAGTTTTCCCTGGTCTGGCTCTGAGCCGTGACCTGCAGGTGAAAAAACATCGACAAACAGCCTGTTTGTTCAAGCATTTTGTTTTAAGTTGAGTAAAAACCGGATTATGGTCAGAGAAATCTGCTTTGATGAGTAAATGTTGTTCTGCTGGATTAAAAACGTCGAGGAACCTGCAGCCGCTTCTCTTTCATGGTCAAAGTTTGTCGCGTTTAACTGTTGAACTAAAACAAATTAAAGCAAAGACGTTTGGATGTGATGCTCTCCAGAAATCAAAGTTATTGCAACAATATGGGTCATAATCAGGGCTATAATTCAATATGAATATACATCGCTGTAGACACCTGATCAGTTTCAATAGAAAAATGTTCAATAATTCACTGAACTTCCAGAGCCGCATGGCATTCTGGGAGATGGAGGCAGAGGAAAGGATTTATCCCTCAACCTCTCACAGCCAAACTAAGCTAGGCTGGTAGTAGGCCTGACCTATTTAAGGTCAAAGGTCACGTTTAATTAGGGTTACGGGTCAGGCTTTTTCCCCTGGTCCTTGTTTCAAATAGGCAAACAAAACACGAATAATTATCAATATCAGCTGATATGAAAGGCATATTTTGTTTTATTTGTCGTTGAATTTAAGCAGCAGTTTAGCTTCTCTGCAGAGGATCAAAGGATGATGCGTCTCTCTGTTTAATTCTTTTATCTGACATTGTCCCTGTGAATAATGGATGGAGGATTTTATTATGTATTAATTAATGTTGACTAAACCTTCTCTCCTAACTGTTTATTTCTACGTCTTGAACTTTAATTGCTGAGACGGTAAATTTGACAGGAAGTGACCAAACGTTTGCGTTGATCGTCTCTGTGACCCTGAAAGCTGCTCTAGAAAGAAGCTTCTGGGACGGATGGACTCAGATTTTATCAGTTAAAGAAACCATTTCCCCTGCAGCTCGGCCTGCCGCTCTGCTTCGTGCCGCTCGCTGCGTCGATCATGAAAATACCGTCTGGACTCTAGGACCAACCTCAGCGCTTTGACCTTTGACCTCCCTCTAACGGCCCAAAGCGTTTGGCTCTCAGGCGGCGCCAGCAGCTCCGAGCCGCTGGGCTGCCGCCTTCAGCGCCACGCAGACTCTGATCTCTCTCATCGGCTCATGTGTTGGAGGTGTGGACCCGGCAGGTTCTGGTTCTGGTACCACATGTTGTGTTGAAAGGTGTCGCAGAGTTTACGGTCCTCCGCCGCCTTTCACAGACGTCTGCAGGGTGATTGATTTCACTGATCTCGATCGGATCAACGGCGCGGGGGCTGAGCGTAAACTCTGAACGGGGCGGGCGGTTCTGCTCTGATCGGCGGTCCAAACGCGGCGCTGTTTGTTTGTCTTTGGGACGGACAGAAGTGGCCGTTTCTGGCTGTTTGTGCTGCCGGCGGACCGTGACGCGGCCAGACTTGATTAACTGCTAGATGTTAACAAGCGCTGAGAGGTTCTGAGAGGTTCTGGGGGACTTGACGGGCCGAGGTTTGTTTGTAATGGTCGGAACAAGCCGGGCTCACGAGAGATGTGTCCGTCAGCCCTTTATTTATACGTCTGCTGAGGTCTGCTCAGGGCTGTGGGAAAGGAGTCCAGCGGGCCGAACTGGACCCCAGAGGTACCGACGTTTCAAACAGAATTTGTTCCTCAGTTCAAGCTCAGTTCTTCTGATCGTCTTTACCTGACAGGACTGATTTCTTCTCCTCAGCGCGCAGACGACAAAGACCCGTTATTTGATCCGTTATTTGAACCTCCAGAGGTCCGATTCGCTCCTCTGGAGGTTTCACCGCCTTGTCCAACCTGAAGGAGACACAGAGGAGGAACCAAGGAGCCCAACTTCTCAGCTGGAAGCTCCACGAGGGAGCTGGACCGGTCCGGGTCTCCTTCCAGAACCCGATGCCTCCAGGATCCTGGCCGGATGGAGACTCAGGATCTCAGGATCTCCTCATCTGTTCCTGCTCGGTTGGAGGTCCTGGGGGGTCGTGAGCTTCTTGTGGACCTGTAGACCCGCCTCAGTCACCTCTGGTTTTTAGTTCACGTTCTTCATGTTTGTGCGTCGTGTTCCGTTTGTCCTGGACTCCGTCCTGCAGGTTAAAGGTCAGCGCTAACGCCTCAGGACTACATCTGGCTAATTCATGCCTTTCACGGCGTATTTGCATGTGCTGGAGTGTGCAAATATTTCTGCTGGCCGTTTGTGTGTCGGCGTACGCGCCGCCTCCTCCTCTTCCCACCGCAATAAACAATAACTGGGCATTAATCTCCCGGCCTGCCGCCTTAATAAATAATATCCACACATTCATCAACTTAAACTATTCACAATCAATGCGGCTCTTCATAGAAAACCCACCTAATAAATAGTGGAGCGGCCCGCTGAGGCGTGAGCTTATAGACCGGCCAGCTGATAAATGAACCCGCCCCCACACAGAGCCGCCTTTTATGTGGAAAACTGCAAGTGAGAATCTTTCGATTTTATATTACACTATTTTACTCTTATTACTGTTAGTGTGTGTGTTTGTCCTGTAGGCGTTGGTGATTTATTAACGCGGCGAAGACGTCGGTCCATTTGTTTTGCTCCCGTTCTGGGCCGTTTTCCTGTTTACGGGCTCCTGACGGCGCCGTTCTGGACGAGTCACTTTATTCTGAGGCTGAGACGCTTCGTAGATCTGCAGCCAGACAGGAAACGCTCGGCTGGATTATAATTCAGGGGGATTAAAACCTGAGCGAGCTGCAACGTTCAAACCGTCTGCCACAAAGATTAGACACTAAATGTAGGAAAATTTATTCATAAACAAGACGATTCAAAGTGCTGAACATGAACAGAAAACATTGCAGACGTAGGAAAAACAAAGAAATAAGATAAATAGACTTCTTTCATACATTTATTGTTTCTATTAATCATAAGAAATAAGATAAATACATTCTTGGGGATTTCTGATCTAAAGTCATTTTGTCCAACCTTTCCAAAGCTACAAATAAAATAACTTCTTTCTCTTTCATTGTGTCGCTGCAACGAGCTTCATCACTAAAAATTCAAAGCTTAATTATTTCTATTCAAAGCTACAGCTTAAGGTCTCTGATCTAAACCGCAGCTAAAATTGTTTCCATTCAGAACTAATTAATAATACTAATTAAAACTCCTCTCAATGTGGAATAAATGAACATTACTTCTAATAAAAAATTAACGTCCAGATTGTGTAGAAGGCTGTTTAATGTAAATTTCATAAGGAAAAGCGCTTTTCAAACTAAAATAGTTGAAAACATTCATTAATGACTTATTGACGGCCCGAATGATTGATTTATGTTACAAATTATAAAAAGAATAAAGAAGTAAATTGGCTGGAGTGAAGTTGTGTTCATGGGAATGTTCTCATTATGAACCTGATGATAATTTAACAGATTTAATTTGTTGAAGTGACTCTGATTTTATGCATCCATCTATTTATTCGTGCAGCTTTGATATAATTGCATTGAAAAAAAAGTTAGGCAGGTATTGATTGAGTTCAGGATCTAACAATTATGTCAATTATCTCAGTTTAGTTAATTGCATAACGAGAGAAACACTTTGAGTGGGTTTATCTGCTGAGCTACAAACGCTGCACACCTCCAGGGCTGAGTTTCTATCCCTATCTGCACATTTCTCTGACATTTGTTCACTTTTTAATGATTATCTAATTTAAACCGGCAGAGAAGAACCACCCCGAACCCGCTGGGTTTCCTCTGAGCTCCTGAGCTACTTCCTGGGTTTTCTTTTAGAAGCAGAAAGTCATTTTCCACACAGATGGAAAAGTTTTAAAAGACGAAGTTGTTCCTCCAGAAAATCCAGATTATGCTGAAGGAACTCGAAGCTTCGACTGTGACCACGGTTCTCCCATCGGGACGCTTTCAATGTCCACGTCTGACAACTGAGGCAGGAAAACATGATATACACACGATGATGTGATGTTATAAGAAATAATTTAATTCAGTACATGAATACTCAATTTAACACAAAGCTATTTTTTTTATATTTCTGTGAGACAAAGCTTGATGACCTTCAGATTGTCTCCGTCCAGTTTTATATTCTTTGACTCCATCGTGGGACGTTTTCTCTTTGTTTTTATCAAATCTGGATGATTTTTCTGCATGAAGAGACTTTAAAGCTCCTAAATGGGATGCCTGCCTCAGAAACCTGCTACAGATTTAGTTTGACTCTGTAGCAGGATTCTGATGTTCTTCAGTCGCTATAAAAGTCCAGCATGCTAACACTGAAAGTTTACTCTTTAAATTTAAATTTAACCCTTTATGTGAAACAATACAGAGTCTAATTAAGCCAATTTATTATAGATTAAAATAGTAGGATTAGTTTGAACTTTTTTACATGTAATTATCTAAAGTTACTGTATTTCCTGCTGTAAAATGATATCAGGTTTATCAATATTATAGTGAAAGACTAATAAATAGGGCCGGGCGATATCGCTTCAAAATAAAATCTCCGGTTTTATTTTACCAAATTCGATTAATCAAGTTATTTCCTCATTTTCATTTTCATTTCAAAAGAAATTAAAGAATTTATTTTTAAAAAGTTGCTTCCATGTCAAGCATTTCTTCTGGGAGAATTCAAAGTGAAGCTAAATACAAACTGTGAAACACAATGGCCGACCTGCCGTAGTAAACAATGACAATAAAATAAATGTTTGCTGCTGCTGGTTTTACACAATCAGCTGATAACAGAAATCACTTCGAACCAACTTAAAAAATTAAGTAAATGAGTAAAATAAAGGATTATGGTAACACACACACACACACGCGCTTAAAGCTAAGCAGCATTCACTCCTCCTGAAAGAGCGTAGAGCCACAGTGGACAGTCGTCTGCATTGTTGATGGCTTTGCAGCAATCCCTCATACTGAGCATGCATGAAGCGACAGTGGAGAGGAAAACTCCCCTTTAACAGGGAGGAGAACCTCCAGCAGAACCAGAACCAGGCTCAGTGTGAACGCTCATCTGCCTCGACCCACTGGGGCTTAGAGAATGTTTTGTATTCACAACGTATTCTGTGGATCCGGCTGTTTTAAACCCTACGTTGAAATTAAAATGTGATCCAATGGCCTGAGTGTTAAAACGAACAATTCCAGGTGATTTAGTCTTTACCTGCAACTACCTGCTATGACTTAGTGTAAGTCTAGAAGTCTTATTACATCTGAGATAAACCTAATTATTAAAAAGACGACAACCTTTCCTTGTTTTCCTTAGAAACACCCTTTTCGTTGGAAAAGGAAAACTAGAGAACAAAAAGCTAAAGTTTAAGAAAGGGAGAAAAGCCTGAAGAACGGCGGCTGGATTACAGGAAGATGAGGCGGCTGTTGTTCGGTTCTGTCCGTACACAACTACAAATAAGTGAAATTTTCTTAAAATTAGTGTATCTGTCCTTGATTTTAGCAGGTAAATAAGATGATCTGCCAATGGAATAAGAATTTGCACTTAAAATGGGAACGACTCATCTCCATCGTCTTACTTCAAGTGCAGGATGTCTAATTATCTTATTTTAGGGGTGAAAATACTCGTTCCATTGGCAGATAATTTTATTTTACCTGCTCAAATCTAGGACAAAAACAGAAATTTTAAGAACATTTTCCTTACTTTTAGGCCCGTTTTTGCAGTGATCAGCTGTGGGTATTAATCTGCGAGCCTCAGATCGCCTCCGTCTCTGTTTCAGACCCTACCAGTGCGGCCACTGCTCCCAGTCCTTCTCGCAGCCCTCAGAGCTGAGGAACCACGTGGTCACCCACTCCAGCGACCGGCCCTTCAAGTGCGGATACTGCGGCCGGGCCTTCGCCGGCGCCACCACCCTCAACAACCACATCCGCACGCACACCGGAGAGAAGCCGTTCAAGTAAGTAACAGTGAGTACCCCCCCCCCCCACCTCCGCCCACGGCGCCGCTGCAGCCCCCGGCGCTGAACACCGACTGCTTTACATCCGCACCGCTCAGGTTCTCATCAGGGTAGATGATGGAGGTCACAGCACCCGGCGAACAGCCCAGAAGACATTTTTAACAAACGTCGGAGCAAATAGAAGCCGTGGAAACGGAGGTTCAGTTACTCCTTTAAATATATCAGTCAAATCTTCAGATATGTTCAAATGTCCACAAACAGATTCACATATTTACTGGAAATAACCGAGACTCTTCACATGAAAAGATCTAGAAAACAGTTTCAGGCACAAATGTCTCTTAAAACTTAAAACGGTGTCCCCGAAGGACCAGCAATATGTTCCACATGGACTTTTATTGGTAGCAAGAAAAACCGTCACCCTAAACTTAAACCGCACCCACCGACCGTTGAGCAATGGACACAAAATCAGAGTCTAACTGCCAAACTCCAGCTTAAAATGGAGATATTTCTAAAGAGGTGCTCATGTGTGCCATCTCTTTTTGAGTTGTTTTCATTTATTTGTTTTGATTTATTTACTTTATTAACAAAAATAGTCTGTATCATACGCATCTTTGCTGTAGTGACGTAATGAAATACATTTTAAGCCCATTTTATGAGCCAACCCTCATCGCTGTCGTCCTTCCTGTGAAGACCTCTGACGGTATCGTGACCAGAGGTCCAGACCATCTCAACCCGCTCCTTCCAGCAGAGGAACAGAGAACCTACTGAACTCCTCCCTCTGTGTCTAAAGGTCAGTTCGGGTCTGGCCGTGACCAAAAGGTGGAGGTTAAAGGTCGATCGCTGCAGCAGACACACCGGTCTGCCTGTTGCTCTCAGGCTCTGTTCTTCATCACCCGCTGAAAGAAGCGATTTACTGGAAGAGCCTGCAGAAGCGGACTCTCTGCTCCCGCCTGCATCAAAACATTCGCTCCATTATTCCCTCTCTGGATGCTCACCAACACGGATCCATCCGGTCTGGTGCGTCTGGAGCGAGCTTTCATACCTGCAGCCATCATGGCTGAACCGATGGACTCGCTTAGTGGAACTCAGCTGGGTCGACACAGAGTGTTATGCACAAGATGTGAGCCGAACATCTCCAGACTCTCATGTCTATTAAATGTAAAAAAGTTGCAAAAAGTTAAATCCTCCTCTGAGAAAATCCTTCTGCAGCTTCTTCTGGACTCCATTACTCATCATTAGGGCTGGGTACCGAATTCAGTACTTTTATTGGTACCGACCGAATCCCGTCGGTACTACCGGCTACAGATTCACGTAAAATCAAACGGTTCCGTGTTTCGGTACCTAAACGCATCACTGTGACACTGAGGGAGAGGCATGCTGGGGAAGATTCTCAGTCATCCAGGTCATTTTTGGGCAACAATATAAAGCTTGGAACTCCACACGACTCCAGACATTTGAATTGAGAAAGATTTCTGGATGGGCAGCGAGACGTCTTCAAACTTCGGAAAAAAAGTCCAGTTGTTTTGTTTTTTAATCTTTTTTTTGGAATTAGGGAGTGGAAGAGCGGACGATTTTCCAAGCCAAACCTGAACACAGCGTGACGTCAGCAGCCGCTGGTCCAGTCAAAGCGTGGCTCCGCTTTTCAAAATGGCTGCAGAGTACGCTGCAGTGATCTCTGTGAGGCGCAGTTCAAGGCCAGCGGTGGGAATAAAACCTGAGGAAACACCTGGTCACTGCTGCCAGGTTAGAGAATTTCTCCCTATATTTAGTGACTTTTCAGACACATCCAGTGAGCTTTTTTTTTTAAAAAGAGCGACTAGAGAAAAATCTATCGGTGACTTCCTGTGAAAGTAACAATCGTTCTGCAGTTTATTGAGGCAGCGGCGGCTCTGAGAAATGTTGTTCTGGTAAAAACAATTGTTTATGTGCTTTGGATTCAGACAATGCATTAAAATGAATAAATTATTTAATAAGGTTCATTTGTAGATCCAAATAAGTTTCTATATTGAGAAATAAAAAAGTAAAATAGAAAAATTTAGAAATTTTATTATTAAAACTGACATTTATTACTACGTAAACACAGAAAAGTACAGAAAATAGGTACCGTTAAGTACCGGTATCCATTCCCATGTACCGGGTATCGGTTCAGATGTGAACGGTACCCGTCCCAACCCAAGACTCCTGTAGAAGATCCTGCTCCATCTCCTGTCACAGTCACTGTGACCCCTGACCTTTATGCTCCTTGGCGTGGCCATGTTGCCATTGAGAAAAACAGATTATAAATAGAAGCTGTGGCCATTTTGGATCCCTGTTAAACACCCTGCAATGAATCTCGTCTCTCCAAAACTGCCTCATTTCCATCTTTTTGTGAAACAATTAAAAGGAGTTCCTCTCTGCAGTTAGGGCTCTCTACATGGCGAGGTCGTCATCCAATCAGCTGAGGAAGACAATAAGGATTCCCCTGATGGATGACGAGGTCAGCGTTTAAGGAGAGCACAAGAAATGAGAGTTAAAGGAAGCAAGAATAAAAGATTGGAGCTCTGGGACACAATCAACGTTTTTAAAAAGCAATTAGCGATCAGAGTGTGCCATTGATGCAGAGAGCAGAGAGGTGACGGATGAAATGAATGTCAGAGGAAGTTCCAGGAGGAACAAAAGAGCAGGGAGTGAAAAGTGGAACGGCTTCAGAGCAAATCAGCGTTCCTAATGAGCAATGAGAGGCGAGACGGACCTGTTCGTCAGCACTTCAGCGTCTCTGTGGACGCAGGCGGGACAAAGACAATCATCAACGGCCGTCAGAAATCTTTATTGGATCGATGGCCTCTGAGAGTTATCGCCTTTCAGACGGCGCCGCGGACAGATTAAAGCTGCCACTGTCACTTTGTCAGGAGGAAACGGCCGGACTTTATTCTCCTGCAGAGGCGACGGAGGCAGAAGGTCTGAGGCGGTTTTCTGACTCTCTGCAGGAAACCTTCTCACAGCTTCAGTCCTGAAAACGACCAAATAAACACTGGAAAACACTGTTTTCCATTCATTTCAGCATAAATCATTTTATGTTTGGTTAAACAGAACCTTGGGTCTATGCATTAAACACAGAGCTGAAGGTAAACCTTCATTAACGCAGCAGTAGCCTGATAGAAAAACGTTTTTTAGAAAGGGAAAATGTTTTACCATTAAACTGCTGAGAGGAAATATAATCATCTGCAAAGAAAGTGCACATAATAAAATCTGTTTTTTACCTAGATTTAAAATGATTTAAAGAACCTGATAAGGCAGGCTGTCGCAGATTTATTTAGATATTGCTACGTGTACAACTTTAGTAACTTTAATTTATTAATACAGATTCTCATCAGCGGCAGCTCGGCTTTCTGGGGGCCAACAACAAATGTACATTAATAAAACAGAATACAGCAATAAATAGCAAAAAATAAAACACAATTAGTACAAACAGAAAGAGCAAATAAAAAGAATAAAAGTAAAAGTCTAGAAGATGTTACCCTTGCACAGGGGTCACACAATACATCAGAATATACTTCCTCATAACCTAAATACTTTATATATTATATAATACCTTAATTTTGACAGCTGCTACAGTCCTTATGACATCCATCAACCATTCTGTCTGCACTGAGGAAGATTCACTCACCTCGGGTTGTTGAACGCTTGAAACTAACGTTCTACTTTATGATTGAGGAGGGTAATAATTAGCAGACCGCTTTGGGGAACTTGGAGAGCGTTGACATTTAATTTCCAGATGCTCAGAAGATCCTGAAATATAGAAAAGCTTCAGATGAGAGGGTGAAATCACAGTAAAAGCGTCTATTCTGGTAGTTAAACGCCGTGAGTTACACCACTGATCCCAGTACTACACGCATCATTTAAGCTGGGAGGTCATCAAGGAAAAGATGTTTCTAAGACCTGATATCCAATAAAATTAGTTTAATTTCCTCATTTTTAAAATTACATCTTTACACAACAAGTTAGGTAACAAAACTCCACGAGTTCAACTGATTTACTGCTAAAAATACTCATTTGGTTTACATTTGTACTGTCAAATGGCTGAAAAAGGCCGGTGATAAAATTCTACGGGGTTCTATTGATTCTGTGGGTAAAAGCTACTCTGAACATCTCTGTTTCTGCTGCAGAGACTTCATACTTTACTCTGTGTCGGGTCCCTGCAGGCAGTCAGGTTCCATCAGTCTGTAAATGAACACAATCAGAAGCTGTTTGTCTCATTTTCTACCTGCTGCACAGCGCAGATTAAGATAAGAGCAGATCTTAAACTCCACTGATCCTTAAGGGAAACTGATTAAAGCCGCCTCTGTCATCTTGTCAGGGCAAACTTCTCAGCGTTATTTTTCCCCCGCTGAGAGAAAGAAGATGCTCAGCGGCAGACGTCGGCCGGTCGATAGCCTGCGGGCCGCCGCCGCCTCCCTTCAGCTGCCCTCTTTGTTCTGCAGGACGGCCGTCTTCGTGTCCGTCCCGCCGGATGGAAGCAGCTGTGACAGAGGAGCTTCAGAGGAGCTTTGATGTCGGCTGCTGCTGCGGTTTCACCGAGTCACAGACGGAAAACGGCAGAAATGAACACCTCAGGGCGGCGATGTCCAAACGCCACGGGCCAGAATCGCCAAGCTGAACGTTCAGCTCGGCTCGTTTTTCCCAATATGAGACAAAAATTATTTGTGGTGAATTATCTGCCTTAAACGTGTTAAATAATAAATTAAACACGCAGTACTTTAAGAATACTTTAATGAAACAAAGCCTTTTGGGTGAAACGTTTTCTATTGTGTTGGTCTGGGAAAGGTTTTTACTTTATTCCCAGCAACAGAAATGAGAACCTTCTTTATATTCAGCCAGGGTGAATAATATGTGCTCCCAGCTGTTTGTGACTCCTTGTTCTGCTTTTGGCTTTTCCATCCTCGTCTCTCCCAAAGAGAACCTCGGCATCTTCATCTCTGCTGCCTCCAGCTCTGCCTCCTGCCTCTTCCTCAGCCAAACTTGTCAAACTAGAGGTTTACTGTTGAAAAACGTTTTATGGAAAACCTGCAGAAATGAACGCAACTGATTTTATTTATGAGGTTAATGAGGTAATTTTCAAAGTTTTAAAGAAGCGTTTACTCAGTCCGGCCTTTGACTTGTACCATTTTAAAAAGATTTTGTCCCTCTGTTTGTTTGGGGACCAAAGCAACCGCAGTGTCGGCCTGATGCTGCGTATTTTACTCCTAACTCAGCGTTTTAAGGAGACTTGCTTGCTAAATGTTCATTAGTGACAGCAACTGGAGATGTTTGTATTCATCTTCCAACTTTGTAGAATCTTCATTGTCACCATGTGTTAGCATAGTGACATTGCTTGAGACAGACAGGATGTAAACATATAGCAGACACAGCAACACAAAATGTTCCCACCTATTTTTATTTATTTATTTATCTGTTTATTTTATAGATGAAATCAGTTGGTTGCATTGACCAACACGCTCCCGTAATGATGCCCTCATGCCCGCATTAAAGCTGTAGCTGCTAATCCTGTCCAGAAACACTTTTTGTCACACTGGGTGAAATGTTCCTTTCATCCTGACAGCAGTAAATACGTTATGTATTCTGAAAAAGGAAGGAAAAGAATCAGACATCTGTTAGAGCTGCAGGCTGTAAAAACTCTGACCAATCCCTGTCATGCGGTCCAAATGGAAAGAACCAATCAGAAGCCTTCATCTTTTGTCCTGGCCACGGCCCCCTCTGTCCACACTCATTACATTTCACTGTTGCCAGAAATATTGGCCCCTCCGCAGGAATAGCGGAAGAGCGAAGAGGACAAGGAGAAGTTTACTTACAGCTGAACGAGACGAGTTCGTTTGAGAAATGAGGAGGCGCCAAATCTGGCTAGCTCTCCAACATTACCAACTAAAGCTTTAAATCGTGTGCAGTAACCTTAAGCCTCCATTTACAAAACTGTACAGTCAGACATTCCTGAGAAATCCGTGTGCAAATACACAGTAAATTTATCGCCCCCTGCTGAGCAGAATGTGATGTTACACGTTACAATAACACCACTGCTAATGCCTACTCAGTAAATTTATCAGAGTAAAATTCACTCATATTGAAGAATTTTTTTTCAGAGGGACCGAATGTTTTGTTTTTCTTAGTAAATTGTCTCCAATTTGAGTGAATTTTACTCTGACATATTTACTGTGTAGGCATTAGCAGCAGTGTTATTGTAACATGTGACAGATCACATCCTGCTCAGCAGGGGGCGCTAGCCCTCACAGCTTTTGTTTTTGAGTCTATTTGAGTCTATTAAGTGGGTCAAACAGAGAATTGCCTGGGTGGTGGGGGGGGGGGATCAGTGGAGTCCAAAGAAGGTCCATCTCAGTGGAGATGGACCTTCTTTGGACTCCAGATCCTGCAGACGGCATCCCACAATCCCCTGCTCTGTCCTCACCACCTGTGCTAGGTCCTTCCTCTCCTGGACTGTGCAGCTCCCATACCACACAGTTATGCTGAGACATAAAATGCTTTCTATTGTAGCTCTATAGAAGTTTTTTTTAGCAGTTTAGTGGAAAGTCCAGACCTTTTCAGGTTCCTTAGGAAGAAGAGCTGTTGTTGGGCCTTCTTCACCAGGTGGGAGGTGTTTACAGTCCAGGAGAGGTTGGAGGAGATGTGAATGCCCAGGAACTTTATCAAGGAACTCTACAGCACAAAACCAAAAAGGAATCAGTTTCATCTATTATTTATGTTAACTTGGATCAGCTTGGACTGTCACACTATGATCATATGACAGAGCGACCACATTAAGGAAAGACCCTAATCTGAGGTTCTTCTACAATTATTTATAGTAGATTTATTGCAAATGTGTTTAAATATGAATTATAAGTCTTGTCTTTTAGGGGTAGCTTTGCACGTTGGAAAAAAACAACTTTAAAGCTATTTAACCAGATGGATTAGAAAAGGTTGGCGGTCCTGATTTCACCAGCAGGACGTTCCAACTGACTCGTTCCCATCAGGTTCTGGACTCATTTTCAGACAGAACTTCAGGGCTCATCACGAGGGGGAAAGTCTCGCCTTTAGAGGACGCGGTCCTGCTGGCATCATGGCACAGAAGACCATGATGCTCTTCTGGGAGGGATGGGTGGATTACTGTGGAGGGCTTTAGGTTCCTAGTAGTCTTTAAGGGAACAGAACGTTGATATTTGGACAGTATCTGCAGTGAGGGAACTACGGTACGTCTGTTGGGATGAAGAGAGCCGAGCCAAGGCAAGAAACCTTCTGTTTCCCAGTCCATCCATGTCCTAACGGTAAGCTGAGGCTGTGAGCTGCAGTGACTGAAGGAGAAGGTGGGAGACACAAGCAGCTTCTGTCAAAGATCCAGCCAGGACGCCTTTCTTTAGAGGGGGTTTGGACCGGATCCACTAGAAGACCTAAGATTCTGGATCAGATCTGAATCCGAAACGCCTCGAACTCCCTAAACAGGAAGGATGGAGGATGGGAGGAAGGCTTTTATTGTGTCGCAAGCAACCTGAAAATGAGCCAAGCGTTGGTGGAGTCTCTGAGAAGCTGAGCTCTCCTCTTCGTCTCTCCTCCTCCTCCCCCTCCTCCCATCCATCTAACAGCATGTTAGTCCTGTTTCTGCCCTGTTAGGTCCAATATTTCTGCCCAGCGTTCTCTTTGAAGCGCCTCCACACACACACTCACACCTTCATCTGCATCTAAACGCTCCCGCCGCCCCTCCGGCTCAGACTAAAAGCTGCTTCTCCGCTCCGCAGCCATTGAAAGTGACAGTGATGCCGCCTTATCAGGCCCCGATTTATCCGTTAGCGTGTGTGAGTGTGTCAGTGTGCGTTAAAGTGTGCGAGACGGCGCTGCCCTCCACGGCCCGCCGGCCAGATTATTGACAGGTGGAGTGTGAGCGTAATTTGTCGGTCAGGTTGCGAAGATCAGGGCAACAATTACAGTTGCTGCTCCGCCGGGCCTCGCACACACTTTGCTCTGTCACTGGATATTAGGGCTAAGCCGGGGCCGTGTGCACGCGCTCAGTCCTGCATCTCTGCAGGTTAGCAGATCATCGCGTCAGTCCTGGGTACAGCCTTTTATTCACGAGTAAAAAATCATCTTTCAACAGCTGTTATATACATTTTAGGTTTCTATTAAGGCTGATTTTAGACAATCCTGCGATGAAGATCTCCAGTGTGACATCCTCCTGTTCGCGTCTCTCCTCCTCATCTTGTCCTCCATCACTCGGTGACCTTTAACCTCTAAAACGATGTCTTTAGTGTCCCGTGTGAGCGTCTGCTGGCCTGACTGGACAAATATTACATTAGCATGAAAACATTAGCATTTTAAAGGCAAGTTCAAGACACCTGAAGTATACATACATCCTCCAACAATTACAAGAAACCGGCAACACCTGATGCACTTCTTATTCCTTTATTTTCTACTGAATAAACCAGATTTTACTGTAATCTCTTGAAGCGGTTTTAATCAGCTGTTTCCAGGCTTTCTGGAGCTAATTTAACATTTTTCTGTTCCTTAGTATTTCCTGTCCGGTTTCTGAGCATTTTTCTTTAATTCTCTTCTTTCCGAACTATGAAGCGTTGAGGATCCAGAACAGATTTCACAGGAACATCCAGAAGAATCAGAATATCCTGAAAAAGTTCATTAGTTTTTGTCCCTTGTTTCAGGAAGTGATATAGACATAGATTCATCGCATAGAGGGAAATATTTCAGGTGGGGGTGCACCGATTGCAGCTTTGAGGCCGATCACTGATTGCCGATCTTTAAAAGGCCTAAGCTCCAGGAGTGAATGCTGCTTGTCGGGACTTTGATGCAATCAACTGGTTTCCTTATATAGGAACATTTTTGACCAATCTGTATAATCTGACCCAATCTGTATAATATGATTGAACTTAACTTTGTAAAGTGCCTTGAGATGACATGTTTCATGAATTGGCGCTATATAAATAAAATTGAATTGAAAATTGAATTGAATTAAGCTGCTAATACTGATTTTTTTCACAGGACACCTTCAATATTTCAAACCTATCATGAAACACATTAATCAGCACCAGTGAAACAATAAAAACTCAAATAGCTGCTCTCAATTATAAATAAGTCCAGAGCATTGACAGATCAGGTTTCACATCTAAGTATCGGCCGATCGATCGGTGCACCGCTAATTTCAGGCTTTTATTTCTTGTAAATTAGATGATTCTGATTTTCAGAGAATGAAAATCCAGGATTCAGCCTCAGAAAATCTGAATAATATCAATACAACCAGATGTCTCTGTCAGCCTGCTGTCACATGAATGCCATACTATAAAATAAAAGAGAAACATAATTATGTTCATCTTTAAATTCCCAAAATGACTGAACCTGGCCTCGATGCTCAGTACCACACTCGACTCGCTGATTTGCACATTTGCACATTGTATTGTATCCTGCAAAATTGCTGCTGCACCTTACCGGGAAACGTACTGCAAAACTGTGTACAATGCAACTGTCTACTTTTAAATCACTGCTGCACCTTACTGCATATTTGTTTACATTTGTTTTACATTGTTTACATTTCAACTGCCTACTGTTCACTGCTGCACTTTATCCGGAAGTCAATTGAAACTTATCCTGTAAGTGACTGCGATTTATCACTGCACTTTATCCTGTACTGTAATTCACCGCAAGGTATCCTGTAGAGTTACTGCAATCTTTCTGAGCTGTGTGAAAACGAAATTTCGTTCTGTATGCACGCTGTGTATACAAAATGACAATAAAGAAAGTCTAAGTCTAAGTCTAAGTCTAAGTCAGTCCTGTTTTTACCGTGTCCTGTAAGGAAGAGTCTAAGCTTGATAAGAGGTCTGCATCGTTAAGCTGTGCTCATTTTTCTGAATGTTTTAACGTTTGAATAAGCGATGCGTTTAGCCTCCATGTGGACGATGAGCTGAACCTCTCGGTCCATGCGGGGAATCCCAGGTCAAACTGTTGTGGTGACCGTCCTCTGTCTCTCTCTCCGTCAGGTGCGAGCGCTGCGACCGCAGCTTCACACAGGCCACCCAGCTCAGCCGCCACCAGCGACTCCCCAACGAGTGCAAGCCGGTGAACGAAAGCACCGAGTCCATCGAGGTGGACTAAGCCCACAGCCGTCCATCCTCCTCCAGCCGCCACCCTCACACCTCCGAGTCTCTGCAGGAACTCTGAAACGTGTCCGGACTTCTGCTCCTCAGACGGGAAGCCGGCAGCGTTCCTTCCCAGTCCTGGAGTTCCCAGACTCTCATTTCCTGTTTACAGAAACGTTAGAAAGCAAAAAGACGGCAGGTCCTCACAGCCGGGAACCGTTAACTGAACCGTCAGGAGGAGCGATCGCTGACGGAGTTAAACTCGTTAACGGGTCACCTGGCCGCCTGTGCGTTTGAACCGCATGCTGGGGATCAGAGGGAGAAGCTACGTTACAAACCACCTTCAAGCTGCGGCCAGAAACCCGATTCAGCCAAACCAAAGATCCTTTCATCCCCAGCAGAGACAGAAGAGTCGGACCGGCGGGTTTTCTGGACTCACGTATTTATAGGAGACGTTTGGGAACAACGTTGCGCTTCCTTCCAAAGAAAACATTGCTTAAAACATAACGAAATGCCAAAAAGACTCAGACTGATTGTCTTCCTGTAGCTTTATTTCACCAAAGACGGTCAGAACCAAAGCAAAGCACACAACGGACCGGGTTAAAGTACATAAAGCTGTGTGTGCGTTGTAGAAAAAGAGTAAAACATATTATATTTATCTTCTGGCTCATACCATGCTGCAAGCACTTTTTATTTTGAAATGTTCTGCAGCTCTAATGTTGATAAATGTAAAGAGGAGAAATCTGAAGGGATTTCTTCTAGAAATAATCCCTCCGTGTTAAATATGACGCTAACGGCATGAATTTAATCAACTTCAGAGGTTTTTTTACTTCCTGTTTTACAAACTCTCTTCTTCTTCTCTCAAAGAGTTTATTTGAAGCACAAAACGTGTTTGAATCCATTTATTCTCAGACGTGTAAATAATCATGATGGAACAGTTTTATTAAAGCCGCTGAGGATAAAAAAAACGCCACAAATGTTGCATTTTGTGCCTGAGAGTTAAAAAGCTTTAAAAACGAAGGGCGCTCGTCTCCAAAGAAAACCAAACGTAAAGGGATGTTTCACTGCAGGACAGAAACACTCATGAAAACTGCAGCTCCTGCTTTCCTTCACAAACCTGTTTTTATTTAGAATAAAAGTTAAATATAAATCAGGAAAACGATTAAAGGATGATTAAAACCTCTGATAACTTCCAGGGCTTTTAATCTGAAACATGAAATATTTTTATATCTCCAGGTTTCCAGGGTCCACCCTTCCTGACCTCTGGGACTGAAAATCAGCAGCTTCTCAGGTCTGAGGAGGATCCAGACCACAGGTCCAAAATGTTCTCACCTTACGGCCCGTTTGTTGTCATGTTAGCCCTGGAGCTCCGTCACCTTCTCTTCCCCTAATGTCAGAGCCATCACTAGGAGGACTAATCAGGAGAAATGACTGGGCAGGACTCTCCTCAGAGACATGCTTGTATTCCTACAGCTTCTCTCCACGGGGAGTGTAGACTCCCTCGCTGCCAATGAAGAACTAGCTCTGCACTGGTGGCAACATGACTCTGCAGAGCGCCCCCTGAGAGTCCCAGACTCAGCTCAAAGTCCTTGATCCAGAACTCATATCATCTCAAGGCTCTTTCCAAAGTCAGATTCCATCAGATCCTCCAGGTTGGTCAGAAAGTTTCCTCTCTAAGGAAACCCAGCAGGTTGCATCAAGTCTCTCCAAGCAGCATTCACTCCTCCTGAAAGAGCGTAGAGCCACAGTGGACAGTCGTCTGCATTGTTGATGGCTTTGCAGCAATCCCTCATACTGAGCAAGCATGAAGCGACAGTGGAGAGGAAAACTCCCCTTTAACAGGGAGGAGAACCTCCAGCAGAACCAGAACCAGGCTCAGTGTGAACGCTCATCTGCCTCGACCCACTGGGGGTTAGAGAAGACAGAGCAGAGACACAGAAAGCACAGAAGCTCACATTGATCCAGGAGTACTTTCTATGTTAGATGGTAATAGTGGATGATCTGCCTCCCCTGATGATGTCACAGCTAACAGAACGCCAGACCAGGTGTACCTACTATGAAGAGAAAAAGGACATTCCTAATTCCCTAACATCTGTCTGATCATTCGGTTCAGAGCTGGATTTCAACTGGACTCGTTCACAGATTCACAAAATTTGTTTGTTTTTTGTTGACTATTTAAGATAATCAAGCTTTTTATTAATGAACGGTTCTGGTTCTGATCAATTGAAAAACAATCTCTCAGCACAAGAACTGGATCAGAACCGTTTGGGTCATTGACAGAACGGCTGCAGATTTCCTTTTCATTTAATTAAAGCAAAAAGCGGAAGAATCAGAAAAGTTTCAACAAAACTTGACGTTTTTATGTTTTACATCAGTTTGTTCTGAACCCAGATCCTGGTTCCGTGAGGCCCACTGACCCGCAGGTTTTAAGCTTCCTGCACCACACCTGATCCACAGGATCGCGTTAGCTCTTCAGAATCCAGTCGGGTTCTACAGAACCCAGTTTATGACCCCTTCCAGAGGGACCCGCGGGTTATTTTCTATAATGTGATGAAAATAAAAGTTTGTGTTCAGACGTCTCTAAGAAAAGTTTTTAAAGCTGTACAGACGTTTTTTTTTTTTTAGTAAAGGCATTTTGTTCCTGAGTGAAGCATCTCTTTATTTAAAACACAGAGCTGTGGACGGAGCCTGTAAACAAACTGGGATTTTTTCATGATGAATCAGTGGAGGAGAGGATAATCTGAAGCAGACTCATGTTCTGTTCCCGCCTGTTTGGATGTCTGACATGAGCAGCTCGGTTCTGATGGCAGCAGAACCGGATGACTGGTTTTTAAAAGCCTCCCATTTAATATTGGGCTTTTAAAGGAGCTTCCTGTCAGATTTGCAGGACGAGGTTAAAACTGTCGGAGTTACTTTGGGTCTGATCTTGTCTGCATGGTTTTCCCTCTTTTTCTTTTTTAAACAAACATACAGTGACTCAAATAACTTTGTTCCATTGGAAATAAAACTGAAGTCCAGTTTTGATTCTTATCAGCGACGCTCTCTGATTTTCTTCCTTGTGTTCTGATCATTTAATTTTACAGCCTTATATTTTTACAGAGCGCCGTTCAGCTCACAGCAAAAATAATGTGGCGCTTTATCTGTATTAAATTTAACGATCTGGGTTCTTTCTACTTTACACACCAATAACATCCTTAATCCAACATTTCTTTATAGTTAGCGACTCTTCATCCACACCATTTAATCCATTATATTTTCCTTCCTTATAAGTAATCTTTCAACTTCTTTATCTCATTTCCAAATCACCCACAAATAATGAGACTTTGTGACGTTAAAGGTTTTAATTAAAAAGCATCAAAATATATCAGAAACAAAATCCATAGAATGAAATAAAAATGTCTCCCCTCAGACTACGTTCTCCTCAAATAATTTGATATAAAACACGGGTATTTATTATATTTTTCTCACCTCAAAACATCTAAAAAATGATAAGTGGACAAATTTAGATGCAGAGAAATACTTCAGAAACAGAGAAAGGTCTCAAATTCAATGACACTCCTTAAATTACTGAGCGCTGCACTTTTCAATTATTGGGTCCACCCCAAAATACAAAAACAAACATAAAACTGGGAATATTTTAATGTTTTCCTTAATATTACAAATAAAAATGCACTACAATGCAAACTGTAAAACAAATTGCTCTAAGTGCAATTAGTCAAGGAAAAAGCTGCAAAACTACTAAAACGAGTATTAGTTACTATATGTTTAAATATAGTTGCTTCTTTAATTGATTTATGAGCAACGCTATTAAGAGCCATTTTGGAAAGTCTAAAGAGCCGCAGGTTGCAGAGCCCTGGTCTAGTCTTAGCGTAAACAGTTAAAGATCAGAACCTGTGCAACGTTTAGTGTGATGTAAACTGTTTTAATGTCTGTTGGGAGCAGCAGAGATCATAAAGTCTGGCAGCAGCTGGGAGGAAGGACCTGCGGAAACGCTCCTTAGAGCATCTGGGATGCAGCCGTCTGTCACATGTGATTATTGTTTGTCCAGATTTACTCTCACTAAATGAGACACAGCAGTCTCTCCTTTTAAAGAAGTTAGATCACTCATGTCTCTGTGGTGTGAATAAATTAAAATAAATATAAATAAATTAGGTTTTGTTAAATCATTTGTCTGAAAAAAGGGAAGAACATGTAAACAAGTTCTGCTGATACCCAGAAATTTACTCCTAAACTAACTGATCACACAAACATTAATGGTTTACGACTTCAGTTTCTGAAACATGAAACTCAATAAAAGAACAAATATATTTTTACAGGATTAATTCATTAAATTTCTTCCCTTTTTTTCCATCAGAAATAATGTATTTTTGCTGATTTGTAGATGCAGGTTTTTATGTTCAGTGGTGCTCAGTGTTTCAGGAACATTAAAGTCACTTATTCCTAATTATCCAGCGTTTATCGTGACGTTTCTGCTTCATGACGACTAAATCAGTTCCAGTGTTTATTTGCTAACTGGAAAAAAAACACGGAGCACCCAGAGGGATGGAAAAGAGAGGATGCTGTCGTACTGCGGAGGGTCTGGAGACCAGCAGGCGTGGTGCCACCGGCGAGAGAAGAGGTGGTCCTGATCAGACTGGCTCCGGATCTCAAGTGTTTGGTGGGGGACCGATGGAGAGGCCTGCTGGACTCAGGCGGTCCAGAGACACGGGTCGATCTGAAAGCTCGTCCCGTGGTTCTGAAGACATGAGGATCCAGAAGGTCACTAACCTGATGTTGTTGTTCTGGGTCCACCCGGACTCCACCAGAGTGGACCTGATGTCAGACGTGATGCCGGACGCACAGCCTCACGTCTGACCCTGACCCCTGACCCTGACCCCTGACCCCTAACGCCATGCGACTCTTCCCAGTAAACCGTTCTTCCCTCAGCGCTGAACTAATCCACACGATGGATCCGTTCCTGAACATGAGCCGTCTGCTGGGTCAACACCCGCTAAAATAAAAGCCTTTATTAACAGCATCACATACATTCACAACAAACAGGGATTCCTTTATAAATAAAACATCAGTTTTAAGGAATACAACTTTTTAAAAAAAATTTATTTTAGTTGTATTTATGCCAATCAGAATTATTTGTTTTGGCTGGGTTAAATATTTATTATATTTAATGTATGCAAATTTTCATTACATGAAAATATGGATCCAATTTTTAAGGGATTTCAACTCCAGAGAAATAAAAGAAAAATAGCAATGCAGTTTAAAAAAAAAAAAAAAACATTTTAGATGGGAGTCAACTGCATAATTAATAAAAGGAGGGCACAGGGTTTTATTTAGCTTTAAATACTTTATGAAGATCCTGAATAAAAACACAAAATCCTCCCAAAGATTTACAGCCAGGTGAAATCAGGCCGGTCGCATCAATTCAGCTAAAATTACACAGAAATTAAATCCTGCAAACACAAAAAAATGACCAGGATGAAAGAGGGAGATGTTATTGATAAATGTATTTTCTGAGCTAAATGCTGGTTGAGGTTTTATTAAATCGTTTAAAGGTTATTTTAATGACTGGAGGTCTTATCCAGGCCGACCAGCTGCCAACATTCAGGAGCCCTGCAGCCTCCGACCTCGGCTCCGTCCGTCTGCAGGCTGCATTTTTCCACTTTCCAACCGATTCCAGAGATTATTCCTGCGAGGATTCAGAAATATTCCCCAAAACAAACACGGTCGGAGCGCTCAGACATCCATCACGGCTGTTTTCTCACTGTGAGAACCGGATCTGAACCCACAGCCCAAACAAATGATCACACAGCAGCCAGTTTCAGGACTTTTTCCTCTTATTTAAACGAGGCGAGATCAGGTTTCATGTAATGAGATTACAGCAGTGATAGTTTTAATTAGGAGCAGTTAGTGCGAGAGAAGGAAAACAAACTGAGAGGAACTGCTGACTGAGGAGGAAAACCGTCGACTTTTATTTGTTTGAACAAGTTCGAATGGAAAAAAAAAAAAACATGAAGGAAGACTGAAAAATGAGACCAGATTGGCTGATTTATGAGCTCACGTGAAATTATATAAAACATTTTCACACACTTGGAGATTTTCTCGGACTATGGCGTTCTCTGTGTCTGCAGACCTTCACCGTCTGGACTGTCGGGTGATCCGGTGACCGCCTGATGACCCTCCGTTCATCGCGCCTCAGCTCCTGCACTCACAGGCCCGCTCTAACACTGCAGCTCCTTATAAATGAAATGCTTCACAGTAAAAATATGTTTTTTTACAAATACAAATCGATAAATGTGTCTTATTTATTCACAATAAGCCCCGTTTACTCCTCCAGCTCCAAATAAAATCCTCTGCTGCCAGTCGTGTTCAGAAGCCACCTGACCGGCTAACGTAGAACGTGAATACATCTGAATAACCATCCAGATGTTCTGCTTCTGGCCTCAGAGGTTCTTTAGAGAACATTAGAGAACATGCAGCATCATGGAGATCCAGGTCCAAGAGGAAGTTCTGGTCCAGTTTACAGCAGGGTCAGGTTCTACAACATCCACAGCTCTGATCATCATCTGGACCTGGAGAGAGGATGGAGCACCTGCAGACCTACCAGGACATGGACGTCCACCTGGACTGACAGGCGGGACCAGGAGAGCATTGGTCAGAGAAGCAGGAGGACCATGGTGGCTCTGGAGGAGCTGCAGAGACCCACAGCTCAGGTGGAGAATCTGTTGACAGGACCACTATCAGTCATGAACTCAACAACTCTGGCCTTTATGGAAGTGTGGTCAAAGAGGTTAGCTTGCCACAAGTCATACAGGAGACAGAACAACCCTGTGGAAGAAGCTGCTCAGATGAGACCAAAACTGAACTTTCTGGTTTGTGTGAAAAACGCTGAGGTGAAAAATCCTCCAAAGCAGCATCAAGGCTGTAAAACGCTGGTGGTGGCAGATAAGAAAACCTGGAGGATCGCCTTCCAGCAGGACAGCCACCCCAAACATACAGCCAGAGAAACTATGGGACAGTTGAAACCAAAGCAGGGTCGTGTGTTAAAAGGGCCTAGTCAAAGTCCTGACCTAAATCCAAGGAAAACCGACGTTCTCCATCCAGTCTGAATGAGCTGGAGCTGATTTACATTTCTGTAGATGATAAAGCTGCTGGAGAGACGATACCCCCAACAGTCTGCAGCTGGAACTGCGGTGTCTGGAGATAAACAGTGGCTTTCGAAAGTTTTCACACCACTGTGAAAAGATTGTGTGACGTAAGAATCAAGTCTGAGGGAAATCATGTAAAAAAGCTCAATCAACGCTTATTGTGACTTATTGTAATTCAACTAAAATTAAACTGGTTCTGCTGGAGGTTCTCCTCTCTGTTAAAGTGGAGTTTTCCTCTCCACTGTCGCTTCATGCATGCTCAGTATGAGGGATTGCTGCAAAGCCATCAACAATGCAGACGACTGTCCACTGTGGCTCTACGCTCTTTCAGGAGGAGTGAATGCTGCTTGGAGAGACTTGATGCAACCTGCTGGGTTTCCTTAGACAGGACATCTAAGGAGGCTTCCTCTTGGTCCTAACATCACCTGTTCCATGTCAGGATGGAGATCCAACAGGATTTGTTCTTTAGTTGAAATCTGATGATTTCTAAAAGTGTTCCTTTAATTTTTTTGAGTTGTACTTAACTTGTAACCGGTCTGTATATTTGGATTGAAGGGGTGTTTTGTTTTTTTACAGTGCCTTGAGTTGTGAGTTATGGTATATAAATTAACTGAAGTGAATTAAGCTGACAACGGTGAAAAAAAATCAAGGGATGTGAATATTTTTGTGGGAAGTTGTAGATCCCCCTCGCCGATCTGTGAAAAATCCAACTAGAGAACATCCTTCAGAAGGTGTAGCACTTGGTGTTGCAACGAGACGGCCTTGGTTCTGCTCCATCTCTGATGAACCACAACCTTCAGATTATGTTTTAACCTCTGTAGGTCCGGATCGATGCAGCAAATACAACAGTTGTGTTGTGAAATACATTCAATACTCCTGACGTTTGCTTATTTGTGTATTAAATGAGATTTAAAACTGTCATATTTTATCATGTTTTCTGTTTTGAAGCCAAAACTGCATTTAAAACAGGCTCTTTTTATTTAGAAAAAACAAGTTTTCTGTTTTGAAGATGTCCGATAGAGGATTGGCTGTTTTCTAATCAGCAACAACAGAACCAGGAGTGTTCAGTGGGTGTTTTAATGGTTTTTGGGTCGCTTTTGGTGGAGCTTCCTGTTGGATGTGGAGATATTTAGCAGACCACTGGTCACACTTTCAAAACCCGCCACCTGGGAGCCGTTTTGTGCTTTTCTGAGCTCTAAAATATCCTGATAAGTTGTTGAAACAAATTATCAGGATGTTTTCTGTAGATTTTGTTGGCTGCAGTCGTCCTCCCCACGTCACATCCAGTTCCTGATTGGTTGTTGAGACGACGGTTGTCAAGGCAACGAGACACAAAAGTTCAGCTTTTTCCTGAGGTGCACCTGTAGGTTTATGATGTAAATCTGCCGCTCGGTCTGCCACAGTCAGGTCAGTGTGAACTATTACTGAAACTTTAGACTATTTCTGATGTCTCTGCCTTGACTGCTGCTTGCTTCAGGGACGCAAACTCCTTTAAATCGTTAAATGTCATAAACTGAGCGTTAAAGCGTAAACTTTACTTTTTACTCTGAGATCCAATCAGGGCAGATATTTGTTCTGAGCTCAGAGCTTCTTAAACAAATAAAATAACTGATTACTGAGGTGATCCGTTCACGCTGCGATGAAACCACTTCATACGAAGCGTCTGCAGCCGTGTCAGTTAGCGTGTTCATGCACACGCGTGACCTTAGAATTTAGAGTTTTAGTTTTATATCAAATCTGTTTATCCAACAAATAAAGATCAGAAACACATTTGGACAAAAGGACAAATGATTCTGCAGGTGCCAAAAAAAAAAAAAAAAAAAAAAGTCAGGTGAAACGAACAATATCTAAATTTGATACAATTATTTTCTAAATATTAGAAAAGAGCATCACTGTAAAAACAACATTAATGTTTCTTTTAATGCAAAAATAATTTATTCCAACCAACTAAAGATCGAACCAAACAATAAATAAAATGCGAGGCTACAGCGCCACCTGCTGTCAGAGGATCTTAATGTTAACTAATGAGTTATTTCAGGTTTTATCTCCCTGAAGAACGCGTCGCCTGGTTCTACTTCCTGTCACATGATCGCGTCGTCGTTAAATCCACAAGATTTCACTTTTTCAGAGGAAATTTACATTCACAGACTTAATTATAGAAAAACTTACAGAACTAGTTTTAATCTGCACAGAAGCTGAAGGTCTGCAGCATCAAGAAAGTGATTTTAAGAGATCTGTGTAACAGATGCAATAACTTAATGACTAAAGGAAAACTTGCCGGTCCTGCACCAAGACATGAAAAGTAGACGGTCTGGATCCGTTGCATCAGCAGGACGAACGGCGTCGACACAAACACACAAATATATCTTTTACCAAATTCTCCCAGACATACAGATTTATTCCTGCTGCTCTGAACGGTCAGGAAATTAGCTGAGCTTTATTTCCCTGAAAGTCAAAGTTTCTTTACCCAAAGAAACTGAGTCGAGTCCAGTTGAAGGTTTCCAGGTTTGGTTCCTTCTCGCTGCTTAGAAGATGAGAAACGGGGCGACTTATTAACAGAACGTCCAGCAGATCTCAGCTGAGGAACGTTCTCCTGGTAATTCTCCTCATTTTACCTGCAGATGCTGCCGATCCGTCCAGAAACGACAAAGTTTGATCTCTAACGGAGTTGATCAGGCCCAGCTGATGCGTGTGGTTACGCTGCGGCTGATTGGACTTCCCGGTGGCCTCAGGCGATGAGCCGTCCTCTGATTGGCCACTGCAGCGGCTGTCAGAGCTTCCTGTCCCTCATGGCTTCCTGTATCTGCCTGTTGAGCTCAGCAATGATGCGGTCTTCGTGCGTGTACACGCCGGTCCTCAGCAGGGTGTCTCTCTCCTCCAGGAGGCGGCTCAGGTGTTCCTCGGCGCTCTCGTTCAGGTTCAGGCTGGGGGCGGGGCCTGGCTCTGTGGGGGCGTTGCCTAACCTCTCTTCTTCCTGCTTTTTTAACCTGTGGGAGACGACAACATCCAGTAGTTTATACCACTTGTCTGATCATAAAACACAAAAACAAATCTTTCATATTTCCGTTCCTGTCACAGATTTAGGCCAGATTGTATTTCTCAGGTTCTCTGATGAATGGACAGAATATTTCCTCTTCTGTCTGAGGACAGAAGTCAGCCGTCACCGTTCCCTGATGGACTGTTTTTGTGCGTTAATCTGATAACCATGTGAATGCCAGAGGATGGAGAACCGCTGCAGGGGAAGCATCTGGCCTTCAGCAGATCGCTGGTATTTACGGTTACAACCGGTTCAGAACGGGAATATTAAACATCAGGTCAGCGTAGATTAACGTATTTTTCAAACTATAAATCGCTCCGAAATATAAACCACATCAGTCAAAAAATGCGTCATGAAGAGGAAAAAAACATATAAATCGCATTTATTTAGACATTTATTTCACACAATCCAAGACTAAAAACTGACATTTAATCTGGTAAAACAATTTATTAAATCACACAGCTGCATCCACAACTGGCTGAATAACCTGGAACATACCTGGTAGGTTGAATTAATTAGTATAACAAGCCACCAACTCAAACCGGTAAAGTTCTCATCAGAGCATTTCGGTCTAATTACGTCTAAATCAGACCGTGAGCGTAACGGTGCTACATGCTAAGCTAACAGCACGACACGGATGTTTCAGAGCAACTTGAAGCTCAGGGTTTTGGTTTAATTTGCATGTTATCTAAGACATAACAAGGCCTTTTTGGGCAATAGTATAAAAACTTGGAGCTCCACATTACTCCAGACATTTGAATTGAAAAAGCTTCTTGGATAGGAAGCGAAACGTCTTCAAACTTCGCAAAAAAGTCCAGCTGTTTTTTTGTTTTTTAACCTTTTTTTGGAATGACCATGACCTGGATGACTGAGAATCTTCACCAACATAAAGCTCACGTTCATCAGTGAAGTTGTAACCTGCCCAGACAACAGAGCTGTAAGCTAGCGCTAGCTGCTATTAGCTTCACAGACCAGTAACAGGTTCTGTCTCAGTCTGGTTCCTTAGAGCTGAACAACGCAGCACTCTGCTGCAGACTGAAACAGAGAAACATACAAACATGTGTTCAGTCTTTGTTTATAAGTTAGTGTTCAATTAATTTGTAAGCGGTTAAAGAGCAGGATAGTTTTCACAGGCCTAGCGCGCCCTCTTGTGGCTGTAGCTGGTAATGTTTACTCCTTGGTTCATGCTGGTCATTATTATTTACCATTTAAAATTGATATATAAGTCACAACTGAATATAAGTCGCAGGATTGGCCAAACTATAAAAAAAAGTGCAGCTTAAAGTCTGAAAAATATTATAGTTGTTTAAACCAGGAGTGGTGAACACATGCAGCTCTGCTTCTTGTCCTGATCTGTCAAGGTTCTCATTTTAACTGCTGCTTGGTGGCATTTTTATTTAGAATCCAGCGAGGACGCTTTACACACAGCTCTGCCATTCAGTGTTCTTTGTTGCAGTTGCATCAGCTGACCCACTGGGGGGAGTTCAGTAAAACCATGATGGGAGGCAGTTCTGCTTGTTGGCCCGGCCCAGTGGGGAGGGAGGAAGCCGGAGTACCCAGAGAGAACCTCGGCACGCAGACCGAGAACATGCAGAAAGAGCGCTCTATAGATTTAGGGGTTTTTATGTAGGTGACTTTGTTCCTGATTTCAGCTTTAATAAATGTGTAGAACGTGTAAAGGACCAGAGGAGAACTAGAACTGCGGCTAAAGCACGAAGCCTGAGCTGCTCAGAGCAGAACCAGCTTCATAGAAACTGAACCGCTCCTTCAACTTTACTAGATTAACATCTCCTGTCTTACAGTGACAGCATCATTTTGCTCACCATGAATTTAAATAAGATGCTGGAGATCACAGGGCAGGACGACGTAGAAAAAAAGCATATCAATAAAATAGAAATAGTGATCGATATCGATACTTATCAACAAACTCAAAACATTTATTTTAAGTGCAGCCCTGGCCATTTGATGCTGTTGCTTAGCAACCTATTTTTAGATACAGACACAAACACTGAGTTCAAACTCAACCCTTTATTCAACCAACTTTTTACCAAATCTGTAAGTTTTTAAAAAAGAAAAAAGAACACGTGCTCTCTGAAGGGGGCGGAGCTTGGTATTTGGGTCTGCGTTGTGATTGGCTGGGAGAATGTAATGATGTAATATTAACCTACACGATAAGCTAGAATGCAAAAGGAAGGAAAACTGTTGTTCTATTGAACTTTTTGACCCTTTTTTCTATCATCGATATTTATTGTTATTGAATTATCGTCCAGCTCTGGGAACGGAGGAACGACTGGGGCACACTTCCTGCTGGGACCCGGTTCTGGTCCTCCTCACCTGTTCAGTTCGTTCCTGATGTCATCCAGCTCCTGCCGGTCCTGCCGCACCGCCTCCTTCTCCTCTGTTGCTAGGTAACGCAGCCTCATGGCCTCCAGCTCCGCCTGCTGCTTCTTCAGACGGGCCATGGCGTTCTCCTGCTCCCTCTGCGGACAGGAAACACAAAGCCCACGCCGTCAGAACTAGAACCGTGGTTCAGCGAGCGGCTCTGAACTCTCACATCTCAGCTAAAATCATTTGAAAACAACCGTCTGACCCTCGGCGCTGACATGCCTGAGTTTCCTTAATTAGAGCGCAGAGAGCAGCCGTGATGAATTTGTCTGCTTTTACATTTTCATAAAACCTCCCTGAGAAACAGCAAGGCTGTGAGAGCAGACAGAAAACTTCATAAAAACGCCCCAAAGTCATATTTCTCTCAGCCGCTCGGACAGACTGACCAGAAACGCTGGTCTGAGGTCAGTCTGCCGACTCGTAAATCAGAGGAGCCGTCTGAGGGGGGAACAGAAACACTATTCTGGAGTCAGAGCTCCTCTCTGCTGCGCTCACGTCTCTAATGAAGGTTTCACTGAAATCCAGCAGCTGGCAGGTTCAGATATTCAGGAGGACGGCGACTGAAACGACCCGTTGGTTCCTGGGCTGCTCGGTAGCAGCAGAGAGACCCGACGAGCTAATCAGCACCAGACGTGTTCTGATAAACTAACATGAAACCTTTTAGGCTGCAGAGAACCTGGTTTAGATTTCAGTCCTGAAAAACTTTCAGACGCCATCTTGAGCCCTAAACGGACCGTCGGCTCAGAACCAGCTTCAGCCTGAAAATCTGGACCTGGTGGGTTTCCTCTGAGCTCGGCTCGCTTTGCCTCCTCGACCGGATCGGTGCCGACGGCTCCTTCTCCCAAAATAATAGTTTAGTCTCAGCTAAAACAGATCAGTGATTCTGAGGAGAAGTGAGGAAGAACCAGAAAGTCCACTGGAAAAAAGACAGAAGTCTGTTGAATTAATACATCAAAAATACTTCAAAGATATGAATGAGACCAGAGCGAAAGTTCTTTAAGCCCGTTTGCTGCTGTGATGAGCTGATAACTGAGAATTTTAACAGACATTAATGAGAATTAAAGTAGAATACATAAACAATAATAAAAGCTACAATTAAATACAGTTTTAGATGCTTTTTGAACTTTTTCACTGAAATTCTGTTCATTACTAAGAGGACCTGGTTACTCTATGTGACTGGCTGCCTTGCTGCAAGAAGGTCCTGGGTTCAATTCCCGACCTGGTGTCTTTCTGCATAGAGTTCCCATGTTAGTTCTGCTCTCCATGTGCTTGTGGGGGTTCTCTCCTGGTACTCCTGCAGTCCAATAACACGGCTGGTCTCTGTAGATGTCCCTCAGCCATGTTCTGTGCCTGGTGACCCCCCCCCCCCTGCCCCATCATGGATAACAGACCACAGACAACGAATGGATCGGACAGAACCGACCCCTCCTTGACTGATATTTAGGAAGACGGAGCGCTGAAGTCTGGCAAAATAAATAAGAATTAATCTGCAAATTGGAATAAGTGGTAAAAAGTATGTTTCCTTCGCCCGATAGATGTGAACAAAAATACAGATTTGAACATGTTGAAGTGTAAGTTACTCCGATGTAAAAGCATAGCTGCGCCCCCAGGCAAAGTTAGAAAAATAAATAAATAAATAAAAATATTTAAAAAAAAGAAAAAAATTGCCAAGGTGGGCGGGGCCAAGATACCAGGAGGGGCGGAGCTAAATGTGGGGGTGTGGTCAGGACGAGGGAAAGTGATATGTTGAAGCATGGAGATGACCAGGGATCGCTCTTCTGAGGTGGAGGGTTTAGTTACTAGTTCAAACCACTTGCTCAAGGTGCTGAGTCAGTGAAGCCGGCGCTGTGGAGGACCGGAGGGGCCCAGTTAGAGGACTAAAGGGACGTTTGTAGCATCTTCGCTAACATGGGCTAAGGTTAGAAGCAGTAACACTAAACTGCTCGTGGTTCAAACCAAAGCATGAACCATTTTGACTAACAGGAAAATTCAACCGCAGTGCCCACCGTTCAGCCCTAAGAGGGCAGCACTGAGACAGAACTTCACATGTAAACGTAAAAACCTTCACAGTAACTCTAAAGTAGCGCCTTTAGGCCCAGTTTATACAGTTTATTCTGCAGAATGGTTGATGCTGGGTAGAGTTACACTTTAATGAAAATCTGCAGCTCCTGATTCGGCGCAGCAGACGGAGGACGTTGCGGTTCCAACCAGCGTCGGCCATCAGGAAGCGGCTCGCGGTGTTTTGCTTTGATTAGTTTATGACCAGTTATATTTCAGCAGGTTTTAAATTCAATCAATAGAAATTGTGTGTAATAAGTGATCAGTTCAAATAAAAATATGAACATTCCTTTGATAATTTACCACATTGACACCACCTGGTTTACCATCTATGCTTTTATAAGTTGATTGGTATTTTTAGAATCCATCAATTTGTCAATAACATGATAATTGTTGACATTTTAGGTGTTTATTTTCTCAAATTACATAATTCTGTCATTTGGAATCTGAAACTATTTTAAATAATAAGCATTAAACCAGATTCATGTCAGTATCTCCCCTAATATCCCTGGTTCCGCCGGATTGGATCACCGAGACGCATGAAGGCGTCAGAGCGGTTCCGAAGGACCAATCAGAAACGCAGCAACAAATTAAAGTCCGGTCCGTTAAACGGCCTGATTATCTCTAAATTATTAGAGTTAAATTAGGAGAGAAACGAGAAACAAGTGATTTTCTTTATGTTCGGGTTTTTGTCAGAACACGAACGACGGCGGTTCTGAAATCAGTCAAATTCTGCAGCCGTTGGACTTCTGAGGTTTCTGGATTCACGTGCAGCAAGTTTAAAACACGCTCCAGAGAAAGTTCTGACTTGGGGTTCAGAACCTGAAGAAGAGACGTTCAGAACCGGGTCGGTCCTCCAGAAACATGTCGTTACGCAGCAGCTTCAGCGGGCCGCTGCACAGGGTCCTCTGACAGGATGGAGGTGCTGGAAATAAGCAGGTTCTGGTGATACACAGCAGAACCGCAGCCGGCCCGGTCTGAGTTTCAGCTCAGCACCACCTGACGGAAAACAGCCACAGCAGAGTGTTGACTCAGGCCCGGTTCTCTGTGGACCGTGTGCCGTCTGTATGACCAAATGTTTATCTGCCGTCAGCGGCCAAGGACAACCCGGGTCCGAATGCTGGAACGATCAGGACGAGGTGATACCGAGCCTTCAGTGGTACCGAGAAAGAAAAACCAAGAGCTGGAAGCAAAGTTCTGACCCAAAACAAACCTCCAGCTGAGAGACGGAGCGCGACCAGAATTACGACCCGATAGAAACAAAGAAAACCGTCTGAAACCCAAACCAGAACCGAGTGTCTGGTTCCGTCCTTCACCAGGAGCAGACCGACCCTGGTTAAACCCGGTTTTTATTGGTACCTTCTACAGCAGGGGGTCCAAACGGACCGATGGTAGAGCAGCAGAACCGTGCATGGAGGCTGCCGTCACAGGAACTTTTAATTTAAGAACATTTATTCTAATTCATTTAAAAAAAAAAAATCCTGCTGATCTGAAAATAAAACGGGTTTCTGTTTAAATTAATTGGAATAAAGGCCAAATGTATTTGGGTTGAATGCAACCAGAACGTCTGTCCTCAATTTTACGGTTAAAGCAAAACCAAAAATCTTGGTTAATAAAGGAAAAATAAAAGATTTTAAACTGTTAAAAACAGTCGATCTGCATCAGGCGGCTGATCAGGGCAGCAACTAACGATCATTTCAGTAATTTGTCAGGAATGTAGCAACAACCAAAAAAAAACCCCCCAAAACATTTATTTTATATGTACCGTGTTTTACGAACTATAAGGCACACTTATAATCGTTAAATGTTCTCATAAATTGACGGTGCGGTTTATCTATGATCACCGTTGTGCTTACTGACTGATTTTATGTGGTGCAATGTGATCAAAAATCTGTTAAAACATTTAAGTACGACTTTATTAAGCAATGAAGCTGCTCCGCTCAATGGATATTAGGAGCATTACGGTACACTGTGTCACTACCTGATAGGACCCCTGAGCAGTCTACCAGACTGCCTGACTGTAATGTCTAAACTAGAAGAGCATTCAAGTAAGGCAGCCTGGAGTACGCGCTAGCAACAATAAACCTAGTAAGTTAATTCAATATAAAAGTTACGTTTATTTTGGCCTTATGTTATAAACAGGACAGTGTAGTCTAACTACCGTATTTTTCAGACTATAAGTCACTCCGGAATACAAGTCACATCAGTCAAAAAATGCGCCATAAAGAGGAAAAAAAACATAAGTCGCATTTATTTAGAAATTTATTTCACACAATCCAAGACTAAAAACTGACATTTAGTCTGGTACGCCAATTTATTAAATTACTCAGCTGCAGCCACAATCAGCTGAATAACATGGAACATACCTGGTAGGTTGGATGGAGTAAATTAGCATAAAAAGCCAGAAACGGCAACATGGAAAGTTCTGGTCAGAGCATTTCAGTCTAATTACGCCTAAATCAGACCGTGAGCGTAACGGTGCTACGTGCTAAGCTAACAGTACGACACGGATGTTTCAGAGCAACATAAAGCTCACGTTCATCAGTGAAGTTGTAAACCGCGCAGACAACAGAGCTGTAAGCTAGCGCTAGCTGCTGTTAGCTTCACAGACCAGTAACAGGTTCTGTCTCAGTCTGGGTCCTTAGAGCTGCATCACGCAACGCTCTGCTGAAATAAGCAGCCCTGTAACTTTAATCTGAGTTTGAGACAGAATTGTTTAATTTGACTGTAAAATTTTAAACAAGAAGACAAAAGTAAAATAAAAAAATAATATTTTGTATGGCGGTAATTACATTTCCTAACAGCCCTATGAGTGACTGCAGGGAAGATACTGATTGCTCATAAACTCCTCGCAGAACCACACCTTAACAAAAAAAAAAAGTAAGTTCCTCCTAAATTTATTTTCTCCGTCCAGATAAAATTCGGCTGAATGTTTGACGTTGAGGATTTCTCAGCTTTAAAATGGTGTTGAACTGTTGCCCAGCGGGAACAAACTGCTTTCGGTTCCTTATCGGACATCAAATCCTGCAGAACTTTCCTTCTTTGGCTGCGTTCTGGCTGACCTCTTTGCTCCTGTTTCTATTTACATTTCTGTTCAGACCAGCAGCGTTTTTAAAAAGTCTGGTTGAGTTTAACCGACCTCCTGCTCAGCCTTTAAAAAAAAAAAAAAACACCAAATTTAGCTCTCAGCCTCAGATCTTTAATCTCTTTGTCCCAATATTTTTCCTGAGGGAAGAACAACTTGGGGTCCTTGTCCCAATATTTTGAATTCATGAAGACAGCGGCCGGCGCGCTGATCCAACACCGCGGTCCTGTTTGGGCTTTAACTCTCCGGCCGGCAGCGCCTCCCGGGTCGGGAAGCACATTATTCCTCAGACAGGAATTTTTATGATCCGACGTGAGCTAAACAGGAGGCGGCGCGAAGTGCTGAGAGCAGAGAACAAATGGACGAGGAGCGCCAGAGAAAAACCAAACAGGAGACGACTTTAAAAACAAGACGGATGGTCGTATAAACACGGGCCTGAGATTTCAGAGAGAGACGTCTGAATAGTTAACGCCTGACTCGCTTATTGCTCAACAGCCCCGCGGATGATTAATAGGCGGGAGGCGACACTCGGCACCAAACCCCCTTAAAGATGCATAAATCACCGCGTGTTTTCTTTGCCATGATGTGGCACTTAGCGCGGGAAGGAAAGAGGCAGAGATAAGAGGAAAACGACGTGAGAAAAAACGGGAACATTTGGGAGAAATGCTGAGAACGTGGAGGAAAGTTCAGGAAGAAAAGGACGGAGATCAGGAGGAGGAGGAGGAGGAGGAGGGACCGTCTAAGTGAAGAAAGAGATGATGAAGAGAAGGGAGGAGAACAAAAATGTGGGTCCAGCTTTCCAGCTGCTTCCCGTCAGTAACAGTTTCCATCAGGTTCAGTGGGACTACGGCCTCGTCCTGCGCCCTTTGACCCCTGGGAGGAGCAGAGACGGCTCTTATTTACACCCCTACCTCCCCAGGAACATCGATTATCAGCGACTCCTTTCTTTCTAAACTTTATTAAACCCGATAACTCGTCATGAATCTCTATTAAAAACTGAGGGAAACGGCTGGAACCAAGAAGTCCCGGCTCAGATCTGAACCTGGAGACCCGGATCAGAACCGGCTTTATTTACCGGGTGTTGATATACGAGGAATCTGACTCTGGATCATAAAACGCTCACAAAGTGCTTATTTAGACAATAATGCAGTTATATGAACAGACCATAAACAAGCAGACTGAGACAAAACTGCATTAGTGCAATGAGCAGAAAGCAAAGGATGCTAAATATTATCACCATTACTGTTATTACCGTTATAGTTATTATATTATTATCATCGTTATCGTTGTTATTATTGTTATTGTCATTATTATCGTTATTGTCATTATCATTATCGTTGTTGTTATTACCGTTATAGTTGTTATTATATTATTACCGTTATCGCCGTTGTCGTCATTATTTCCGTTGTTGTTATTATTATTAACGTGTCGGAGGTGAAGTGATGTACAGGAGCACAAACGTACACCAACAGTGGGATGAGTGCAGCGAACGCGGCGATAAATGAGTATTAAATACGGTGTCATGTACGTAGGGATGGGTAGAGAAACCCGGCATCAGAACGGCCCGGGGCCACGGCGGACCCACATCGGTCCTCTTAACTGTACTTTTAAGGTCGCACTCAGTTTTTCAGGGAGACTCAAACCCAAACAACGTTTTATTGTCGATCTTCTCAACAAACACGCTGAGGCGACTGATGGGAGGAGCTAACGTTCTGCTCTCATGATCTCCTCGCTTACGTTCATCAACACTGTTGACAACTTTTCAGCAACTTTTCAGAGCGCTCTGGTGACGTTTTTTATCTTTCTGTGTTGTTGGAGACTTTGGCAGCCAGTAAAAGCAGCGACTGCTCTGAGTTTATCGACTCTTGCTGCTGTGAAAGCTCTGAGAGGCGCTCAGTCAGTCAGAGAAGAGAAAACGAGTCCCGCATGAGCAAAGCTTCACTAGATTACAAAGCGGGATGTAAATATGTTATAAATCTTTAACGGGTAATGTTAATGTTTAAAATAGATGTTCCCTGTAACTGATTCACACGCAGCCTCATTTATTCAGCTCATCCCTGTGATGCCTCTATCTTTGGTTAAAATTGATTGTATGAAAAATTTATAAATTTAGTTTGTATTCAGGTAAAAGATAATTTAATCCTTAATTATTTAATAGAGTATTTTTCAGTGTTGATATTCGTCTCTCTTACAACATACTTTTATTCAAGATAGTGTTTTAGCCTTCTGTTTATATATGAAGTTATTTATATGTTTTCATTACTCTAAATCTATAAAAAATATATTTTGTGCTTTTATTTTGTTTGCTTTTGTTCCAAATGTTTAAAAAAATAAACCAGTGAGTGATCATGATTTGTTGTTTTAATCCTTTTGTTAGATTTTAAAAAGTATCGATAATGGCAACGATAAAATATCGGATCGATAAGGAGTATCGTTAAGATAAATCCTTAATACCCATCCTCATACGTACATAAAGATTGAGTATAAATAATACGACAATATTAACAGAACAGCTGTTTTTGTCAACTTAGATCCTTAGGTTAAGAATCTAATTTAAAATGTTTTTCTTATTCAAACAGATTCCAGGAGGGAAACCATTTTATATTCTTAATTGTATACTTAGAATTATTCAGGAAAAACCATCTTCATCGCTGCTACATCATCAGCCGCTCGTTTTCTCCCCAGAAGCAGGAAGAACGTTTAGATCTTTTAAAGAACCCAGAACCCTGAACCCCCTCCTCCTCCATCTCTCCTCCATCACCTGTTTGAAGCGAGCGAGCTCCTTCAGGGCGCGCCCCCACTGCTGCTTGTAGTGGAGCTTGGACTTGGTGGCGGACTCCAGCTTCCTCTCCAGTTCCACCTGAAGGAGAACCAAGTGGGGGAGAAACGGTCAGAGCCGAGGCGCTGTGAGCGCAGAAGCAGAGCCTCTCTCTCTCCTGCCCACCTTCTCCAGCGTCAGCAGGTTGATCTCCGACTGCAGCCTGAACTCGGGCCGGACGTTCTGCTGTTCTCTGTAGAGCTGAAACTCCTTCTCCAGCTGCTTGTAGCGAGACTCTCCGTCTGCGATCTGAACACAAAGCCCACGTTTAGGAGGAGGAACGGCTGGCGGAACGGCTGGCGGAGCGGCGGCTCTGCCTCAGGCTCTACCTGCTGCTGCAGACGGCTTCGCTCTTCCTCCATCAGCCGGGCTTTGTCCCTCTCCAGCGCCACCCGGTGGTCGCACTCCCTCTGCAGCCGCCTGCTGGCCTCCTGCAGCTCTTTCTGGGTGAGGTCGTGCTCGGCTCTCAGCTCCCTCTGCAGCCGCTGGGTCTGCAGGGACAAACAGAAACCAGGACATGGAATCGAAGCAGCCTGGTCACAAATGAGACTCAGATAAGAGGAAAACATGCGATACGCGATACTTTTAGCAGATTAACAGTTGTCAGAATATTCGATATCTCCGTATAATCAGTACTAAAAAAAAAAGATTATTCTTCAAAGATACTTTTGAAGATATTGCTTTGCCCAAACTGTCCCGTTTCTTCTGACCGCGGCGCTGCTCCAACGAACTCAATCTCCCTGCAGCCCAACGACGATCCGCTGCTGGAGGTTTAAACTGTGCTGACGTTTCAACCAGTCAAAGTCCATTTGTGCTCAGATGAGGTAAAAATCTCCTTTTAAAGTCAGACTGCATGCGACTCCAAACTGTCCACTTGTGTTCAGGCTATAAAAAGCCTGAAAAGACCTGAGCCTGGGTTTAACGACGCATTGAGAGACTTCTGAAAAGGCCGACATGGAGCTGAGAGAAACGTTTGTCAGCAGGAGTGCTTAAAAACCTCATATATAAGTTTATATATGGTCTAAATAATCCAGAGGATAAGATTCTCCAGGCTTTAGTAAACCTGTGGTGCCTTCTCGGCTGTTTTTGTTAAACTCTAATTAAATGTTTCAGATGACTGCAGATGTGTAATGCGGTACCGCGCACGTGACGTCACGGCCTTAAGAGTAACGCCCCTTTTGCCGCACCGGTAGGGCAAACAGTCGTAGAACGCACATACAAACCAGCCATTACAAGCGCAACAGAACCAGCGATATGACCGACTTTGCAGCCATTAAACTTACCCAAGACGATGTCCCAGGCGCACGGTTTACTGGTCGCACTGTGGAAGAGCACACCAACCTTCAGCTGAAACGGTGGCTTGAGTGTCGAGGGCTCAAAAAAACCGGAAGACGGGCCGAGTTGATTCAACGGTAAGCTTTGTTTTTTCCCTGCTCGGCGTTCATGCCTTTGTTATGATTTCCACCGTGCTCCGTTCACGTCGGCCTTTTTTGTTAGTTTGCAATCAACGTCCAGGAATCTGTATATCTTGCCAATAGGTAGGTAAAATGATGACAAAACAAACAATCTATGGTCAACTTAGGGGCCTAAGTCATTATCGCGCGGCAGGATAGACACGCAGACATAACAAAAGTGTAACAAAGGATAGCTCGTTTCGTCGTTAGCTCTTCGACGCCTGAGCAGATTTAAGCTTCAGTAAAACACCAAAATACTCTCACCTGTTCACTGCTTGATGTCGCTGGAATTGGGTCAGGATGTTCTTCAGTTGGGCCCTTTCCACCGACAAAATGCTTGCTACATATGTAGGTGAATTTGGTAACTTTTTCCGGGTTGAAATGTTGTGTAGGCCGCCCGCACAAGTGTACCCAACGCACACATTTCTCCTTGGCACTCTTGAGTTTCGGGAAATTAATGAAGAAAACATCCTTCATATGCGGTCGATCAGCGTACCTCGAGTCGCTGTTGCACGTCCCATAGCAACAATGTTTATAAACCATGGTCTTAGATGTTGGAAAAAGCAGTCGTTTACCGAGTAAAACCTAGGCTAACGCACGTCTCTTCCACAGCAAAACAGCGGCGCGTTTGGGAGTTTGCCCTACTGCGTACCACGTGATGTGACGTCATCGTGACGTTGTGTTTCTAAAAATAGCTCGCGCGCGGTACCCCATTGTGTCATCTTGGTTTTTTTTTTTTTAGCAGGATCATGATTCTCAAATTTGGTACCAATCATTTCATCTTTTGATATTTTTCACTTTTTAATCCTGGGTATCATTTATATAGTTGCTGTTATAACTAGTTTTTGTTGGCATTTGTGTTTTCTCACATATGTACCTTATTCAGACCACTGGGTGGCGCTACAGTTCTAGGAATAAAGAGACTGAAGCAGCTCTCTGTGCTGAACTGCCTCGTTTTTTAAACGGTTCCAACCTAAAATTACTAAAATCTTCTGAATGTTTTCAATCTTCCTTAAATGTGTTTTTTCAACAGATTTAGCAGAATTCAGATAATTCTTTAGAAATATTGGAAAATTAATGGGCTTATGGTTCAATTTCTCAGCTGTTTTAGTAAAAGTATCCACTGGACATCAAATTAAAAAAAAACACTGTAATAGTTCATCTCTTCTCTCAGGGAGTTTTTAGTATTTTCTCCCAGTAAAAAGAGCCAAAGCGGTTAAACTCGGGGGTGAAGTGGTCTGGAGGAGCTCTGACCTGCAGTTCAGCTTCAGCCAGCTGTTTCTCCCTCTTCTCCAGGTCTGACAGCGTTTTCTGAAGCTTCTCCTCCAGCAGGTTGAACTCCAGCTCCTGCAGACAGAGGAGGATCAGCTCAGCCCGCCGTCGCTGCCGTGAAGGTGCGTCTCGCTGCTGAACTCCTCACCTTCTTCTGGACCAGAGCCTCCCTCTCTCTGTCTCGCTTCCTCCACTCCTCGGCCAGCGCCTGCATGTGCCTCAGCTCCTTCTGCCTCAGCTGAAACAAACGTTTGACCTTAACTCCACGTTCACAACAGGAAACATCAGGTCCACATGACCGCCGCCGCACCAGAACCACAGGAACCCCCCTAACTCGCTCTGGGCACAGAGCGAGTTAGCTCCATCTTCACATCTTTGTGCTAAAAAGCAGCTAAAAGCTTAGCGAATGTTCTGACAGTTCTTATTAAACTAATGAAACCTCAGGGTTAAACTTTATTCTCTGGTTTGATGAAATGTTTTTTTTTTTAAATATCTCGGCTGATATTTCCGTTCGACCGCCTTCATCACGCTACCATCACGTCTGACGTCTTTCCTCGTGTTTACTCCTAAAACGCTGAATAAGCAGGACCCTCCGGGCCGTAAGCTGCGTTCTCCGTCCAGCCGTCAGTCAGCGGGTGAAACGCCCTCTGAACTAAAACAACTGAATGCAGTAACAGCAGAGAGACATGCCCTGAATCACAGAGGACACCTTTCTAGAGGAAACAGTTACGTCGACGTCTTCGTCAGCCAAGCGGCTCCCTGCAGACTTCCTAAGAATCACAACACGCCTCTTTAATATTAATTAACGCTGATAATAAATCCATGAAATGTTTGTTTTGGATCCCCGTTAGTTTTAGCAGAGTTCTGCCTCAGCCGCTCTTCCTGGTCCGCCCACGTCACAAAGATATTAACTAAATAAGCTGATATGTTTCCTTCATTGGCTTCCTATAAAAATAAAGAATAGAATTTGTCTTTTATTTGAAACGCCTCCATGTTTGAGAGCGACATTAAAGTTCCAGCTGGGAGAAAAGCTCCCGGTGTCAGTAAGCTAACGGGCTAGCTGTCACGCTGCGCTCTGCATGTTTAATAAAACTGATTATATTGCAAAGGCGATTAATCGTCCAGCCCTACTGTCAATGATATAATGCTCATTTTGAAGTATGGCATCAGAAGGGGTTGATAGATTGGCTGATTGGAAGCAACAAACTTGAAAACACATTTGTCGAATCAGTTGTGGCTTTACCTCAAATGAGCGATCGGCCGTTTCTGTTCCCTGATCTGTGGTCCGTGCTCGTTTGCAACGTCTACTTCCTGTTTATTACAGCGTAACGAATGGCGATGTTATGCTGTGCGTCTCCTGTTTGATTCGCTACAAACCAGGAAATGGAAACGCGTATGATGCTAATTTTTATTTTTTTGTGATATTTTTAAACTTTGCATTGGAATTGGATGGAAAGACAGCTAGATAATACGGCTGGAAGATAACTCAATAACAATATATATCTATCAACAGACGTATATTGATGATAGAAAGAAGGGTCAGTAAAAAGTTCAATAGAAAACCAGTTTTCCTTCCTTTTGCATTCTAACCATGTAGGTTAATATTACATCATTACATCCTCCCAGCCAATCACAACGCAGACCCAGGAACCAAGCCCCGCCCCCTTCAAAGAGTTCACGCGTTCTTTTTTCTTTTTAAAGGGGAAGTCCGGTCAACAAGGAAAAATCAGGGTATCATTAGCTATAACTAAAACTAATACATTTGTGGTTATTTAATGAACTTATCTTTAATCAATAAGAAAATAAAAACATAAATTGTCGTCTGAATCACTGTGTATGGGGGCTGACATGACTGCCCAAATATGGGCAGTAAGGGGCGTTTGACATCACATCCTGCGACGTGGAAGAGCGGAAGCGGCGACAGCATTTCTCTCCGCTTTCCATGCAAAGTCAATAGGAGCCGTTCTACACAGCTGCGATCATCAATAATTATTTCGGATTTCCAGAGGACTTCACCGCTGACATTCCCAAGAGCTATTGCTGAAGCAACAATGCCCACGTGCATGGCCATCGGATGTTCCAACACAAGTGGTAAAAGAGGAAAAAACATTGCTTATTTCAACACAGTCACTTCAGCGATCTCTCCTCCGCTGTGTGTGTGTGTGTGTGTGTGTGTGTGTGTGTGTGTGTGTGTGTGTGTGCGCCCCCCGCGCAGCACGCCTTTGCCGTGCTGCGCGGGGGGCGCACACACACACACACACACACACACGCGTGTATAGATATATACTGTAGGACCCGACTGAGTTTGATCTTGGAAAATAGTGCGCCGTGACAAACAGCGGGTCCGCCGAGTGACGTCAAAAAATGGGAGGTGACAGTACTATTCTTGACCAAGATGGATTCCTCCACATAAACATGATTAAATGAGAATTATTATTAATTTAAAAAACTTATAATTTTTTGCACAGTATGTAGTAGTTTTATATTTAAAGTACTTTCAGCAGTTTGAATTCTGATTTTGACCGGACTTCTCCTTTAAAAACTTGTAGTTTTGGTAAATAGGTTGTTGAATAAAGGTTTGAGTTTGAATTCAACAGCATAAAATGGTCAGGGCTGAACTTAAAATCTATGTTTTGAATTTGTTGATAATTATCGATATCGATCAACATGCTTTCTATTAATATAGTTTTTTTTTATATCGTCCAGCCCTGGTTGAGATCACTGAAACCGTTTCTTTCTCTTTCACGCTGCTGGTCAGACTGCTAACAATCTCAGTTTGAATCTAAACCAGAAACTATGTTGGATAAAGTTAGGCTGGTATTTTCCTCCTGGTCCATTTTAACGTCCTGCATCCAGAACCACGGACCCGACTCCTCCCAGGCAGAGCAGACGTTCTGAGAGGAAGCCAAGAGGAAAAAACTTTGATATATAAGTAGGCTGACAGGAAAGGGGGTTTGAGGGAGAGAGGAAGACATGCAGCAAAGGACCTGAGGCCGGAATCGAACAGACGCATCGAGGACTAAGGCGTAGTTCTCCTTAAATCTGTGAAGTCGAGTTAAATCTCTACCTGATCATCAAACAGGTCCTCCTGCTCCTCCTTCCACATCTCCAGCTCCAGGGCCGCTCGATACTCCAGGGTGTCTCTGGTGGTGCTGGGGGCCGTCGGGGCGGCGGGCCCCTGGGGGGCCGTCGGCTGTTCAGGTGCCGCTGGGTGAGACGGCGGCTGAGGGACGGCCGGACCTTCATTCTTCAGACACAATACAAAGAAAATGGAAAACATCTCTGATCAAAACACATTTAGGATTACAGGAGATTTTACAGAAAACTAATAATTACAATTATTATATATATAAGTTTGTTTCCAGATCAAAGCCTCATGCTGGTGGTTAAAATAAGAAGCTCGCTCATTTAAAACTAAAAAGTCCAGCATGTTTATGTCCTGCAGGCCCCCCCAGGCTCACACACCTGGACCCACCTGTGAGGAGTCTGACACCAGGACCTCTTTGGCTTTGATGAACCCGAGGTCCTCCAGCGTCGCCGCGTAGCTCAGCTCAGCCACTCGCTCTGTGGGGCTGAAGGACGGAGACGCTGCCGTTAGACGCTGTGCGGCTCGTCGGCCGATCAGCCCGTCAGAGCCGTTCCTACCGCTGAGGGTGGACCACAGGGATCCGGTCCTGGTGGGTCTGCTTCCAGCGGGACTCCCCCGTCCACGCGGTCTTCTCTGAGCCGAGCAGGCGATGCAGCTGGATGGAGGCCAATCCAACCAGCTGGTCTCTGCTGCTGGAGCCTCGGTCCCACAGCTCCACCACCAGAGGAACCCTGCCACCCAAACGGTGAGAAGACAACATGGCTGCTGCCAATATCACAGCAGGTTCTCCTAAAGCGGAGCAGCTGTAATCAGCGCCGCACTAAAACCTGATCAGAGGATCCATCACGACGAGCCGGCCAATAAGAACGCACTAAACGCAGGGCTGGACGATATGGAAAAAAAGCTTCTAGATAAAATAGAAATAGAAATCATTCATCATGTTTTTGGATAAAGACACAAACACTGAATTCAAACTCAACCCTTTATTCAACCAACTTTTTACCAAAACTGCAAGTTTTTTTAAAAATAAAAAAAAGAATACGTGCTCTCTGAACTCTTTGAAGGGGGCGGAGCTTGGTTCCTGTGTCTGCGTTGTGATTGGCTGAGAGGATGTAATGACTGTAATATTAACCTACATGGGTAGAATCCAAAAGGAAGGAAAACTGTTATTCGTTTGAACTTTTTATTGAGACTTTTTTCTATCGATCGATAAATAAATATTGATATTGAATTATCGTCCAGCCCTAATTAAACTACAACTAATTAGGTTCAGAAACCAGTTTTCCTGACATCTGACCAGATGTGCGGTCCGCGGCGGACCGGAGGAATTGAACCATCAGCCGTTGGTCTACCTGAGGAAGGTGTCCTGCAGCTGGTGAGGCAGCGCGGCGAAGTCAAAGGCGCAGTAGGACTGAGGCAGCGACGCCTCCATGTTCCTCTGCAGCTCCACGGGGGGGTTGGTCATGATGGGAGCAGAGCTCCCAAAGAACTGGTACGAGTACCTGCAGAGCAACAAGCAGCTGATGAACCGGGGGGACGGACCTCTGATGGTCGGGTTCTACCACGCAGAACGTTGTGAGCCGGTCCGGCGCTGACGAGGAGTTTTCACCTGAGCGTGGCAGCGATGGGGTGAGGCAGTGCGAGCTTCGCCAGGCTGTGCAGGTCCAGGGAGAAGCAGTAGTGGTGGGCGGAGGAGGGGATGGACACCTTGGGAGCGGAGACGCTGACGGATGACGTTCCTGCTGCAGCTTCAGGCTGAGCAGGCGGCGGTCCAGGAAGCTCAACATCTGGGGCCACATGAACACACCGTCAGCAGGAAGGCTCAGAGAGAGAGGGAAATGAGGGAAATGAGGGAAATGATGGAAATGAGGGAAATGAGGGTCTGCGTTAGCGTCACCTGCCGCCTGCTTCCTGTGGAGATCGAGCTCCTCCAGAAGACTCTCCGCTTCGCTCTCGGTACGAGAGGAAGGAGGAGGAAGAGGAGGAGAATCGGGTTTCCGGGTTGGGGATGGACTTGGCGCTCTCTGCTCAGCAGGAGGAGCAGCAGGAGGAGCAGCAGGGAGAAAAGGACCTCTGATGGGATCTTTGTTCCCCAAAGACGCCTGAAAAGACAAAATGTCCACAGAAATGTTTCCCCTTCAAACGCCCCGACTTTCCTTTAAAGGGAAACTCGCCCCAAATCAAATTTTCTCCCAGTAAACTGTTAACATGCTTGTTTTATAGCGCTGTCTGCATATCCTGGTCATTATTCTGACAACTTATTGCACTTTTGTTGAAATCCTGTGTCTAAAACCGTCAGTGTGGCGCCATCCTGAGGTCAACGGTGGTCTTGCATTGAATTTGGAATCAGTGTTGCGATTGGTTGGTTTTTGTGACATCACTCAGTGATTTATAATCTTAGCATTCACTTGGTTTATTTAGCATTTCTTTAGATTTTACTAGTAGTTAAATACCTAAATTTGATGTTATGACAGGAAAAACATCAGGGAGACACAGTGCAGCCCCCCCCCCCCCCCGCCTGTTGCTGTGCACTGCTGGTCAGGCGCCTGAAAGGAGGAGACATTTTGCTCATATTTATAATAGTAATTTAAAAATATCTGCTGTTTGGAAATGTTTCTGGTGAAAAAAGATCAAAGATTAATGTTGTGTAAACTAAAAGTAGCGTTTAAGATAGAGTTTTGAATAAATAATTCTTTAGATTATGTTTAAATCTGTTTTTACTGAAGGTCTCATGCAGCTGGATCTCATTAAACTGGTTTGATCGTCTCTGCTGCCCCCTGGTGGCTGTGGAGAGGAAGGAAACCAGAAACCATGAAACAACTGCAGGTATCTGGTAATTTGTTTCATATTATTCTGTTTTACTTTTATTTTACAAATTTATTTAAAAAAAAAATACTCGAGATGGGTTGAAAAAACTGAAATGAAATAGAAATAACCTGTGCAGAAGGTCCAGAAGGACACAAACATCCTCGTGGCGTTGCAGTAAAGCCCAAAGTCCAAAGTAAAAACGGACACAGATCATTTTCATGCGTCCAATGAGGCGTGTTGTCAGATTTAAATGATACTTTTTGAAGATAACTAAGCAGGTATTAAACTATTCATCCCTGCTGCCATCAGACTTTACAATGCTGCACTATAACTGTAATAACTTGTGCAATAACTAATGTGCAATCACTATTTAATACCATGTGCAATAATCCTGTTAAATAGTGACTTCAGCTGTTATAGTTATCTCACTACCTCACTGTTGTTCTTTACCTGGTATCACTTTAATGTACAACATCAAATCCATATGTATATAAGTCACCTTAAATCTCTTCTTTATTTTTATTTTTTCCCGATCCACTGTATATATGTGTACACACTGTATTTACCTCATGCACGTTTTCCTCCTTTTAGCACTTTTTTTGATTATTGAGCCGATGTGACACGTGAATTTCTCCAATGTGAGATCAATAAAGTCTATCTTATCTTATTAAGCCCAGATTTCTGTATGAAATGTTTTTTAATTGATGTGATGTAATATTCTAAGCCTAAATGTCGTGTTTTCATCATACTGGTCTAAGTTTTTAAGCTGGAGTAAATGGTTGTTCTGTTGTCGTTGGGGTCCTGATGGTTTCCCCCGTTATGCAGCTAAAGCTCAGGTTCATGTAGGTCTGAATTAAAGTCTTTAGTTAAAATACTGAATGTTTTAACTTTTTAAATTGCAACACAATTAATTCTGATGTGATGATTTATTTATGACACTGGTGGGTCTTCTTCTCTTATTACTGGATGACCAGATCAGTTATAAAATCCAGTTTTTATCACCTGAGGCCAAAATAAAAAGCTTCTCATGGAAATATGAATTATGAATTATTGCTGCTGCAAATTTAAAGATATTTTTCTTTGGCTTTTTGACCCAGTATATAGGTCATGTTTTGCTGTTGCTGCTTTTAACTTGATTTTATTTCTACTTTTAATTATTTTATTTATGCTAAATAGTTTTAATTATCTATTTTAATCATTATTTTCAGCTGTTTATAAAGTGCCTTTAGATAAATTCGTCTCATCTAATGAATGGGTCATCTGCCTGTAGCGCTGAATAACTTTTTACCAGAACTGCTAAAGGATGGAGAAATGTTTTAAAAATGTAACTTTCCAGACATTTTCATGCCGAACATTTCCACAAAGAATCACAGCAACAGTGTAAAAAATATTTGAGTCATTTTTTTGTACAAATAAGTGCTTTTTGACATGATTCTCTATAACAAAAACAGGTCTCATTGATTAATGCTAATCGACCCTCAAAGCAGAAATATTTGCTCTTTACTTAGAAAATTAAAAAAAGTATCACGTAGAAGGTGTTAAAAAAATATATATATATTTTGTCCTGTTGCTTTTGCGGCTCTAAACCAATGTGGCTTGACTGAAGGTAAAAATGGCTCTTTGGGTTGGAAAGGTTGCTGCATTAGTATGAATAATATTAATAATAATAATCTAGCATTTTATTGCAGCCAGGACTTTCACATTAAATTAAATAAATAGATGTGTTAAAAAAAGCTGATATTTTGATGAAAGAAGGCCAGAAAGCAGGGCTATTTCCTGATATCCTTTCCTGAGCAGCGCTGCCATCCCGTGGCGTACCTGAGGCGCTAGCTCCTCCCTCCTCAGGGTGACGGCCACTCCGACTGTCGGCTGCAGCTCCGCAGGAAGAGGCGGCAGCTTGGTGCGTTTCGGAGGCTGCAGGACGAACGCTCCCTCCACCGTCGCCGCCGTGTTCTCCAGGTCGACAGAAGCAGCAGCCAGGGCAGCGAGGGAGACGTCTGTGCTGCCCAGGGAATGATTCCCACAGCACAGATGGATCTGAGGAGGCACCAGAGCGTGAGGACCAGGACGGGACCCTGAGGAGGCTGCGGCCCGTTGCTTTGACTCACCTGTAAGCCGGGCTGCTGCGACAGGAAGGCCCGCAGGACCTGGCTGCTGCTGCGGAGGCGCACAGAGGCGCGCTCCGGCTCAAAGTCTGGACTCAGGAGGTTGTGGAAAGGCTCGCTGGTGATGTCGTTCCCCAGCAAGGAGTAGTAGAAGAAGAACCCCGAGTCGTCTGCTGTCAGTTTCTTCGTGCTGGGAATCAACTGCAACAACGTCAGAAACGTCTGATTAGTTCAAAATCACTCAGAAAAACTAAAATAAAAAGAAAAACATACAGAATAAATGAAGCAAAGAGCTCGTAGAACCGCCTTTAGCAGCAATAACCCTCAAAACTCAGACGAAATTAATTGACACTTCTGTCATCGAAGAAAAATGAGACGTAAATGTTGACAGAGACGACATCCAATCACAACCGATTTCATTTTGTGGCGACAGAGAGAAGATCCAGTCATATAAACTTTAGCTCACTGAGCTAAAATGCTAATATTTAAATATAAAAATTAATAAACAATATTTAGAGCTTTAAAATGCAGAAATAAAAGGTGCATCTCATGGTCCAGGTCATCAACTGACGACCTGGAAACTAAAACTTGCACCTGTTCCAGTTTGGTAGCGAAGGCCACGGTGACGGAGAGGACGAACATGTCGGAGCAGCGCTCTGCAGGACCCACTTGATGGTACCCCTGGTCTGGGATCAGCCGGGCCTCCAGCGCCTCAGGGAGCAGCCCGCTTACTGAGGCAGAACCTGCAGCGGGGTGAGGGTGTAAACAACGAGGGATCAGTCTGACCTCAGCAGAGCGACGGCTGTGAGGCAGGAACGCCGTTAAACTGAAGGCTGAGCGCCTGTCAGACACGACGCAGGGCCCGACGCGCAGAAAGCAAGCAGGACAGGCCTCCTCTGGGCAGCGTGGAGGTGAACGAGCGGCAGCAGTACAGAGCTCACCTTGTCTAGGCGGCGCCTTCTTGGCTTTGAACGTCTCTGGAGACGGTTCTTCGGCCTTGGAGTCGTTCTCCAGGATCACGCTGACGAGGAGCGCTGGTTTCTGCTTGGTGTACTTACTGCTGAGCAGCTGGTGCCAGCGAGGCTCCTGAAACACACCGTGTCGATTACGGCGGCTTTCTAAAGAGACCGACCCTCACCTGGTGCTGCAGCGGCCGGGCGGAGCCTCACCTGTCTGACCTCCGTAACGGACCGCAGGTCCAGGACGACGTAGCCGACGTTCTCCTTCTTCTTGCTGCTGGGGTCTAGAGCGAAGCACTGGAGCTTGATGGGAGTCCGCTGCAGCCTGACAGGACAGAGACGTCAGCTTGGAAACAGACTTGGAGAAAATGGACATGAAAAAGGTGCAGATTTCATCAAGTGAACACAGCAGCGATCCTGTTAACTAAAGAAATCAACACGATTTACAACTAAACAGCCTCACCTTATATTGGTGTTGATGCGACCAGAAACATAAAATACAAAAGAAGCAGTTTGGGTCAGAACCTGAAACCACTGAGCGTTTGTTTTGAAGTAATTCCTGTCTTTGCTGCCTAAATTTTGCCCTGAAATTGTGAAATTCCATTTTTTTAAATTAACTTTTTTTTACATTGAGTAATACAAAGTGACAAAAAGAGGATAAACAATAGTAGGGCTGTGCATAAAAATCTATACAAAGATTAATATCGATATTTTTAAAAACTATTAATATCTATATTGTAGCTTTCAATATCGATATACCTCCCAACCCCTAGGGGGCGGTATCACAGTGCGCCGTTACTGTTCACAGTGAGGAAGTGAGACGTGTTTGCAGAACGGCCGATTTTAGAAGCGCCTTCGTCCCTAAAATCAGACGTTTGGCACAATTTTGGTTTCTGTGATGCGTTAAATGCATTGAACCAAATTAACTTTATTTTCCTGTTAATATATCAGTGTTCAATAAATTGAACATAAATGTGAGGCATGTTTTGCTTATTGAATGACTGAGCATTAATTTGAAAGTAATAAAGATCGACATTGGAGTCAAATCAAATCAAGCTGAGCTACATTGATAACCGTATTGTATCGTGAGCTATGTATCGAGAATCGGCTCATCCCAGGTCAGGGGTCAGAGCCATTTCTGCCCTCGGTCCAGCTAAACAAATTTAGTTTAGACCCACAAAAGTCACATCTCTTAGAAACAAGAGCTTGTTTTTATAGTATGCAACAGGAAATTTGTTAACAGGTATTTATGTTTAGGTTTAATACATTTTCTTTAATTGGACATTTGTTTACTTTTTTTAATTAAAGATCAACAGTTATTATTTAACCAAGAGTATTTTTTATTTTATGTTTAGGTTTAATACATTTTCTTTAATTGGACATTTGATGTTTACAGCAAACGGCATCAAAATGATGAAAAAGCAAGTCGTTTGCAACCTACTGACAAAAAGACACTTAATTTATCTATAGTAAAATATTCTACACACCATTAGCTTCTTTCTTTCTGGAAATGTTCTGCATACATGGCAGAACTAAATGCATCCTAAAGCTGGAAATTTTAAATTACCTCTACATGTAGAAACATTGACCAATTTGTTCCCCCCCGTATTTTTGGTCTAAGTTTTTAAGAGTCAAAGCTGAAGGTGTAAAGAGCCACAGGTTGCAGACTGCTGTCCTGGATGATACCCAGGCCTATAAAATAGCCTGCAAAAGTATTCACCCCCTCCCAGCAGCTTTGCTGCCTCCTGGAATTAAGCCAGACTTGTACTGTGCAGAACCACCGTTTGCTCCTAGTGTCTCTGGATCAGTCTCTGTGAGCCGATATTAACCGTTTATTCCTCCTAATTAAGCCTTGATGATGAGAGGACGAGTCAGGACCCACCTGTGCTGGTGCAGCGTCTTACGGTCCAGCTCCCAGGCCAGCTCGGTGCAGAACTGGGGCTGCTCTCTGTGCTCCACCGGATCCGTTTCCAGATGTTCGCCATCAAAGCTCGCCTGAACCACCAGACTGAGGCGCGGCGTCTTTGGAAAGTGGCGACCTAAGGGGGGGGCAGTTTATTAAAGATAAGATTTCAGAGTGAGATTATGGTGAACAAGAGTCGTCCCACATTTATCGTTTTCTTCCAAAAAGCCAGACTTTCCAGCTTCTATCTAAATTGGTTCTGATCAACTTTCCTGGAAGATTTTCACAGCTTTATTTTGAGACTTCAGCTGCTTTTTAACTCGTTTCCAGTTCAGGTCAAAGGGCCGGTAATAAGCCTCCTGGTGAGCCAGCAATCCAGGAGTCTCCATCTCTGCTCAGACAGAGGGACCCAGGCGGGATTCAAACCCAGGACGCGATGCGACCGTGACGTGAGACTGTTTTGATAGCAATGGCGGCTCGTCGAGGAAGCAAGCGTTAACATTGTTGCTGCTATTTCTTCCGTGTTGTCCAATCTACCTAATATTGTTTCATTAAAAGAACATCAGAGAACGCCTCTGAAGGCTTTTGTTGGTGGAAGCGATGTTTTCGCCCTTCTCCCGACCGGATTTGGCAAGTTTTGTTTTCCGGGGCGCGTCCGCTGCAGACGCGCACGCGCCCCGGAGCGGTTAGCGCGAACCATATTAGGAGGCCTTTAGTCCTTTGCCGCCTGTCTTCCCCCCTCTTCCTGTCAGCTCACTGTCAATAAAACACGTGCCACTAGAGCCGCAAACACATAAAAAAAAAAAGTTGGGTTTTTTTTCCTTGCGTCGCTCTCATCAGCGTCACGGGTTAACTTCGGTGTGAGTGGTTGAAATAGCACGTCGATAAAGATGACAGACAAGTGGCTTATCCAATCATATGCAAGAATTTTTGATAAGGCCCAGCCTTCTGTAAAGGCAATTCCTATGGCGGTGTCCCAGATGTATGTGAGTGAAGCTAGGGGGAGCGACATACAGCTGGCTTCTGTCAGGTTAGAGAGTCAGGCCTCCTCGTCTGACCTCAGATATGAGCTTCAGGAAGAACACTCAAAAATCCCAACAAACACTCCAGAACCTCAATTCAATTTAATTTTATTTATATAGCGCCAATTCACAGCATGTCATCTCAAGGCTCTTTCCAAAGTCAGATTCCATCAGATCCTCCAGGTTGGTCAGAAAGTTTCCTCTCTAAGGAAACCCAGCAGGTTGCATCAAGTCTCTCCAAGCAGCATTCACTCCTCCTGAAAGAGCGTAGAGCCACAGTGGACAGTCGTCTGCATTGTTGATGGCTTTGCAGCAATCCCTCATACTGAGCATGCATGAAGCGACAGTGGAGAGGAAAACTCCCCTTTAACAGGGAGGAGAACCTCCAGCAGAACCAGAACCAGGCTCAGTGTCAACGCTCATCTGCCTCGACCCACTGGGGCTTAGAGAAGACAGAGCAGAGACACAGAAAGCACAGAAGCTCACATTGATCCAGGAGTACTTTCTATGTTAGATGGTAATAGAGGATGATCTGCCTCCCCTGATGATGTCACAGCTAACAGAACCCCAGACCAGGTGTACCTTCTATGAAGAGAAAATGACAGAACAAAACTTTGTGGACCGCATTTCCTGAACAGTTGAAGCTTCAAAGGGAGGACCAACATCACGTTTAACCCCATGGATCAGGAATGGGACATCACAGAAGTTCATATTCGAGTCAAGCCTGCCAGGGGAGCGAATACTTGTTGTGTTGTCTTGTTGTGTACTCCTGTCCGTCGTTATGCTGCTGAAACATTGTGACTTTCCACGCAGGACAAATAACAGCGTTATTCTAAAATGTGGGCGTGAAACTTTTGAGTAACAGCTAAAAGCAGAAGAGTTTCTAAATGGAACGCAGCCCTCGTCTATTGTTCTGCAGGAGCAGAACCACCAGAACCCCTCCACACATCTGTACAGCTGCTGTTAGTTAGGGACTAAAAAAGGCTTTAAAGTAAAGATTAGAGACCAGTAATGATCGGCGGTACTGGTGCAACCCAGCAGAACCGAACCAGGTGCAACAATCAGGGAGGAGCTGCTGACACGGAGGACTCTGAAACGGGCTAACTCTGCCAGAAACACGGAGAAACTAATGAATATATGGTGTGTCACCGTTTATCCCGCATTAACCGGCTTACCTTCCAGAATGGACACAACGATGAGAAGTTGCTCCGACCTGGCAGCCATGTTGACAACGGCGCTGCTTAAAACCCGACGGACTTTACGCCGAAGTGGGGGAAAAACACGGCGTCGCTTTCATTCTGGGCTACAGGGTAGAAATTAAACTGTAACAGTTGATGTTTAATCAAAGCGAAGCGTCACCGGCCGTTACGACGTCAAACAGCCGCTTTGTTGTCAAGCTTTGGCGCCACCCACCTCGTTTAAAAGCTGAGAAGATGATAGAGATGCCAATCAGCGCCTCCCGCTGGTTGGAGGTGGAACTGCAGCCTTCAATAAATCTGAATATTACTTATTTTAGTAATTAGGGAAACACATTATGTGTATCAACACAGGCTGATGATGTTTTAAAGCCTTTTTTCTGTTAAGTATGATTTGTTTTAATTTCCAGCTAATAAAAACACAGACCCAGACCTGCCACCACCAAAAACCCCGAACCTCCCCACATCCTGGATGTTCCTCCTTACCAAGAGAACTGACACGTTTCTTTCAATAGATCTTTTACTTTTAAGACTAATCTTAAAAGTAAAAGAAAAGAAGCTGTTAGAGTGGCTTATGTTACCCTGAGCTATCTCTGTAGTTATGCTGCTATACTTTTTGGCTGCTGGAGGACATCAGGGTCTATTTCTCACTCTGCTTTCTGTGTCTCTGCTCTGTCTTCTCTAAGCCCCAGTGGGTCGAGGCAGATGAGCGTTCACACTGAGCCTGGTTCTGGTTCTGCTGGAGGTTCTCCTCCCTGTTAAAGGGGAGTTTTCCTCTCCACTGTCGCTTCATGCATGCTCAGTATGAGGGATTGCTGCAAAGCCATCAACAATGCAGACGACTGTCCACTGTGGCTCTACGCTCTTTCAGGAGGAGTGAATGCTGCTTGGAGAGACTTGATGCAATCAACTGGGTTCCCTTATATAGGACTTTTTTTGGACCAATCTGTATAATCTGATTGAATTTGACTTTGTAAAGTGCCTTGAGATGACATGTTTCATGAATTGGTGCTATATAAATAAAATTGAATTGAATCGAATCTTTTCTTAGTCTTAGTATCTAGATTGTTCTGTAAGACAATTAAAATTGCAGAAATGAAAATAAAGAAATACAAACTGGTATATATATAAACATCCTTTAATCATGATTGCCAACCATATGAATTAAGGCATATACAGTATAAAAAAGCAACAGCAGGACTCATGTTTATACAGTTTCTGAGTGTTATTCACTGGGTACACCAGGCGGATGAACTGAACATACCAAGCAGCCTTTATGAGACAACAATGGTCTCTCCAAAGAGTAGACAGAAGTTTGTAAACAGAGTTCATAGCACTAGATTCAAGTAATAAAATGACCACTGATACTATGAAGGTAAGGTGTCGTGTTGGTGAGGCAGAGCCGCTGATAGATATGCTGGGGCATTGGGGTGTTTGCTCTCAGCCTAGTTTTTTTCTTTTTTTTTAGGTTGTTGCTGTAAGTAAGAGTATGAAACTAATTATATAAAGGTTAATTTAAAATAACATTCAGTAAGTCCCTCATGATGTGAGCCTGGAGCTCTGGGAGGACCAAAGTGCTGCAGAATGCTTTTAACCGTCTAATCAGCCATATGTGAGGAAACATGCAGAACTCGGTGCACTGCAGGGCTTCTGTTGTTTTATACCTGCTATTGGTCAAATATTGAATAAAGAGAACAATCGATAGTTTTCAAATGAAAAGCTTTGTGACCATCCATGTGATTTTGATGCTGGCAAACATCCAACGGGCTTTGTTTAAGTGAGATAATCATACACTGAGTTAGTCGATGGACGTTGAATAGTTCTGGAGGTTTGGCGGAGGTTCAACCCTCGAGGTAAAAGCTGATTGTGTTTATCAGAGGCTCTGCTGTGAGCTGGTCAGCTGGTAGGAAGAATGGGAGCAGAGAAGGGGCAAATCATCCAACATACTAACGATACAAATGTATGCCTTACACTTTCAAAGCTTTTTTTTTTACTTTATGCATCCATTTACCATCATCAGATATCAAATCAGCCATTGTTTCCTGTAACATGGCAGTTGTCACTTAATAAGTAAGGAAAATAAAACATCCCCAAACCTGAAATGTTCAGGTAAAGCTGCAAACAATGAAAGATTTAACAAGCTGCGTGTAAAAAAAACAAAAACAAAAAAAACCTCGTCTTGAGCTGTGAAATACAGTCCTGCTGCATGTAAATGTTCTAACAAGCAAATTAAACATTTATAGGAACAAGATATTGAAGAAATTAAACTCTTGTAACAAACAACAATGAGGTTTTTGGTCAAAAGTTCCTAGTTTACCTGAACAAAGATGCCCAGATCGGTTTGTAAACATATCAGTTTAACACTGATTCTTATTTAAGATTTTTAAACAAACTTTATGTTGAGGTAAAAACTTAATGTTCGGGGCTACATTTTCTTTTCCATATGTGTAAAAACATGTCAGTGAGAAATGGTGACAAAAGCTCATGTTCAGATCAAAAGTCTGGGATTTAGGGCAAACCAGGAATTTTATAGCTTACAAATAGTAATGGATTAATTAATACAATAATTTATTTCTCTGCATTGTTACCTTATCATTCCTTAAGATGGGGGACAGCTAATTGGCTGGAATTGGGCTGTTGTCTGTCTTGCCAAGAACACTCTTGTAAAGCATTTATAGTCAAATGTTATTAGTTGTTTTTTTTAAAAGTTTGAATCAATTAAACTGACAACCTGACTTTTAGGCACAGAATTTAACAGGACTGAATTGGGCCCTTTACAATGTGTATGAACATTACTGCGACTGAATGGATGTGAAGTGGGCTTGTTTGTCCTGTTGGTTTTCATATAAAGAGCCATAAGACAATATTTAATGTGATTTGGCACTGTGTATATAAACTAAATTTAACTGAATTGAATTATTTAAATGTAATCCTCTTTATAACATAACAAAACATTGATGACCTAAAAGATGTGAATGATATTTTTTTTTTATTACAATTATAATGCAGTTGTGTTTAAAACAAATAGAAATAATAATTAGCACCTGCTTATAGGTAGGCCTATTGTTATGGCTAATCTACTGTATTTTTCTTTCATGATCAGATTCATTTGCAGCAAATACATAAATTTAAATATTAAACTGTAAACATCCTACAGGATTGAAACGTATATAATGTAAATATAAATAAGAGTCAAACTTAATCCACTTGTGTCAGCTAACACCCTTGGCTCGCAAGCTAACAGCTAGCCGAGTCAAATCACTCCAATTTTATTTACTTAAACACTATTAACACTAAAATACATATCATAAAATAAATATTAAAAATTAAAATAATTTCATAATTTATATTAGGATTTTAATATATTTTGATGTTTGCAGTCAAACATCGCACAGTGAACATGCTACCTGCTAACTGATGCGCTAATATAGACGTGGCTGCGGCTCCTGTAGTATATTTTGAAACCAACCACTCCAACACTGACTTCTTTTTATTTTAAAGCACAGTAAACATGTGTTTCCTTTAGCTGTCTGTCAAATAAACATTTTTATTTCAACACAAAATAATCAAATCCATGTCATTAGCATGAATACCTAGCACTCAAGCTAATAATATAAAGGGTTCAAGCGGTTAGCAGTTTGGTCTAAATTTGGACTACTTTGTATCAAAGCACAATTTAAAAAAAACAAAGCAAAACTGAAATTTGATATCTGATGTTGTGATAATTCAGAACAAAATTTCTTTTGCAGATTCAATACATTTTGATTTGAACTAAAATGTGTGTTAGAGTAAGCACAACGTTTTGCTTCAACCAAATGCTTTTGATAAAATATGTGACTTAAAAGATAAGACGAGGAGGGAAATAAACAGACTAGTGGTTCTGTTTCCTGTTGGGTGCTCCCGCTTTGCCCCCCCACACCCTGCATGGCTGATGGTGGTCAACAGTGAGCATTTTGGTGCTCTGCCATAAATCTGTACAGAATATATTTACACCACTGGGGTTCGTAAATGGCACTGGGTAGGTCGATGTGAAAGGTTTACTGCCACATAAAGACAATACAATCAACATGGTTACACTCAAGTACAGGTTAGTAATACAAATGTAGCGTCAGCACTATGAAGGAGGGAGGACCACTTCAATAATCAGAATGAGAACAATAATTATACACTTTTTAGCTTCCTAATGCTGTTCTTGTCCCAACGGGGCTTTAAAAAAAGAGGATCCACATAGTTGGAACAGTGTGAGTTATTACCTTTTACATTCAGTCATATTGTCATTATATTACACTACAATAAATGTGCATTTTATAAAGTTAAACACAACAGCAGAGGTAAAGCTGAGTGCACGGGGCTCTAGGATGTCTCATCTTATACACAACATATGCTTCTCTCAAAACTATGACGTCTGGGTTCATACAAGTAGTCCCGCCTTTAATTTCTGCAATCTGTCCCTCACCACCTGACCTGCTCCTCTGTGACAAGTTATAAAACTGGTGGCTGTCATCAGTAAGAAATGAAAGAGTTTTTTTTCTCTATTTGCCTGTTCCCTGCCTCTCAGCGAGGCGAAGCTTTTTCCACACCAAGGAATTGATGTCTGATAAATCTGTCGTCCCTCATGTGAGTCCCTCACATGGTTCTACTTCTTCCCTTCACTGTCTGTGGAGACAAAGAGACAAAATAAAGATGTTTAGGTAAATCTGGAACATTCAGTCCTGCTCGACGTCAGAGAGAAACCAGTCAGGGTTTATGTTTAATTGGAAAATCCTTCTGGGGTTGTAGAAACAGGCTCAACAGACCTGTGTGGATTTCTGTTCTCACTGATCCTGCTTTATTCTGATGGGATGGGAGCTGGAGCCTTTAGAGACAGACCAACGACATGACTTTTTGTCTTGATCTGACAACAGCAGGTCGTTTAAAAAAAAAACGGCCTAAAATTCCTGAATCTGAGTGAAAAGACATGATTTAGTGACCTATAACTCATTTTATAGTGAAACCTGAATCACGTACAAATCTTGAGAGGCAGGAGTTGTTTCCAGTGTTAAAACGGTTTAAACTATACCAATTCCCAAGTCGTTCAAACACATTTTCTATCGGTATTTACATTTTCTATTCTAGTTTTCCATCCACTTTCAACTCACCTTTTTTGGTACACCTGCTCAGTTCATTGTTAACAAAAGAGCACACCAGCCAACCAAATGGCAGCACCTTACTGAATTTAAGTGTCTAGAAGTGGCAAAAAACGGCACAAACTTTCTGAAGTTTGTGGTGAGCATCAACATGGGGAAAAAAAGGGGATGTTAAGTTATAGTTTGTAATCCTGTTCAAAAAAACTTTTTGTTATACTGGATAAAATGGTCCTTTCATCCTGAAAGTAGTAAATAGATTATGTATTCAGAAAAAGGAGGTTAAAAAAAAAAATCAGTCTCTGTGTGATCTGCAGGCCCGATTGCTGGCTGCGCACTTCTAGTGTTTATGTATCCAGTTAGCTTAGCGGTTAGCTTCGGTGTTAGCATGTCATTGTAGCATTATGAATACATAATATATTGACTATATTATGTATTCAGTATAACAAAATCTGAACTATAACTTTAAGCGGATGATGTCTTCTTCTGTCTTAGCAACAGGATCTGAGAAATTATGAAGAACTGTCAACATTTTGATTATATTTATAATGTGGCTTCTTTTGAACAATTTACAAATATACTAAAACTCTAATACTTTTGTTTTCCTCAGAAAATACATTTATTAACAGGTCAGGAAAGCAACAATATAAGGCATATTGTCATTCTCTCTGACGGTCTTCTATCCCTGGGAAAGAAATGTTATGATGGTTGAGTTGCTGTGAAAAGCAACACAGGGAAACTGAATTTGGCCCAACTCCTTGTTTAGAAAACTGTTTTAAAAAATTATAAAATGATGCAAGTTAAGCATGGGTAAACCTGGAGGGATTTACCACTAAGCAACCAATAAAATAAAACATTTATATAAAACCTCAAAGATATGGTGAAACTACAACTTTGGTTATTGTTGCCACACTTTTTTTAAGGTTGTGTTGTGATCATAGGAAGGACTAATTTACAGAAATAATTTGACGTAAGCATCTAAACCAGTTATGCATCAATAATTACTCGCAATGCAACAAAACAGTGGTTTGTTAGGATGAGGAGAACATTATCTGCCTGCGTTCCTCCTCCGTCTCCATCACTTCTGTTAATCTTCCTCACAACAAGTCACAGATACCTGCCATCTTTGCCGCAGTAGCCAATCATCACATGATGCTCTCAAACTTCCTGGCAGATTCCCTCTGCATTATTTTACACTTTCAAACAGATGAACAGAAAACGCTGCAGAGAGAGTGACGCTCCACAGAGGATCATTTATTCCATAAGGTGCTTTTCTCCAGAGAGGAGAAGTTCAACAGTTATATTTATGAATAAGATGAGACAATTCTCCTCATTATTTGTTCTCTGTTTGCATTTTGATAATAAAACAAAAACCTCTGCTGATTTATTCTGGAAAACTAAGAGTAGATCTATCCACTAAAGCAACTTAAGTTACTGACATCTAACAATACCTGCCACCTTTTAATATGTTTTATGTCATGTTTTAAATATGAAAAATTAAAAATTAATTACTGCGTTTCTGTAAATAGAGATTTGTCTTTGAGTTCAGTAGTTTTGATATTTCACTATATTTTATATTTCATACAAATGGTGTATAGCAAGGTCGTTACATGCTAAGTTTGTTTATTCGGTGTTGTCACTTTTTACTGCCTTTTAAAGAGGAATATATTGAATAAAGTAACTTGTTTCTGTACAGGTTTCAGGTCTGCCACACGCTCTCAGGTCCAGAGTTTTAACCATACCTGCTGAGGAGTGTCCTGACACCTGCTGAGTGGAGACCAGCGACCTGGAGCTCAAACCTTCAAAACACAGGAGAGAAAATCAGCTGCAAAAGGCTTCAGCATAAAATATCCTGAAATAAAATGTGTGCACAAAAAATAATCTTTATTCCCCCAGTTAGATCAACCATTTTATGTCTGTTCCAAACCCATTTTAATCTGATTCACACCAGGACACAAAGAGTCTGATGAGCAGGTAGGTTTTATAAAATAAAAAGTAAGGGAAAGTAACATCTAAATGCACAGAGAAGAAAACCTGCAAATCATAGCCACTATTACCTGGTTGTTAACTAAAAAAAACAACTTAATCAACTGGTTCTGTAAAAGCAATCCATAAATTCTGAAGACCGAACCTGTAATATCTGGAGAGCAACTAGTAAGTGGCGGGGAAATGATCTCTACACCAAGATTTTTGCACTTAAAATAGGAACAACTCATCTCCATCATCCATCAAAATACTAATTCCATTGGCAAATAGTCTTATTTAGCTGCTCAAATCAAGGAAAAATACACTAATTTCAAGAAAATTGTACTTACTTTGCAGTGTTACTTACTTTTACAGTGCAAATTAAAGAGAAGTAACCTAACTGTGGCACCCATGGAAAAACGAACAATGAGCGTTCCTAGAGAGAACCCTCAGAAATGCAAAAACACAATATGGGAAAAAAAATGTTATTTAACTGTAGGTCCTGCTTTGTAACTTTTTGTTTCTGGGGCAGAAAGCTGAAACTCTTGAAAAGTAATGAGTGCACCAAAAAAGGTCACCTGTAAGTGGGGGGAAGGGTAACCGGTACATTCTGGAAAAATAATGAAGGATTCTAGATAATTAACCTGTAAATTGAGAAAAGATAACGGGCACATTTTAGGGAAGAAACCTGTAAGTCCTAGGAAATTAATTTGTTAGTTCAGGGAAACAAATGTGAAGTTCCAGAAAGTAACCTGCAAGTGATGGAAAGTAACCTCGCCTACAAGCTGAATTCTGGCGGTATTTGTCCGTTCACACGAGAATCCATCTCGCATCGTTCCGGCTTCAGCTGTTTGTGTTTGAACCAAAAACGGTTCGGGCCAATCACGTTGCAGTATTCAGATTTAAGGCGGGACATGAAAGAAAGAGCTTAGAGCCAACGGCGAAACCAAAATAAACATGGCAGACGGGAGGATTCAGACGTAGCGGCTGCTCTCACATCTGCTTGGTTTAATCACATTTTACGGTTTATTTTGATACCGTGATTGGCTAAAACCAACCTTTGGTAGGCGGGCTCTAGGCGTCGCTTCACCCAATCAGCTCAGAGAGTTCTGCTGAACGTCCCTCCTTTCCCCCAACAGATTCAAATGGACCCAGATTGATGATGTTCAGAACCTGCGTGCTACACATCATCAATGTGGCTGGCAGGTTGGAGGGAAAGCACAGGGTACATAAAGTTTTGCAACCTGGTTTGTTTTTACTGCAGAACATTTAGAGATTCTAAGGGCTAATTTGGGCAGTAAAACAAAACTTTCGGAAAACTTCTAAATGACTTACACACCTAACAATAATACACTTTATTTTAATTTTCAAGCTTCTCGTTTATTTCGTTTATCTTTTTTTTCTTTGATTAAAACCAGGGGCCTGCAACCTTTACAGTCTAAAGAGCCATTTTTTCCTACAGTCCCCTTGAATTAAAATCGTTCAGAGAGTAGGAAATATGTTGTCAGCGTTAAATAAACGCCCTTCTATGTATATTTTGAGGTTTAAAAAAAGAGGATGACCGGATGTTGATATTTGTGGATAATGATGTAAAAAAAAAAAATCATAGATTCCAACATAATGCAAAAATATTGATTTAAAATTAAATATTACTAGCACTTTTAGCATCATTCTGTTGTGAAAATTAAAAGCAATTATTCTAAGAATATGCATTTATTATCATTATTACATTTAAATACCAAAAAAGTATAATTTGTAGCCAAAGTTATTAAGAGCAACTGTGGAAGGTCAAAAGAGCCACAGGCTGCAGAGCCCTGTTCTAGACGGTGTCCTTCCTGTTTGTAATCAGGAGTATAATGCTACTAGGCTGTGGCGTCTCTGCATTAGGGGCCAGTGGGGCCCCACCAGATGTCGCTCTATGGTCACAATAATCAGTGGGACAGGATCGTTCTTTATAGAGTAATATTGTAAAAAAGACTGATTCCCTTACCAATAAAGTTCTTGCCTTGATATTGGGGCCGGTCCACCAACGTTTGTTTAAATAATGAACATCTGAAATCTCAGTGAGCATGCCCAGTACGCTCTCAGTAGACAGCTGTGGGGCACAAATCCTACGGCCCCAAGCTCAGATCGTCCAGACAAAATGCTGGAAATGCACATGTGATGTTTACGTTCTGCTGGATAGTGTGAGACAATCTAGGCAGATTTATCTGTAGATCACCCTTTAGTACAATGACAATGCAAAGTGCTTTCAATGATTAAAACATTGGAAAATAAAAACAGAATAAAAGCAAGTAAAAAAACAGTTGGAATAAAATGTAGGAAAATTTAAGCAAAATAAATCATAGGAAAATGGAAACTAAAAGCAAATATTACTCTAGTGTTGGTCGGCCTGGCTGGATCATTGAAGGATTGATGTGAATCTTTTCTGTTCAGTAAATGAACATTATGAGTGAGCTTTTATTTATAATTTTATGTATAAAAAATAAATTACATTTAGCTTATATAAAATGGCATTTGTAGTGTGTTGGTTTATGCTAATTTATCTGTTTAATTTAAAACTGATCAAAGTGAGGTTGTACGCATCACAAAATAATCAGTTGCTGCTGGATACATGTTGAGTTTTTGTGCTCCACTGCTACCATGTCTGATAAACCAGTCCTGTGTCATCTTCCTTCATTAAGTCCACACTCGGCAACAACATTGAATTAAAAACATAAAGCGCTTCAAAGCAACTATGCATCTTTTAAAACAGGGGATCAGATTCAGGCGGCTCCGTACCTTGGTAGATATCGAACTGTCCGGACATCAGGTTGTAGCTCATACCCAGGTGTGTGTGATGGTGCGTGTGGAGGTGGCGAGCAAACGAAACGTGGTTCCTCTCCCGTTCCACGTCTCGTTCTCCATCGGGCGATCCCTTATCGCCAGGCTGCCCAGAAAACAGACAAACACGCGACTTGTTCTGAGTTTGCAAACTGCTGCTTCAGCACAAAGTCCATCGGGTCACATGGAAAGCTCACAGACGACACCAGAGCTGCAGCACAGTGGCGCCTCCAGAAATGTTTCATAGGGGCCAGATGGGGCCATTTAAACTCTTGGGGTGGCACTGAAACTAAAAGCCATAATTTCAGGATTTTATTCTACTGTTGTAGTAAAGCTGCTTGTAGAAAACTATCTTAAATATTTAAGTAAACTACTAACATCTTTTAGTTTATTGTTTGATTTTTAATGTTACTAATGATCTAATGTGCGTAGACCAATAACAACACAGTTAACATTCTGAGTTCAACAACAATTCCTTTTTATTGTGTAATTATATTAGGAATAAAGTGCACATTTATTCATTTATTGAAAAACAAAACAAGAAGAGCGGCTCCTTTGCTGGCTGTGCATGAAATGCTAATTGATGCTACTTCAATTTACACTGGCTAGTGGGGGGGTCAGGACAAGGGACGGGGGGCCCTGGCCCCCCCCTGGCCCCCCCTGGTGGCGCCATTGCTGCAACAAGTACTTAACCTGCAGTGTGTGTGGTTTGTAGAGTCAATGTGTATCAAGGTAAAGAATAACTAGATGCATTTAAGTATTTAGGTCAGGACATGACATCAGCCCAGCCTCAAGTTAACGGAACAGGAGATATTTCCCTGTCTTCAAATCAATTTAAAAATACTTTAATAACCCCAAAGGGAACTAGAATGCTGTTGTGATATAGAGGTCTGTCTTACAGCAGAGCTGAAGATGCCTCTGACCGAAGACGCTCTCCTGTTGACAGTCTGATGAAGAGGGATGCTCAGTGTTGTCCAGCCTTCGTTATCAGCTTGTTGGCCTTCCTAAAGTCCTTGGCTCTGGTGCTGCGACCCAGCAGATGATGGCAGAACACATCACACTAACTCCAGTCAGTGTTTAGATCCGTCACTGCTTCCTCACACCTGACTCCAACATGAGCTCATTAGCAGAGTGTAGGGGGGGAGTGTAGCCTTTGGATTCAGGTGTGTAGGGTGAGGGACACACCTACAAGTCGCAGGATACCGGCCCTGGAGGATTGGCGTTTGAGACGATCTGCAGCATCTTGCTGGATTCACTGAAGGACTAAGCTTCCTCAAGACGTCTGCTTTGTCCCTCCTTCTAGATGGCACCTTGCCCAAGATGCTTTCATAAATCTTCATTTCCTGATTTTCCTGCATTTGTCTACTTTGGTGTCATCTGTCCAGAGGGCATTGAATAAAAAGTCGAGCCAGATGCAACTTTTCAAGCCTAGAAGCCACAACGCGTGATCCGCTAGAACAGAGCTTTGGTTTTCTCTCAATGGTTGCAACAACAAAACAACATCATTTTGTTCTTGCAGCTTTTTCTCAACACATTTTCTGGGCAGAAATTGTTTTGTTGTGCGTTGTTCCAAAAAGCATAAAAAGAAGTGGGTGTGCTGCAGCAGGAGAGATCTTTGAAGGCTTCCAGAAAGTCCGTACTTGGATTCTGGTGAAGGATGAAATGTTCTGGCCAGAGAGAACGTCTTGTTTGGCAGCCGTGGCCCAGAACGGATGTCTCTGTCCATGTGGAGTACATATATACACTCTACATATACTATATACTGTATATTAGCCTTTATTACCGCTGCTATTTTGTTTTTAGAGAGAAGAGGCTTTCTTTTTCTACTTTTCTAATTGACCTTTAACCTTTAACCTGCTGATTGAGGCCTGTAGAGTCTGAGGTGGAGCTCTTGGGTATCTGGTCATTTCTCTGAGCTTCCCGCTCTGACGTTGGGCTGAACCTGCTGGTCGTCCATCCTGGAAGTTTGGACGCTGCTGAGATGTTCTCCTCCTGTGAATAATCTTGGAGAATGATGGTTCAGAAAGTTTGGAGACGACCTGATGAACCTTCTCAGGTTGATGGGCAGCAACGGTTGCTGCTCTGAGGTCATTCCTGATGTCTTTCTGTCTTGTTAACACACACGGCATGCTCCAGAGCGGCAACAATAACAATAAAAACACTATGATTTTTCATTTATAATCTTAACTGCCATGTTTTCATCAGATGTGAGCAGAAAATCATTATTTTGAACAGAAATAAAGGCTTTAGATCATCAGTCTGTGTGTAATTAATCAATATAATGTGTTTCACCTAGTGATGAAGTCACTGAAATAAATGAATGTTTCAAAATTATCCTCATTTTTTGAATATGACTCAGCAGCAGTGCTGCTACGTTTTAATTCTAAACTATAAAGGATGTATTTTCCTACAATTGCTGCTGCTGCATTTTGATCTGAAAACCTGATAAGAACCAGAGAAATTCTTTGAACTCAATTAATCCTTAAACCTTAGAATTAAACGTGTTCAGATGTCTTACAACTTGACCTGAGCTGCCCTGGACATAACCGCAGGCTTTTTATGGAAGGAGTGTTCATGTTTGACATTAACGAGGGTACATTTAATATATTTAGTGTTGCGTGGTGCTTATGCAGTAAAATAAAGGTCAGAGTAATTGCCTGAAGTTAGAACAGATTCAAGAGCAGATTAAACATTTGCTTCCCGTTGTGCCCGTCTTTCTTTTAATCCTTTTCTTTTAATCCCTTTGGGTTTGTTTTTCTTTTCTGTCTGAGCAGCCGTCAGATTGAATGTGAGTAAAAACAAACATCAGCGGCGGGACCCAGTGAGCTGCAGTGAATGCGGCCGTGGGGCCAGTTCCTCACCGCGGGGGATTTTCCGTGGAAGTGACGGCTCGGCTGCTGCAGCAGCTCCACGGAGGAGGAGGAGGAGGACGATGAAGATGACTCTCCGATCAGCTTCCCGCTCGCCGTTTCTCCCCTGTTGGGCGGATTCACCTCCGACTCCTCCCGGCCCGCCGTCTTTCCGTACAGAGGGTAGTGGAAACCTGAAGAACATGTTAAGGATGCAAACACAAAGAAATGTGGAAAAAGTAAAGAACAGTACTGCACAGAATGATTCTCCCTTTGTCGCTGCTACGGATTAGGTCACAGTATTTGCCGAGGAGCTGCTAAGGCCATTTTTACTTCTCGGAGCGAATTTGCTGTCCGACCCGAAGGATGGCGAAGCTACAAGGGGATCAGTCTTGGGCTCAGTCAGTAAATTATTTAAAAGGTTAAAATCAACAATACTGAGGTTAAATAGAAGCATTCCTTCTACATGACAGGGATGTAATAGTAATAAAGTTGGATTCTGTTTGTCCCCATATTCATCCAGGTTATCAATATAACCTCAGCCAAAATGCTTATTATCATTACTACCATTAATTCTTGAAATTGATTTGAGGTTTCGGGCTTAAGGCTCTTATTGTGAAGTTCTAGAGGAAGTTGTCGCAGATGATTCGCTATAAAACAAACTCTTGCCCATCGTCTTCAGGCCCATATTATTATTTTTGGCAGTCCGGTCCAGTCTGAGCACACCTTCAGGTAAAGTTCTGGTTGTAAACAGGCAACCTGTCTGGACTTTCGCTCATTTTCGGTTCAAATAAGTTAGCCTTTGAAAACGCTTCGATACGATCCAGGAGTCTTTGTCAGCTCTAGCGGCTCACACTGAGCAACCTGCAGTTGGAGCGCTGCTGACGACCAACCCGTCAACGTAGGAGGACAAAGACTTCTGGATGGGTGTCGAAGCGTTTTCAAAGGCTAACTTATTTAGCGGTACCTGCTAGGCAGCAGGAAGTAGGCTGAAAAAGTTATAAATCAACGGGGAACATAACGAACTGCTCTAACAGTCATGATATCTGTTATTTATTAAAGACTCAATGATTGGAAACCTTTCATTTGGGTATTATTTGCCTCCCACTGGTCAGTAGATTCAACGCAGGCATTTTTTCCCCCATTGGCTTCATTTTGTATTTATTTCATGTGTGGAAGAAACTGACGTGTAACTGCTCCACCTGTTGTCTCCCTCTAAATGCTAAGCTGTTTTTCACTTCGGTCTTACCTGGGTAATTGTGGACCAGGGTTGGGGACACTCCCCTGTAGGAGCCCCCGCTGCCCTCGCACATGGCCAGGTAGGGAGAAAAGGAGGAGTGCTGGTACTGGATGTAGGGCTGCTGGGGGGTCATGGGAGGAGACACTGCCGCCCTAGCGTTCTGGGACTCCTCGGAAAGCCCTCCCATTGGTTCCCGGTCCTGGTCTTCCAGCCCCTCGTGCCGGTCTGCATCCTCCGTGCCAATGACAGGTGGGAAATCCTGGAGCCCATGAGCTCGGGACTTTTTAGCGTCTACGCCAACACCACCTGAGGTCATCTGGGCCCCAGCAGGCTCCACGGTAGCTCCCCACTCTTTCCCAATGCCCGCTTCCCCCTCCTCGACATTCTCCCCGTGCTGACTCTGTAGCTCTGAATATTTGCTGTGCGCGAGGCGGTGCGCCCAGGCGGGGCCGTCTGGGGACTAGATTGATGGGGACAAGAGTTGGTGCTGGTTCAGTGTTTCCCCTATAATCCTTTGTTAACAGTGGTGGGTGGGAGCCATATTTCGGGTCAGTTCGACGTCAGTCCACGTCTCGGTGCTGCTTACATTGCCAGCTGCAGTGCTAAAGCTAGACGCCGTTCTATTTAAACGTCAGCAAATTGTCTCTTTAGTGCTTTTTTAGGGGGAAGCGAAGGATAATTTATGACATTCGTCTGTTCTTTTTCTGTTATAGATGAGGACAATTTCTCTGAGCAGTGGCCCACCGCTGCTGCACGACTATAGAGGAAACACTGTGGTTGGGTGAGCAGAGCCATAGACAGACAATCTATCACCGGCTCTGGATGGGATGTTGATGAAGGATGACGACGTTTCAACAGCAGGCGGCCATTCAGCGGTGAGATGTGAGGAGGAGAGTGGCGTCTCACACATGATCGAGTGCAGAGTTTAGAGCAATTTGGAGGAAAAAGAACAACCTCTCCAACACGGCTTTCATTGTACTCGGGTTAGAGGGATGACACTGGTGAAAAAAACAACAACAACTGTACAAGCTTTTTGTTCCTTTACAGCTAACGTTGGAAAAAAACCACATTTCCTCCAATAAATTTGACTCTAAACGTTAAAAACATTTGACAGAACTGAAGTAGCATGTCAGAGTAGAGCTATGGCAGCACAGAAGCCACGTTGGTCCTTGATGTTAGCACCTATTGTACACAATGTGAGGTTAATCTCTTTGTGACACTCAACAGCAGTCGGTAAAGCACACCAACAACACCATCAGCGGCGGCGGCGGGTTATAAACAGAGGGAGAAACTTACACTGGAAAATGAAACATTTGAGTCCAGATCTGTCTGACTGTTTGGATTGTGGAGGGATGAAGAGGAGGAGGAGGAGGAGGAGGAGGAGGGTGACTTGATGTCATCGCAGTCTTTCATTGACACCTGGTGCTGGTCCACCATACCACTGTGCACCACCTTCACGCCCAGACTCTGCCCCCTTTCTCCCCTTTCACTCATCTCCACATAGGAAAGCACCGGTTTGGCACAGCAACCTTTAGCACCGTCTGGACCTTTACCTAGCATGGCTCCACTGGCTGAGACCCCCACCACATGTTTAACATCCTCAGTGTCCCTTAACCCCTGTCCCCTTTGCTTGGCGGTGAGGGTCTGGTCGCAGCATTTGGAGGCCAGTAAGAGTTTCTGGTCCATGTAGAGTCCTCTGGAGTACTGGCCATAGTACAAGGACTGAGCCAAAGCCGTCTGGGTCTGACTCATGGCGAGCTGCAGCTGAGACTGAGGTGGCCCGTCACCTTTCTTAGGGTCCAAGAACTCATGTGAGGAGATCTTGACGTCGTCTTTCATCTCCTCTTTCCTGTCTTTCCCTTTGCCGTCATGAGGGGAGTTTTTGTGGAAGGCCACAGGCCCGCTGCTCTGCCTCTCTGGCTGCATGTAGCCCTGCAGGTAGTAGGGGTCGTAGCCGTGGTAGTATGGGGACTGGGGCTCCTTCAAGGAGGTGGGAGGGGTTTTACCCGAGTTGGCATGGTTGCTGTTAGAGCTCACCTCGGAGGAAGACGAGGAGCTCGACTTAGGTCTGAGCCCATCTGAGCGACATTCTGAGGAGCCCCCATCGTCCCCGGCATCTGAGATGTCGGAGTAGGCAGGGCTGTCGTTCTTGCTGCCGCCATCTGCTGCCAGACTCGAGTCAAGTCTCGACGAACCACCGATAGATGGGCTGGGGGCGTTGTCTGTGAATGTGTAGACCTTATCGGCCTCTGCTCGGATGCTGGCCATCCTGCTCTCCTGGCTCTCCGTGAGTCCGTTCATTACATCCTGTTTGCTAAGGTGCTCCTTCAGAAGGCTTCCCGATATTTCCTTAACCCCACCTTTAGGTCCAATTCCAGCCTCTTCCCCTTTGAGGACACTACTGTCGCCGTTGGAAGTCCTGTTTGCTGGTTCTTTGTTATGCTTGTCCTTTAGCTTCCGTTTTTCTTTTTTCCTAGTCTCTTTGCAAGCGACCATTGTGGCTTTAACAAGGTTTGGCTCCACTACGATGCTAAGCTTTGGTTTAATGGGTTTTAGGGATAGGTTTTTACTGGTGAGGCCTACGGCAGCCACCGGGGACGGCTGCTGTGGGGGTGCGACATCGGCTGTGCTGGTTGGGTATGTCGTGTTGGGTATGGCGATCAGCTTCGGTGGTGCAGGAGCTGGAGCGATTGGACGGTTGGTCCTGGACTTGGATAGCTTTTCCACCTTACCGTTGGCCTTCTTACCTTTATCGGATACCCCTCCCTTTTTATCAATCAGTCCTTCTGCTTCCAGTTTGGGCATCTCCACAGAGGAGCTTCTGTCCGGGACCATGCAGTTCTCTAACACCACCGTCATGTTGGAGATGATGGGCAGGTTGCTGAGGTCGTCGATGAGCCCGTCTTTCAGGAGCGAGGTTCTTCTGGTTTTGGAGTTGGCTGTGGGGCTGTGGTCGGCGCTGAGGAGTAAACGTCTGTTCTTAGGAGACCCCACTGTGGTCACCTTGTAGAGAGGAGCAGGCTTCTTGGAGGAGCTGTGGGCGTTTGTGCTGTTCTCTGGGGGCTCGTACGTCACGTTGCTGATGTTGTCCTCGCAGTCTGATAGTCGATCCTCGCTCTCTCCGTCCTTCGAGGGACCCAGCTCAGGCTTCCTCTGCTCCTCCGCCTCCAGGTGTGCGTGTGTCTGGTGGTAGCGCAGGCCGTTGATGTGCTTGTAGCGTTTAGTGCAGTTTGGATGCGGGCAGTCGATGAGGATGGGTGGGGGAGGAGAGGAAGCGCATCCGCCTCCTGGATCCATGAAGGACGGGTCGGATTTGCCCAACGGCGTTGATGGGGCACTCCGGGATTTCGCTCGAATCCTCTTCCCGTTCCCATTTTTGATGTCATCCGAGGAGACGTGACTGAGGTCCAAGTCGGCTGGTGGTTTGTTCTTTCGCTTCCCGGCGGGGTTCGAGGAGGTTATATTGGGGGCTTTAACGTCATCCACAGTGAAGAAGGAAGGAGGCGCTCTGCCGTTGCTGTTGATGAGGTTCAGGCTAGCCCTCCTTCCCTTGCTGTGGATGGATCCCGCCACACCGCCTCCCCGGCTCCTGTGGTGTGGATGTCCCCTGACTTTAGTGGCATGTGACGGCTCCATGCAGGACCGCTCAGACATGGCCATTCTCATTCGTTTCCCTCGTCCCCGGCCACCAGGGAATTCAGGATCACTGCAAGGAGACTCGCAAAACCTGGAGAAACAGAGAGGAAAACATTTAGATTTTTTAACATTTAATCCTAATCTGCAGAGATTCAGCAGGACCCGCCCTGTCTAGTTTCTGAGGCAAAGATTGGGGAGATTCATAGTGTTTTGGACACATAGTGCAGGTATAATTCATTTTTTTGTACACTGCATCTATCAAGGCACACATAAATGACCACAAACCAGTCCTTCCCCAAAAAGCCCAACAGAATTTACAATGTTTAAAATTAATTATACTAAACTTATTCTGCTATTGTACATACAACACGTAAGGAGGACAATGACCTTAGGAAGAGCAGGATGTCTGAATCCCAGTCAGAGTCTGGTCCTGGTTCACCATGGAGAAAAGCTTTTAACATGGGACTGATGTGGGCTCTGTTAGGAATGGGCAATATATCGAGATTTTAAAAATATCAAGATTTCTTTGAAGGGATATAAGATGAGGCTATATAGTTTATATCGCAATGGTCTATGTTGCGTTATATTCTTTGGCGTCTCTGCATTTGGGGCCAGATGTCGCTGTGGAGCTTTATGGTCACAATAATCAGTGGGACAGGATCGTTCTTTATAGAGTAATATTGTAAAAAAATATTGATTCCCTTAGCAATAAAGTTCTGTTATGAACATCTGTGTCTATATATCTAAGTCTGTCAGAAAACTGACAAGCTCAGTAGCTAAATCTTCCTGAGGCGCCTTGATGTTGTGGCCGGCCCACTAACGTTTGATATATGCCTTTTTATAGTTAATTTATGAAAAGGAAAAACATATCGCGATAAATATTGTATATCGGCATTCAGCCTTAAAATATCGAGATATTGATGTTATATTGCGTCCATATCGCCCAGCTCTAGTTTCTTTCATCAGTGCCTCAGGCAGATGTGTCCATAATCAATAACACCACTATTGTTCAGGATCCAGCAGTGCATTTTAAAGCTTTTTTTTTTTAAGACTTTCCAGGCTCTAGTGTTTGTTGCTAAAAAAATCTTTTAGCTGAAAGTCTCAACTTTCTTCTGAATACTGATTCTGGTGTGTTGCACAGATTTTCAAGGGGTTTTCTTTACCACAATAATGATGCTGCAGTCATCATCTGAAAAGATTTTCCTTGGCCTATAGTCCCTCTAGGCTTTCTTTAGTCTTAATTGTATTTTTCAAAGTTAATTGTGGCTATGTGAAGTTTGCAAGACAATCTCTAAATGTTAAGCTATTATTTTCAAGGCTTGTAATAGCTTCATAGACACAGATCTGCTCTTCATATGCAACAACAATGAAGCTCAAATATCTTCTATATGAGAAAGAATAGAAAGATTTATTGTCCTACGGTGGGGACATTCAGGTGTACCAGCAGCAAAGTGCAAATTTACCACAAAAGAAAAAGTATTGCACAGTTATTGAAAATAGCATACTCCAGAAATTAAAGAAGGGACAGTTGGTGACATTGTTGCCTTGCAGCAAGAAGGTTCTGGGTTTTAATCCCAGGCTGGGGTCTTTCTGTGTGGAGTCTGCATGTTCTCCCTGTGCATACCTGGGTTCTCTCCAGGTACTCCAGCTTCCTCCCATAGTCCAAAAAACATGACAGCTAAATCAAGGGTGTCCAAACTTTACATCACGTGGGCCAAAATTGTCACATCAAAAGTACTCGAGGGCCACAAAATGGAAAAAACAAACTAAAATATTGTGATTTCCCCTTTACCAGCTCCAGAAATGATGATCATACACTATTTTAATGAAACAAATGTGAGACTTTTCAATAGGGTTACCCGATTGAATTTTCTTTGGTATATTCTCTGGAATAGAAAGAGGACCTGAGTCGGTCTTTCTTTGAAAACAGTCCCTATATTTAGCCAATTTAGAAAATATAATAATTAAAAGTCGGTTTTGGTGCACTAAAGTCTGCATTTGAGTAAAAGTCATTAAACAAATGTTCTATTTCTACTATGAAATTAAAGATACTTTGTGTTATACCCAACAATTTCAATTGTAAGAAAATTTAACTTATCTATAACAATTTTGTCCTTAATTAAGAATAAAAAGTCTCCATCGGCATTACTCAGATGTGCTGGTGCGTCTAATAATTGTTGAATTGCAGATGTGGGTCGCACAAAATCAGTCCAGGGGCCGGAAATGGCCCCTGGGCCACGCGTTGGACACCCCTGCTCTAAATTGACCTTAGTTGTGAGTGTCTGGTTGTTTGTCCTGGGTGTCTCTGTGATGGACTGAGCCTGTCCAGGTGTCCTCTCCCCCACTGACCACTGGGGATAGCCACCAGCCTCACCGTGACCCTGCATGGATCAGCGGGCATCGATTATGAAAGGATGGAAGAAATTAAAGAAGTGTGCAACTGAATATGGTAATTTTAAATAACGCAAATGTATATTTATGCATGAAACACCAACAGATTACTGCAATGTTCCAGCTGAATGAAAACACCTGAGTGATAAAGTGTCACCAAACATCTGTAGAAAACGGGTAATTTCTAAATGATCTTAAATTAAAGTCTTGGACTGATTATTTTATTCAAACTGCTTGGCTGAGCATCTTAAAATAACGAGCAGACGGGTTCAGACATAATGAAGGGCGCTGTATGTTCCCCATTCATTCTGTTCCTGAAAGGTTTTAACCAAGTATGATCAGATTAAAACTCAAAGTAAACCACTTCACCCACACATTATGCACAAACATGTTTTTTTTACCTCCCCCAGTACAAAGCCTGTTTCTCATTTGATAACATAAAAGAATCTGTAAAATCCAGCGTTATCTCCGTCTTTGACACGGAGTCGTTTTGTATTCGCGTGGCGTTTCCCTCTACCTTGAAGTCTTTTGATGCTTTTCACTGCTGCGCGTTGCATCTTAACGCTGCTTTTCTACACTCACATTCGTGCTGTTATTTATATCAAGAAGCTGTCTGCCGTGATGAGGGCGTGCAGCCGCCGCTCTGCATCTGTAACGACCCTTTAATGCAGTAATCGTGGCACTTTATCACAGGACCGGATGGTGCTTAACCCCACTGAGTTGTTTTTTTAATCCTCGCTGTTTCAAAACGATGATATCTCTCATTTCCTGGGATGTTTGTCTGGTTTTTACACAGCTGCTGCTATGGCATGCGACAAAAACCAAAAAAACGTATTTATTTGACATTTCAAGGATGTTTCCTGCCCTTATTTAACAGCGTGGCCGAGCTTCAGAAACGTGTTTCCCATGCCAAGTTGGTCTGGTTGTATTTAATCTTTTTTTTTTGTTCACTTAATTCAGAAAATGAATCAACAAGAAGGAAAAAAAAGTGGCTTTATTCCATTGAATTACATTATGAAACCGCAGTCAGTCTCCGCTGAGAGACGAGTTCAAAATGAAAAAAGCAATTTAGTCCCCACTTTTGGAGATTAAGCTGTAATTGCCATGACAACTATCACTTACATACAGGAGCAATAATTGAAAGGTTTCAGCAGAGCGAGTGAGGCGCCGTCACATTTCCACTCAGCAGCAGAGAGAAACACTCACGGTTTGTAAAACGCTTTGGACACAGAGCCGAGAGTGTTTTTATTAAAGCTCATCGCCGAACAACAGCGGAAAGCCTCCGAGACAACTTAGACCTTTAATCATTCCTGCAGCAATAAAGAAAATAGGAGTTTTTATCCCCCTTAAACACGCTGGATCTAAATGAACCGAGCTGACACATTTTGAACCTTTTTCCCCGCTTCATTCTGTCTTTATTTATGTACGTTTATGTCCACAGTCATTTAGAAAACCTAGAAAAAATAGACGACAGATTTCTGCCTGCTGTTACACGTCAAACAAAGATGAAGACAAAGAAAAACGTTTGTGTGAAAAACCCAGAAGAGTCCTGCTTCAGTCTGAATTTGTGAGCCAGGCGAGGCTAATCATCTGTTGATTAGCTGATTGTAATCAGGGTGACGACGCAGCAGAAGTAGCTGTTTGCTTTAGTTTGCTGCTCTGCGGCGTACAGAGGACAGAAGACTGTTGGGTTATCGGGTCGTCTCCACAGCATCTGAAGTCCACCGTCCTGCAGAGAGGAAGAGTATTTCCAGGAGGAGAACACCTCAGCAGGGTGGAGGTCCAGGAGGTTCAGCCCAACGTCAGAGCGGGAAGCTCAGAGAAATGAGCAGAAACCCCAGAGGCCTCAGGTAGCAGCTTAAAGGTTGAAGTTGATAGAAATCACCGCGTGTCTCACTGTGGTATGGGGGCTAAGCAGGGCAGGAAGGATTTAACACGCGTCATGAGGTCATTACAGGGAATTCTGGGATGCCGTCCACCGGATCTGGACACAGTTTATGCAGCACTGTCACTACACGATCCATACCGTCGACTCTTTAGCGCATGTGAAAACAGAATAACTTTGTTTTTCTTGCTATCTTATTTTGGCTGGAATGTCTCTTGTTGCATTTCGTTGTAATTATTACGTTACAGCTCACTCAACGAGTTTAATAAACAATTTTCTAATTCAATATATTTGTTGTACAAAATACATTGTGAACCATAGCATTTTGTAGGAAAGAATGGAAATACTTTTTTTCCCCCAGTCCTTTTTAAAGTAAAAAAATCGTATTAAATGGCGACCCGGAAGTTATTCTGCGTGCACAAAGGAGCTGATGGTACAGATCGGGTGGTGACAAGCACGAGTCCAGAAAAGGGCCAGGCGTATCTCCACAGAGATCCCAGCCAACCTGGGAAACGATGCAGGGACATTAAATCAAAAACTAAAAGACTTAAAAACAGCTTCTTTCCCAAAGCTGGGAGAGTTATCGCCCCCTGCTGGTAATCATTAAACCAACAGTCCAGTTCATGGCCTGTTACATGATTACAAACATGCGGCTGCTTCCACAGGTTCTGACCCGATGAGAATTATTTACACTGTGTCTCTCTCTCATGCTAACGTCTGTTTACCCACTTCAGTTTCCCAGGGAATGTCTGATTGGACCTCCATGCAAACTGCACAGTTCTGTAACTGAAGAGTTAAATTTATTGTGCAGTATCTTCCTGTGTGCATGAACGTATCAAACGACGGAGCGTTCATGTGATGCACTCATGCAGCTGCACTCATGCAGCTGCACAGCACTCTGCTGTTTGACTGGAAAACGAGTCTTACTAGATGCTAAGGACTGTTTGCACATTTAGAGTCGGCGCAATCAACTGATTAAAAAAAAAAGGTTTGGAAATGTTATGTCCAATCTGTGTGTAATTTAAATGATTAAATGATTAAATGTCTGTTATCGGCAGCGGAAGGTTACCTTGGAGGAGCCCAGTCGTGTTTGGTGCAGTCCAGCAGGGTTCCCACGTAGGTTCTCTTTCTCCAGGTCACGTTCACCACCAGAACACCTGTCAGAGACAAGAGGAGGACATGGTGTTAATGCATCCATCAATTTATTCATCAATTTATTCATCCATCCATACATCCATCTGTTCATCCATCCATCTGTCCAATCATTTAATACTAGTAATAATAATACATTTTATTTAACAGTGCCTTTCTGGACACTCAAGGTCACTTTACAGAAAATAAAAATGAAAATACAAAAATACAAATACAGGAACATAAAAACAGTTTTTTTTATTTATTCATCCATCCATCCGTCTGTCCGTCCGTCTGTTCATCCATCCATCCAATCATTTATTCAGCCATTCATTCATCAATCCATTCATCATCCATCCATCCATCCATCCATCCATCCATCCATCCATCCATCCATCCATCCATCATATTCCTCATCTCCAGTAGAGAACATCTGTCCAGACAATCAGTTTCTTCCCCTCCAGCCTCTCCATAAACACAGGGAAGACCAAAGAGCTGCCAAAGGACTTCAGGAGCACAGAAAGCAGCTAAAAGACCATCAGCAAGAAGATCGGTGAAGGTGACAACCGTTTCTCTGGTTAACGGGAAATGGAGGGAATAAAATATGACCTCCATCTGGAGCTCCAGCTGAGATGTTTCCTCATAGTGTGAGGATGGTCATGTGAAAGATGATAACTGCAGAGGAGGAGACGTTCAGGACCTCCATTAACACACCGTAGTCAGTAATGGATGGCAGCCTCCTGCTACAGAAGTTGCATGAGGAGGAATAAGTCCGCTAGTGATCAGCTCCATGGTTCACAGGTGGTAGAAGGTGTTCTGGTGAGAGGAGAATAAAATCTTTGGCATCATGTCAACCCTCCATGTTGACCTGAAGAACATCCAGAGGTGGACGCATTATGGTCTGGAGCTGTTTCTACTCAGCATACAGGACAAGTTCCCCCCGTAGACGAGGACATCTGACTCTGACATGGTGGTGGACGGTTAGAGCAGCGCGCCTGTTCTCAGAAGGCTGCAGGAACCCGGTCTGAACCCCGCAGACCTGAGAAAGACCCTTAGACAGCTCAGTGTAGGCAGCCTGGGACGGGTTAAATGTAATAAAATATTTTATTTATTTCTTCATTTATTCCGTCCTCCTGCAGCTCAAGAATAGAACAAATTTGGCCCGCCCGGCACAGGTGGTGTATTCATCTTTTAATAACCAGTTTTTTTCATTTTCTTTAATATTTTTAGCAAACAGAACCTCATCTATGTAGTGTCTTTTACTCAAAAGCAGATATTAGTGCATCCAAATTTGCTTTTAATCATTTATTTAAAAAAAAACAAAAAAAAAAAAAACACCAAGCCTTTTAAGACCCATAACCTGTTCTTATTGCTGGGAATGGATTCAATTATTAAAAATAGAGCAGAAATGTATTAGCAGACTACGTCGATTTCTTTTTGTAAGACCCCCTTTTTTAAGTTCTGGATGTACAACGATTTGTAGGAAATGAGTGTTCCTTTCCTACAAAAATCTGACTACTTAACTTGTTTAATTAAGTTATTACTGTACAAGCAGCTGAAAGCTTCCTCCTGAGGGTGGTCCGGTGTTCTGACCGTTCACCTTAACCATCAGAACGGTACATGCTCTGCAAGGAAACCTGCATAATTGCACATGCTAAACTCCATTCATAATTTCAGCATACCTCCGACTCGTGTGTATTATATTGCATATTAATTACACATTACTTAATTGCATGCCTTGTAAGAAATGTACGCTGAAGTTTTCTATGATTGTTTTTAGCAAGAGGAGCCGTAGGATCATTTGACCCCGTGTTAATCGTTCACTCTGGTGTTGCATTGAGTTGTTAATGTTTAGCACCTTTAAAATGATCGAGATTGAAGCTGTCAAAATCCGTCAACACAGCATTCCCCTTCATAAACCAGATTTTCTAACGAGCACAGCGTGCCGCTTCACAAACGTCTGCTGCTTCAATAACAGACTCAACACCGACAGCTGAAGATGTAAAAAATCAACTGCCGGTACGCTATTCTGACAGGATATGCCACACGGACAGAACCGCGGGTCGGCCTTAGAGACAGGGAGGGGCTCAGTTATCTGAGGGAGCTCAAAGTAGAGCCGCTGCTTCCCTAAGGCTACATTCACACTGCAGCCTGAAGTGACCCAATTCCGATTTTGTTTACCCATATGCGACCTGGATCTGATCTTTTCACGACAGTCTGAACAACACAGATCAGATTTTTTCAAATGTGACCTGTGTCTGTACGGCCAGGTCGCATTCATGTACGTCGCCGATACTCAACTAATGTCACTAATCTGCTTCCTGCTATGCAGAAGCAGGAAGAAAAACGACACCCATGGCGGACAACAATGAGGAGAGCAGTCAATGGAGAGAAAGCTCCGGTTAGAAAAGAAATTAAAGATTGCAAAATGCGCGCCAGCATTATAATCCATGTTTACTTCCGCATTACACTGAGCACGCTTGCTATGTATGACGTCATCGCATCCTCAGCTGTGCATGCGGGACACTTAAGTTGTATGAATTCAGTTCACACAGGAGATCACATACAAGTCGCATATATTTGGAAATGTGAATGACCACGCAAAAAAAATCAGATTTCACCAAAAAATTGGAATTGAGCATCAAGGCCTGCAGTGTGAACGTAGGATCAGGCCTTAATCAGGTCAGGATCAGGACGCCTCCTGGGCGCTTCCCTTTGGAGGTGTGCGCACACTACTCATTAATAAAGAGAAAGATGCATCTTTGTCTTTGCAAATTTATTCAAAAGCATAGAGCGTTTGAATGTCTCTGTAAGTTAGATACATCAATTACATTTTCCACAGCAGAAGTTTTCTGGGTGCATCCCACTGGGAGGAGAACCCGGGGAAGACCCAGAACGTACTGGAGGGACTTTATATCCCGTCTGGCCTGGGATCCCCCAGAATGAGCTGCAGGACGTTGCTGGGGACAGAGAGGTCAGGCCCCTGTGACCCACTCTCGGATATGCATAAGACGGTGGCTGGATGAATAGTTTATTGTTTTTTTCCATTTTATAATCTTTTTGGTCTGTGAATAATTCTGACGAATTCTGGCCCATGCAATAAAACGTTTGTACACCAGTGATTTAACTGCGCCAGTTTTCTTCTGTACAGTATAGCAGAGCTGCACAGAGGTCACCAACAGCGCGCTATTCCTGATCCGGCAGCTCATTTTGATGTTTTTCCAGTGCTGAAGGCGGGACAACGTAACCAGAAACCTGACCGGAACGGAAAAATGCTGATAAGAAATACTGGATAGTATGAAATGTGCTTCAGTGGTTCACATCCGAATAAATCACTATCTAAACACTGTGCAACACAACAAAACTAAAAACATATTGGAATGCTTCAGGGTAAACACTCAGCATGATCTTCAGACTCATTCTTCTGATGGATTTTAGGATTATTCAGTAAGGCAGGTGTTGGACAGCTTATTCTTCTGAATATCAGCGGTCTGATTGTCTGAGAAGAGCTTTTCACCTTTTCCCCCCGGCCCTTACGGCGCTGCAGAATTTCTCATTTCTTTGTTCTCGCCTGTTTCTGATGAAGGAGGATGCGCTGATGAAAGGAAAATGGGCCGGGGACATGAAACAATAAAGCAGCAAAAATCCCCTCTGATGACGAGGAGTTTGAGTCGTTGCGACAGCTGAGGAGCTCTAAACGAGAAGCTGTTGCAAAGCGAAGCAGCGTTCACGTTTTAAGAGGCTCCAACTGGTTTCACAGCAGCTCGGACTCGTTCAGAACTCTGTGAACCTCTGTAAACCTGTGGTTAGTGATGGACCTGCAGCTCCCAGACAAGCTTTCACTGCAACTTCTAAACATTTTATCACGTCTGATGGCGTTCACCAAACACTCACAGATACATTAGAGAAACCGGATGTGTTCAGCCAGTGCCTAATGTGGATGGAGACTTTTTAAAGAATTTGAATAATTTTTTAACTGACATTGAAATTCTAAAAGTGTGTCATGTTTTGGTTTAATAATTCCTAAATTAAGATGAACTGGCAATCGCAGGATTTCTACAATCAGATATAAATGAAATTTAAAAAAACAACTTCCAGTGAACAAAGAAGCAGAGCAGGGGGCAACACAGAGTCAATCAAGATCCAGAACGGAACAACGGAAACATAAGGCACAGCAACGCTGACAGGAAAGTCAACAATCACCAGAGAGCAGCAGTGAGAACCAGGGAGCTTAGCTACAGAGGGAAGAGTGGAGAAAGGTGAGGCAGAAACAGGGGAAAGCAATCAGGTGGAGATGAGGAACAGCTGAGACTAAAAAAGACAGAGGAGCTGAGGGGAGAGGTGTAATGAGCAGGAAGTGAAAGAATAAAACATGGAGGAAATTTAACAGAAGCAATAAAAATGTAAAAAGAATGAACCAAAATTACAGCAACCAGAAAATTCAAACAGGAAAACATAAGGAAACCTAAAATCTCAATCGCCCAAGGATTGTGACAAAATGTTTGGAACAACACATTCATTTTTTGATCAAGTTTCTTATTAAACAGAACCACAAATACCCAGGGAATGGATGCAATCGACCAGTTAATTGATTTATTAAACTTGGCCAAATACAGCAAACATTTTTAAAGCAAGAGATGCTAAAATCTGCTCTTATTGCTAAGAATAGAAAATAAAATTAAAATAAGCCTGTCCCTACTTAAGAATTGACCAAATGTATGACTTTCTCTTAACAGAGCAAACCTGTTTTTATGTTTTGGATCCACAACGGTTTACAGATCCCTGTCCTCAGTAATGACTTGGTTTACTAAAGTATTACACGAGCAGTTTGGACACAACAGAAGTTTTCTGGGTGCAGGACCGCGCTGGTCTAAAGTCTCCTGCTAACGTTTGGAATAACGAGTTTTCACATGTTTAGGATTCTTCTTGATGTGAAGCAGCAAAACGAGGAAACAGTGGAAATAAATTAATTTAGTTTCTACTTTGCTTTAAGCCTTATTCTTCCCTGAGGGTGGTGGAAGATGTTCCATCCATCCATCTGTTGATCCATCCACCCATCCATCCATCTGTCCATCCTTCCATCCATTCATCCTCACATTCATCCATCCATCCATCAATTTATTCATTCCTCAATCCATCCATCCATCCATCAATTTATTCATTCCTCAATCCATCCATCCATCCATCCACCCATCCATCCAACCACCCATCCATCCATCCATGCATCCGTCCATCCATCCACCCACCCATCTATCTATCCATCTGTAAATCCATCCACCCATCCATCCATCCGTCCATCAATTTATTCATTCCTCAATCCATCCATCCATCCATCCATCCATCCATCCATCCATCCATCCATCCATTCATCCATCCACCGATCCATCCATCCACCCATCCATCCATCCATCCATGCATCCATGCATCCATCCATCCATCCACCCATCCATCCATCCATCCATCCATCCGTCCATCCATGCATCCATGCATCCATGAATCCATCCATCCGTCCATCTGTCCACCCACTCATCTATCCATCCATCTGTCAAACCATCCATCCAGCAATCCATCTATCCATCCATCTGTCTATCCTTTTATCCATCCATCCATTCATCCATTCACCCATCCATCCATTCACCCATCCATCCATCAACTTATTCATTCCTCAATCCATCCATTCATCCACCCGTCCATCCATGCATCCATGCATCCATCCATCTGTCAATCCATCCATCCAGCAATCCATCCATCCATCCACCCGTCTGTCCATCTATCCATCCATCTTTCGATCGATCGATCGATCAATCAATCCATCCATCTATCCAGCCTTGCATCCATCCATCCATCTGTCATCCATCCATCCATCCATCCATCCATCCATCCATCTGTCATCCATCCATCCATCCATCCATCTGTCATCCATCCACACATTCATCCTTCCATCCATCCTTCCATCCTTTCATCCATCCATCCATTCATCCATCCATCCATCCATCCATCCATCCATGTTCTCTCTGAGTAAAGAGGTCAGTCTATAAACGGAGGCCTGGTGCTGTAACTGTTTACAGAGACAGAAACGTGTTTATCTTCAGGTTCATGCAGCCTCTCCTGGTTCTGCTTCATAAATCTCAGTCAGTGTAGAACTCTGTGTGAGCCTCATCTGCTCTCAGTCAACAACAACAAGCGACGGCCCAAAGATCCGTTTTACTGCTCATTAGTTCGGTCAGAACAGAGGCGTTCCAACCGTCTGTGTCACACTGAAGACACTTCCTCAGTTAGATACCCTGTTTCCCCAGTCAACACATCATATCTCTGTCTAAAACTAATTTCTACAGCTAGTATCAAACTCACAAGAAAATGATGAAAAACAAAGAAACCGACAAACAGCAGCTGAATGTGGAGCATTTTTCAGAGATCACTGAAATAGCAAAACACTGATTGGAGCACTGAGGCCTGGGTAAAACAGCTGGGTGGCTATATGATGGTATGTGGATAATTAGATAATGACCGCTGCAGAACATGACCTTAAGAGAGAAGAGCAGGAGCTCTGCTTGATTTACTGAGGAAACTGTTTAATGTTGTGTTTTCAATGACGAAATAAAGAAAAAAACAGGTTAAGGCAAAGGAAAAAAGCAGGTTTTGTTTCTGCACTATTCAAGCCAGAGGAAGTCAGGTAAGAATTACATCTGCAGACCCAGAACCTGCAGGATGAACGTCAGCAGCGAAGGTTTTCCTCGTCACTCTGACAACCCCCCGATGCTCCATCAGGTCTGAAATGTGGCAGAGTTTCTATTTTTAGCCTCTCTGTCTCCTTTTGGGAAGAAGCCAAAACACTCGATGGCTCAACAGTTTGTGTCTCGCTGCTGGAAATGTGAGCCTTGATGCCAACATCAGGATTTTTTAAGACCGCTTGTGGCGAAACCCTCAAAAACAAAATACCTGCTATTTTTTTAAAAGCAGATAAAAACTAAATGTACCAGCATTAAATCATCTTTCGGTGTTGGTTTGCAGACTGACAAACTGCTTCTGTAATCACAAATCTGTCGTAATCATTATTTTTAATGATTAATATGAACAGTTCTTTTCCACAAGATACAACAGCAATGATTCAGGTGCACAAGTTTGAATTTATCACAGCTTTCATAGCCACAGTTGAAATCAGATATTTACATAGACAGTATTAAAAAAAGCATATTTATTCCTCACGATTAGAATTAAATCAGTAACTAAAGTCCTACTTTAGGGCAGCTTGGATCACCAAAACTGTTTGTGTTTGCTAAAAGTCAGACTGATGAGATTCTTTTCTAAGTGATCGATGTTAAACTAAGATAAAACATTCATTTTCCACAATACAATATTGTTTTGTTAAGGGTTGGTCTTCTGTTTCTGCTTATTGTTATTATTCATTACTTATTCTTTTTTCTTCTTTCTCTTAGTATTAGCGTAAAGAGGAAAAAGCGCTTGTCATTTTGTTGTCTATGACATATGATGACAGTAAATGCAATTTCCTGCTGATGGATTTTTAAGTCAAGCTCCTTTATCCATTTTTTTCCTTCTTGTGAAATCCTCATGAAATTATAAATCTGTAAATAAATGACCAAATATTTTTTGCTGTGCCATTTTCTCCTGTATTGCCATTGTTCTGCCAAGGGGGGAACTTTGACCAACAGGTGTGATGAATTAATCTGATTGGATGAAGAACAGAACAAGCACTGATTGGCCAGGGGCACATAGAGGTGAGACCTGAAGAGAACCTTTAAGTAACCAATCAGAGACCAGCAGGAAGTCACATGGAAGCCAAGATTTCACAGACACATACACAACGTCTCAATCTGAATACCCTCATTGGGACTCTTCAGCCAAAGCGGAAGAGCGTCAGCGGTCGCCAGGATAGGTGCTGTATAAATAGTGCAGTCAGTGAGGAAGGAGGAAGGAAAAGGAGCCTGAATGCTTCCTGCTGTGGCTAGTTTAGCCCAGGAACCCTGGGACGTCCCTTACTGGCACCAAGAACCCCTGAAGGAGCTATAAATAAGATATTTACTGTAAAATCAGCCTAAATCATTCTCATTTCTCACCCAGGGTAGAAGTAACATTCCCAATAAACAATCCTTCGTCTCCATCAACAATGTCTTAGTCACGTTTTTCTCCTTTCAAACCTAGCGGTACGGTCCAGAACTGCTTCGGTTCAGACTGTAGTCTGTGTTTACTTCCTGGTTCCTGAGCCAGTCACATGAGAGTTCCCAGGGTTCCCCACACAGAGCACAGCATTTCATATTTCAGTTTGGCAGAAGAGCAGCAGCCTGCAAACATGGAAGCCGGTAAGAGAAGCGGACCAGAAATAGAGCAGAATAAAACATCATAGACCTGTCCTGTGGAAGTAAAAATTCACAACAGCAACACACCATTTAAAAACGACATATCAGATTGTTGTGATTGGTAAACTGTTGTATCGATTTGATCCACAAGGTGTCAGTATTACTTATAGCTCCTTTAAGGTATCCCACAATCCTTTGTGACATGACGTGTCAGCACAGCCCCCTTGCAGAAATCAACGAAAACGTCCGGAGAGCAGAGCGAGAGGCACCGTGTGGTTCATTTTCAGAAGGCTGTAGGCTTAGATCTGACTCTCATCATCCATGTACGTTTCTGTCACGTAACAACGTCGGAGTTAAAGGCTGTCAGAGATCACCACAGCAGTCCGAAGTCCCCCCCTCCCCATCGATCAAGTTCTTACTGGTCACCTATTAGAAGCTATTATTAAGGGTATTCGGATGGAGCCCATCATTTATCTGGCGCCCCTCAGGGTTAAAACCTTAAAATTAAAAGGCCTACATAAAATAATAACCCCAAATAAACCCAACATGGAATGGGAATGCTGAAAAACAGCTGTAAAATATTTTTTCTCATGATTATTGTGTAGTGTGACTACACTATTTTCAATTCAATTAAATTTTATTTAGATAGCGCCAATTTATGAAACATGTCATCTCAAGGCACTTTACAAAATCAAAATCAACCAGATTATACAGATTGGATCAGATTGTGCAGGTTGGTCAGAAAGTTTCCTCTCTAAGGAAACCCAGCAGGTTGCATCAAGTCTCTCCAAGCAGCATTCACTCCTCCTGAAAGAGCGTAGAGCCACAGTGGACAGTCGTCTGCATTGTTGATGGCTTTGCAGCAATCCCTCATACTGAGCATGCATGAGGCGACAGTGGAGAGGAAAACTCCCCTTTAACAGGGAGGAAAACCTCCAGCAGAACCAGAACCAGGCTCAGTGTGAACGCTCATCTGCCTCGACCCACTGGGGCTTAGAGAAGACAGAGCAGAGACACAGAAAGCACAGAAGCTCACATTGATGAGCTTCTGTTCACTGTGGCTCTACGCTCTTTCAGGAGGAGTGAATGCTGCTTGGAGAGACTTGATGCAACCTGCTGGGTTTCCTTAGAGAGGAAACTTTCTGACCAACCTGGAGGATCTGATTGAATCTGACTTTGGAAAGAGCCTTGAGATGATGTGTTGTGCATTGGTGCTATAGAAATAAGATTTAATTGAATTGAACATTTATGACCAATAATTAAAAACTGGGCCATGAAACCAAATAATTTGAATAAACTCTGCCAACTTTACCAAGTGTCAATGTCAGCGCTGACAGAAGAAACGATCTCAGCTCCACAGCAGCTGGTTGGATGTTGGAGAACTGTCTGGTGGAACGATCTGAGTAAGTTGGGGCTGACAGGGAAAAACCCACCTGATTTATTCTTATTTTAGTGATATTTAGGTTTATTTTACCACAATTTACTAACTCATCTTGATCAAGAGATGGTTTCTTAAGTAAAGGTTTAATAACAGCTACTTTACATCAAAAGCTGGATGACTTTAAATTTCCTGCACTTAAATTCTGACAAGACAGAAGTTATAATCTTTGGACCAGAGTCCTCAAAAAATAAACTTCAATTCAATTCAATTCAATTTTATTTATATAGCGCCAATTCATGAAACATGTCATCTCAAGGCACTTTACAAGTTTGGTTCAATCATATTCTACAGATTGGGTCAGATTATACAGATTGGTCAAAAAATTTTCCTATATAAGGAAACCAGTTGATTGCATCAAAGTCCCGACAAGCAGCATTCACTCCTGGAGAAGCGTAGAGCCACAGGGAGAGTCGTCTGCATTGTACATGGCTTTGCTGCAATCCCTCATACTGAGCAAGCATGAAGCGACAGTGGAAAGAAAAAACACCCATATCCATTTACTAAGGATAGATTAATCATGTCTAAAATAGGACCACTGATCAAAGGGAATATCTCCTTAAACAACTTGGTTGGGATTGGGTCTAACATACAGGTAGAAGGTTTAGATGAAGCTAATATTTTAGATAGCTCAGAAAGCTCTACTGCTTCTAGACAGTTCAGACACAGCGCAGGTTCTAAAGATTCCTCCAACGCTGCCTCACTTACTGAGGACGAGGTAATCATGGTTGGGAGGATGCCAATTATTTTATTTTTAATGGAATCAATTTTATTTATGAAGAATCCCATAAAATCATTACTGCTAAGAGCTAAGGGAATGGATGGATCAACGGAGCTATGACTCTGTGTAAGTTTGGCAACTGTACTAAAGAGAAATCTAGGATTATTTTTATTCTCTTCAATTAAGTATGAAAAATATGCTGCTCTAACTCTGTGAATGGTCTTGTTATACAACAATAGACTGTCCCTCCAGATTAAGTAGGATTCCTCTTGGTGTGTAGAGCGCCATTTTCTTCTTAATCATTCACTGAATCTGGATGGCATTAACTTGGTCTCTGGTAGTAAAGTAAAAAATCTTGGTGTTATTTTCGACCAAGACATGTCATTTAAATCCCATATTAAACAGGTTTCCAGAGTTTCCTTTTTTCACCTCCGGAATATCGCCAAAATTAGAAACATTCTGTCCAGGGGTGATGCTGAAAAACTAGTCCATGCATTTGTTACTTCAAGGCTGGACTATTGTAATTCTTTACTATCAGGAAGTCCACAAAATGCAGTTCAAAGTCTTCAGCTGATCCAAAATGCTGCAGCGAGAGTTCTGATGAAAATCAACAAGAGGGATCATATTTCTCTAATTTTAGCTTCCCTTCATTGGCTTCCTGTTAAACCAAGAATAGAATTTAAAATTCTTCTTCTAACGTATAAAGCCCTTAATAATCAAGCTCCATCATATATCAGAGCTCTGATTACCCCGTATGTTCCTAACAGAGCTCTTCGCTCTCAGACTGCAGGTCTGCTGGTGGTTCCTAGAGTCTCTAAAAGTAGAATGGGAGGCAGATCTTTTAGCTATCAGGCTCCTCTCCTGTGGAACCAACTCCCAGTTTTGGTCCGTGAGGCAGACACCCCGTCTACTTTTAAGACTAATCTTAAAACTTTCCTTTTTGACAAAGCTTATAGTCAGAGTGGCTCATGTTACCCTGAGCTACCTCTATAGTTATGCTGCTATAGGCTTAGGCTACTGGAGGACATCAGGGCCTATTTTTCTCACTCTGCTGATTTCTACTGTTCTCCAGTCTACTGTTCTCCAGATTTGCATTGCATTACATTGAAATTACTGTTGTCATTTCAGCTTTTAACTTTTTGTTCTCTCTCTTTTTTCTTCATAGTAGGTACACCTGGTCTGACGTTCTGTTGACTGTGAAATCATCCAGGGAGGACAGATCACCGACTATTACCATCTAATGTAGAACAGATTACTAGATCAATGTGTGCTTCTGTGCCTTTTGTCTCTCTTGTTGTGTCTCTGCTCTGTCTTCTGTAACCCCCAGTCGGTCGAGGCAGATGACCGTTCATACTGAGTCCGGTTCTGCTGGAGGTTTTCCTTCCCGTTAACGGGTGTTTTTTCTTTCCACTGTCGCTTCATGCTTGCTCAGTATGAGGGATTGCAGCAAAGCCATGTACAATGCAGACGACTCTCCCTGTGGCTCTACGGTTCCCCAGGAGTGAATGCTGCTTGTCGGGACTTTGATGCAATCAACTGGTTTCCTTATATAGGAACATTTTTTTGACCAATCTGTATAATCTGACCCAATCTGTATAATATGATTGAACCTAACTTGTAAAGTGCCTTGAGATGACATGTTTCATGAATTGGCGCTATAGAAATAAAATTGAATTGAATTGAATTGAATTTACGGGTTAAAATCAGGTTCTGAGAGACTGAACCAGCATTCAGGCAGTGGTTGAGGATGGAGTCGATTCCTGTTTAATTAAAGCTCTTCCAAGTCTGATCTCCTGCAGAGAGGAGGGAGAGGAGGATCTCTTCATCTCCTCTCTGTCTGTCCAATTAGTATTCAGCTTAATTAGCATGCAACCTGCATCCCCCCCACTACACCCCACCCCTACCCCCTGTATCCCTCCGCCTCCAAACAATTATCCTGGAGCTGCAGGGAGAGAAACGGTCCAACTTTCCTTCTCTCGTTCTGACAGCATCTGGGATTTAAAAAAAACTCTCTGTTTCTCCTCCAGCTTTTATATTTACATTCCTCTCCATCACCAACCTTCACTGCAGTTGTTGATTAACAGAGATTAACTCGTTCTTCGGTTTGCTGCAGTCCTCTCTCTCTTAGTCTCTGTTTCCCCGTTGCATTCTACCTTCCTCCTCGTCTCTGGTTTTCCTTGTTCATCTCACAGAAGCAAAATGTCTCTAGTTACTCAGAAGCACAATCGGCTCAAGAACACATCAGGTTTGCATTAATTGGATCTACACCAGCGGTGCAGCAGAACCACATAACCTGGAAAAAAGTTCTGCTGGTGTTTTCAAATCATGACCTTCAAAGTGAGCAGGGGAAATTTGCAGCTGACTGTGAAAGAGGAGGAGATTCCCCTCTTGGTCTGAGGGGGCCGGTGCCTGTCTCCAGTCTGTCTCCAGTCTGTCTCCAGTCTGTCTCCAGGGCTCATTGGGCCTGGACAGAACCGTGCACCGTGGTCCAAAGTTTGGCCTGAGGGTCATTTGTGGCCCTTGTAATGATTTTGTGTGGCTCTTGCACCACAATGCAAGAATGGCACAGATTTGATGGCGGTTGATGCAGATCCACTTTCTATTTCTACATTAGGTGAAGCTTTCACTAAGAACAGGCCACACTTGGATCCATGGCTAACTAAACCAAAAGTATTTTCCAAAAGTCTGACTCATATCCTGTTGTTGTTACTGAGAATATGCACAAAAAAAGTTTAGATGAATAAAAAACAAATTTCACTCTGTTTAAACAGGGCTGATACGCAGGACTATTTAGCCCAGAGGGTTTTAGGAGCAATTTTCACCTGAAATTACATAATAACTGATATGAATCAAATGCAACTTTGGGTATCTGTGTGAAGGTAAGGCAGTAAATAAATACTCTTTTTCAGTGGAACCACCATTTTAAATGTAATAATGTCTGATTTAAAGGTGATTAAACAAAGAAAAATCAAAAAAATTTAACTCGCCTAATTTTTTTGCAAAATAAACTTTGCAAAACACCATCAAAGATCTTTTGAAAATATAGAAGCCTCAGACTTTATAGATCTACAATTTGACAATAACAGCAGCAAATCTGGACTTTTTTGTTCCACAAAGGTTTTGGTGGGCAGTGTACCAGGCAGAACGGTGATTTGGCACAAACTGTCCCAAATGTGTATTTTTGACCTCATAAAAGATAATATGGTCAAATAAAAGTGCTGATTTCTATATTAGGACTACTTCTGCATATAATAAAGCTTTTAGTCATAAGATTTATCCTGTGTATCATCAAAATGTACCAAAGTGTGCAGCAGAATATCAATAAAATGAAGAGAAAAGTAGCTGAATTGTGTCCATTTGTGCTTAAAAAACTGACGTATTTGTAGAAAACAACATTTTTATACTTGTTGTAGAAACATTGAAGCCTCGCCCTTAGAGGGATATAGGTTGAAAAATGTGACCGTTTCTGATCTGCTTTTAAAGGATGATAATAATGAGTTTCGCTGGGTTCATACCGGTACAACAGGTTCTGAGAAATCAGACTATGGCATTGCTTCCGTTAAAATATTGTATATTTTTCTTATTGAAAATGCTACAAGTATTTTATGTTACATTTTTACAAAGGACAAAAAATCTAAATATTTTTGATACCAGCGGACAGTGGGTGCTCGTACGCCGCCACATCAGAACTGCAGGAAAAACTGAAGACAGTAAACATAAATCAGAAAACTCCTAGATCTCTGGAAAAATATCTAAAGTTTTCACAAACCAGATCATGTCAGACTTAAGGCGCCTGCCGTGTTTGTGGTACCTCAGGGTTCTTTTACATATTTTCCCCCTAAGTCAGAAAATCAGGCAGTTCTCTGACCAGCTTTATCGTTTCTATGCTGATGATGTTCCGCTCTACTGCTCCTTTAAGCCAGCTGAATATTTAAAGTTGTTCTTCTGGATAAACTGTGTTAGTATCAAACTACTTCTGGCTCTGTCATAACTGCTTGCAGGTAAACTCTGATAAGACCGAAGCACTAATTATTTCCCCTGAGAACCAAATACCTAAAATTAAGCAACAAGCATCTTGGTTTATTGGTCTGTTCTGTCAGAAAAAGCCTCAGAAACTTATATATATATATATGTATATATATATATATATATATATATATATATATATATATATATATATATATATATATATATATATAGATAGATAGATAGATAGATAGATAGATATAGATATAGCATATATATGTAGCATATAAACCTCTGCAGAGTTGGGGCTTTTAGGCTTGATTTCCAACTACTGATATTTTACGTATTTATATTAATGATCACTAATTTGACTTTATGGCTCTTAAATTGCCGTACAGCTATTATTTTCTTGTTACCTTGCTATTTGTTGGAAGTTTACTAATTATTTAAAGTTTTCATAGAATTATTTTTCTCCTGTGACGTTTAACTTTTTTTTAATCACTTTCCTGTCCTTCATGTTGCTCTCTGCTTAAAAAGTGTTATATAACCAAAATTAATATTTTTGTTTCCTGGAAAATAGCAAATTGATGCAACGTTTCACATTTTAAGAACATGGAACAACTTTAATTCAATAGATGACTGGGATGATTCGTTTTTTTTTTTTTTTTCTGACCCAATGATGGACTGATTACTTCTCATCGGATTCATTTGTTTGATTATTGTTCCCACATTCAGGGACCTCAGTCATCATTTCGTCTCGTTAAGAAATATCAGCGTGGTTATTGAAGTTTAATTTGAGTAATTTCAGAGTTAACCATCTGCATTTTGCATTCCGTTTTTACTAATTTACCTCTATAAACCTTGATCTAACTGCGTTTTTGACTCTTCGGCCCGTTTCTCATCCCCACCGTATTTACAGTTGAAGGCAGGAGGCGTATTTATCACTCAGTCCTCTCTCTGTCTCTCCAGGCCTGGGTTTACATCCCCCTGCACTGTTTGTGTTTTTCCTCTTAATTGTTATTTCCCCAAGCCAAGAGTGCAGCTCCTGTTAATTATTACTGGGCTGGGAAACAAATGCTCCCCCCCCAAAACAACCAGCGGTCAACATCAGAGGCCCGGCGGTAGCAGAGCGGGACGGGTGCAGAGAGATTTACTCGTTCCACCTCCGTAGAGGAGCGCCGTCCTCGTTAACGGCCTATCAGAGTGCGCTGGCGTCCACATCAGACGATGGATCATCTGTGCGTCTGATCCGCAGCCCGGGACTCCCATGGCATCATTTTGCACCGCTGGACCGTTCTCTGGTTCTGCTTTTCTTCTCCATTTGAACGTCATACAGCTGAAAGGCCTCTCTGGAGGATTCCCTCTTCACTGGGAAAGATTTGGGTTGTTTTTTTAAACCAAATAGTCTGAAAGACCTGGAAATGAATAAATATCGTGTTCAACATTTTAAACCCACACATCCGTCCTTTTTCTAATTAGGTGAGTCTTTTAAGAAGACGAGTAATGTTTGAAAACACCAAAGAAGGACTGTGTGGCTGATCTTCTTTTTTCTGTCTTTATTCTTACTTTTTCTGAGTTATTGCATCTACGCTGGTTGGAAATGAACGGGCTGCACAGTGGTGCAGGTCTCAGTCCTGCTGCCTTCCAACACGTTCTCCCTCTGTATGCGCGGGATGGGTGGATGGATGTCAGTAATGGTAAAATGTAGTTTATTTAACAGCTTTTATCCTAACGTTCCCCCCCCCCCCCCCCCACTCAGTTGGGGCCATTTTAGTTACTTCTATTCATTCATTTATGGTTACAAGCCAGTTATAGAGTATAGTGTTCAGGTTTTATTTTTATTTTAATTATTTGTGTTCCAACAAAACAATTAACCATAAAAACAATTAAACATAAAAACAAACAATGTAAGGTCCCAGATGAAAGGGAGCAGAAAGAAGAATAAACTTCTGTTATCTGCCCTCTTTACCTAAATACATCTACTAAGAACTTAAATTACAAAAAGCATCAACAACAAGAACAACAACAAAGATAATGAAATGAAATATCTGTCCTCCCAAACTGAAAGACATTTAATTTAGGGTTATTTACTTTTATACTGGGAACAAATAAAACTCAGAGTTCTATCCTTCACATTAACATCGTTTAAAAATCATCATTTACTCCTTTGACTCCATCCGTCCATCCATCCGTCCATCATATATCATCCATCCATCCATCCATCCATCTGTCCATCCATCCATCCATCCATCATATATCATCCATCCATCCATCCATCCATCATATATTATCCATCCATCCATCCATCCATCATATATCATCCATCCATCCATCCATCCATCATATATTATCCATCCATCCATCCATCCATCCATCCATCCATCCATCCATCCATCCATCCATCCATCCATCCGGTTGCAAGGACAGCAGGTCCAGGAGGGACCTCCAGCTCATTCTGGGGGATTCAAGGTGGAGTTTGTAATCAAGCAGCTACAGACTACATACATAACTGTGTTCAAAATGTAACTCAGACCAGATGCCCTTCTGCTTATACTTGGTCAGGGGTTCTCAAACTGTGGGGTGCGGCCCCTAGCGGGGGCGTGAAGGCATGGCAGTCTGGGCGTGAGAACAGCTTTCCCTGTTTCTTCTGCTTTCATCATAAAACGGTCCATGGGGAAATCATAAATCTTCGAGAATAGGATAAAGTCTGCTGGTTGCTCTATACCTGCAGCAAGGGATTAGCAAGGGATTCTGGGTAATCCTAAAAGCAACGATTTCACTGTGCTGAAGTAACGTATGTCCTAAAATAATAATAATAACAAAATGAATGCGCTCCTGAAAGATATTTGTATTTTGTATTCATGGCTTGACATTATTTTTGGCATATTTTCAGAGCGTATTTTATTGATGATGAGGCTCATGGCTAGTTAAAACAACATCCACCGTCTTTCCAGAGGGAGAATCTGTCTGCAGATAGAGACTGTTGTTTTTTCATCCTTTGGTTTGTGACTTTTTTCAGCCACTTTGTTGACTATGATTACCAGCGAGGCTGGTGCGGTTATAAAGATTAAATCCATTTGGACTATTTCTACTCACCAGCATGAATCAAATGCACATTTTATGTTCCCTTGTTGTCAAAAACCACAGATGTAGAGTTTCCAGATCATTGCTCACCTTCTTCTGTCTCGTGCCAGACGATCCCCTCCAGGTTGACGCTGGTCCCGGGCTGAC